>CM053597.1:87184873-87223882 GCA_028646575.1 Pseudocheirus occidentalis
ACAGGATAAGACTTTGTTTATTCATGGCCTGGCTTATCCTTGAGTTCCAGTCAAGAGAAGTGGTAAAGGGTTTGAGATGTGCTGAACCCTGTGAACTTCAGTGTGTGCCAGGGATTGCCCTGAAGACTGGACAAGGACCTGGGAGCTGTCTACCTCTGAGGATTGGACGAGAACCTGGCAGCTGTCTGCTTCTGAATCCAGCTGATTGTTTGGCAGATTCAGGAGGGAGCTGGAACCATGGAAGGGGATCCAGGGAATCAGAGAGACCTGCCATAGTCAAAATGAAGGAAAGGCCTCCCCTTGGACTAAACTGAGGTTTGCTGGAAATCAAGGGGTGGAAAGTTTGTGTGGTTTTCCATCCACTGTATCAGGGACTAATGATATTTAGTAATTGGGAATCTAGCTTAATGGCTGACTGCTAGATGAGTAACAGATTAAATTAATGGTTGCTCCATGAGTAGAATTGGTATATTGTGAATTGTTGATTGAATCTTTAAGTGAAAAGGGTTTCCCCCTTAGGGAAACCAGGTGATTATTCTTTTGCTAATTGATCGATTGAATCTTTAAGTGAGAAGGGTTTCCCCCTTAGGGAAACCAGGTGATTCTTCTTTTGTTCCTTGTCCTAAATATTGTGACTTTCTGTAATAAGATGTAATACTGAGAATATTATATTGTAAATATTGTACTGAATCTTGATTTGTAATGGAATAAACAGAGTGTTCACTATTACTGTGTAATCTGAATCTTAAAAGCTGTTCACAGTAGCATTCTTTTGGGAATCTGCTTGCACTTGGCTTTACAGCCACTATCTTCTATCTGAATGTAAGCTCTGAATACCAATATGGTAACAATATCTGCATTTACAAAAAAAGTAATGCAAACTTTAATATTCTACTTTTATTTAAAGTGATCTCAAAATGTTTTGCAAATATTAAATTTTATTCTACCTCTTATGCAGAGAAACACATATAGAAGAAAAATGACCCTAGAATTTCCTTCACATAATCTCAATGTAACTCTATGCTTGGCATAAGGGAACAAAAACAGTTTTATACTGTTCTTAAAATGAAGTGAATACAAAGTTTAACAGACAGTGATAGTGTCCCAAAGTGGAACAACAGCAGAAGGCAATGAGAGGTCCCACAAAGGCATTACACTCACTGAAGTGCACTCACTTGGTGAGAGGGTAAGGAAAGAAAAGGAAGAGGTACTTCCAACCTAAATATTCTTCTGTGGTAAATCTAGACACTTCTAGAGGTACAAGAATAGCCTATAAACCATAGATAAGAGAGTTTCATGCTCATTATTTATTAACATTTAATAGATAATGGGGAAAAAAAAATCTTTATCTGCCCTTAGTAATCTAGGGAAACTTTCAGCAAGAGTCAGCAACACAACCGAAGCCTGCTCATTTCCAGTCCTGTACTATGACCAATAAAGAGTGTTTCAAATGTAACATACAACTGATACACTACAATACTTCTGGTTCCTGTCTTTGTTGGAATTGTTACCAAGCATTACTTTGCAAAGTGCACTCAGAAAAATATAAGAGTTTGAGATTTATTTTACCTGTGTATATTCCAAAGACTGCCAGAGGGAAGCAGCAATTTCAGGAGATTTTCCAAAGGCTGTAAGTGTCTTCAATAGTTCAGCTTTTAAAATAGGAGGGATACTACACTGCAGGAGTCCAAGGATAACAACCACAGGCGTCCACTGAGGATGCTCACAGAGAGCTAAACGAGCATTCTCACTCTGAAGAATTAAACAGAATTTAACATAAATTTTCTTTTTAATGGCAAACATTCAATTTCTAGGTCCTTAGTTCAATCACTGACAAGTTAAAGAAAGTATCAGTAAGAGACAAATGGTTAGTATTTGCTAACCCAAATGATTATTCATTAATCTAGCATAAAGGGCAACATCTCATAGTATTACTAAGGACAGCTATACATCAGTCCAAACCACTATACTTCAGTCAATTTGACATTTCAAAGAATAAAGCAGTAGCATCACTACAACAGTAGTATACTGTTGAATCCAAATAATTATTAAATCAACAAAAATTCAAAATGACCTAATCTTCTCATGGTTACACACATCAGTGAAAGAAGCAGACAATGCCAACATCACTAGGACATTTGCTTAACTGCCTTTACCCTTTCTGGTGCAAAAACAAAGCTAATACAATTCAAAACAGAACTTAAGTGTTTACTATTAGGTGCCTAGGACTGTGCTATACACTACAAGGAACACTAAAGTAGTAAAAGAAAAAAAAATTTTAAAGGTCTCTGTCCTTAAGAGGTATGATGGTGCAATGAAGAATGCTAGAAAGTGCCAGAAAGAGGAAGGGGACAAGTATTAATTAATCACCTATAATGTGCTGGACACTGTGCTAAGTGCTTTATGAATATTATTTTATTTGATCCACACTTAATTTGGGGTATAAACTGGACATAATCTGATCAGTCCAGACTGGAGTTAAGTGCTAGTCTTATCCCCATTTTACCATTTAGGAAAATGAGGCACACACAGATTAGTAACTTGCCCAAGGTCACACAGCTAACAAGGATTTTAATTCAGGTTTTCTTGGCTTCAGGTCCAGCAATCTAGACTAGGAGTAAAAAAAAAGACTTAGATTCAAATGCCACCATTGACAGCAGCTAACTGGGAGACCACAAAGAAGTACTTTAATCTAAGACTCAATTACTTCATTTGTGTTGTGAAAGTAGTACTCCGAGCTCTATCAGCAAGAAGATCAGCTGGTGGGAGTGAGATCTGTGTAAACAATCTTCCACTTGGTTATTACAACACCAGACAGAACTGCTACCAGACTGCCACATACTGCCCTATGTGGACAAATATGGGGGCAGCTGAAGGCTATCTTTCTTCTGACCCCCACCCAGCTCTTCTGACTACAGCCCTCTTCATTGTGGTAAGCAGGCTCCTCTGGGTCTAAAGGCCTAAGTAGGAACACAAGGTCTAGTAGGCCCTATAACAAGCTGGGAAGGTTTTGGGTGTGAGCCTTGCAAGAGGCTTTCTATTGTCTGAAAACCAGGTTAAGGCTCACCACCATTAATTTTACCAGCACATAAAGTGAGTGTCCACAGAGACTCATGAAACCATCGACTAATATACAGCAGTGCTATGACCTATACTTAGTAAAACTTAAAGCAGTACACAAATATCAGCCATTATTACTCATGTTATAAGACCATAAAACACCAAAGAACAATTCTAAAGAAGTGGAAAATCATCATAATAACGAAGGTTCAGCTAAGTGTTGAGGGCATTAAAAGGAAAATCACTGCTGACAGGGCTTAATTAGGAAAGGTAACATGTAACATAAAGAAAAGAAGAGGTGACATAGGGCTTTAAAGAAAATGTATCATCTCTACTACATGCCAAAAACAAATAAGTGAATGAAGGGGAAAAAGCAAAAACGTGCTTCCAGAGTATGTGCAACAGTAGCTGGATTTAATTTACAGCACAATGGTGCTAAGGAAACTAAACTTGTTCTTATCTTTTTAAGATGGTGTTTTAGAAAAGCATCTAGGGCCAGCTGGGTGGAGCAGTGGAAAGAGTACCGACCCTGGATTCTGGAGGACTTGAGCTCAAATTCGACTCAGACACTTGACACTTACTGACTGTGTGACTTTGGGCAAATCACTTAACCCCAATTGCCTTGCCATAAAAAATGAAAGAAAAGAAAAATACATCTATTACCAGCTTGCAGAACTGACTGGAAAGACGAAAAAAGAATCCAAGTCATTAACTCTGAATCAGGCATCTATGATTTTACTGTAATACAGACTGCAACTTCCCTACCCTAAGCAGATGACTTTTGAGAGCTACTTTGGCCAAAAAAATCATGAGCCCTTTGACCAGCTAGCAATGAGGTTTTCCAAACTTAGCTAGGCTGGTCCTCAGAAAACTACCCTCCAATCCTTTACACTAACCGAATCTTAGAAATGCACTTGGTAGGACCTGTCAGACCTTATGCTTTACTGGCATAGCCCTTATTAAGAATATGGTGCTGCAGTGAATAGAGCACAGGTCCTGGAGTCAGGAGGACCTGAGTTCAAATCTAGCTTCACACTTAACACAACATTTAACTAGCTGTGTGACCCTGGGTAAGTCACTTAACCCCAATTGCCCTGCCCTCTAAAAAGCAAAAAACAAACAAAAAAAAAGTATGGGGTCACTTCTACAATATTATGAGGCCTTGGAGTTGAGCTCTCTTAAAGAATTCTTACTATCAACATGGAAAAATTTTCATCAGTGTCAATGCCACTGCTGAAGTAATATAAGTTTTTCAATGAGTTTCATTCATCAGCAAGGGTACAATTCCAAAATCATGGATTATATTTTGAGCTTGTAATAAAGTCTTTATTTATACTGAACTGTTTTCTTTTTTCTGACAATGTTTCTTGTCTTCAGCTTATCCTAATAAGTGTGAGTATCCTTCCCTCTGATGGTTATATAAAGACATGGAGATCAATGTAGCATGTTATGTGCATGTCATATTTATCATCCTAAAGTTTTGATTAAAGAAATCTACTACACCTATTAAAGAGGTTTTCTTTTGAAAGCATACAGACAGAACCCTAATACTGTAGGGGGATGGATTACCTACCCATGTAATGATTGTAGTTGTGAGCTGCAAAAAAGCAATCAATCCATCCTGCTCCTTCTGAGTGATGCCTCGTAAAGGCAGGTGACGGTACTGGACACTATCTGCACTTGGCAGATCTTTTCTCAAGTGTTCATGATACAACATCAAAGAGTGAAAGAAATGTTCCCAGGAAACAGGGCTGCCGCCTGCTCCTTGAATGTTTTCAGCTGTTAAGACACAAGACACAATTTCTTAACTGCTCTGAAATGAAGGTAAAAAAACAACTTTAAAAGGCTGAATTTCTTTCTCCTTTATTTGTGGATAAAAAGCCTATTTGTAAGTTTGTTGGCTACTATATTGTAAAATCTAAAATTGCAAGCTATATACCACTCTTTTGGAACCTTCAGATTAATTTTCACACATTGTCTAACATGAGATCATGCCCATGTATTACTTAAATCAGCTGATAATTAACCATTTATGAGCTAGTCACCCAAAGTTCCCCTTTGATAACAAAGAAAGCCTACTGTGTCATCATAAAAAGGACTGCTTCCTCCCATAATGATCACAAGATTCCGTAATGTAATGTATAACATTGTGAAGGAATATTTTCTTTTTTTTTCTTTTTTTTTTTTTTGGAGGGCAGTTGGGGTTAAGTGACTTGCCCAAGGTCACACGGCTAGTTTTTTGTGTTAAGTGTCTGAGGCCGGATTTGAACTCAGGTCCTCCTGACTCCAGGGCCGGTGCTCTATTCACTGCGCCACCTAGCCGCCCCTTGAAGGAATATTTTCAAATCAAATTTTATTACTGCATACCACGAAGGATAACCAACAGACATATTGTGTGCTTCTTTGGTAATCATCTGATGTCAAGAGATTTTAAGAGGATAGTCCTTAAAACAATGAGTATAGCCCCCATGGAAGATTTATGGGAGTATATAGACAAAAAAATGCCACAGAATAAAAAGGTATAAATGGATACAACCTGTACCACTAGAGGGAGTACCCAGAAAGATGAACACAGATCTAAAGTTTCCCAAGTTTTTGGAGTATTAGGATAACATTAAGACAAGGAAATATTTTTTTTGTTATGATCTGTATTGATCAGATTATGTCCAGTTTACACCCCAAATTAAGTGTAAAAGTTTGAGAAGATCTAAAGAAAAACAACCAAACTGAGTAAAACATTGTAAAACACCTCTGAAGGAAGACTAGGTGTAAGAATTGTGTAGCAGATATACTTTGCTTTAGACGATAGATGTGATCTTGAAAACGTGGGAAAAACTAAAATTTGGCAAACTAAATCATATTTTAAAATGGAACAAAACAAAACTTCCCAAATGCCAGTGTGTTAACAGTACACAAATCACATTTTCCCAATGGCCCAAGCTCCTGCCCTGTCTACTGGCCATTTGTTTCTTTCCTGTTTTCATCATCATAGATCAGCCTAATCTTGTCCCTTCTTGTTTTGTTTAATACTGACAATATACAATGAAAAAGAATTTAATATACATAGAAAAGAATACACATTGCCTTGTAAAATTTCATCAGCAGTTATAGAGATACAGGGATACTCTGACTAAAGGTGGTACGATCCGTTTGCAAAGTTTCTAAATTGTTCTTACCATGACTACTGCCATTGACTTTTAACAAACTGAAACAGTAATGAGCGCACTGTGGCCCACTGGCCAATCCCTGGAGCATTTTCAGATACGGAATATAAATAGTAGGAGGAAGTAGGTCTCCCATTTGCCTAACAAACTTTGACAAGACAACCTAAAAAGGAAAAAAAGTCTGTAGTTTACATCAAATATATCTTTCCTCCATATTAAGATAGCATTAGAGCTAGGTTCAGTTTAAAATCAATAACAGTTTAACAGGAGGCTCCCAACCTAGGTAACATTCTTAACTCATTATTTCTCATGCCCAGTGTCCAATCAGCTGCCAAATCTTACTTCTACCTTTATAACCTTTCTCATTTAAGTTCTCTTCTCTCCTCTTACGCTGCCACCATTCTGGTGCATTATCCCCAACCTGGATTAGTGTGATAGGTCTCTCCCTGACAGAAGTCTCTCTTCACTCTAGTCCTTTTTCTCCTCAGCTAAGTAATCTTCCTAAAGTACAAGACTGACCATATTACCTGTCTATTCACTAAAGTTGCACTGGGAGATCCACCTTGCCCTACCAGAAAGTCACCGGGGTAATGGGGGAGTATATAGGAGAGAGCAAATTGAGGGAGGGGGGTATACAGTGAGATCACTGTTTTGGGGTGGTGGGTAGGGGAAAGAGAAGGAGAAAATTTGTAACTCAAGATCTCGTGGAAATGAATGATGTAAACTAAAATAAACAAAAGTTAATTTTTCTATTTACTAAACTTCAGTAGCTCCCTACCATCTCTAGGATCAAATATAAAATCCTTTGTCTGGCATTCAAAGCCCTTTATAACCTGCATCCCTTGCCCCAAACTATTCAGAATGCTTACACCTTATTCATTTCCACGTTCATTTCAATCTAGTGACAATAGCCTCCTTGCAATTCCTTTCTTAAGATACTCTATCTTCAGATTCCAGATATTTTCACTGGTTGTCCCTTACTGCCTGGAATTGTCCCTTCTCATCTCTGCTTCCTGGCTTTTCTGGCTTCCTTCAAGTCCCACCCAAAGTCTCACCTTCTACAAGAAGCTTTTCCCAGTCTTCTTTAACCTTAGTACCCTCACTCTGCCGAGTATCTCCAATTTATTTTGTGTACATATTATATACGTAGATGTAAATACGGAGCTATGGATACACACACACACACACACACACACACACACACACACACACATACACACAGAATTTGTACTCTTGTCATTTGCAGGCTGTCTCCCCTATTAAGGTATGAGCTCCCCAAGATCACACTTTGTCTTTTGTCATTCTTTGCACCCTTAGTACTTAGCACAGCGCCTGGCACCTGATAAATGTTTGCTGACAAACACGCTAATTTTCAAATGCTTACTGGTCCCAAATTTAGTTCTATATGTAAACAAAATTAACTTAAACTGAGAGGAATTGTTTTATGGACCTGAAATGCCATTTATTTAAAACAATGATAATAACTCCATGAAGAAGGTTCTAAGAATGTTTCCAGGCAACTTACATCTTAAATATATAAAAGAGAACTCTAGAGACTGACTTAGCTAAGACATACAGAAAATCCATAGGTATATATTTGGGATTAAAACACAAAAATATTCACTCCCAGTAAAATTCATCAGCTAAACTAGGAACAGGGAATATAAAGAAGAGGAAATTTAACACAATGGAGTTAGTATTTTACCTGCACATCTAAACCCCCCAACATCATTATTTTTCTCTATTCTTTTTCTCACATATGGGCCCTTGCTATTTTGCTTCTCTTTTCTTCTTTACCTTTGCCTTGGCCTATGTGTAGTAGAATCCCACATATATTTCCACATTAATTTAGACAGATGTCAAGTTTAGAAACATTCACAGATTGATAGATTTAGGGCTAGAAGGGAACCAGTCCAACTTCTTAATTTTACAGATGAGGAAGCTGAAGTCAGAGAGCAACTTGCTCAAGGTCACACAGTTAGTAAGCAGCAGGAGTCAGGTTTCAAACCCAAATCCTCTGACTCCAAATATAGTATACCTTCCCCTGCAGCTGTAGCTATAGCATTTATAAAGATCCTTAAAGTTTGCAAAGTGCTTTATAAATATTATCTCATTTAATCTTCATAACAAGCCTCTGAAGTAGGTACTATTCTCATCCCCATTTTATAGATGATGAAACTGAGGCAGACAAAAGTTAAGTGACTTGCCCAGAATCACACAGCAAGGAGACGTCAGTGGTCATATCTGAACTCAGATGTTTTTGATTTCAGTTCTAGCACTCTATCCACTGTGTCATTTAACTGCCTCATACAGCATGCTATCTCTCTAAATATTAATTATAAATCAGAGTATAAGACAAATAAAATATTTATGACTATGCAATAACTTTTAGAATTTCAAATTACACAAAGGTGAGATGACAATGCCAGGTTTTTTTCATGTCATACAAATCCCAGTTTAACAATTTCTTGATCTTTATATGTCACACTTTTTAAAAATATATGCTGGTTCATCATGCTGGTTCTTGACACCACAGCACTGCTGATCTGGAATATATTTATAGTTACCATGACCTCTAGTTTTTTTTCTTCTGTTATTCTGGCCTAGCCTCCTTTCCAATTTTATAAGGGGGATGCTGACCACTTGGTCTTTTTGTCCAAAGAAAACAGAGTAGGAAGAGCATGAATTCAATTAGAAGGGATTCTGGAAAGCCGTAAAGAATAAAGCATCTACAAAGTGCAGCAGTTAAAATAAATGATTGCTAAGTTTCCACTGAACTCGAAAATTCTTGAATTCTGGGCACTCTTTAATCATTATAATACTACACCTCAATTGGACTACCAAGGAAAGTTTGAACTCCTGGAGAGCTTCAAGAAAACAACAAAAACTCTCTGAGCTGGAAAAGTTAGACATTCATATAACCTAAAAAAAATGGATCTATTAAAGGGGAGTTTTTTGGAAAGCCTGTAGATAGACCTCAAGTCCAGCTCCATTATTTGGAATGACATTAAAATTAAAAGCTACAATTATTTTAAAACACTGACCCTGAAAGATTTATAAGCAAAAAAGAAAAAAAGGTAACAGATTATTAATGACCCATATGCAGACCTCTTGCAAGGAAATAACTAGAAACACTGAAATATAGTTCAATTAACTCTACCTTAACAAATCTAACTAGGCAAAAGAATGAAAGCTACAACTAACCTGGCGTTGAGGGGGTCTCTGATGAGCTACCCCTAGATAAGATCCCATGATAGTTGATGTTTGAAGAGGTTCTGAAGGACACCAATATTCCAAAGCAAGCTCCAAATTAAAAGGGTTTTTTTTATACAGCTCAGCAATCTGCAAGTCATGGACAAAGATTTTTGAGGGAAAATAGCAATTTTTTTCTTAATGAAACATTTAAAAATTTAATGGAAACAACCCTAGTATTAAAGAAGTTAAATATTTATTAAATTACTAGCTATAATTACAAATTGTGAAATAATCTTAGATGTCTAATGAAGAATTAATAACTTGAACTCTCCCTTTCTCTTCTATCCAATACATCCTACAGTTAGTTTTTCTAAATAAAAAAGAAAAATTGTGCCATGTATCAGCTAGTTAGCCAAAACCAGTATTCAAGATCCACCTCTGATAAATGCCAGCTGTGTGGCTTAAGGTAAATTATTTAATTTGTAGATACACCCAGGCCCCCCCTCCCGCCACTCTCTAGGATACTATAAGATGACAAAAATATGCCTCTATGTCAAGTAAAGGGAAATTCTTCACTGGGAGTTCCTTGAACTAATGAATATCAGGTCCCGAAAAAAGAAGTTAAGAGGAAACACTAAAAACTGTAGGTACTAGAGGAAAGCTAAATATTATTTCCAAGAAGTTGATTCTAGACATAAAGGGATGCATTTTGTTTTTCTCTCAATAATCCACATTTCACGCTAACTCTTCCCTATGAGACTTAGTGACAATAAAATCAATGTAAAGAATACCTAAAATATTCACGATAACAAAAGAAACAATGATAGTTCATATGAGTTAACTTGAGTTTAAACAGCTCAAGAGTTCATAGGGACCAAAAAAAATTTAAATTGTATCTAACAACATGGCTTACCAAAAGCATAAGGTGTTCCAGATCTCTCCGAAGTGAAATAGGAAGGTCATTACCCATATGCAAACTCATGTGAATCATTCGAGCATCTTCATCTGCTCTGTTTCTCAACTGTTTCACCTATTACATTCATTACACATATGTTAAAGACATTTGTTATAAAGGCAATGAAATTTTCAAAATAGGCAGCTAACCCAAAGAGATTAGGTATGAAAGAATGTGTTTCTTGTAACCTAGTTGCACTATTTTAAAGAAGTAAAGAAATTTACAGCTGGCTTTTATCACTAAATTATCAACTACAATGTATAACAATATTTTAATGGACATATGTTTTATGCCACAGAGAAGGGTCAATTTTTTGTTACTTTTACCAAGCCTACAACATATTCCAAAAGGATAAAAATAGAATACCATTTCCGCCTTAAAAACACTACCACATACAAACAATAGAATGGGGTCACTGAATTCTGTCCCTCCTGAGTCTTTCCATTCCCAATTTATCTTAGAAGAAAAGCTGAAAGCCAAAATCTTCATAGCAAATATACACATAAAATCACATTTTTAAGTGCTTCTACTTGCTTAATACTTAATAATGGGAGGTATCTTTATTAATTTGTAGCTGTTAAGCAAATATACTTGCAGTTCAATGAAAACCCAAAAGGAAGCAAACCAGTCAGCAAAATTCTTGACCTTTGGACATTATGTAATGATTGTTTTCCTTAAAGTAATAAAATATACCTCATTCCCAAATGAACCTACATTTGGAAACATTCTTTTTATTTCTGATTCAACAGCTATTTCTTTTTGGAAGTACAGCAATCAAATCTGCACAAATATATTTCAGGCAGGGATACCATATACTTTACAACAGTAAGATTATTCATAGGATCACTTTCGTGAGATCACTTATTTGACGAACCTTAGAGGTCATCTAGTCCAATGCCCTCATTTTACAGATAAGCAAACTAAGACTTCAGGAGGCTAGGTGGCAGAGTAAACAGAGAGCTGGCCCTGGAGTCTGAAGGACCTGAGTTCAAATGCAGTCTCAGACACTTAACATAAAAAAACAAGTCACGTGACCTTGGGCAAGTCACTTAATGCCAACTGCCCTCCAAAAAGCAAAAAAAGAAAAAGAAAACTAAGACTCCGAGAGGTTAAGTGATGTGATATTTTCTTTTTAATGTGCTACTTGATGACCTCAAGCACTTTGTTGATTTCTTGGGCCACAGCACCATGATGAGTTGAAATCTTCAAGGAACAGCCTACAAGGACTCTCAGATCTGTTTCTTGGAAATTTAAAGTCAAATCACTATGTAAGCAAAGTTTGTTTTTTCCCCTAAATTTGCTAATTTACAGGTGCTGATAGGTGGTCATGTGGATTATCTGGTACCAAGGAGGACATGGTGTCATCTATAAGCCTAGATTTTTCACTAGATATTCTTTTTCCCTTTCATTTGTAAAAATATGAAATAAAATCTACTCCAGTGCTGCTCCCTGGGGACTATACTGTTCTGTTTCTGTCCACAGAATCATCGGTTTATATACTACTTCCTTCCTCAAAGCCAGTTCTCGATCCATGATAAAAATTCTTTCTTATTAGTTAAACTCAATTAGCAGAATATATATACCATCAATTTCCATGATTCAAAAAACCAAATTAAAATGCAACATATACATGAACCTCCACATTTTCACAGTAAGTCATTTTAGTGAATGCATTCAAAGGTCTACCCATCTTGAAAAGTTTGGTTTGTTTCCAAAACAAAGCTACTTTATCAAAGCAAGTCTTAGATTTGTTATAATTATGTCCCAATTCTGAGTTTCTATAACTTACCTTCATTGGCATAAGTGCAAGAAAGTCTGTGATAAGGTTATGAATTCTGCGAATATAAAATTCTTCCTGGTAGAAGTTTTCTGACCCTACTACAGACTCAGTTAGGAAAAGGAATATATTGTCTGCAATTGCAAGCTCTGCCATTGCTTCATCCGCTTCCGTAAATTCAGCAAGAGCTTAAAAGAAATTAAGAAAAAATAACAAAATAATGGTACATTTATTCATTGAGAAAATAACAAATCAATATACCTTACTTACGTAAAACTCAGATTCCCCTGCTAACGCAAACTTTGCTGGACACAAGAAAAGTTGTCAAAATGCTGTTTGCTAACATACAAACACTGGATTACAAAGGTGTGTATGTGTGTGCAAACATTCACACACGTATATACATATGTATGCGCACACACGCACGCACATGCATGAGTGTGTGTGTGTGTGTGTGTGTGTGTGTGGATAAGAGTGGCATTCAAAACGTAAAGGGGAAAAAAAGCTATCTCCATAGGCTGACAGAAGGATTAAGGGCAAATAACTAAATAACTACTTTGGAAGGTGCATCTAATATAACCAAAGATAACTTCTGTGCTACCATTATCCTAGTTTCACCATATTAACATGGTACTAAGGATTCTGCTTCAAAATTATACAAGAACATCCTTAAATTTACCTTAAGAAGCAAACAAGTAATGACCTCACAAAAACTGGCACAGTCTAATAATAAAAAATAATAGATATTAAAACACATAAATAAAATTGACTTGAATTTCAAATCCATAAATTTAGGCTACCTTTTCTAAGTAATTCAAAGTTATTGGGGTGGGTTTTTTATTTTTTAATTTTGCCTTTGCAAAGGACTGCTGGCCATCAGTTTCACGGTGATGAGGACCAGATGGCAGGCAAGCTCTCTTCCCCTATTCCCACTAGTTCCCACACAGATATTTTCACTGACTTTTAAGTTCAAGAAACTGCATAGGCAGTACAGAAGGGTCTCAGACCAGAGAAGAGTAAGGTCTTTATTAACATTTGCATAAGTACGTTAGCAGACATGGGGAAAAAAAGGCTTCCTATGGCATCAAAGTTCAAGAACAAGAATAGTTCATCAATATAACCTAATAAATTAAAGGGTCAAAAAGCATTAATCCCTCAAACAGATTCAACTCAACAAATATTTTTCTACTACAATGACAAACATAATCTCTTCAGAATATAGACAATATCTTGTGCATCTTTTTCCAATTAATCCTGTATGGGAATTTGCTCAAAGGCATTTAATATATATTTGAATCAGATTCTATTTGTTCTTTTTACAAGATCACTGTCATCAGAAATAAAACTATAATTATATTTATCTTAGAATTTTTTTGATACAAGAAAGTTAACTTGACATACTATCAAAATTTACACCTGATATAATTCTAAATAGCTTCCCATCTTAAGAGTTGTTTCTATCTCAACAAACAGATGCTATCTCTATTGAAATTGCACAGTATAAAACAAATTGCAGGTTTTTGTTTTAAAGACTTCAGAAATGACAATACTGTCTCTAATCAATTTACCTGGCACATCAGAGAGCTGAGATATCCCCCGCAATGCCAATGCCCAGGCAAGTCTAACAGTGGCTTGCAGGCCAGGTAGTTTCCAAGGCTGTGAGTCTTGAAGGCGTGAGTGAATTGATGAAATATATTGTCTCTCTGTTAACAGTGGCAGTTGTTGAATTATATCTGTAATTGTAAAGTAGGTGATTATGCCAAAAACTGCATAATAATGATATCACTTCTTGAATTAAGAAAATGGCTAAAAGATATTCAATTTTTCTTCATCAGTTAAGTACCGAGTCAAGTTTATATAGTAAATTTATAAATAGACAACGCACAGGAAATGAAAAATGAAAAGAGCAGTACTAAATGTACACCACGACTAATCAAGAGCGCTCCTCCCTCACCACAGGGATCTGACAACACTTAGTGTTACCTACGTATCATAAAAGACACAATTTCCGTAAATAAATTACAAGCAGCAAGAACTTAGAAGCCTCTGCATAAGTTAAAACTCTACTAAATCATATGAAATGGAAGAACAAATCGTGTTTATTCGAACTGCATTTACTGAATTAGTCAAGAAGTCACTTAGCCTACATAGGGACTTTAAATTTACTAACCAAAAGCATTACAGTACACCAGACAGACACCAAAACTACAGCGTGCATTAGTATTCGAAAACATGAACCACCCAAAGTAAGCATTTAAAGACAATATCATCTTTGACATTCAGAGAATTCAAAACATCTGAATTCGTTTCATTTTATGAAACTTCATTTGTCCGAAAACAAGTTGTAGAGACCTGACATCACAGGATCTAGAAAAGAGCGAGAAAACTTGTCTAGCTTATCCTACTTGCCACAGAGGGAGTAAAAGAGCGAAAAGGAGAAACAATCCACAGGTGAGGTGAAGATGTCAACATTCCATCAACTGTCCTGATTAAGGGGTAAGGTGAAGAATTTAACTAAAGGATAACTAAGAGACAGTTTGGCAGAGAGGAAATTCAAGTCCTATGTCTGACATAAATTGGTTATATGAATTTATTACGTCATTTAATCTCACAATGCCCCAAGGAACTCCTAAACTGTAGAACAAATACCAAATGGCACCGGTCAAGAGTTTTGTCATAAGTAGTTAGTTCCTTATACAATGAAATCAGGTCTGGTTCAAAAAACAAAAGTGGGCGCATTATATGTGCAAATATTTATCATTACAATTTTGTAGGGAATAAAAACTGAGATTACTATTTTAGATTTTCTCAGTTCTAAAGAAAAACTGTTTAAAAATTACTAAAGTGAAATTTGGGACAGTGAGGTGGCACAGTGGATAGAGTGCCATGCCTAGAGTCAGGAAGACTCATCTTCCTGAGTTCAAATCTGGTCTCAGACACACCCTAGTTGTGAGACCCTGGTCATGTCACTTATCCCTGTTTGCTTCAGTTTCCTCATTTGTTAAATAAGCGGCAGAATGAAATAGCAAACCACCCCAATATCTCTGCCAAAGAAACACCAAATGGAAGCACAAAGAAATGAACAGGACTGAAAAAACAGTATGAAGTTTTAACTATTTTATAGGAATGTGCAACTCAAAAAAATGACTTCTAAAACTTTCGTCTCAAGATTCTCTTTTAAAATAAATATTTTTGAAAAGCTTAGGAACTTTAAAAAATAAGCAATTAGAATTATGTACTAGGCATACAGAATTCGTTTATGCCGATTTTTTTGACTCCAAAGGTCAAAAGCATAAATGAAAATGTATGTGGTTACATATATGGCAATATAAAATGTATGTGGTTACATATATTCTCAATATAAAAATGTACATATTTTAAAATGTTATTTTACACATGAATAGTAAAATATTAGTAATGAAATGACTCTTATTTGGAAACAAGCTTATAACATTTCTCATTGTAGTTGAATTTTCTAAACAGCCCAATTTAAGCACTAATCCCAAAATTTCAAAAACTTTTTTAAAATGGCTATCTTTACATATAACATAGCCACTCTCAGAATTAGGTTCAAGTTCCATGTACATACATGTTATGTGACTTTGGGCAACTCAATGAACCTCTTGGTGCCCTAAACAACTCTTTAAGAGCAACTGATTGTCCATGGGCACTTAGAGGGAGTTTCCACACTAGGAGCTCCCCACTGCAATGAAGTCATAGATCTAGACGAAAAACATTTATGTATGTGCATACACCCACATGCATGTACACACATATACAGTAACATGCATGGATACACATATATACTCATGCACAAACATGCCTTCTCTCTTTTCCTCCCTCTCTCTTCCCCTCCTTCTTTCCCTCCCTTCACCCCTGCACTCTCCAGTACCTTCTCGGTCCTCTGCACCCTGCTCTATAAAACTGATATCAAAGCAGTAAAGCAGAGCCATGACAAGAGCCAAGTTCACACTATCCAATGAGCCAGAAGCTTCAACTGTGACTCTTTCTAGATGGCCAATAAGGAGCAGAGTATCATCTTTGCTTAAAGGTGACTGGCAGGTCCAGGAAAACAGGCTTTCTGCCAAAGACTGACGGCATTCCTTGATGAGATCCGAAACCTACAAGTCAAATATAAAGCATTCATTATGAACCAACTACAGTGAAGCAAGAGGCTAATATGGCCTAATTAACTGAAATATATTTGAATCCCCAAGTCATTTTTAAACTACTTTTAAAACTCTAGCCAGCCCCTGCTGTTCAACCACATAAGTGCCAAACCACCCTATGGAGTAGTGACCTTCACGAAGAATTCACCTCAGACATACAGGTAAAGTAACAAGAGACAGAAAATACAACTGCCAGGCAGCAACCTACGACTGGCTGCCCTAGTCATCTTAAGGGGTCAAGCACTCGTTTCCTCGGGCTGGATTAGATGTACATTTTAAATAACCTGATATGACGACATTTTACATTCTTCAGAGACATCTAAAGAAGTCATTCGGATGAACCCTTGCCTCTTTGCGATGTTTTTCACTGCCCAAGCCTCTCTCTCGTTGTAGTTTCTCAAACTCATTGTTCAAATCAATTTGTGACACCAGAGTTAGGATTTTATGTGTCAATCCCTGTTCCATTAGTTCATCTGTAAACCGCGTTGTCATGGACACCAGCTCAGGACTATAATGATAAGAAATAAACAGTTAGAATGAAACATTGTGCTTATACCTAATTCAGCAGGAGATACCATAAAACCTCATTCTGCCAGTTTCAGGCACACATATAGTGCAGCCAAAACAGTTCATTAATAATTTAAGGTGTTTTTTGTTGATTTTTTTGTGTTGTTTTTTTTAAATTTAAAACTGTATTTAGAAACAACTAAGATGTACTAAAAATTATCCCTTATATAATTCTTAAATTTTGAAATCTCAACAGGCTTCTAACCACGTACATTCTCATTATTTTTCACGTAGAATCAATACAATGCACATTTAAAATCTACCACATAGTTCTCAGGCAGTATATATAAAAATCACTTCAGGGGGTGGCTAAGTGGTGTAGTGAATAGAGCACCAATCCTGGAGTCAGGAGGACCTGAGTTCAAATCCGCCTCAGACACTTAACACTTAGTAACCCTGTGACCTTAGGCAAGTCATTTAACCCCCACTGCCCTGCCTTCCCCCCTCCAAAAAAGAAAAAAATTTTAAAAATAAAAATAAAAGTCACTTCAGATTATTGTAAATTTTTGGTTTAAGTCTGCATATTACTTCCGAAGTTAGGATTTCCCATGTAACTCCCAAGTCAAATTTTTTAAAATATGTAAAACCAAGTGAAATCCAAAGAAATACCAGACCTAAGTTCTAGTGTCCATGTCTTGCCTCGCCGTGACTGTACCAAGGCTTTGAGGGAATTGGCAATGCATCGCTTTCCATCCCAGTACAAAAGAACTGCTACTAATCCTCTTGTAAGGCCAGGAAAATGAGGCTGCTGGTGTTCTCCTACAGGTTAAGAAGGCAGTAAAGAAAAAGAATAAAAAAGAAAACACAAGACATAGGAAAAATAAAGGAAAGATCAACATAACAGCTTAAAAACAACATAATGTAACAATGTACTTAGGTCATAGCTGCTTATTTTATAATACATTTGTTTAAAATGATCACTAGTTTTACTTTTGCTTTAAGAGTCAAGTTATCATACAGAAATGCAATCATAAAGTCATGTTTTTATTAAGCTTCTACTAACTGAAATACAAAAACATAAGATACAAACTCTGCCCTTAGAGAGTTCAGTTAAACATTTGTTTTAAAATATTCTTTTCTCATATCAAATTTATATTGTACAACAGCAAAATGTAGTAGATGAATATTAGTTCAACAGCAAAATATCTCCTAAGGTTTCAGTGCATATGTTTGCCACAAATCTCAGCATCAATATGGCAAGTCAAAATCCATGGCAATAACAAAACAGTGGGTGGAAAAGTTAAAGCAAATGATTTGTTTGCTTCCACTTAACCTCTTTCCCCACTATGAAACTACATTTAAGAAAAAAGGATAGCTATTTAAGTTTTTTTTAATCTTCCATTAAAAGACTTTTAGTTGAAATAACTTCTAGATAAGCTAAAAGCACTGCCTGAATAATCTTTACTGACTTTTAACAAGTTCAAAGCACCAATATAAAAAAAAAATGCAGACAGAAAACATACTACATTAAAGGAGAAGAGCCTGACTCTGGTACTTTCAAATTTCTATGGATTCCTCATCTCACCTGTCTAGGTAATTCCATTAAATAGAGCAGATCCTAACTCAACCATACTTTTTCCTGAAACATCCAGAGGTCTCCCCTTTGACATTCCATGAGTACCAGTGCATCTGGCATCTTTAGTGTCTATCTGAAACCTATGGTGTTGATGGACCAAGTGAATGGACAAGCTATTTAACTTCACGTTCGAAGAAATAAATGTTCTTGGGGTCGCTAGGTGGCACAGTGAATAGAGCACTGGCCCTGAAGTCAAGAGTACCTGAGTTCAAATCCGGCCTCAGACACCTAACACAAAAACTAGCTATGTGACCTTGGGCAAGTCACTTAATCCCAATTACCCTCCAAAAAGAAAAAAAAAAAAGAAGAAACAAAGAAATAAACATTCCTCATCCATTTGGCACACTTCTATGGTTTGTCAGTCTGAGTCTTTTTCAGCAGTCATGGTTCTCAAGAAGAAGGCTCTTCAGTATTCTAGGGATACTTGTATTCAGCAGAAAGACATTTATAAACAGGAGCGTCTAGGAAACTTTCTTGCATTTGGTCTCTGGGCAGAACACCCTCTATGACATGACCACTTTTAGTGATTGTACATCTCCTTGTTTGATGGCTCTGTTCATTCTGATAATCAGAGTTTTGGGACAAAGTTATCTCTCTGGTTCAGGTTATCTTGTGTGATCTTAACATGTGTGACAGATACCTTTTGGACTCCCTTACAAAAATTTTATAAAGATAAGAAAATAGACATGGGTCAGTAGTATTGATGTCCTATCAATCTCCTTTTAGTTATTGTGATTTTTTCCCAAACTTTCAGTATTTCTTCCTCTTTCGGACACTTTGAAAATCAGTCCCTTTAATAATTTTGAAAAGCTTATCGTCTCCAGCATGGATTTCATGCACACCTGCGTGTGTGTGTGTGTGCGCACAGTAAATACCTTAAGAAAATTGTGCAATGATAATAATAGCTTGTAGTCATATGTTTTACATAAAACAAGTTGTTTCACAGTTTTCTAAAGAACATGTCTCCATAAAAGAAAGGCAAAATGGTATAATAGACTAAATAATGTACCATCTAGTATACTAGGACCCTAACCCTCATATGTCTTTCAATTTCAAACCCCAAAATTCAAAAATATTTCCTGGACATATCCTCCTAGCCATCCCTTCAGCACCTCAAACCCAGCATGTTCAAAATCAGGTTCATTATCCTACCCCAGAAGTCTGCTTCCCTTTCCGCCTTCCCTATTTCCCACTCTGTGAAATCTGAGTCTTTGCTCATGCTATTTCCTATACTCAGCATGCCCCCACTCAACCCCACTTCCCTCAGTCTCTGCCTGTGTTTATCCTACCTGACAATTAAGGCCCAATTTCAATCTACCTCCACCATTAAGCCTTCCCTGATTCTTCATAGAAAACAGCAATCCTGGCCTTCCAAGACCTTGTAAAGTTTGTATCTCTCTTACGCTTTCATTTCATACTATCTTGTACTCTTGCTATTTATGTAGGTGTTATAATTCCCTTCTACACTATGTTTTCCATGAGGACAGTGAACTAGCTCCTATTTATTCTGTGTATCTATTCTAACACCCTGCCAAGTGTTCTGCACCTGTCAGATTCTGATAAATATTTGTAATGGCAAGCAAAGAAGTACTTAGTACCTTGTTTCAGTTCAAGGTTCTTTTGAGCCTTGTCCATGATTATATCAAGTCTTTGTTAAGAAACAGAACTTGTGAAACCCACAGTGGGAGGAACTTGCTCATGCAAAAGGAAGGGGTGGACTAGAGGGAGCTAATGACCATATATAAGGAGAAGCCCAACCTGAAAGAGAGCAGAACTGAAAAGGGGAACAGTTGTGGAGACCAGCACTCTGCTTGTTCTATCTGTGTTGATTTTTGTTTGTGTTACTTTGTACAGAAGCCCTGGGACCTTACTGGAAGCCCTGAAAGAGGATTTTCTTATCGTCTGTTTATAGAAGTCCTGAAGGATGGTTTCAGAGGTCCTGGGTCCATACTGATGATGTGTGTTGAGTTCTCAGACCTTGTTGGTGGGTCTGTGTTGCTTTCACAGGCAGAGAGTGAATTGATGATGATGCCAGCAATGTGCATAAATGTTATCATGGCTCTGTTAAGCTTTGTCTTCCCAGGAACAGAAACTTTGAAGGACTTGAGGTGCACTGGACACTGTGAGCTTCAATATGGAACCAGGAGTTCGATGAGGAGCTAAGAGCTGCCTACTTTTGAATCCAGGTGACAGTTGGGTAAATTCAGGCAAAAGTTGGAACCATGGAAGAGGAATCACGGAATCTGAGAGCCAGCCCTGAGTCAAGATGAAAAGACCTCTCTTTGGGTACTTAATGCTGACTGAGATCATGATTTACTGTGGCCTAGGGATTGGAAAACTTTGTACTCTGTACCTTGTACCTCTTAAGGATGACTGAGTTAATGATGACTGGAAACTAATCTCCAATCAAGAAGAAAGAAGACCATTTGACTGAGAGATTAAGACAATGTGACCTAGAGGTGGAGAACTCTGACCTTTCTACTTTGTGTCCCTTATGGAGATTTGCTCCTCAAGGATGACCAAATTAAGGACTTACTGAATGATATATTCTGCTTAAAACTATGTGGCCACTTTAGTGATAAGTTGTTATAATACTGTGAATACTCTACTTTGGTTTCTGTGAATGTTTTGCTTTAATTTACTGCTGAATAAACAGAGAGTTCACTATACTACGTAATCAGAACCTTAAAGCTGCTCACAGCAGCAGTCCTCTGGATAGTTGCTTGTGCTTGGCTTTACAACATTTTTTGAAGTGGCTGAAGTACAAAGTTTAATTCCATTTCTAGTCCCATCTTTAGTCTCTCGTGTTGCACTAGGTAACTTATAGAACTTCTTAAAACCTCAATTTCCCCATGTGCAAAATGAAAAGATATTCACTCTCTAGAGAAGACACCTTAGAAAATAATAAATATTCAATGAAACACACACACATCCGTGTATACATACACACACACAATTTTCTATGTCATAAAGTAATTTGGGGATCTCTTAATTTACCATTTCAAAGTTATATTAAAACTGGTTAAACCAAACTTTCAACAAAAATACCAACAAATGGCCAAAATTTCAACAAAAAGACATACCCTGAGCAATACATTTCAAGTGAATTTGTTTCTTTATTTTAAAAAATGGATAGATCTGAATTCTAGATCATTTACCATTTTCTAAATATGCACTGATAATTACAATCATCAGCACTACCAGATCACAATACCCACGTTTATATAAAACTGCCTAAGATTTTCAAGGTGCTTTCTTTACCAAAACCCCATGCATACAACACAGCTTTGGTCTAATTCCAACCTACCAGCCAAAAGAAGTTCAACAGCAGCTAGTTCACCAATATCAAAGAGGTCACTCAGGATGAAGGCTTCTCTAATGAGCTGCTCAGGAAGAAGTCGGGTTCCTTGCTGACCCTGGATAGCAACTCCTTCTGTACTTGCCTTCTGAACCTTCTCATGCTGCTGAACATTTTTGGCCTGACAAAAATGACAATAAATTGAATGTATGGTCAGAAAGAGGCTTCTTTAAAAGTACGACATCAATAACACAGCCTTGACATAAATACAAGCAGAAACATTTTTCCTTAAATAATCTGAAAAGAAATGGATAGCCCTAAGGTAACAATTTTAAATATTATTCTAGTTCCCCTCCTTTCAGTCTAACCACTTCTTCAGCTTCCATGGGTTCAAATATGAACTTTATGGAGAAAATTCCCCAAAGTATTTTTTACCCAGCCCTAACCTGTTGTATTCTAAGCTCTAGTCCAGCATCATCAAATACTTGATATCTCCACTTGGACATCCTATAAGCAACTCACATTCAACATATCTAAAAAAGAACTCATAGGGGAGGGTTGCTGGAAGCACACACTTCTGTAAAGGGACAGGGTAGAGAAAAGAAAAAAGGGGGGGCGGGGCAGGATAGGTAAGAGACATATAATCAGTCTCTTACAATATGCCCACTGTGGAGATGTTCTGTGTAATTACATATGTACAGTCTGTACTGAATTGCTTGCCCTCTCAGTGGGGGTGAGTGATGAGGGAGGAAGGGAAAGAATCTAGAATTTAAAGTTCTATAATCAAATGTTAAAATATATAATTATTATTATTATTGTTATTGTTAAATACATGCAACTGGGAATTAAGATATACAGGCACTGGGGTAGGGAGACCCATCCTGCCCTACCAGAAAGTTAGAGGGGCAATGGAAGAGGACATAGGAGAGAGCAGACTGGGGAAGAGGCTTTACAGTAGGATCACTGTTTTGGGGTTCTGGGTAGGGGAAAGATGGCGAGAAAAATTGTAACTCAAAATCTCGTGGAAATGAATGATATAAACAAGAAAAGAAATAGAATAATTCAAATAAATAAATAAAGGAGAACTCACGATCCTCTCCCTACACCTACTCCTCCTCCAAACTTTCTGATTGCCACTGAAGACACAACTATACTCCCAGTCTCTCCCACTCATAACCACAGGGGCATCCTCAGCTCCCCCCTAACCCTCACCCCATACATCCAAATAATTATCTTGTCTTATCAATCATACTTCTATTACATCTCTTCTATCCACTCTTTTTTATCAACTTACATGGCCACAATTTAGTTCCTTATAACCCTTCTACTTAATACTCCCTTTCTCCTTATATAATTCCCAAAAGAAAATCCCTTACTGGATTCTTGAATAGTGAGATGAAATCAGGTTTGTGTTTCTTTAAAATAAGGTCAACAAGGTGGGCAGCTTCAGGTTGTCTTCTCCAAATGGCGTTTCCCACTGTTTGCCAAATGTCTTTGTATGGACCCCAAAGGCTAGCAGCTTAAAGAAAAATTAACAAATTAAAATTTACATTTGGAATGCAATCTTATAAATCTAAAACTTTTCAGTTTCACTATCATATGAAGAAAATTATTTTGCAGAAAATAAATGATTCTACTTCTAAATACAGGAAGCTATCTATACAAATTACATATAAACTTCGAAGTATAAATTTAGAAATTGTGATGCTCTTAGGAACAAATATACATGATACTTTACCTCTACATAGTTGGGACAGAAACCAGATCTGTGATTTCTTTTTTATAGGAAACTCCCCCTATCAATGCACTTTCCCTGCAATTTAAAGAGCTTCACATTTCAAGTGAAGGCCAAACCAGATTAAAATGCAACTGGGAAACTATTTAACAAAATAAATAATAAATAAAACATAGATTACATTATAGTTTAAAATTAAGTCAATAGGAATCTTTAGGTATGGGTTAGTCCTGCCCCCTTACCCCCACCTCATGCAGAACCTGAATCCAGGTATTCCTAAGTCTTCATATTTTCCATTAACTATACCATTCCAATATCTTATAAACTGCAAGAACAACAATGGAACACAATACACACAGCTTATGAAAGCAGGGATGGTTTTATGAAGTTTCAGTGAACAAGTCAGTTTAGGAGTCTGGAAGAAAAAAAAGACGACAAACTTTCTGGGAAGCTATTTGAGAATGGTACAGATTTTTATTTAATTTCATGTAGATATTACAGGTTAGATGGACTTTCTTAGATGATTTCTAGAGGAAAATACAAGTCACACAGGATGGAAATCTGCAGATGGGATGCAATCTGCCCTACTGACTAGAGCATCTAATCAAATAGATCACAGATTCATATAATGAAGATAGTACAAAAACTGATGTGGCAGAGAGAGTGGAAAGGCAGATAGAGGAAGCAATTGTATTGCCTTGAATGGCTAAATTAAAGAGTTTGGATTTTATGCTTGAAGCAATGGAGAGCCCCTCCAGGATTCGGGGGCCAGGGAATATTTGCTGAAATCGTTTCTGAAAGTTTAATCTAGCAACACTATATAGAATGGATTGGAGAGACACTAAAAGCACAAAGGTCAGGTAGGTTATTATAGTAATCTAGGTTTGATCACACATTCTAAAGTGGACCCTGAAAACAAAAAGAGGCAAACACCAGAAAGATTGCAAAAAAATCAGCAGGACATGGTGACTGACTAGAAACAGAAGGAAGAAAAGTCAAAATAACTTAAAGCTAAGTAAGGAAAAATTTGCAAGCAAAATATCACAGAAATAATAATACAAGAGAAGGAACAAAGGTTATGTAAGTTCTACCCAACAAAGAGCTGGACTCCAGACACTAGCCAAAAATTTAAAAATCAATCAATTTCTAAGTACTACAGGAAAATACTCTGAAAATTTCTGTTTTAGTCAACCAGAAGAAACTCAGTTCTTCTTAAACAGGTATTCTGCATCCTGGTAATGTGGTAGAGGTGTAGGGCACTTGTTTGGAGTCAGAGACCTGAGTTGAAACCCTGACTCCACTATTTACTACCTGTGGAAGCCTAAGCAAATCATTTAAGAGTCAAACTCAAACTAAATTAAAATGTTATTGAGAAATGTTTAAGAAAACAAAAATATAGTACAAAGTAGATAAATGTTCATTAGTAGTTTTCTAAGTTAATATGCTGCCACAGAGATCAATTTCTATTTTACTTTGACTGTTGTTTGCCCTTTGTTCTTGAAGAGGACCATGACATCAGGAAGGTGATGTCATGACTTGCAAATAAATTGGATTTAAGTGAGGCAGGGTTGTACAAAGTCACAGTCTCACTCTCTCCTCTGGAACCATATGGGTCCAGATATAGATCAGGATGACTGGAGATGGCCCTGAATACAGTAGGAAGCCTTGGTCTTTTTCAAGCAAAGTTCTTTTCCAGGTCTCAGTTTGTCTGAGGCAATGTCTATTCGGTGATTAAGACTTGGCAAGAAATGAAGCAAAGAAGGGCCTCTTTTACCTAATCAAAAAAATATCCATCTGGGAGGAGAAGACCCTTAGTGATTCTGGCCAACCAGAAACAACTGCTATTTATACTCACTCTGAGACATCAGAACCCCAACACCAACCAAATAAGAACTGGGCTGGGACCTAGTGCCAGATAATCAATGAGAGCCAGAGTGATTTGAGGTTAAGGCTGATATTTAAGAAGCAAAGTTAAAACACCAATGGACTGGAGGATCAACAAAAGGACTGTAAGTGTCTCTTTTCATGGCCCTGTCCTGTCCAAAATTTGTGTTAGCAGAACTGATAAAGGTACAGAAAGCATTCTTACTAAAGCAGAAATGATACAAAGCTGGGAGAGGTAACTAACATTCTAAGTAACAGATTAAAAAAAGATTAACAGACTAGAACAATGTGCCAAAATTAAATATAACAAGGATACATGTAAAATCTTACAATTCGATTTTTTCCTTTTTTAAAAATGTCATTTATTCACTTATTTTTAGTTTTCAACATTCACTTCTATAGGATTTTGAGTTCTAATTTTTTTCCCTTTCCCTGCCTTCCCCCTCCCCAAAACAGCATGTAATCTGATATAGGCTATACCTGCACATTCATATTAAACATATTTCCACATAAGTCATGTTGTAAAGAAGAATTAGAATCAAAGAAAAGAAAACACGGGAAAGAACCAAAAAAAAAAGGAAAACAGAATGCTTTTCAGACTCTATCAGTTCATTCTCTACATGTGGATAGCATTTTCCATCATGAGTCTTTTGGAATTGTCTTAGAAACTTGCATTGCTGAGAAGAGCCAAGTCTGTCAAAGTTGATCACTGCGTGATGTTGCTGCTACTATGTACAACGTTCTCCTGGTTCCACTTACTTCACTCAGTATCAGTTCATGTAAACATTCCCAGGTTTTTCTGAAGTCTGCCTGCTCATCATTTCTTATGGAACAATAGTATTCCAATACATTCATATACCACAACTTGCTCAGCCATTCCCCAACTGATGGGAATCCCCTCAATTTCCAATTCTTGGCCACCACAAAAAGAGTTGCTATAAGTATTTTTGCCTATGTAGGTCCTTTTCCCATTTTTATGATCTCTTCGAGATACAGAACTAGAAGTCGTATTGCTGGGTCAAAGGGTATATAGAGTTTTGAGCATAGTTCCAAATTGCTCTCCAGAATGGCTGTATCAGTTCACAATTCCATCAACAATGCATTAGTTTCAACTTTCCCACATCTTCACCAACATTTATAATTTTCCTGTTTTGTCACGTTAGCCAATCTGGTAAGTATTATTTGGTACCTCATAGTTGTTCTGATTTGCATTTTTCTAGTCAATAGTGATTTAGAGCATTTTTTCATATGACTATAGATGGCCTTAATTACTTCATCTGAAAACTGTTCATATCTTTTGATTTATCAATTGGGGAATGACTTGTAGTCTTAGAAATTTGACTCAGTTCTCTATATATTTTAGAAATCAAGGCTTTATCATAGACATTGGCTGTCAAAATTGTTTCCCTGCCATCTTTTCCCCTTCTAACCTCAGTTGCATTGGCTTTGTTCTTGCAAAAAAAATTTTAATTTAATGTAATCAAAATTATCCATTTTGAATTTCATAATGTTCTCTATAATTTGATTTTCTAAAAATCAACTGCACAAATACAGGTTCAGGGAGGCTTAGCTTATGGTTTCATATGAAAAAAATTGAAGTTTTAGTTGCCTTCAAACTCAAAAGATGAAAAAATATAATGTGCCCATTAAAAACACTAATGCAAATAGTATTCCTACTGTACTACAAATGTGGCTTGACTAGGGCATTTTCTGGGCACAAAAGTAAAGGCCATAAAAACAAAATGAACTTTGCAGAGGAAGAGTGGGAGTGGCAACTAAAATAATGAAAGGTAAAGGGCTGCTGAAGGAACTAATATTGGTAACACAGCCATAATATTAGTACTAAATGATACAGGTACTTTTTAATCCATTTAAATGGCATGAGGGAATGACATTTTACAGAGTTTTCTATACTAGGCAGGAGGTTGAACTAGCTGACCCCTAAAGTCCCTTCAAGATCTAAGATTCTGATCCTAAGTTTTGAGACAGTAAAAGAAGCCCACTAAACACCACACTCAACAGCAAATATAAAGGAAAAAGTCTATTGAGTCTGGTTCACTCAAGAATCTGAGAAAGTCAAGAATCATAAAATTTAAGTCACAGAATCATAGACCTCCAAAGCCATTTAGTATAAGCCTCCTTCTCCCCTGTTATACCCAACAAGTATCTGATCTCTTCTGGAAGACCTGAGAGTGAAGAATCTACCACCACTCCATAGAGTCGATTCTGCATTTGAACAGGAAATTTTTCCTGAAATCAAGTCTAAATCTGCCTATGCAATTTCTACTTATTGCTTCTGTTTCTGTCCCTAAGGCCAAAAAGAAAAAGTATAGTCCCTCATCTACTTGACAGATCATCCAAATACTTGAAGGCAGCTCTTATGCCACCTACGTCTTCTCTTTTCCAAGGTAAAAATCCCCAGTTCCTTCAATTTAACCTCAAATGGTAGGGATTTCAAGCCCTTCACCACTGTGGATGGCTTCCTCTGGCTCCTCTCTAGCAGCTTAGCTTCTCAATGTCTTTCTTAAACTGTGGCATCCAGAACCAAACACAATATTCCAGATGAGGTCTGACCAGGACAGAAAAAAGTAGGACTACAATTTCCTTATTCCTGGAAGAGATAGCTCGCACATTAGCTTTTCTGACAGCCACAATACTGGGTATAATCCCACAAAATCCTCATTTTTTTTTTATATTTGCAAAGCTGGTTTCTGAACAAGTATAAAACATCAAACTTATCCCTATTAAACTTCATCTTATCAGGGTGAATATAATGTTCTAGCCTGTGAAAATGACAATACAATTGCCTATTTCTTCTCTTGAAAAATAGTATTTGAAATTTGTTTTACCTTAGAAAACTCATACTACTTGATGACTCCCTGTCTCCCATAGCCCAAGGCCAATGGGACTTCCAGATTTCAACTCTCTGCTTAAATGTAACCAATTTGGGTTTTAAGGGTGTTCTCACTGTATCTCTCAATGTAGGAGCAAAAGCCTTCAAAAAGTTTCCATCGAGCAAGGTTGAAAGATGGGCCATGGCTGACATCTGTAAGAAAAAGGCAAGCCTCATCCCTAACCTCCTACCTGAATAGAAGGAAGCAGGGCAAAGGAAGAAACAAGTGAAGGGAAGGAAATCAGAGAAAGAAAAGCTGCTAAAGTGATAATCCTAAAGCATGCCTATGATCATATCACTCTCCTGCTCAACAAACTCCAGTGATTACCTCTAGGAACAAACACAAACTTCTCTGGCATTGAAAATCCTTCACAACCTGACTACCATCCAGGACAGAAGTCTAGCAGTACATCCAAACTGACTTTTTTGCTGTATCTCCCACAATGAGATTTTTATCTCTTTTTCTCATGCCTTCTCACAGGACTTTCCCCATGCCTGGAATGGTTCTCCTACATCTTCTCTTAGAACCTCTAGTTTCCTTCAAAGGTCCACTCAAATGTTACCTCCTACATGAGACAGTTCCTGATGTCCCTGCTACTATGGCTGCTTCCATGTACCTTATTACCAATTACCTTTCATTTACTTTCCATCTCTATTATATAGACATTTCTGTGTCCATGTTTCCCCCCAATAAACTCTAACTTCCCAGTGCCTAGCAAACAGCAGATACTTAATAAATGCTTCTGACTGATCTGTGGTGGCAAAGGAAGGCAGTTCTATGGAACAAGAGCTTCTTGCTTTGTATTCCACGGGGAACCCCAATTCTGAGTCCTCTTCCAAGGGACTTTTCAGGAGTGCTCAATGACTGAGTGGACAGCACAGACCTACCTCACTTTTTCCAGGAGATGGCATTTGTTCCTGAAAGGCTGTGGGTCAATGAAAGCTTTTATATGAACCCTGCAGTAACCAAAATTACTTTTTTGTACGAATTTGTTTTTTTCTCTAAATCTCAATATTCATGCATTTAGCTTACTTAGAGGCTTCAAGCTCCTCAAAGATAAGGGCTGTTTCAAATAACATTTTTTCTTTGAAGCCTCAGCACCAAGCACAGAGCAGAGGACTAAGAAATTAAATTAATTCATGGAAAACTGAACTAAGAATCAAGAAATTGTGGGTTCAAATCCCTCTTTTGATACTTACTGGCTGTGTTATCAGTTGAGTCTGTTATCTTTTCAGAATAGGCCTCTAGCCCACTGTGGGATTTCTCTAAGTCACAGAAAGGGAGTTTCCCCACAGGGGATGAAAATTATTATTTATATAACTTTACTTAAAGTGAAATGTGGTTTCAATACGATGTTTACTTCTTGTAGAGTCTCCTGAATCTGGGTATTTTCACTTATCTGTCCTCCACTGATGAAAAACTCTCTCTCCTCATCTCAGTGTCTCAGCTTCCTTCAAGAGTCAGATCAAATCCCACCTTCTGCAAAATCGTGCCTCTCCTCCCTCCTCCAATGCCTTACCTTTCATCTACACAGCATGTGTCATACATGTAAAACTGTTTGGGTACTGTCTCCCCATTAGAATGGGAGCACCTTGAGGGCAGGGATATTTTTAGCTTTCTTTAGACCATCAACACTTTGCACAGCGCCTGGCATGTAGTGAGTGCTTAATAAAAGCTTGCTGACTTAATTTGCTACCTATGTGAATTTGGGCTGGTCACTATACCTTCCTAAGACTCCCTTACCTTGTCTGCAAAATGAGGGAGGTGGCCTAGCCGGCCTCTGAGATCACTTACCATAGAACCTCCAACTACATCCCACTACACCACCCTGCACACAACCGGTAACAAGCTTGTCTGCTGGAGAGACCACCCATGAAACAAGAAGATCTCAAACAAGTATACAAGTGACTCATTCCTCTCCCTCATACACTGTGTCTACCATGACCCATAAACTCTTCCAGAGCAGAAATTACAATTTGTTTTTGAGACATTTTCACATTTCTCGGGTCTCAGCCTTCAGCACCCTGCACCTCCTACACTAAACAAATAGGGACCAGAAGCAGATGGGTGGTGGCCGAGTGGATGGATGCTGGACAGGAAACCCTTAGTTCAAATCCAGCCTCAGACACTTCCTCGCTGTGTGACCCTGGGAAGGTCACGCAACCTGTTGGCCTCAGCAACCAAATCTGTAAAATGGGGATTATAATCTAATTCCTACCTCCCAAGGTTGTGTGACCCTGGGCAAGTCATTTAACCTCTGCCTCAGTTTCCATATCCGTAGTATAGTAATACTAATAGCACCTAACTCCCAAGATTACTAGCTGTGTGACCCTGAGCAAGTCATTTACCTCTACTGGCTTCTGTTCCCTCATCTGTAAAATGAGGGGGTGGTAATAGTAGCCCCACCTCCCAAGGCTGCATGACCCAGGGTAAATTCACTGAACGTCTGCCTGCCTGTTTCCCCATCTGTAGGGTGAAAGTAACACTATCCCGTTTCTCCCCGGTGACTGGGGATCCACACGAGATAACATTTGCGAGGCCACATCCCCGCTTCCCGAGCCCGGCCGGGGACCTGCGGGCCAGCGAGGGGCACGAAGGCCGACCAAAGGCGACGGAGCAGGAGGGGAACAGCTCCGGCCGCCCCGGGAGATCGAGGGGCAGCGGCCACAGCTTTCAAATCCCGCCGAGGGGCGTGACGCGAGGCCGGCCCCAAGGCCCGGGGCCCCAAACCCGGCCGGGGGCCCGGGGCGTGCTCCCCGCGTCCCGCTCTCACCCTCCCTGCACTCCGGGGCCGAAGGACCCAGGGAGCCGGCGCCGCGGTCACGCTTCCCAGTTGCAGAGGAATCAATGAAGGACCCCGGCGTCTCTTACCCGAATTTACCGCCAACAATGAAGCCATCTTGGAGGCCAACTACCCGGGTTCTCCCGGCGCAGAGGGCCCAGAAGAGAGAGGGGAAGACTACGGCGGTGCCTGCACAGAATAGCTACGGCCCGGCTCTCTACGAAACTCCCGCTGCTACCACGGAGGAATGGGGCACAGCCCAGACATCAGCCTTTGGTGTAAATTTCGATTTTCGTCGTTAACGTTTCTTTTCAAATAAGGCAGGGGCCGCTCGTGTGACACATGAGGTCTTCATGCGAACGCCGGCTCCCCGCAGTACATGCTGGGATATGTAGTTCGGCTGTCAATGTGGGCTTTACTATAAATTAGTGAGAACGGAGAACCGAATGCCCGGAATGAATGATTTGGGGCTTGTTACTAATGTTTCTTGGTTCCAAATAAGTTACTATTGCTTCTCCCTCTGGTTTAGAGAAATGTGTGTGCAAGTCATCTTTCTTCCTTATTAAATTCCTCTTCTCTTTATTCCCTTCTGTCTGAGAGGCTTTACCAAAAGTTTCCGCGAAGACCAGAAACTGAATTACCGTTAACAATATTCCAAAACACAAAACAAAACAGTATTCCAAGTGTAATCTGTCAAAATAATTGTACAGAGCAGAGAAAAGAAAATCACAAAGACTTCATTAATATACATGAATGTCCCAAACACTTATTTTCTTTTCCTAACTCTGTTAACTTTGGCATTAGACATAAATACCTTGTACTGTGTTGATATAGATATTTCTTTTAGTTGAAAAGTAAGTTTTGGGGCGGCTAGGTGGCGCAGTGAATAAAGCACCGGCCTTGGAGTCAGGAGGACCTGAGTTCCAATGTGGCCTCAGACACTTAACACACAAAAAAAAACTAGCCCTGTGACCTTGGGCAAGTCACTTAACCCCAACTGCCCTCAAAAAAGCAAAAAAAAGAAAAGTAAGTTTTTATTTATGTATTTTGGGGTTGTTGTTGTTTTTTATCTCATTATATCTTGTCTTAATATCCTTCACCCATCCAGACAGAAAAAGAAGAGAAATAAATTAGGATTACTGATCAATACATTGCAAAAGTGTGAGAATGTGTGCAATGTACATCAGTGGGTCTTTCACCTCTGGAAAGGGGTGAGGTAAGAGTCTGCATTTGCATGACTTTACTTTAAAGATGCTCCATGGACCTTAGAAGTCACATTAGTTTCTCACAGTCTTCCACAGAAGTTAAAAGAAAACAGAAGTCATTGCAACCACTTTACCTGGAAAAACTGGAAGACAGATGTTAAGGGACTTAAGTTCACATAGAAGGCTAGTGAGAAGATTCAAATCAACTAATATTTTTTAAGCATCTCCACTAAGTTATGTTCTGAGAAAACTAGGGAGTAAGGGGGAACAGTCCTTGACCTCAACGAGCTTAAATTCTCTTGGGGAATTCAACAGGTACCCATGTAAGTAAAAGCAAAATAATTTCAAGAGGAAAAGAATGCTAACAACTGAAGGGATCAAGAAAGACCTCTTGGGGGAGGTGGTACCTGAGCTATGTTTTGAAGGAAGCTAGGAATTCTAAGGCACAGATGAAAAGGGACTACATTTGAGGCATAAAGGACCCCAAGGCATAAACATGGTAAATAGAATGTTTTGTACAAGAGAGTAGCTAACAGGCTAGTTTAACTGCAGTGGAGAATGCACAAAAGAGCAATATGAAATAAAACTAGATAGCTGTGTTGGAGCCAGAATGTAGAGGGCTTTAAATGTCAAACAAAGGAATATTTTATGTTAGAGGGAACAGGGAACTATTAAATATTTTTTAGCTGAGACAAAGCACCTTATGTATCAAAGCACTTAAAATGTATCAGGTACAGACACATAGGGAAGATAGCATGAAAGAATATAAATTTGACCACTATGTGGATAATGGGTTGTAGTGTTTCTTAGTACTTTGCCTGGCCTATACTAGGTGCTTAATTAATGCTTGTCTGTTGATTGATTAATTTAGCAATTAACTGACAGCTGACAACTTTGTAATAAGAATTTTCATTTGAGTGTTGGGGACAGAAACTGATTGTAAGACATTGAAAAGTGAGTAGCAGGAGATGAAGAAATGGAGTTGATGAATTTAAACAGGTTTTCTAGCAATTTGACTATGAAGAAAGAAGAAAAGTTGAATTGAAATGCATAGTACATTTTAACTTTGTATATTTAAAAGTAAGTATAGTGTTGGCATTCAAAGAAGAGAGTGATCAATTCAGTTCAACAAATACCTACTAAGAACTCACACATATGAGACAGTATACTAGATGCTGAATATACTAGAACAAAAATCAAACAGTCCATGCCTTCAAGGAGCTTACAAGTTTCTACTACAAGGTTAGAACATGGGTGAGGAAGGTGTGGGGACTAAGAGAAGATGTCCTGGAAAATATAAGGCTAACATTGTATTGTAAGGATAAAACACAGATGGGGAAGATGGTTTGAAAGGAAAGATGGTTTCTAGGAAAGCTATCCTAGAAAATGTAAGGTTAAAGTTGGGTTCTAAAGGAAAGTATAATAACTGCATCAGCATCAAAGAGGAGGCAGCTAGATGGCTCAGTGGATAGAACAATGGGCCTGGAGTCAGGAAGACCTGAGTTCAAATCCAGCCTCAAACACTTTCTAACTGCGTGACCCTGGACAAGTCACTTAACCTCAGTTTGCCTTAATACATTGGAGATAGAAATCAAAGTTGGAAATAAAGGGGATGCCATGCCAGTGAAGACATATACGAGAATGGGCAGGCCGAACCATAAATTGTTGAGAGAGAAGGAAGATGACTCACAAGGTGGTGAATATAGGTGATAGGAAATCTAATGATGCCATCAAATAGAAAAATGTCATTTTGAAAAGAAGTTTTAGAAAAAATAGGAGTTCCTTTTTATGAATATTTAGTTTGAGATGTATACAGAATATCCAAGTGAAGCTGTTTATCACCAAGCAATACAGTAAAGAGATTAAGGGTAAATTAAGATTAAAGGTAAATTTAGATTAAGGGCAAACCACTCCAAGATCTTTGCTAAGAAAATCCCATGAACATGAAGAGTCAGGACTCAACAACAAGAGATATTGAAGAAAGAAAAGATATTGAAAATAGCATGGTAGAGTGACTAATGTGCTAGGCCAGGGGTCAGGGAAACATGGATTCAAATCTCTCCAATACATATCAGATTGTGACTGTGGACCAATCACTTAATACTCTTTGAAAACTTATCTAATTTGCAGATGATAGTTATCTCAGTGGAAGAAGTTCACTCACCCATGAAATCACAAGTCCTTGATGTGTTAATATAATAGCCATGGATGAGAAGAAAGGAGGCGTTAAGAAAGGCATGCTCAGCAGGAGCAAAAATATAGAGAATAGAATTAGAACAAATCCTACTTTACCATCTAGTCCAAACCCTCTCACACTGAGTATAATAATAACTGAATACCAAATAAACTGAAGACCAAAAACATTGAGTACCTTGCTATTGGGAAAGGCATGATTAGAACCTAGATCTCCTGCTTGGTTTGGATGAATCATTAAACAGAAAATTTCAGGTCATTTTTCTACTACACCATGGTTGCCACCTTCACTAGAAAATAGGTTCATCCAGATTCTCCCAAATAATTCACCCCAAAATATTTAGTTTTGTGTTCCCCAGTTTCCATGGACTTGTCTTAAGAAGTTTAAAATTACCTTTGAAATGTTTCTGGGGGCCCAGATGTATTTGTAGTACAATAAAATAGTGGAGTATCTTCCTATTTTAATGTAATGCCACAGTAGCATGAGAAACTATAATCACACGCCAAGCACATGAAATTGTTGTATAAAGGTCACTCAAATTACACGTAGCACATATGAAACAATCCTATGAGTAGACTCACCCCAGTAAAATTATTACCCCAAACCTTAAACAAATGTGCAGTCCTAAGACACATGTACTTTCTACAGGAATATATGAAAAAAACTTTCAAATTCCCCTTAGTTCTCTCCCCTATCAGTGCCCAGGTCTGCCACTTGGGACTGCAGGTATGTACAGGCATACACAAACTAATATTGTAATTGAAAATTTGAAAGTGGTCCTATACATACTCTTATAGCAAAATTCTTCCTACTCGCTAATCCTCTTCTTGTATCACCAGCATAGATGTCCTGTCTACCTTCCAACCTTCTGCTTTCTTTATCCTTCTTGCACTCATATTCTTAGATCTTTTGCAAACACCTTTTACAATCCTTACTTTCAGTACTCTGATTCCTATCCAGCTTAGCCCTACCCTCTCTAGGTCTAACTACTAATCAAGGGATTACTACTAGTGGTCTACTGTGCCCTCTGAAACCTAGAATACTGTAAGCTTCCAAACAACTTTAATCTTAGTCTTTGCATTTAATGATACTTTCCTATCTTCACCTTAACCAAACCTGGTTCCCCACCCCCACCCCCCAATCAAGCCTTGGTTTTTGTTAGCGTCTTCCTATGGAAGGACATGCCCCTGGGTATCTCATTGAGAAGAGAAAACAGATTACCCTAAGATTCAGTGATTAGGGCTGCCTCCAAGATAAATTGGTTAGTTTGCAACAACACTGAGCTTCTTCTAGAAGGGGGCTACCAAAGTGTGAACTGGTTGGCTCAGGCTCTTTGAAGGATAGATTCTTGTTAGAGGAGTCACTCATTGGTGCTGATCCACAACAAAAATCCTCAAAGATTCAATTTTCTAAAACTTTTTTTCCTTGCATCTTTCTCTTTTAGAGATCCTAAGAGTACAACAATTGAAAGTTTCTCTATGTCCAAAGCTATTAATGGCTGCCTTGGAAGAGAGGAAGATGTCACCCACATGCCCAGAGTGGAAAAATTATGTACACTTTTGCCTTTGTTGTTTCTTTATTTTTCCTTCCCTGACTTGAGAAATTATAGGATTAGGTACAGTAATCAAGAGCTCCTGTAGAAGTACATGTAATCACCCACAAGGTCTCAACAATGTGAATTCCCAAATCCCAGATTCTAGGGTCATTCCTGAAGTTTGCCTCAGTCCTATGTTCAAGGTTCCTAGAAAATGGCCTTCTGTACAATGAAAGGGAATTTCCTAGGCAGCAGGATCATGGAATCTAGTCTTATGATTGGAAAAGACAAATTTCTTTGCTGGCACCCCACTTTGAAAGTCACCCAGTGAGTAACTCTAAATTCAAGACTTCAGAAATCTTTCCTTCTCTGTATAGAAAGGGAATTTCCTGAAAAGTCTGCTACCTTGAATAGAGAAGAGAATCACTGACATTCATTTCATAACCTTGGACCACAGGTTTCATAACAAGTGCACAGAACTTCCACTTCTGAATCTCTTCTACTATCAGCTTTATGTTCTGTCAACAATGGGTCATCTCCCTTCCATCTGCCTTATTTTCTTCTTCTCCTATGTGTAATGCCAATCATGGCAGCACACCTAAGGACTGCTGCTGTGAATAATTTCAAAAGGGTCTAATTGCATAGTATAATGAATTCTCTATTCAGCAACAAACTAAAGTATAACATTCGTAACAGCATCCTTAAGCAAAACATGTCAGATATCTATCATCTATCTATCTATCTATCTATCTATCTATCTATCTATCTATCTACATATATAAAAATAGATATAAAGTTCCCCTAGCCCACTCACACTCACTTCTCTCTCTCAGCTCTACTCTCCTCTTTACTCTGTCCTCTCCCTCCAAGCAATACAACATATACATTTCCAGTCAAAGACTCTTGATTCAATCAAAGGCACTTGATTGGCTAAAACTCAATCCAGAAAAACAGTGAAAAATCCTACTTTGCTTGATGTTACACTATGCTACTGAGTCCCACCAAAGAAAGTCACAAATATAGCCAAGTTGACTGGCCAATCCAAATTCATATTACCTAACCTCAAGTGAACCCTTACCAGTTATTATGGGTACTCTGTCAGTCCTTCCTGCAGCAACTTTTCCAAACCTTTTCCTCACTCCTCAAGATCTTAACAATATCCCCAGCTACTTGTTTCTCAGCAATAACTTCACTTCATGACTGAAAAAGAAACTGAGTCTCTCCAGATGAAACTTGTGTCATCTATCCTAGTCCACACTTCAGAATCCCTTTACACCTGTTTTATTCTCCTTTGCTATGTCTCTAAGGAAAAGTAGCCCTTGTTTTTGAAAGTTTTTTTTTCAACGAATAAAATTCACTTTCAAAGTTGTTTGTCTTTATTGTTATTTTATAAATCATTCTCCTTGTTCTGCTCATTTCACTACATTAGTTCTCAGATTTCTCTGAAACCATCTCCTTAATCATTTCTCACAGCACAACTGTAGTATTCCATTTCCTTCATATATCATATTTGTTTATTTATTCCCCAGTTAATGGGTACCCCCTTAGTTTCCAGTTCTTTACCACCACAAAATGCTATCTCAAAGGCTATGCACATCAACATCCCCAATTCAGTCTCAAACTTCCCACTTGACACTTGTCAGTCAAATTCAGCTAATCAACATTTATTGTTTTAAAATTGTCCTGTCCCATGTCTTGTCACTGAACTCTGATGACTCTGAGGACTTTGCACAATCCTGCCTCTCAAATCCAGTTCACTTGCAAGTTAAGACATCACCTCCCTGATGTCATTGATCCTCTTGCAGAACACAGGATGGGTAGAAGCAGCAGCATCCCACAGCACCCATGCAGCCATGCTAAACACCCATAAAATTATGACGCTGGACAAATTCTAGGACTCTCAAACTAAAAAAATACAGAAAACACATCTGGAAAGGAGCTTGGCAGCAGGGGACCATCGAGGCAGGGCACAAGCCAAGGCCGGCCCAGCTTGAAACTGAAACCCTGGCCAGGCCCTGGGGCAGTAGGAAGGAACCAAGCCGAGCTGCAGCCAGTCTACAAGAGAGAAGATCTACAGCCTCCATCACCTCCACACCTACCAATGTGTGAAAAATAGGGATTAAAGAAAGGTATGAAAAACAGGGATTAGAGAAAGGCAGCTGGCTGGAGGGGTTCATCCCAGGCCGGAGCTGAGACCAGCCCAGCCTGAAACCACCATGTGGCCAGGTTCCAGGGGTGGCCTGGAGCAAACTGCATAAGCCAGGATTAAAGGTCAGTGAAAGTGAGCGAAGCTTTCAAGCTACATTTGGAGGAGGAAAAGCAGTTCGGCCAATCTACTCCCGGGGCAAGGAAGCAGTGGGGAAAGAGCAGAAACACCTGTAACTGGCAGATGCCCCCACTGGGCTGCTTCAGAGCCCCTGGCCTGCGGACTCCGCAGGGGGGCTGAGACAATTGATCAGGGCCAAGGGTTCTTGCATTGAGTGGTCTGGATCCAAATCGTGGTCTTGGGTGTTGGTCCTGGGGTGCGCTTTCAGCAAGCCAAAGCTGGGGGGACTTGCAACACCCCCCAATAGCTCCGGCAGCTGGGAAAACCCCAGCGATTTGGAACAGAGCTTTCCCCACTGGAAGAAGAGTTTCACAGAGCTAAAAAAAACCCAATTAATTGACTGGCCAACATGAGAAAAAGGAAGCAAAATAAGAACAGCAATAAAACTCTAGGATCTTTTTTTGGGGACAAAAAGGATCAAAGCATGGAACAGGAGGAAGACAACCCAGTCAGAACTCCCATACAAAATGCTTCCAAGACAGTTGAAGAATGCCTAGAAGCTATATATCAATTGAAAAAGGACTTTGAAAACCAAATAAGAGAAGTGGAGGAAAAATTGGAAAGAGAAATGAGGACAATGTGAGAAAATCATGAAAACAGAGTCAACAACCTGACTGAAGAAAACAACACTTTAAAAAATAGATTAAATCAAATGGCAAAAGAGGCCCAGAAAGCCAGTGAGGAGAAGAATGCC
>CM053597.1:87224382-87268599 GCA_028646575.1 Pseudocheirus occidentalis
GCCGCCATCTTGGCTCCGCCCCCTGGGGTTAGTGTATTCTTTAGGCTTATTGGCAATAGCTATAGGGCAGCTAGTGGTACAGTGGATAAAGCACTGGGCTTGAAATCAGGAAGACTCTTTGTAAGTTCAATTTTGGCCTCAGATACTTAATAGCTGTGTTACCCTGGGCAAGTCACTTAACCCTGCTTGCCTCAGTTCTTCATCTGTAAAATGAACTGGAGAAGGAAATGGCAAACCATTACAATATCTCTATCAAGAAAACCTCAAATGGGATCACAAAGAGTCAGATATGACTGAACTGGCAAAAGCTACTGCATTCTTACCCCATAGATTAACTACTCTGCCTTCCTGATTGTGGTAGCATCTTGGGTAGAGGCACTAATTAACTTTGGTGCAAGAGGCAACTTTAAGGCCCTCCCCCAGGTCCAGTGAGAACAAGTCACAATGAATAATTTAGGAAGGCCTCCTATACTTAGACACCATGGCCCTTAAGATATATCCCTAAAGATGTGCAGCATACTCATGAACTCATTGCCTTTGATATCTCACCAATAATCCTGTGTTTTATAGTTTACTAAAGTCACAGCATAGTTCAGTCTGGTCTTTTCTTCAAACTCTAGACCTACATCTCAAATTGCCTTCAGGACTTCTATAGTAGGATGTTTCTTGAGCACCTCAAACATGTCTGTGATGGGCCAGGAGTTGAGGGGAGTATGGGGGAGGTTAGATCACAAACACAGAACAGTTGGCATGAGCCAATAAGGAATTTTTCCCAGGAGTGCAGTGCTTAAGGTGCAGGTATCTGGGAGGTATTTAATTGTGAGAAGGCCTTCTGAGTATATAAGGGACTTACAGGATTAGCAGCTCCTCCCCCACCTTCTCAAACTTGACAAACCTCCAGCCCCTAGAGGACAGCCTTCATCATAAGAGGAAGACTTCAGGGACCTTGGCTGTCTAGTGCTCTGGTCAGAGACACAGAGGTACAGTCTACCTAGTCTACCTGGAGGAAACTACTGCTTACTTGAATATTCAGGCTATAAGTGCTCCATTGTATCAGAACTGAATTAATACCAAAAAAGAAAAGTCAGCAACGAAACTTGTGTCTCCACTTGTATCTTAAATGAAGGAAAGGACTCCGAGGCTTAATCGTACATTCCAAGAATGGAGACAGCCACTGCAAAGGCAGGGCATGGTGATGTAGTATTATAAGGAACAAAGAGAAGGCCAACTTGATAGGATCACAAAGTGCAAGAAGGCACATCATGTTGGTTGATTGTCTTTCACTCTCCAGGAGGACCAAAAATGACATCACTTTGTTAGAGTCAAGTTACAGCGTGTCTGACTGTGATTGGTCAGACCATTATGAGCTTGAAATGCTCTATGCACAAATAATCCATGTGAACATTTGGGGTAGATTCTCTAAATTTGTGCATCTTGTGTTTCTTTTGAGCTACTTCAATTCTGCTTTGCTCATGGAGCACAGCACCTTCCTTGATGAGGGCATGCCATGCTGGGTGGTCATGTGCTAGTGTCTCTCAAGTCATACAATCAATTACGAAGTTTTTCAGAAAATCCAAAGAGCTCTTATGATGCCCTGAAGGCTATTTATGGCCCAAAGACATATGGTGGTACATCTCAACTGCTCAGTGCTGATGGAACCACATTGATTAGTGATAAGGACAAGATCCTGGAGAGATAGGCTGAACACTTCCACAGTGTTCTCAACAGACCATCAGCAATCAATGCTAAAGTCATTGACTGTTTACCTGAGGTTGAAGTCAGTGTCCTGTACAATGAGACTGGAAAGGTAGGTTCAGGTCAGATTAAATTGGGTTTTAAAAGCTATACAGAACAGTTTATATTGATTCTTGAGGCAATAAGAAACCATTGAAATTGCATGAGTAAGAGAATCTCGTGAGACATCCAGGTAAAGATACCCAATAATATAGTAGAAATATGGGATTGGAATTCATGAGAGTAGGGATAGATGGATTTGGTAGTCATCTGTAGAGATAGAAATTTAGCATGACATAGGGGATAGCAAAGTTGGCCTAAGAGATAAGGAAGACTTCTGACACATATGGGCATGTGATTCAAGGGAAGCTATTTAACTTCTCAATCTCTAGGCAAGTCTATATAAGACTATAAGTTGCATAGAAAATATCAGTGCACCTTGGTAAAATAAGTTTCTTCATCAGGGAGTTCTTTTTTTTTTTACAATTTAAATTTGTTTTATTTTTAATTTATGAGATAAAACAAGCATTTCCAAAACAGCATAATTTTTAAAAGTACATGAAACTGCAAATCTACTACGTACAACTTGCTATTCAATTTAAATATATAATAATGTAAATTTCTTTAAAAAATTTTTTTCTTCCCTCCTCCCCACCTTAGAGAAGGCTACCATTAGACACAAATATGTATATCTATATATGTAAAATCATTCTACCCAGATTCCTATTTATCAGTTCTTTCTTTCAGTAAAACCATAGGTCCAGTTCCTATTCCACATTTCACAGAGATAACAGAATTAGATTAGAGAAGGAGAGGTTGTGGGGAGGAGAGAAGAGGTCCCAGGACTGAACTCTTAGTTGACTTTCACACTTTGTGTTGCCTTTCACTTTGATAAAACAAACTTTCTGTATCAATTTGTATCATCAAAAGTTGTTCTTAAGCTACAATTGTAACAAAACAAATAGTATAGTTTTTTTTCTCTGCCTTCTGGGCTTCTATTTCCCAAACTCATGGAACATTTCTGGACTTGAACCATATTGGTGGAACTCAGTAATGTGGAACACTATGGTCAAGGACTCAGTCTACTGATTGGATTACCTGAATGACCCAGGCTAGATTTTGCAGTGGCTCAACCCACTCTCTCGTTTTTAATTTCTTTCTCATTTTTTGATAGGGGCAGTTGAAGAACATGGAAGGAGGTGAGAGTGAGGCTAATGACTTTGCATACCTCTGCCTCACTTAAATCCAATTCACTTGCAAATCAAAACATCACCCTACTAATGTCACTGGTCCTCTTTGAGAACACAAGACAGAACGGCAGCAACAAAGATGGTGGACAGGCAATATTTCTTATTCCTTATTCACGTATGAGGAGACATGAAAGGAATATAAATATATATGTATACATACCTATCTATGTCTATATAGGAGGGTATATGTGCGTATGAATACATATGTGAGTATGTGTATATGTGTACATAGGCAGAGGACACAGGATCAATTGAATAGGAAGGGATGATACTTAAAAGGTGAAATTGAGAGATGAGAGAGGAATATAATGAGAGGAGATGGTGAGAGACAGAATAGAGTAAATTATCATATAGAAGAGGCAAAGGAAAATTGTTACAATGGAGGGGAAGAACAGGGAGGCAAAAGGGAATGGGTCAACTTTACTCTCATTTAATTTGGCTTAGGGAGGGAATGACATACACACTAAATAGCATATCTCACCCTATAGGAGAGTAGGGGGCAAGGGGATGAGAGAGGGGATGATGGAGGGGAGGGCAAGTTGGGGGAGGGTAGTTTTGAAAAGGGACAGGGTCAAAGTAGAAAACAGAACAAGTGCAGGGTAGGATAGGATGGAGGGAAATATAGTCAGTCTTTCACAATATATCCACTATGGAAATGTTTAGTGTGGCTACACATGTAAAACCTATACTGAATTGCTTATCTTCCCATAAGGGTGGGTGAAAAGGGAGGAAAGGAAAGAATCTGGAATTCAAAATTTTAGAATCAAATGTTTATATATATATACACTACATGCAACTGGGAAATAAGATACACAGGCACTGGGGTAAGGAGATCCATCTTGCCCTACCCGAAGGTCAGAGGGGATATGGGGGAGGATATAGGAGAGAGCAAATTGGGGGAGGGGGTATTCAGTGGGATGGCTATTTTGGGGTGGTGGGTAGGGGAAAGATGGGGAGAAAATTTGTAACTCAAAATCTTGTGGAAATGAATTATTTAAACTAAAAATAAGCATTAAATTTAATTTTAAAAGAAAATAATAATAATAAAAAAGAAAATGGTGACATTTTGTTTGTACCTATTCATGTATATTTCATCTCCCCATTAGCCTGGGAGTTTCTTGGGAGCAGGGGATGCTCTTGTTTTCTCTTTGCATCCCCAGCAAAGTACCTGTCACACAGGAAATATTCAATATAGGCTCGTTATGTCACTGCCTCAGACAGATCTTGCAGGAAGGTTATACATTTCCCAAATCATCCCATATTTTAAAAGAAGAGAAAGCAGAAATAGCCATTTACAAACACAAACTGCATCAAGAAAACTATAAATACCCTGTGCATGTGTGTACATATATACACACTATAACATATGTATTAACTTGGCGAGCATCCTGAACTGTGTGTGTGTGTGTGTGTGTGATTAAGTTCATCGTGTGTGAAACATCGTCCCTACTAGTGGCTTCACAGCAGCTTTCTTTTTGGTTGTGGGGGTGGGGTGGGGTGGTGATGGTAAATTTTTATTGGCTTCTACCAGTGGAAAGAAGAGACACATTGCAGGCTGAACTTGGCTGGATTTTCCGTCTCAATTTTTCTGCTTTTTGTTTAGTCTTTGCAAATGTCTTGAGTTGGAAACATTTCTCTAAGATTTTGCTAAAGACTGAGAGAGAATGTTTGATGGCTGGAAGTAGAGGGTCAACAGGGAAAAAAAGGAGAAAAGGACCTTTATCTCAACATATGTAACATTCTTTTGCTGGTTTGCCTAAGACCACTTAGTAACATTATGATACATATTTAGAAACAGTTGCACTATTAAGTTTCCAATAATGTGTTGCTCACTAAAAAGACAAAAAGAAAACCAAACCATTGGTATGAAAAAAGGTTATTTGTTTCTTCAAGACATCTATTGGAAAATTGTGAAAAAAATATGCTTCCTATTGTGGAGTAAATATGTCTGAATATATTTGAGAATATAAGTTTTCTTTCTCTTTCTTTTCCTCTCTTCTTTCTCCCTTCCTTTCTCCCTTCCCTCCCTCTACTTCCTTCCTTCCTTCCTTCTTCCCTCTCCTTCCTTCCTTCCTTCCTTCTTTCCTTCCTTCCTTCCTTCCTTCCTTCCTTCCTTCCTTCCTTCCTTCATTTCTTCCTTCCTTCCTTTCCCTGGCATTTCAAAAGCTGGGATTAAGAACCAAATACAAATATTATATTAAGTTTGTGTCCCGAAGAGATCCCCAAAAGAAGAAAGGTCCTATTTGTACAAAAATATTTGTAGCAGCTCTTTTTTGTAGTGGCAAAGAACTATAAATTGAGGGGATGCCCATGACTTACTATCTCAGGTAGGGGTGAAGTAAGGGAGGGAGAGAAAATTTGGAACTCAAAATTTTAAATCTATATTTTATTTATTTTTAATTTTCAATATTTATTTCCACAAGATCTAGACTTAGATTTAAATTAAAATTTTCTTCCCATTTCCCCCCTATCCCCAACCCAAGATGGCAACATGTTGAGTACCCTGTACCCAATATGCCTTCTCTTATACCCCCATGACTCCCCTTACTTTCTTGTAGGGGAAGATGGATGGAACTCAGCATTTTAAAAAAATGAATGTTAAAAATTGTCTTTACATGTATTATGGGGAGGGGGAATAAAATATTATTTACAAATAAATGAAAGAAGACAAATCAACTTTAACTAGGAAGGAAAAAAAAGAACCAAACACAAAGGATGATTAACTTTCTGGGTAAAGTACACATGCATGCATGCTGACATGCTTAACGACAAGATGGAAAGAGAATAACTTCCTCAATTCATAGGTATTACAGGATGATTGACACTGAAGTGCCCATGCACACTGCAGGACCAATGGAGGCTGTTTTCCAGGGTGAGGTGAGAAGGCCAAGATTGGAACCAAGTAATTCTCCAGTGTACTCCTTCTTTCTATTACTTTCCTCACAGATGAGAGCACTCTGTACATTTAAAGCACATATACTAAGAATTCCTCCTTAGCCAGTAGCCACATTATTAGTGTGTGTAATGTGTGTGTGTGTGTGTGTGTGTGTGTATTGGGGGCAGGGGGTGTCAGATGGATATAGGAAGTTCATTCTTTCCTCTAAACCATAAGAAGAGTGCACAGTTAGCTCCCACTAGAGCACAAACCAATTGCTCTCAGGAGACAAAATTATCATTGATTTATGTTTAGTGAGCGCTAAATGGAATATGTGCAAGAAGCCACATGATATTCCAAGAAGCAAGATACACAGTCAGTTGTTTCCCTCTAGAATCTTATGACCTATAATGGACAATGTTTTTAACAAGCAAATAACAATATTAACAGTCACACAGTGCATTTCTATTTTTTTTAAACTTCCAACTTTTTCAAAGCACATCTAATTTTTTGAGGAAAAAAAAAGCTAGATTTATTCAATAAACATTTGTTAAGTGTGCACAGCTCACTCAGACTCTTTGATGCCCCTGTGCTGTGTGGAAAGGGGATATGGATTACAAGACTTCCACGGACCCATTCCAGGCCTCATTCTACAAAGAATTCAGCATATGAGCCATAGATGATGGACCAACGACCACTAGAATGCAAATGTAATCCTGGTCCCTTTTAATGTTAGTGATTTGCCTCTAAGATGATCTCAACTGTATGCTGTATATGTCCTGCTGGTACATATTTTTCTCACTTAATAGACTATAAGTTACTTGAGGGTAAGTTTTTACTTTTCTTTGTATCCCTAGCATTTAGCATACTACATAGCACATGATAAATGAATATCGATTTAACTTGTCATTGTCTTTTATGTTATCATAGTTATCTTGCTCTTCCATTTATTAGTTGCCTGATTCTGGGCAAGTCATAACCGCTCTTACCCTCAGTTTCCTAATCTGTAAGACAAGGGTAATAATGCTCATACAACCTTTCTCACAGAATTATTGTGAGGAAAGAACTTTGTAAAACTTTAATATGCCATAGAAATGTGACATTACTATTTCCTAATTTTAGGGAACACATTAGGAATGCTTTCCATATTTGGCAATTGTGGCATCATTAGCTATGACCTAAAAATAATGATCTTATTAAGCTACGACTAGAGTCAAACTATCCCAAAAGGCAATTAAACATTTGCTTGGTAGCTTCTGGGGTAACCTATACTTATTGGTCTTATTCAGAGGTGCAGGAAGGGTGGATGAATGGAGTCAAAGAGTGGCCTGCCATCTTTGGAATCTTTACCTAGTCTGAAATTATGAGGGTTTGTCTGGTCTGTTTGATAAAGGTCATGTAGCCCTGGTTATTAGGCAAGATTCAGTGAGTTCAACACTCCCTTCTGTTTGCCCCAGTTTGTCTTTGTGGATGCAGATGCATCCATAGGTGGCAGGCAGAGACTAGGAAATACCAGATTGTCAGCTGGCATTTCACTAAGAGAGCAAGTCTCTAGGGAAACCATCTGATGGAATCTTTTCAGTCTAACATTCATTCATGCTACACAGGCCCCATCACCATCTAATTTTTCTAGGATATATGCTCATATTTCATGATTTTTCCTCTATCATCATTGCAGAAGTCCAATATATTTCCATTCTGTTTCAGCATCATTTTCATTAGCCTTCATTCAATTTGATTTAACAAACATTTATGAAATACTGACTATGAACACAGCACTGAACTAGGCCTTAGGAATGCTGAAAAAATTAGATAAGACATAGAGCAATTTGGTCTCAGAGTAGGATATAATATCTAGATAAACAATGGTAATGCAAAACAATCCCAGAAAAATATAAGTGATAGGTACAAAAGAAGTGCTATAAGTAAGTGGGGAAAGACAGTGGGGACTAGGAGAGGGAATGCCCTGAAGTGGACCATATTACCTCCTTTTAATCCACTGGGGGTGACAAACATCGATGGTAGGTTTTCTTTTGTTTTGTTTTCAGAGCTCTCACCTATAATTTCTGTGTCTAGGCTAGTAGCTTGAAAATAATTGCTGGGGAAGCTGTGTGAAGGAGATGTAAGAGGCTATATAGACTGGGGAAGAGTACACCTAGGGTGGAGCAGCCAGTGGCTGTCTGGAAGCTTGCTATTTCAATTAATTATTCTTGCTAATGCAGGTGTAAAGCTTAGTTGTTTTTATGTGCCCTTGGACAAAACCCTGGTCTAATTATGGTTCTTTGTTTTATTCTTGTGCTTACAGATTTAAATCATGAGACCAAATGTAGAGGTGGGAGGAGGATTTAGAAGTGGGGAAAAATGTCTATTTTGTGCTCTCACCTTTCCCTATTTGGGCTCTTTTACACACATGTCCCCCTCTCTATACGCCACCTCACCCAGCATTCCTTGCTTTCCCAGGTGCTCCTGTACCAAGGAAATAGATTTGACATACTAAGGTGTGGATAACAATAGAGTACCTCCTGAAAGGTATCTGAATTTGGTTATGAGGCTCAAATTGAGATAATATATGGAAAGTGTTTTTGCAAACTTTAAGGTACTATAGAAATGTCAGCTAATATTAGTATTAATGTTAAAAGAAAAAGCCTGGAGAGGGGAGTACTTTACCCAAAGGTATAACTATTTAATGGAAGCATTTAAGGAAGTGTGGTATCTGATAGGAAAGAGAAGTCTGGGCAGGTGGTACTTAATCATTGAAGTCTCTCAAATCACGCACCACAGATGTGACTTCCTACTTAACCTGTTCAATGACCAGTCTTGGTTAAGATGCTTCCTTAGCTCTAGCAACAAATTAAGAAGGGAGATGAAGGAAGAACTTCCAGCATAGTGGTAGGAGGGAAAGGGGATCATTTTTAGAATCAGATCAGGGCAAAAGTTGTGGTTCTCCCTCGCTAGTTGTATCACCTTGGGTCAATCACTTGAGCCTCAGTTTTCTAAATTGTAAAGTAGGATTTAAATCACTGGGTTTGGAAGGGGTAGTGTGTCATAGTGGAAAGAACCTAGATTTGAATACTGGCCCACCAATGATCACCTCTGTGAACTTGACCTTGGTTTTCTCACCCTTATTTTCTAGTATTTATACTCCCTTTTTACAGGGTTGTTGTGAAAATAAAATGAAACTATGTATGCAAGTACTTTACAATTGCAATGTACTATAAAAATGTAACTATTTAGCATGTACTACAATTGCAAGACTTTATTTCAACATGATTTGTTACTATAGGAGGTTGGTCAGATTTATTAGGCTTAACTGGCTGGGCACCCTTTGTTGGGAACTCTGATTTTTAGCTTATCATTTGAGGACTTTTGTGAAGTGAAGCCACCCGTTGGTGTTAGCCTACTTTTGGACTACAGCTCACATTGAAGAGCCAGTGAAGGAGGCATGGAGTATTTGAACCATATTTCTTCAGGATAGGGGAATCATGAGGCCCATTAGTGGAAGGACTTGAACCTCAGAGAGAAAAGGGGATCTCCCAAATTGTAGCCTCTATAGCTACCTCAAAGTTTGCAAGTTCAAGGACTAAGCCTTCTAGAGAGAGAGAAGTCTAATTCTTGGCCATTGCTAATTTCTGGAGGAAGATTGCACACACGGCCTTCAAATCTGAGAGAGAGCAAGGTACTAATGTCATAGAATGGACTTGCCCCCACTATTACCATGAATCTGAGGCCCTGAGGGAAAGGTAGAGCTCACCAGAAAGGAAAAATTACATTGATCATTTATAAGCTACTGTGAATGCTTTACACATTTCTTGTATTTTCTGTGGCATGAAGTAAAAACTGTACTACAGTCGACATGCATTGTTATTTTGACTGCTTGCATGGGAGCTGATGATTCTTTTACCTGCATCTGACATTGTCTGAGGGCCAGGTCTGTGATATTTTGCCTCTAGGGTACTCTAATACCTTAAAGATGTTGAGGAGTTTCTCTTCTCTGCCACTGGCTTGAGCACCTACCAATTATGTTCACTTTCTTTTTAGGGGCTAAGTGATTAGCACCCCAGTTTCCTTTAACCACTTAACACTGTATTACTTTTACAAATGGATATTTACTTCAAAGATATAGCAAGAAAAAAACTAAAAATATTTCCCTTAACACTTTGAAGGCATAATCCCCACACCACACAGACATATTACCTTGGTCTCTGTGTAAAAAGGGGGAACTGAACTTACAGTTTAGCTTTATTCCAAAATGGTATTAGTCCTACCAGGTTCAAGTCCAAAGCCCCTATGGACTAGTGTCTTTGAACACTTGCTCCTTAGGGCTTCTCTGATGGGCTGGGTATAGCGCTTGATCTGAATTGCTGGATTCCCAGGTCCCTGTGGATATACATATATACATATGTGTGTATATGTATGGATATATTATATACATGAAAGTATATCACATACATATATCGATACCTCTCTCTCTATATATGTATATATAAATATACATATACATATATGTGTGTGTGTGTATTCTCCACATTTGATGCTGGGAATTTCAGTTACCAGGACAGAGAATACCTGGATTTCTACTTCTACTAACTCTTGAAAGTACTAAACTCCAAAAATCCCTGATTAGTAACCTGATTGGAACTTTTTTTTTTATCACTTATTAGGGCCTTCTCCCTCTCTCTTTTCACAATCTTATTCTTGCATCTTTCCCCATCCATTTCTATTTTTTTCTGTTTAATAAGAGTTATATTTTCCTGCTGAATCCTTACATTTCATATTTCTTTTGTATTTCATGCCTTTGCATTTGGACCAATGTGCTTCTGATATTTAGTTTCTACTCTTGAGCCATATTTATTTCTTATCTGCGTCCATCTACTTAGTAGCACTGATAATTACCCATCCTGGAGGGTCTCAGCCTATACCCCAATGAATAAGAGGTTTACCTCACTTTATCCTTTCCTAGTCATCTGAAATAATAACCTTTTAGGCACAGAGATACCAGTGAAACATAACTAAGTTTGCCATGGGGAAGAAGGAAGATATCTATTCAGGAGATCTGGCATAGGTCTTCCAAGAAGCAGATTATATTTTCCCAAGTGACTAAAACTGAAATCAACCTGTGTTTTCCTGAATGTTCCTACAGAAATAAATTCTAGGTTAGAAAAGAAGGGATTTTGTGGCCTAGAAACCACATCATCTATTAACAGATTATTTTTCCAGTTCTCCTATTATAGAAGTGGCAGATATTATGATTCCATAAGGATTTATTAATCGTTACCATGTGCCAAATACTGTGTTAAATGCTGGGAATACAAAGATAAAAACAAAACAGTTCCTGCCTTCAAGGAATTTATATTCCACTGGGGCAGGGAACACATGTACACAAATAGATAATATGTGATACATAAAAAGTAAAATCAAGGTAATTTGGGATGGGAAGGGATAGCACTGGCTATTATTGGCATTAGGGAAGGCTAGCCCCTGAACAGAGCCTTCGAGGTAGCTAAAAATTCCAAGCAGAAGTGAGGAGAGAAAGCACTCAAGCCTTTGCAAAAACATAGAGAAGCTGGAAGTGAGATGTCATGGAAGTAGAACAGCAGGTAGTTATTGCATTGAATTTCACTTTGGCTGGAACACAGAATGTGTGAGGGGGAGTAATGTGAAATCATTTGGAAAGACTGGTTGGAGTGAGATTGTCAGGGTCTTAAAATGGGAAACAGAGGGCTTTGTGACTTATGCCTGAGGCAGCAGGGAGTCACTGAAATTCCCAGAGTAGGAAATTGACATGATCAGAACTGTGCTTTAGGCATATCCATTTTTTCAGATCTTTGGAGGTTGGACTAGAGGCAGAGAGAGACCAATCAGGTTACCAGTGTTTCAGATGTCTTGGCTTTTGCTCTGTATTTCCACCCACCCCCTCCTACCCAGCTGCATTCATTCTGGACTTCTTTGATTTCCAGCTACATTCATTTTGGATTTCTTTGGTTTCTCTACCATGCCCTCAGTAAACTCATCACTGGGAAATTTTGTTATCTTGCAAGATTCAATCAACCTTGGTATTCATACCTCATCAGTACTTTCTGACCCTCTGGTTGGAGTGTAGAGCCATGAACTCAACTCCCACTGAAGGAGGGAAGACTGGAAAGACATTTCCTCATTTTCCCATCTGGCTGCTGGGAATTGTACTAATTTCTAACTTCTTTGATTTTCTACCATGTTCCCTACACTGGGTACTCCCTCTCCTACCTTTTCAGTTTTCTTTTGTGTGTTTTCTTTCTGCGTTAAATTGTAAGCTCCTAGAAGGCAGAGACTGCTTTTCTTTTTTTTGTATTTGCATCCTCTGCAAATGATGCCTGGCACACAGTAGGTGCTTAATGAATGTTTACTAACTATTGGCCCTTCCTCCAATCCTACTCCCATCCTTCTAAGAAATTCTTTTCTTTGTGGTAACTTAATATTTTCTTAGTGACCTTACAATACTAATTATAAACATTTTTGAAAAAGCACAGGTAGCGTTGGCTCAGAGCTGAAAAAAGTAAATTCCTATAGCCTTTATTTGCTTTTATTTGCAAAGGAAGAAAAAGATCCACTTGGAAAAAAATATATCATTGAGAGAAACCATATAATAAATAGTCTGGGAAGATTCTAAAGAATAAGTCATGCAAGGCAAACTTGATTGCTTTTTTGAGAGAATTATAAGGTCTATAGATGGAGGGAAGGACCTTATCTAGATAGTAGCAGGTTCTTTCTTAAAACATAGCAGAGGAACATAGTCAAAGCATTGGATGTGGAAATGCCTTTAGACACAGCTGATAGAATATATAACATCATAAAAAGACTGGTGTCTGGGAGGTACCAAAGAAGTAGTTTAGGGGAAATCCAGAAGTGTTATGATTAGGACCTTGACAAGGGATCCATGGGAACAGAGATTAATTAATTGAATTAAGTGATGTTGCAGAAAAGTAGAGCTTTATGAGTGGGCTGAGAAGTAGCAAATGAATTGAGTTTCAATGAAAGTAAGTACAAAGTAATGAATTCAGCGAAAAATAACATGAATTGTATTTACAGGATGATGAGACGTCTGAACCATGTATAGCTAACTGCTGTTCAGCATCTAGCAGAAGGGGGGAGGGTATGACTACTCCTCACACCCCAGAATACATGCCAGTAGAAATTAGAATGTTAAACTGGGATCTCTAAGATTTTTTTGTATTCCCCCCCCCTTAGTTCCCACACCCCCACATCTCTCATCAGGGCTTTATTGGGACCACTGGTGTGCCCAGGTACACAGTGGCCTGTGCTGTTGAAAACAGAAAAAAGAAGAAAAAAGAAGATGGATAATATTTGACAGATAAATGTAATTTGAGACATCTTCTTTCTGGGAGAATCATGCATAGCATATCCTGCCTAATCCTACAGGGTCCTGGATCCAGACTCTCAATTATAACCTTAGAAAAATTCACAGGGATCACAGAACCATGAATTTAGAGCTAAAAGTAACCCTAGGGATCATCTAATCCACCCTTCTGGTTTTACAGATGAGAAAACTGAAATCCAGAGAATTTAAATGACTTATCCAAAGTCATACAGATAGTCAACAGAGCTGGGATTTGAGTGCAATTCTTCTAACTCCAAATTGCTGTTTTTTCTACTGTATCACAGCACCTTGCAACAATTATACATTGATGGAAGTCACTGTGATAAAGTTGCCATGTGATATTTCCTTTAAAATGAAGCTAATTTTTAAGGTATCTTCCAGATTTTACATTCCTAATTATATAAAAAATACTGTGCATCATCAAGAAGGTTATTAGAAATGAATCTGAAAACAATATTGTATCCTTATACAAAACCATAGTGCAGTTGTACCTCAAGAAAGATATAATGGAACTGGAGACAGTCCAGAGAAGGGAAAATAAATTGATTAAGGACATGGGAAGGGAGGAGAGGAGTGACTGCTGTTTGAGAACAGATTAAAAAGAACAGGATTCTTCAGGCTAGAAAACTGAAAGAAGATTTGACAGAAGTCTACAAAATAATGAATAATATGAAAAGGATGAACATGAACTTGTTTGTTCAATTTTAGTAGGCTAGAATTAGAAGTACTTCCTTGAAGCTTGAGAGAGTTAAGTTTAGGAAAAATAATAGGTATATAATAATGATAGCTAGCATTTATATAGTACTTTAAGGTTTGCAAAATACTTTAAAAATATAATTTTGTTTTATCCTCAAAATAACCCTGGGAGGTAGATGCTACTATTATCTCCTTTACAGATGACAAATAAAATGAAATACTGATTGCTTTACATAGGGGGGTAGTCAAATTATGGGACTATCTCAAACGGTTATAGAATCTAAGAAATATAGATAATTTTGTAAGGGTTTAGGGAAATTAATAGATAATTAATCATACTGCTTTATTAAGGAGAATCCAGTTATTTTGGTATGTTCCAAGTCTTGTGAAGTTGGGTCAGAGGACTACCACGCCCACTTACAAAGTTTCTCTTGGAACTTCTATCATGGGAAGAATTTCAGGCTGGATGGAACATAAATCTGACCCACTATGGTAATTCCTTAGCAGCTTGACTGAATGTAAAGGAAGGAAAGAAAGGCTTAAAATATCCAGAAGTTTAGAGCAGGTGCTGTCCATGGTGGTAGAGAACAACTTTGCCACATTGGATCAATGCAGGTTGTTCAAAGGATTTGGAGAAGGAAGGGAATTTAGAAAGTACCTAATCTAACCTCGATATTTCACAGAGAAGGAAAGTGATGTACAGAGAGGTGAAATAATTTAGCATTATAAAATCATAGTTGAGAACTGGAAGAAACTTTTGATATCACCTCATTTAACCCCTTCATTTTAGAAATAAACCGAATTCACAGAGGAAATAAATGGCAGAGCAGGGATTTGAACATAGGTTCTCTGATTCCAAATTCAATGTGCTTTCCATTATACCAAGGTAATTATCTCACAGATATCAGAAAATCACAGAATCTTAATTGAAAAGTACCTAGGAGGACTGAGAGTACAGATACATGTGAAAATATACACAACTTTCACTTAAAGACCTCTTTTGAAGACAGAACCACTGCCTTCCAAGATAGTATATTCCATTGGTGGATAACTTTCATTATTAAGTTTTTCCTTATATCACGCCTAAAATTGCCTCTCAGGAACTTTTTACTCATTGCTCCTACTTCTCTCTTTTGGCAAAGGAGAACAAGTTTAATTCCTCTTACACTTGACAGTCTTTCAAATGCTTAAAGAAAATTCTCATGTCTCCTCCTTCCCTTTCTCATGTCTTTTCTTCTCTAGGACAAACATCTGCAGTTTTAAACCATCCTCATGTGATATGCTATATAGAGCCAAACTGGACTTCTAATTTTTCTTTGCAACTGAACGTTATTTCTCTCATTTCACACAGGAGTTCCAATTCCTGGAAGGTAGTCTCTCAGAACATGGAAGAAAGATTACTTTATTCCAGGTTTATTTTACTTCCTCCTTGAAGCTTTCTCTAATCCCTCTATCCTTAGTGCTCCCTCCCTTCTTAGATTACATTAAATTTACTTATCTAAGTACCTATTATGCCCTAGTAGAATGTAAGCATTTTAAGAGAGAGAGTTTTTTTCACTTTTGTCTGTGTTTTCCTCCCTTTTCACTCCCTGCCATCAAGGGTCTAGCACATAGATATATGTCTAGTTGAGTCCATCCACATGCAAAATAGCTTTAAAAACATAAAGGTCACAATAAAAAGACAACATTCTGGTCAAATACAACAGATAATGCTGTTGTAATATATATCATAATATCAGAGTTTAAACACATATCTTTATTGGTGATGAAGGGTAAACTACAAATGTGGAAAGTGACATCATGGTGATGAGGTGCTGGCTCTGGGAGCCCCCTTGAACTCTCCTTGAAACTTTTGAGGTATAGACTCTGGGAAACCCCTTGAAGTCTGATTAAATCTTCCCACTTGATGAGGCATTTGCAGAGGCCATAAGTTTTTCATTGTGACTGGGCCCAAACCTCTGTTACTAGCCTAGCCCCTCATTGTCCATCTACTTCCCACTCTTGAGCAAAATATCAATCCAACCTTGCACTGACCTCATTAACTCTTCCTGAAGACCCTCCCCAAACTCCTCCCCTAGAGCACCCCTAGATTCCTCTGTACATAAGACCCCATCTTCCCTCCATGTGGTGTGAAAGCACCACAGAATGCCCTAGCACAGACTTGCTGTGTGAGAGCTCCATAAAAAGACAGCACAGACTTACTCTGTGACAGACTTACTTTGTCATAGACTTATTCTGTCCTGCTTACCCAATGCAAGTGTCACAGATACCTAGGCTCCTTAAGAGTCTACCCCATATGGTGAACTATTAATAAACTTTACTTTTCTTTGGCTGAGAAGGCTTGAGTTGAATTATTTCGGCAGGTCCTGGCATGTTGGTATTTTGGGATCTTAAGCACCCCTAGTCCTCTTTATGGGTAACCTCTTCAATCATACTAGGGTAGGTAGTTTTTAAAAACTCTTTGCCAGGAATGTACTTTGTGGGTGAGGGTGGAATGGAGGAGGTCTCCTTTGTGAATATGTTGAATATATATATATATATTCAACAGATATTCTACCCATAGATTTGTCATCACAAGCCCACTTCTCCAGGATAAAGCATTTCCTTTTAGTAACCACCTATCAATATTTTTCATGTTTTGTATTTACAGGTATTCTTTAGCAAGAACATTTTATTTTTTGACTGAAGCTATGATTTCATTGGTAAAGGGAATTTAAGACAAGGAGATACCATAGCAGATGACTAACTATTCTTATAGTCTTAAAGTACCAGTGTAACTGAAGTGATTTGCCAAAGGTCACACAGTAAAAATGTGTCAGAAGAGAGTTTTAAACTCTAGGTCTTCCTGCCTCTGAGGCCAGATCTAAATCCTATGAATGAATCCAATGAATGATGCTTAACAATACGATGCTTAACAAGTATTTCTTTCTTCCTTCCTTCCTTCCTTTCTTTTTTTCTTTTTTTTTTTGGAGGGGGAAAGCAGGGCAATTGGGGTTAAGTGACTTGCCCAAGGTCACATAGCTAGTAAGTGTTAAGTGTCTGAGGCCAGATTTGAACTCAGGTTCTCCTGACTCCAGGGCCAGTGCTCTATTCACTGTGCAATCTAGCCACTCCTTAACAAGTATTTCTTATGCACTTACTTTTTGCCAGGAACTATTCACAGAACAACTATATTTCACTGCTACTCAAGAACACTCATCTATTAGAAATTAGTTACAAAATGCACAATCTAGAACCTTAAATAAATTAAAAATTACTACAAAAATTATAAATAATTCACTATGGTTTCTGAAGTAATTTGTATAATTTGTAAGGCAAATTTTTTTAGGAGTTCTTAAATGACTGGCATTGTCTCTTTTCATTCTCACTTATTATACTCGTTAATCACATTGGTATGAGTGAGTCATTTATTAATGGGCCTTATCACTTGGTTGTCTTTTTGCCCTAAACTACCTTATTTTTTCCAAATACTTTTATTACTTTAAAAAAGCACTGTTATACTTTTCTTTCATTCATCTTAATAAAAGTCCCAAGCAATCCCTTCTTCTCCACCAGAGAGGTGTGGATGGGGGGGGGGGCGGGGGGATAGGAGGAAGGGAGAGAACAGGCACTTATTAAGCACCTACTACATACCACACTCAGGGCTAAGTGCTCTACAAAGATTATCTCATCTGATCCTGAAGTACATTCCTCAAAAAGGGTTCAGAAGTCACTTAGTAGCTAGGTGTCTGCTTTAACTCAGGTAATACCAATATTTTCTGCTGTATTTCATCAGAATTTTATTGTCTTCTGATTGTTTGCTTTATTTATATTATTGTAGTTATTGTGCATATTGCACTTTTTGGATCTGCTTTATTTGGATCTACTTATGGATCTGCTATATTCAAGTTTTACCCATTTCTCTGAATTTTTTTTATATCTATCATTGCTTACAGTACAGTAATATTCCATTACAGTCATATACCACATATACCATAACCTATTTAACCATTCCTCAATTCTTGGACATGTGTTTTATTTTTATTTTTTGTTACTGAAATCACCTCCCTCATTTATTCAAGCCCTTCTCAAATCCTACTCAAAGCTTCCAGAAATGATGACCCTCAAATTGCCCAAATATAACAGAATCTTATAGATGAATGAGGGTGTGGTGATCTCTCCAGAAATCTTCAAAAATAGGATTAAGTACTTGTAAAATACTTATAAACATTTTAAAACTGAATGTATTAAGTGAAGACAAGGTGTTCTTTAGGTATTCTAACATTAGAAGAAGGAAGGGAGGTAGAAGGGAATTGCATTTAACCTCTGAAATTGTGTTTCATCTGATGTTGTTCAGTTGTTTCATTTGTGTCTCAACCCCATTTGAGATTTTCTGGGCAAACATACTGGAATGATTTACCATTTCCTTCTCCAGTTCATTTTACAGAGGAGGAAACTGAGGCAAGTAGTGACTTGCCCAGATCACACAGACAGTGAGTGTCTGAAACCAGATTTGAACTCAGGAAGATGAGTCTTCCTGACTCCAGGCCCTGCACTCTATCCACTCTGCCACCTAGGCACCCTTCATCTGCTATTCAATACTGTAAACATTAAAAATGATTAATAGTGATTACATAAGCAGATAACACTACATGATATGGTAAATTGTCAGCAAATTTCAGATTAGACTTTATCTGCATAGTCACAAATTATAGAACTAGATTGAAGACAGACAGTTGATACAAATAAAGACTTAACAGTTAGAATTGTCCAAAAGTAGAATTGAAGAAAATGGGTTTCCTTTTGATTTAAGAAATGATGGCTAGGAGATCACTTGTTAGGGAGTTGAATCAATGATTTGGGGTCAGATGCAGTTTGGATTAGCAACCTCTAATACCACCTCTGATATTCTGTCTGAGTTCTGTGACCCTACAGAGAAAATAAAGAGCATACAAAGAAGTTCAGAAAGTAGAATACGGGACAAGGTGGAACAAAATTCAACTCGGATAAATTTAAATGACACATACACACACACAAAGACACTAATCCTACCTCATCCAATGACAGATAAGAGAAAAAAATGGGGGGTAAACATTTAAGGACAATAATGAATATCAAAGAAAAATTCCCTCATTGGTTCTATTAACTTCCTTCATGTGCCTAAAGGACATCATTTAGTTTATAATTTTTTTTATAGGAATTGTGATTTCATTGGAGTAGGAAACTTCCAAAGAGGAAATGCTTTCTAACAATAAAGATTAGCTCCTGTATGTGCATCCAGAACTGCCTGGAACACTGAGAGATCAGTTATTTGCCTGGAGTCAAAGGTTAGACTTGAACTCCAATTTTTCTAACTCTGAGGTTGGTTCCCTATTCACTATACCAAAGTGCCTCTCAGTTTTGAATAAAGATTATATTTCTGTAGAAAAAAGAATGTATCAGAAGACTCTCTCCATTAGGCTAGCTAAGGGTTACAAATTATCCATTTTAAAAGGTACTAGATTAGATTTAACAAACAGTTATTGAGTACCTTCCATATGCAAGGTACTGTCCTAGGCACTAGGAATACAAAGACAAAAATCAATCAATCCCCACTATCAAGGAGATTATATTTTATTGGGTCTAAAAATTCTGTTGGTTTTTGCTGGGTTTAAATCCTATGTTCTTATTTTCTTATATTCGTCAACAAGAATACCATCCTGCATGAGATTCTATGAAAAAAGGTAGAACTGAAAAATTATAAAAAGGGACTACAGATAGAGTCCTCTCTCCGTATATATGGAAGATCAAACAAGGAGAAAACAAACAAATAAAGAGTGGAAGAAGGGGAAGCACTTTTGTTGACTATTAAAAGGAACATTTTCATTTTAAGGGTGATGAAACTCAGAGATGGGTTTGAAATTCCTCTCTGGAGATTAGTAAGAGAATAGATAACACCTGTTCTTGATTATTTACACCAGGGATTCTGAACCTTTTTTTTTTTTTTCATAGCATGGTCCCCTTCCAGGATAAGTTTTTTCTATCAATAAAATAAAATACATACTATTACATAAGAAACCAGTTATATTGAAATACATTTATCTAAATATTAAAAACAAAGTTCACAGACCTCAAATTAAGAACCTCTGATTTAGACATTAAGAGGATTTCAGATGATCAGCATTCCAGGCTGATTATTCTATGATTCTGTGATTAATCTGTTCTGTTAAAAGTACAGTTTATTAGGTGTTTTAGTCTTTATCATAACGGCATTTTTGTTCTTAAATAATGATAAACATGTTTATTTCATGAATGGAAGACATAGAGAAGAGTCACACAGGATGGGAAGGCATGGATTGGTCATGATCTATGTCCTGGGGAAAGAACCCAGGTCAAATTTACAGATACTGAGTCTGAGAGAATAGGAAATACTTCATAAATATCAACATGTATTCTAACCAACTCATATTTGCATCTACCATTTTTGAAATTAATTTACACTCGAAACCCCCCTCTCTCAATTTTGGAGGTAGCTAAGGAATAACGGCATAAAAATTATGATCCTAACCTTAATTTGTTCTTTCTTAGTCCGTCCCTTCTATATCAGCATTTTCTTGCCTGCTCAATTACAATTTCAGTGCCTCTCCTCCAATCCATAGAGCAACAGAATTTAGAACTGGAAAAGTCCTTTGAAATGGCTAATTCTATCATCGATAAGACAAAATTTACTCGTTATGATCTACAGGAAGAGACTGAGTACTTTTCCACTTTAATGATACATTCTTTTGAGTAGCAAACAATTATTGTGCATCTATAATATGCCAGCAAAACAGAACTCTGAAAGGACAACACAGTCTTTGCATTATTAAGATGGATGGTCCCTTTTTAACTTTGACTTTACAGATGGTTGTTGGTAATGTTTTTAGCAAAGCTAGCATTGCCTGTGAGTGCCACTGATAGGACAGTGAAGAAAGAAGAAAGGGAAGGAGAGAAGGGAGAGGAAAATGGAACCAGAAAAGAGGAAAGGAAATAGAAAAGAGAATTTCACTTCAATAATGTTGCTGAGTTCTTTCTTTGAGCAAAGCAAGGTACTAGGCCTTGAGTAGGATAAATAGATAAATAAGACACAATGAGAGCTTGTTCTCCATGGGGTATGTAGTTCTGTAAAAAGAAGTAGCTGATGATGCCATGTACTATTGATACTTTGACCATGTCTCATTTTCCCTAATAGAGTTTAAGCTCCTGGAAGACAAGGAGACATTTTATATACATATGTAATAAAAAAAAGAGAGGCAGTGTAGACGTCAGGAAGACCTGGATTCAAGTCCTAACCCCTTTCCTTCTGGTCTCAAATAAGAGATTTAATTTCACTGCGCCCCCAGGCAACTTTCTAAGTTTTTAAGTTGCTAGCCTAAATTTGCTCTAATTGGTAGAGGGAGTATCCTCAAGGGCATTCCCTCCAACAATAAAAGCACAGATGGGGGGAGGGGGGAGGAGAGTGTGAAATTGCACAAGATATAAAGTGCAAAGAGAATTCCAATTAGGGAAAGCTCACTTTTGGTAGGGGAAACCAGGGAAGGAAAGTTGAAAGAAAGGACTGGTCTTTTCCTCCATCCTTATAGCCTTCCCACTCGATTAAAGTGTTTGTCAAATTGACGATGGGTGGGCAGGAGGATTTCACTTGGTGTAGAAGTCACTAGTACATTTCTCTTACTTTACTGGTTGAAGTAAAAAGGAAAATAGGTTGAATGTTAAAAGAGGATGTTCTTTTAACACGATACTCACTTTGCGATAAAAAATTGGTACTTTTAACTACTAATCATACACATACAACTTTAGCATATGTATATTAAAAAAAATCTTTCAAAGTACTTTCCAACCATTGCTTCAGTCAATAATTATTTATTGTGCATTTACTAATTATATCTTACATATTTGTATACCTTTTTACGGAAGCTCTTTTCAACTTTTCAAAACCTTTTTCTCACTTATTCTTACGACGATGGTAACACTCTCCTTTGAAGGATGTAAATTGATACAGTTTGCCCATCTGTAAAGAGAAGGGGTGGGATTAAATTATCTCTGATATCTCTCCTCTCTCTGAAATTCCATAATTCTGCGCCTCTTTTTAGTTGAGAACCGAGGGGAAAAAAACGCCTGAGTTTCAGCCTTCGCGAACCTGTCAAAGTAGCGTCACTTCTATTTACAGAAGGGGGAGCCTGAGAGAACCAGGCAAGAGTTGCCTAGGCGGAAGCTGATTTGGAACTTGAAACTATTGCTTTGCTACGGACCGGCGTCTAGTATCACAAGGACAAGCAGAAGAGACTGCTGAACCTTCGTTTTAGGGCGCTGGAGTCACAAACGGTAGGGGCGTTTGAATTAGATACTTTTTGAGTAAGGAGGACTTTTACGAGGCTCGCCATTTTTGCAGCTTCTTGGGCAGGTTGGGGGGAGAGGGGAAAAGATGAACAAAAGAGCGGAGCGGCAATAGTTTGACCAGAAGCAGAGTCTGGTCCTCGGCAGGTCCACCACCCCACCCTTGGCAAAGTGAGCTCTCGCGTGTTAGCACGTCAACTCACATATTTCTGCATGTGCAGCTAGCTTTTCTCGTAAGCTTCGGAAAAATCTGAACAAGAACATTTTGTATTTTGTCACTATCGCTAAAAATGAGGAAATGTTGACTATAGCTTAGATGTAAAGGGGGAGACCTCTTCTAACTGTTACTATTTATTCGCCCACGCTCCTTACGTATGAACTCAGCTCTAGAGTAATCCTTCTCAGCTGGGACCTGGCATCATAGCCCACCCCTAGTGCTCGATTTTTAATGTTAGTTCATTCGGTCCCGATTTCCCCTGTAATCCTCCCATTTTCTGGGGTGAACGAGCGGGGGAGGCTGTCTCTCTCTTCTCTCAGTTTGGTAACTTGCTCCTGGATGCCACGGGCAACCCTTACTCTCTGCATTTCAGCAGGGAAAAAAAAACCCACAGCAGTAACGAAGAACCAGAAACAAATGACACCGGAGCGCTACACGTTAGCGGAGAGGGTAGGGAAGGGCCAGGGCAGTCAGCAGTTTAGGAAGCCACGTGAGATCTGCCCACCACTCCACCCGCTCTCTCTCTCCGAAGAAGGAAGAGAGGGAGAGGAACTTCAATTCCCGGCTTGCAACTGGGCGGTTGCTTCTGAAGCACTACAACTCCCGGCGTGCAGCGAGACGAGTCGGAGCCACCTCCTTCTCCTCCCGCGGTTCCCCCCTCCCCCCTTCCCGGCTGGGTCCGTGTGCGCCTGCGCAAGAGAGGCTGGAGCAGTCTTACCCTAATGTAAGATGGTGGCCCGTCCGGCTGTGGAACCCACGGAAAGCCGAGAGTCTCCCTCTCAGCCATAAAGGTCGGACTTAGAGGAGCCATCCAGCCCGGTCCCGACGAGGCCTCCCCCGGCAGCCGCTCAGCAGTCGATTGCGAGGACGCGCCAGCCCTTGGGCTCGGGAGGAGGAGAAAGCGAGGTGCGGAAGGCGGGTGGGTGTCTGCGGGGCTGGGCTTAGGGGGAGCCGGAGGCTGGCCGGCTACGAGAGCGCGGAGGCTTCGTGGGGACTGTGCAGGCCGCACCGCCCCCCCACCCCCCAACACATACCCCACCCCCTGCCTCTTCTTCACCCTCCTCCTCCTCGTCTTCCTCCTCCTTCTCTTCCTCCCCCTTCGGTTCAGCAGCCACCACCAGGAAAAGGGAGCGAGGCGGCGGCAGCAGCAGCAGCAGCAAGAGGAGGAGGCTGGGGCGAAGTGAGCCTCCTTAGAAAGCCTCTTCCACGGGGGAGCCTGTCTAGCTCCTCCCCCCACCCCCCTTTCTCCCCTTCCTTCTTTTTGGGACAGGAGACTAGGGGCTGATACTTCATGTTTCCCCAAACTCCCTCTGCCTTTGGTCTCAGCCCTTCCCCAGAGCCCTCGCGCCCCCATCCCTGTAACTAACATCACCTCCACTCTCACTCCTATTGCTTGCTGCACATTAATTCCACGGTCAAGGCTGCTACTTGTTATTTGCCCCACTGCCTTCAGTCCGGACGTGGACCCCTTACCTCTTCTGACGCCCTGGAGCTTCTGCTTTCAACCTACACACTGGTACACCTGCCCCGGGATAACTGCTGCTACTGCTGCTGCTGCCGATTTACAACCTTTCTAGGACTCCTCTCCTGGCCCGTGCTACCCTTTAAGCGCTTATTCCATTTTAATCTAGTTCCTTAACTATTTTAAAGCTGCTGGTCATTCACCTTCCCCACCTCTTTTCTTCAGAACCCGGCTGCTCTTATTTCTCCGTTTCTTTAGTCAGAGTCTTTAAATCTTTAGTTCCTGAAGGGAGGGTGCCCCGCGTTTGGCCATACTTACTGGGACTTTTAAGAGAGTAAAAGAACTGGGTATTTGAATGACAGTGTAAGCAAGAAATACCACTTTGGGAAATTTTAAACAGATTGCTTAAATTTTAAATTTAGTAAAGCAGTCTTTTCATTTTACTTTCAATTATTCATGTGTGCATTAGCTGCTTTTACCAGTCTCTGACAAATCTTCATTTTATACTGCTGTCGTATCTAGTGTGCTTCTGATTTGCTTCTCCTTTAGCCACTTGGTATATCCTCAGATTATGTAAATTATTCAAAATATTTCCCCAAATGATACAAAAGAAGGTAACTGGCACACAGAAGTGTTGCCAAGCTAAATATAAATGATTTTTGGATTACTACTTTGGATTTTTCCATGCCTCCGTTCCCTTCCATAATTGACAGCTGACTAGGTGACTGGAAGTCTGGAAATATGGTTCAATTTGTCACTTATCTAGTTCATTTAGGATTTGGATGGAAATTTTCTGTGTAGTTAAGATTAGATTTAGTTAGTAGTTGTATTTTTTTGGAGGGGGAATTAATAAGAACTCTTTTTTCTTTTAACTTCCAATATGGCAGTTATCTGAACAGAATATTTTTTCTTGAAAAATCTAACAGATTTGTATATTTTGTTTGTGTTTAACCTGATGGTGGGGCTAGGTTAAGAGAAATGATAAAACCGTATCCATGCACTGGTGCTGGTTGAACTGTCACTGAAACTGACTTAGTGGAAAGGACAGGTAGATTGGAGGGAGTGTGGTTAGCCTATTAAAGTGCTTTTAGAAAAACAAAAATGGAAAGTAAAAAATAATATATTTGCATTTTAGATGAGTTTGCTGTAATCATACAGAATTAACAGAAAAAGCAAAATAGTCTGTGATGTGGTCTTTTGTATTTAAGTGATATCCTTAGGAAATAGGTTGGAAGGTATGTTCCTCAGTATATCTTTTACTTTGAAAAGTTCACAAGCAAACACCTAGTGAGTTTGCTTTACATCCAAATCTCTGTGTGATGTTGGTTTCAATTTAATTTTAAAAGGCAGACCCTGACAACCCTGTATTCATCACAGTATTCTGAGCTCTGGCATTTGTGGCAAAAAATGAAGTGAAAAGTTAGACTAAGCTAATCTTTTTCTTAACCTCTTTTTTCTTTTCAACCCCTCAGGCTCCTAATTTGTCTCCACCCTCTATCATTAAAATACCGATGAAAGTTAATGGAGAAGCTATTATATCTTGCAGTTTCCTTGAAATAATGGTTAGTTTGGGGGTAGGGTCTTGATAATAAAATTGATCATCAGTATTGGAAGTCAAGCATATTGTTTGCATTAGGTTTATTCCTGATAGTGCAAAAGAAAACTTTCCAGTTCGTAAACAAACCTTATACATTGACAGGTTTAAAAATGTTTGTCAGTCAGGCTTGACTGAATGAAATACAAGTAGTTTCTTCTAGGAGAATATTACTTTTGCATGGAAAGAGGTGGGCAGTAATTTGGCTGTTTTCTTTTTAAAGGCTTTTCCCTTTGATTCTCCATTAAATATATTCTTTAAGAATTTGATGATAAATTATCTTCCCTCCACTTTGTTTTTCTTGCCTATAAATAAACAAATTCTCAGTTTTAGTGTTCTACATATAAAGTGAGTTTCTTTTGGATAGCTAAGGACTGGAATATCTCATTTTGTTTGGGAATAGTAAATTGGATTTCTAAAACATCATCATAGTTTATTTTCAGGCATTACAGCTTTGTATTTGTCATGGTTTTCTTTGAACAGTTGGGGCATGTTCTGTCAGTGCAGGAATTCTTACTAGTTCTGTCCTTGACATGAATAGATTATTTCAAAAGTTGCATGGTAAATATAAATAATTTAAAGTAGTGTAGTTTAAAAAATTTAGATTTACCTACTGCTTCCAGCTAAAACTTATAGCTCTAGAGGTTGAGACAAATACAGTTTCATAGTGGAACTTAAAGGAAAATGAAATTGTTTCCTTATATCCTTCAGTTTCAGAAGGATGTAAACCAAATTAGAATGTTTGCACTGGTGGTAACATGCAAACATTTTTGTGTAAAATAAATAACTTATTGCTTTAATAGTGAACTACCCGAATGGGAAAATTTTGATATGAAAATAATCTTACAAGTCCTTATGGGTGGTGGATAGCTTCTTTTTACTGGTACAGGTAAATACAGTTTCTTTAAAGGCATATTCATCCCCCTACCCCCAACTCCAAATGACAGTTTTAAAAGCATGAGAAGCTTCATTGTGCAGTGGACTGAGCATCAGGTAGTAGAAAAGAGACCTGAACCCAGTCAGGAGGCACTCCCTGGGTTTGTAACCTTTAGACACCAGTAATGTGATCAGGGTCTTCAGTGATCACTTAAATTTCTCAAGTTGAACTTCATCTTTAATCTGGTGCTGATACCTCCTGTAGTACCTGCTCCACAAAGTTGTGGTGAGGCTCAAATGAGAAAATATAAATGAAGTGATTTCCAAACATAAAATAACAGCTGTTTTTATGAATACAGTTTTATGTGGCTGTTTTTTTTTTTAACTGATTTAAAGCTACTGAAACTCATTTTCATAATTTTAAAAAAGAGACTGTTAGGTTACAGTGATTTTTTTTTTTCATAAGCCAAAAACATCACTTCAGACTCTAAATAAGATTCGATTAACTTTTATCAGTAAAGGACTTTTTGGGAGGAAGGTGATAGATAGAATCCAACTTCAGTGATTAAGGATTATTGAATGTAGGGAATTGGGTTACATGGATATTTCTACAGTTCCTTAACCATTAGAACTAAAATGCACTATATAATTTGCCCAAAGGATTTCTTCTTCTAGACTAGACTCAAGTCCTTTTTACCACGCAGGAAGAACATGTACTGGAAAAAGCTTAGTTAACATTCTAAAATTGTAAAAATTATGAAAACCCAGTAATGTTTGGAAAAAATTTGTGTGCTAATCCCCATTTTGATTTTATAAGGCTTAGTAATGTGTTTGGTTCTTCATCTTCACATAAAAGATCATGACATTGGAGCTTTATCTTCTGTTATATTTTTCTTTTAATTTGTAAAAAATGCAAATGTGTAAAGGCTGCAAATGTGTTACTGTATTATAGGCTTCTGAAAAGAACTTGTTTAAAAACTTTGTTCAAAGGTCTTTAATTTTTTACATGTGTATTTTTAAATAGTTTCTCACAAAATGATGATGAAATCATGTCAGTTTTTGCAACTGTAGTAGATTGAAACAGATCTTGACGGACATTCCTTTTTCACAGTGTTTTGGCAGGACAGGGAGAAGAGGTTCAAAATGAAAATCATAAAAGAAATAAGGTTTAAACACTGTGGTACTGTTTATAGAAATTTTTCCTGTGAGGGAATCATTTATGACTGGTAAATCTTTTCGTAACTTAGAAAAGCCCTATTAGTTTACTTGGTAAGAAAACTTTACTTTGGGGCAGGGGGCTTATATCTTTTGAGCATGAGTTTAGAACTATTTGTATGGGCAGCTTACTTTTGAAGGTTAATTTATGGTTATTAGGTTGCTATTTTTCCTTTTTTTAAAAAAATAAAAAATTGATAACTATAGAATTCAAATTTTAAGTACATTAGATAACTTGTGATGATGGTGGTTTATATCTTCTGTATCAAATTGATAAGATTGAAGCCTTGCTTTTTTATGGATATACTAATAATTTGGAAGCTAACCTTTTCTTTAGCAATTCTAAAGCTTCTTGAAGGGAAGGATTTTTGACTTTGTATGCTCAATGCATACCATAGTGCATGGCACATAGTTGGGCACTTTTTTTTTTTTGCTTTTTGGAGGGCAGTTGGGGTTAAGTGACTTGCCCAAGGTCACACGGCTAGTTTTTTGTGTTAAGTGTCTGAGGCCGGATTTGAACTCAGGTACTCCTGACTCCAGGGCCGGTGCTCTATTCACTGCGCCACCTAGCCGCCGCCGAATAAATGCTTGTTGATCTTGAGTATTTAGAAAAAGGTGAATTGAAAAGGAAAGCAGAAGTTCAGCTTTTCTTGTGTTGACCCATGTATTCAGTTTTCAAATAAAAAAAAGTTATTTTCTATTAAGAAAAAGCAAAAGGTAATGAGATTAAAAGATATATGTATATCTTACTTGAATCAGAAAATAGAAGCGTGTTGGGTTGCTGCTTTTGGCAGAGTAATTTTTTGAAGAAAGTAGTTATCAAGTTTTGTAAAACAACTATTAACTGAAACATCAAAGCCTGGAGTATTTCCTTAGCTGCAACAAGTAGACACTTTGCCTTTGTGCCAAATATCTGAAATTTCTTAAGAATTTTTTTTTTTTAGTTCTTGGAGTAAAAAGAGGCGTCAGTTTTAGGTATTTGCGATATTGAACATTCACTCTTTGTAGTATTGAGAAACCTTAGTGGCATCACAAGGTAGATTCTTGGTCACCACTTGATTTATCCATTCCACTTTTTCTTTTCTCCTTTGCTTTCTACCAGTTGAATTTTGATTTCTTGCAAATTTGATTATAACAATGATTGTGAAGCCTGGAATAAATGAAAATGATGAAGTGGTTAGTCCATAAGCTTTTATTAAGTGCTTAACTTTGTTTCACGTATTGTGCTAAGCTGTTTTAGGTTTAAAGAAGGGCAAAATATGGTCTTTGGCCTTGGGAAACACAATCTAATGAGGGAGACAGCCAGCAACAAATATGTACAAACAAGCCATGTACAGGATACTGAGGAAAGGCATTAGAATTAAGAGGGATTAGGGAAGGCATTTTGAACAGTATGAGATTTTGGCTAGTACTTGAAGGAAGCTAGGGATACCAGGAGGCAAAGATGAGAAGGGCCAATTCTAGGCGTGGGAGGCAACCAGAAAAAAATCATGGAACTGAGAGATGGAGTCTCATTCCTGAACATCAAAGAGGCCATTGTCACTGGGTCTCAGAGTACCTGACTGGTGGGGGCTGTAAAGCATAAAAAGATTGAAAAGGTAGTTGTAGGAAGGGTTTTGAACACCAAAAAGAAGTTTTTTTTTTTATTTGATTCTGGAAGTGATAGGGAGCCAGAGTTTGAGTTTGGGAATGACAAGGCAGCAAGACAGGGTGGAGAGAAATCTGGATTTAGAGTCAGGGGTCCTAACTTCAAATCCCTGCTCTGTGACTTACTACCTATATGGCCTTGAGCAAATCATTTAGCCTTAAGAGGCTTCAATTTCCTCCTTTGAAAATTAGAGGGTTTCACAACCTGATCTTTTAGGTCCCTTCAAAAGCTATAATCTTATGAAACTACTTTTGGTAGTGACACTTTTCCTGCCACCTGCATTTTGATTTTTCTCTGTCTTTAATGAAGTGCTTTTTCGCTAATTTTTAGCTGAGGTAGTCTTGGGCTACCACACCACCATGTGCTCCGAAAAAAACAATTCCAGGAAATTTATGTGCAAGAGCTAAGCTGTTCATTCAGAATGAATATATTTACAAACTATTTTTTTATTTTTATCCTTGATTGGGAAGTAAAAAAACTTTTTTTTTTTTTTTTGCAGGGGGGAAGATAGGGCAGTTGGGGTTAAGTGACTTGGCCAAGGTCACATGGCTAGTTTTGTGTTCCCTGTCTGAGGCCAAATTTGAACTCTGGTCCTCTTGAGTGCTCCATTCACTGCTCCACCCAGCCGCCCCTTGTAAACAACTTTTCCTGAGAATTGTGACATTGAACTTTCATTGTGGATACATAACCTAAGGAAAGGGAGTGTTAAAGGATCTAGTGAGAAGCTCCTTGTCTGTTGGGCGGATCCTTTGTGGAGGATTTACTGGGTGATAGAGATAAGAGTAGCACCGAATTAGAGGGCAAGGGGTAGTTTCTCATTTACTTTGTTAGAGGGAGTTACCTCTATTGATGGGATCAGAGATCCATTGAAGTAATATTAGCAATCAGAGTCAGTACTTAATTGAGCCCTAATTGTATTTTGTAAGATGCTGAGGGAGTTGCAGAGGTTTTATATAAAAAGCCCATGATCCAGTTGAGAAGACTTTTTAATATATAAAACAGGAAAATACAAGTTACTCTGTCCTATGTATTTTTAGCACACAGACTGCAGTAGAGGCTCAGAAAGCAGGAGAGTAGTGTGGGCTAAGGCTTCCTAGTGAGTGTGGACCTTGAAGAATGAAGAGGATTTGGTTATTAAAGATATCCCAAGCTTGGGGAATTCTAGCATGACCAAATGCCTATAAGTAAGAAGCATGGTATGACGAGATGATAGTAAGAGACTTGTTTGACTAGAATGGAAAATTGGTTTGGAGGAGTTGTGAAAAACTTTGTGAAGGAAAATTGGGTTAGATCATAGAGGGTTATCACTTCCAATTAAATTCATCATTAAGGTCCCTCTGTGTGCCTTATGTATGCCTATGTACCTATATGCCTATGTACCCTCTTTTAGGTAAAGGGTGTACAAAAGCAAATCTGAAACAGCCAACTCCTGCCATCAGAGTATTGGTGTTGGAATGGTAAGATGCATGATTAAGATGCAGATGTAAAGTTATTTAAGAGTGAAGGGATGCTAAATTGGGAAATCAGGAAGATTTCTTTGAGGAGGTAATACTTGAGGTGAGCCTTGGAAGAAGATAAGAAATTTTAGGCTTGGAGACGAGGAGAGAGGGCCTATGTTCTATTTGAGAGATGATAACTTATTTGAATTTGTAAGGAGGAGATGGGATTTCAAGTTTCTGGAAGGGTTAGTAGTCCAGTTGGGTTCATGAAAGGAAACAATACGAAATGTTAGATTGGTACCAGATGACAAAGAGCCAGACTGAGCAGTTTATTTTAAAGACAATAGCAAACTGTTGAAAGTTTTTGAGGAAGAGAATATGAACAGACCTATGACTTGTGAAGATTATTTCAGCTACTCTTTGGAGAATGGATTAGTGAGGGAAGGCATAGGAAACAAGAAAATCAATTATGAGCTATTGCAATAATCTAGGTGAGAGCTGTTGAAGGCCCAAACTAGGGCAATAGCTATTTGAGTGAAGAGAGGGTAGATAGACATGTTGTAGAGGTGGAACTAATAGTACTTGATGGTCTGCTCCAGAAGGGAGGAGTGAGTAGTAGTAGCAGCAGCAGTATCTGACATTCATATAGCGCTTTAAGGGTTGAAACAGTACCTCATTTGAACTTCCCACTAACCCTGGGTACCAACATTGTCCCATTTTTCCACATGAGGAAACTGGGAAGTTAAGTGAGAAGTTAAGTGACTTGTCCAAGCTAGCAAGGGTTGGACATGGAATCTCCCTCCTACATCTTCCTGACATCAAGTCCAGCACTCTATTCACTATTCTGTATAGCCTGAGAAGATAAAAGGGAAGAATCAAGAGTGACTGATGTTATGAATCTTAATGACTAGACAGATGGTGGCAACCTCTGCAGAAGTAGAGAGAAGTTTGGAGGTGCAGAAAGTTCAAGGGGAGAAGATAGTAAGTTTGAAATGTGAAAGGGATAGCCATATGGAAATATACAGAACTGCTGTTGGTAATGGAATACTGGAATTAAGATGGGAGATTAGGTTGAGAAATTTGGGAGTTAATTGCATAGACATAGTCAATGGGAGCAGATGAGATCACCTAAAGGATAGGGTTTAGAGTGACTGGGAGAAGGCTGAGGATAGAGACTTGGAGAACAACCACACTTAATTAAGTGTAAAGGGCTAGATATACCTAAGGAGATTGAGAAGGAATTATCATACTTGTAAGAAAACCAGGAGAAAACAGTGTCATGAAAGCCAGGGAGGAGAGGATATCTAGGAAGATATGTCTAATTAAAAAAACTGTAGAGGTTTAGGAGATGTTCACTGAGAAAAGGCCATTGGATCTAGTAGTTAAGATCCTTTAACACCTATAGCTAGGTCAATGGTTCTCAACCTTTCTAATGCCGTGACCCTTTAGTACTCATATGTGGGCATATCTGCATGTGGGCAGACCTGCCTGGAGATGGATAGAGGAGCCCGGTCTCGGTTCCTGAGACCATCTGAAATATGTGTTTTCTAATGGTCTTAGGTGACCCCTGTGAAAGGGTCAGTGGTGACCCACAGGTTGAGAACTGCTGAGCTAGGTAGTACAGTGGCAAACCACTCCAGTATCTTTGCCACGAAAACTGCAAATAGGATCATTAAGAGTCAGATATGACTGAACATCATCACCACCTACCCCTTTCTTAATCCCACCACTCTGCTGAAACTGCTCTCAAAAGATTATAAACAAATGGAGAGATAGAGAGTAGATAACACTAAGATATTGACAGTGAATAGGAGAGTTATGAGGATGCTAGTTTAAGGTCATGGCAGGTACAAGTGAATTTTTTTTTTAAAGTATGAGGGACATTTGGGCCTGAATGGTAAAATTAAGTAAAGCCAGTATTTGGGGAGATATTCAACATGAGACTGGGCAGCTAGCTAAGTGGTGCAGTGAATAGAGTACCAGGCCTGGAATCAGGAAGACCCAAGTTGAAATCCAGCCTTAGACGTTTACTAGCTTTGTGACCTTGGGCTTAACCCCATTTACCTCAGTTCCTCATCTGTAAAATGAGCTGGAGAAGGAAATGGCAAACCACATTATCTCTTCCAAGAAAATCCCAAATAGGATCAAGAAAAATATATATGACTTAAAAAAAGACTGAACAGTAACAAGTCCATATGAGAAAAAAGGAATAAATGAGCATGCAAATTCTGGGAGGAGAAAGTAGAAGTTGGGATTTGATATGATAGACAATAGGGAACCATCACAAATTATTGAGCAGGAAGAGTGTCTTGATGACATTAATAAAAAAAAATTAATTTGGTGACCAACGTGAGGAATTCCCTTATTTGGTGAAGTTCTCTAAATTCTCTCTTTTTTTGTGAATGACATTGTGTTGATTGCATCAAGCTTGGGAACATTGAAGAAGCTACTAAATAAGTAAGATTAATCCATAGTTACTCAGTTAGGCCTAATTATTCACACAGGAGAAACAAGTAGATGAATTCCTATTGTCTAGGTTATGACATGCTCTTGAGTAGACAACCAGTAGAAGATGTCCATCAGTATTATCTTGGGGGTACAAATGCACAGTGAATTGGGCTCAGGATCAAAAAGAAAAGCAGGCGAGGTTGTCTTTGGGAAATTTACAGTTCTTCAAACAACTTAGGACTCTGAAACAGAGGTCCATCTTTTTAACAGCAGTGGTTTCCCCTTAATGTTCTATGGCTTTGAATCTTGGAATCTCTAGTTTTCAAAGCACTGAAATTAAGATCACTCAAAGGTCCGTGGAGAGGTGCATGGTGGATAGGAACAATCTCCAACATTTGTTTTGGAGTCTTCATTTCTGATTTTTTCAGCGTAGGGAACTCCCATCTTATAAACTGTTTCCACTAAGCAGACTGGCAGTTTTCATATGTGCCAGAAGCAGACTTTAGCCCAGTTCTTCCTGATAGGCAGTGTGGTACAATGGATCCATTATGCCATGCCATCCCTTGGGGACTTGCTGTGGAAAAATGGAATAAAGCAAAAGTTCTCAACATGTGGTCTGTGGACCCTTAGGGTTCCCCAGGATCCTTCAGGGAGGTCCTCAAGGTCAAAATTATTTTCATAATAGCATTAAGGTACTGTTAATTTTCATAGAGTAAATATAGATACAGCCTATATGAAAAAAGAAAGCTCTTTGTGGGGGGATCCTTATTAATTTTTATTGTAAAAGGTGGCCTGAGATCAAAAGTATTTAGAACTGCTAGAGTAAAATATACTGTCATAGTAATCTTTTTGGAGGAAATTCTGGCTGGTCTCATAAGGACCTCAAGGGATTGCTGATTGTTCGTGTGCTGCATTGGTATCCATTGAGTGTCAACAGATCTGAATAAAGGCCCCTAGCACGTTAAGTGAACCCCCTTTGTTGAACTTCAGGGAGGATGTGGCAAGAGTTGTCCAAGATGGGCAGGCATCAGGGCTGTAACCAGCATGATTGGAGAGAGCACCTATACAGTACTGATGAAATCTCATATCCAAGTGTATGGGGTGGACTGCAGGCATGAGGATGAGCTAAGAAACTTGTCATAGTCCAGATGTGGTGTACTAAGCACTGAAATAGGGCAGGGATAATAATGATGAAGATGAAGGGATGAATTTGAGACATTGGGAAGGAATCCTAAGAGGTTGACTTTCAGGCTGCCAGAGAATGAAAAATCTGGGTTTGAATGTTGCCGCATTTACTAGCTTTGTAAATCACTTTGCTTCTCAGACTCTGTTTCCTTATCTATAAAATAGCAATGTTATCAGTAGTACAGTAATATAGTATTATCTGTATTATTGATCTGTAGTACCAATGGTGATGGTGAAGATCAAGTGAAATGTATATAAGGCAGACTTTTAAAGTACTGGGTAAAGGTCAGTTACTGTTACAGAATTTACTGGTTGTTTGGGTCTAAGGAATGAAAGAGAAGACAGAAGTCGAGCCTAGGGTACTGGAGAAATGGAATAGATTCATTTTTGCTAGCAAATTGGTATTTGTTTTTCCAGAGGCAAGTTTTTAGAAAGGAAATGATATGTGATTACTTAATTTACAACAACAAAAAAATTCCAGTAGGAAAGGTTAATTAGTATTATAAAAATAATTTTAATTTTTATTCTTTTGGGGATAGATGTGCAAATTTGAAAGGGAAAGAAACTGCTTTTTAAAAAATATATGCACTATTCACAAGTTAAGAAGATAAACTTATGATTAAGTTACTGCTTTACTTATGTATTAGTTCAAAAGGAATTAACACTGGGAAGCTTAGTATATTCAAACAGCTTTTAGCTAGCTACATATTATATTTCTTAATACTTATATTGAAAATTGGCCTGAGTGGAGAGAAAATTCCTGGTAAACTATAAGACTCAATTTTACTAGCTCCACCTCATTGCTTGAGGGCATAAGGTAGGTCAACAGGAAGAAGGATGCAGGGACATGGTGAAATGACAGTTTATTCTTCCATGTAGTTATGTTTTCCAAAGGTGCATGGTTTTTTGTGTTTTTTTTTTTTTTAAACTTTGAGCACTAACTCATGTTAGTCTTGGTTGAGCTTGGTTTGAGCTCTATTTTCTTTGAAGTCAGAAAAACCTTTGCTCGTTTCTTTTGTTGACCCATCATTATTCAACTTTCTGCATTTATTGTGTCATTTCAGTATAACATATTTGCTCTATTACATTAGAAAATTTGTAAACTGTTTAATTTTGTACTTATATTGACTCTGCTGTCTTAAAGCTGAAGAAAAATATGAATGTTGCTAAGTTATTATTTTTTTGAAAGTTATAATTGCTATTCTTTCTCTTTAATATGTACATGGAATAAAGTATGATTTATGTTTTTCTTCTAACATTTAGGACATAAATCTTAGTTTGGAAGAATTCAGAAGAGGGAGAAGTAGACATGGGTGTGGTTCTTAAAAACTTTGTGTTAAGTTCATCTTAATTTTTCCCCAACAGTTCTCTCTCATTTTTTTTTCTATTTTTTTGAAAGTGCTATAAGCAGTGTGAGGTAAATAATAATGATTAAAGATTAAATTATGTTGTGCAACATAACACTTCATGGAAAACATCTTCTCTTACTCTTGCTTGGAGTGTTTGCAAAGACCTTCTTGAGCCATTTAACCATGACATATCTTTATTTTTTGCTTATTTATCCAATTTAGTTATGTGTTCCAGAGTTTTTTTAGTGGGAAAAAAAACCTCATTCTTCTTGCAGAATTGTTTTAAAAGTGTTTTTAACATTCTAGCTTTGGTTAAAGAGACTGGATCCATATTTTTTCTGTGTGATCGTTATTGATGGAGGGTGACTTATTCTTAAAATAAGTCTAGGATTTCATGATGTTTCGTACTGTTTCTTGCACCAAGAAAGATCTCACAAATTCTTCATTATGGTTGTTATAGGTGAGAAAAAAATGAACAATCTTTAAGTATAGGAAAGCCTCTGTATTTGAGGATTTTATCATGCTTTGGAATAAATTGAACTTCTTGTGCCAAACCAAGCTTTCCCCCTTGACTTTTTAAAAATTGTTTTGCAAGCAGCTTTGTACCTCACTGAGGCAAAAGTGGAAGTAGGGAATGATGGAATGATGTCTTTCCCCTCAGTGCTACGTATTTCAGGATTCTTTATGATGAGCTAATTAAAAATAAATAGATAATTCACACATTCAGAGACTTAAAGATTCGTATGGGCTAATCAGCTTCTTTAGATTGGAAAATCCTTTCCTCCCCTCACTCCACTCCTTCCCTTCCCTCCATTGGAACCAATTTCTTTCATATCATAGTCTGAATTACTTAAATCAGACAGTTATGGATCTTGAGAGCTGGACAGGACAATGAAGGTCATTTAGGCTGATCTTTTTATTCTGTGGATGAGGAAATTTAGCTCTATTAGAGGTTAGGTGACCTAACCAGTGGTACACATTTGTATCAGAGTTAGAATTTGGAATCTTGGCCTTTGAACTCCATCGCATCAACACCTAGAAAAAATTTGTAGCATAAGGAGGAGTAATTTTTGGAGCAGGAGGGCAGGCCTTAGATAGAGTAGAGGACTGACAGAAGACAGTATGACATTATTGTGGGGATAGGAGTTCCAAAGGGAGTAGAATTGTGCCAAAGAAAAGCTTTGCAATTTTCTGAGAGCCTCTGATGGCAGCTGCTGTGTCACTGAAAATCTTTCTTTCTGATTTTTGGCATATGTGCCTTAATGAGCGTTCAGTGGGAAGGACTAATTTAAAAGACTTTATGTGGTTAAAAAGAAATTTTCAGTGGCTGAATTTTCATCTCATTCATTATTACTCCTGCTAAGAACATACATTTACAGTGACCAAAGAACATCTTAAGATGTTTTGGCTTAGGAAATTGGGAAAGTTTGGGAAGGCTGCCAACAATTTCCTTTAAAGAAGTTATTTCCCTGGTCCATCCTCTCAGTTTAACCTATTTCCTTCTCAGTTAATATGGAGATACCTATATCTTTAATTACATCTATTGGGCATATTATGCTGAAGTGGGAAGAGTGTTGGATACAGAATTAAAAGACCCAAATTTAGATTATGGTTCTACCATTTAGTCCAAGTCACTCACATCTCAAGCCCTTATGAGAGGCTTGGACTAGATGATTCTCTGATCCTGGACAGGGTCACCTAATCTCTCTTCTGATCTTCTCATCTACAAAATTAGGATAATTATAGTTGCATTACATATGTCACACGTTGTGAGGAAAGAACTTTGCAAACCGTAACAATGTAGGGATGAGTTATGATGCACCTTTAATTCCCTCCTCCTTTATTATTGATATAATATTTGAAGATTTCTCAATGAGGAGTTTTCTATACTCTGATCTTCCATAGCTCCTAAGACTGTTATACTTGGTCAACTTCATTGTTCAGTTACATAGAGTGAAAATTACGTATTAGTATGAAGTGGAACTCATTAGTTTGCTTATTGGCAAATTCTTCAAGGGAAGTTCAGTTGTTTCTGCACTTTTGTGACCCCATTTGGGGTTTTCTTGATGAAGATACTGGAGGGGTTTTGCCATTTTATAAATGAAGAAACTGGGACAAACGGGGTTAAGTGACTTAACTGGGATCACATAGCTTGTAAGTGTCTGAGGTCAAATTTAATGAATTCAGGTCTTCCTGACTTCAGACTTGGCATTCTATCCACTGCACAAGCTACCTGCCCTTCAGTAGAGGTTGCCAGGTGCATATCTCTTCATTTTCTCAGGAGTGGAGAGACATTTTAAGGGGTTGATTGAATTGGGGAGAGGAAGGCAGGTAGCTAAATATACTAACTATTCTGGGAATTTCTCAGGTACTCTTATTGTAGTGAGGAGAAAGGTATAGCTGAATCAGTTGACTTTAGAGGTGGTTATCCTAATTTTTTAATTGTTAAAGGCATGAAAACTGCTAATTTGCCAGAAATAGTAGCAGAATGTGAAAAAAAAATTATTTCTCCTTTTTGTGTAATCAGAATTTTCTTGACTTTTATTGTTAGCACTGAGTCTTGGTTAGCCATCTTTCTTTAGAACCTTTAGCATTCAGCAAATATATTAGGTACCTATTGTTTGCCGAGTAGTGTACTAGATTCTGGGGTCATAGAGCTGTAGCTTTAGAGTTAAAAGGGTTACAGGTCGTTTTAGTTCAACTCCCTCATTTTATGAGTGAGGAAGCTCAGACCCAGAGATGTTAAATGACCTGTTTAAGATCATATAGTAAATAAGAGACTTGAGAATTGAGAGATGGGAAAGAGTCTTTACTTTGAGCAACCATGTCAGAAATCTGGTAAGTTGAGAGAATTTAGGAGGAGAGGAGATGGTTAATAATGTCAGATGCCACAAAGATGTCAAGAAGGTTAAGGATTGTGAAGAGTTCATTTGATTTGGCAATTAAAAAATCATTGGTACCTTTAGGGAGAATAGTTTCAGTTATGATGGTCAGAAGCCAGACTGAAAGGGATAAAGAGAGGAAAGAAATTAGAGGCAAACATGTAGACAACTTTTTCCAAGAGTTTAACTGTAAATGGTAGGTTATACACACACACACACACACACACACACACACACACACACACAAGCACACACAAGTATATGTAGGTATATATGTATTATATCTACACACATTTATTCTTATGCATTGTATATACATTATATGTATATGTACATTATATACAATTTACACTTATGTGTATAAATTTGGTATGACTTAAACAGAACTCATTATCATATGTATGTGTTTATATATATGTATTACACTTATGTGTATAAATTCAGTATGTCTTAAACAGGACTCATCTTTCCCTCATCTCTTACCTTACTTATTACTGTTGAGGACATTACCATCCTCCTGGTCCCTCAGGCTTGAAACCAGGAGTCATCCTGGATTCCTTTCTATCTCTCATTCCCCATTTCTAATATGTTGCCAACGCTTATTGATTTCACCTTTGCAACATCTCTCAAATAGGCCTCTTTCTCTCTTCTGACATCTTTACCACTCTTGTGTAGTTCCCTCATCACCTTATGCCTTGATTATTGTAATAGGCTGCTGGTGGGTCTGCTTGCCTGAAGTGTCTCCCCACTTTAATCCATTTTCCATTCAGTCACCAAAGTGATTTTCCTAAAACACTGATCTGATAATGTCCCTACTTCCTACTCAGTAAACTTCAGTGCCTTCCTATAGCCACCAGGAGCAAATACAAAATGCTATTTGGCATTTAAAGCCCTTCATAACCTAGCTGCCCCCTCTTACCTTTTTAGACCTCACTTACCACTACATATTATTGATTCAGTAATACTGGTTTCCTGGCTCTTGCATGAACAAGAAACCATCTCTTGGCCCCAGAGATGGGGGTCCCATAAAAGGCCCCTTTTTGTCCCTCATGCCTAGAATGCTTGCCCTCCTCTGCCCTGACTATTTATCTCCCACATGTCCTTTAAGTCCTAACTAAAGTCCCACCTTCTACAGGAAGCCTTTCCTGACCCCCTCTTAATTCCAGTGCTTTCCCTCTTTTAATTATTTCATATTTATCTTGTATATCTCTTGCTTTGTATTAATTTGTTTGCATGTTGTCTCCCCCATTAGATCATAAACTCCTTGAGGGCAGGGACTGCCTTTTGCCTCTTTTTGTATCCCCAGTGTTTAGAACACTGTCTGGCACAGAGTAGGTACTTAATCTTTATTGAATTGAATTATATATATACACACATGTAATAGCATCAGGGAATGGTAGGATCAGTAAAGATATTATTTTGAAAGGAGAGAGCTGGGTATGTTTGTAGACTTCCAGAAAGGAAATATTAGATAAGGGGGAGGAAAAGAATGCGTGCAGGGGCTTGCCACCTGAGGAAATGAAGGGATGGAGTCAAAGGCATAAACAATGGGGTTGATCAAGTTGAGGAATAGGACTTCCTTTTCCATCAGAGTTTAGAGCCAAATGAATAGATGATAAGGAATGAGGAGTTTTGAGGTGTAGAATAGGAGTGAAGAGGGAATTGTAAGTGGCCTCTTTTCTCAGTAAAGTACAAGGTGAAATACTATACTTAGAAGAGAAGAGAAAGATGGTGGTGGTGTGTGGGGCTTAAGAAGGAAAAAAAAAGTTAGGAACTACTATTGTGATGAGTGACATAGTCATTAGGGAAGAGTAAAAGGATTGTCTTGTTTCATTGAGGGCCCAGTTCTTATCTTAACTGAAGTGGAAAATAACAGGTGGAAGAGATACAAGTTTTCCATTGTAAAACAGGATGTTGCTTGGCTGGTTAAATATTGTTTGGTTGCAATTAATCATAGCTTTTTTAGTATGTATACCCATAATAATGTTATTCATTCAGCTAACTGTTTATTAAGCACCTACTATGTGTAAAACACTGTACTAGGGTTACAGAGTAATAAAAGGAATCAGTCCCTACTGGGAAGAATCGTAAATTCTTTTAAGAATGAATGTATGACTACATGCTCTCCTTTTCCATATTTGGTTTTGTTTCTTCTTTCCCATTGTTCACTCCATTGGTTACAATCCTTCAATACAACCAGACTAATGTCTAGTGTGAAAGTATTTGCAGATCTTATACTTGATTGCATGCTGCCATGGGAGGGGGGAGGGAAGGGGAGAAAATTTGAAACTCAAGGGATTGTGGAACTGAATCCTATAAACTAAAAGTAAATAAGCAAATCAATTAAAAAAAAAAGAATGAACATATAAGGGGGTGGCTAAGTGGCGCAGTGAGTGGAGCACTGGCCTTGGAGTCAGGAGGATCTGAGTTCAAATCCTTTTACAGATACTTAACACTTACTAGCCCTGTGACCTTGGGCAAGTCACTTAACCCCAATTGCCCCGCCTTCCCCCCTTCAAAAAGCAAAAAAAAAAAAAAAAAAAAGAATACATACTGAATATGAGTGTGTAAATACTTAATAAAGACAAATGAAGTATTAGATACTTACATACAAGATAGGTAGGAAGGACACTTGCAGTTAAGATTAGGAAAAAGTATCCTGTAAGAGTTTATACTTGAATTGTCTACTCATCCAGAGGTGTTCTATGAGGTAGAGCTGAGTAGAGAATACCTTCTAGGCATGGAGGAGGGCCAGAGTAAAGACACAGAGATGGGAGATAAAGTATCATATTTGAGGAATAGAGAGAAGGCCAGTTTGGCTGTTCGAAAGTTCCGGAAGAGGAGTAATGTTTGATGAGGCTGAAAGATAAGTTGGTGCCAGGTTGTGAGGTATTTAAAAGCCAAACTGAGGAGTTTAATTTGGTCCTGGAAGTAAAAGGGAGCCACTAGATGAGTGATGTGAAAATGGAAAATCACTTTAAGAAAAATTATTTTTTTAATAAGTAAAAATCTTCCTTTCTCAGCTTCCCATCAAGAAAAAAGGAAAAAATAAAACCTGCATGCATAATGAAGCAAAACAGGTTTTCATATTGGCCTTGTCCATAGATATATTGCCTCATTCTGCGCTCTTGAGTCTGTTACCTTTCTATTAGGAGGTTCTATTATGAAGTATGTAGGTCCTCTAGAATCCTGCTTTTGATAGTCCATTGATTCTTAATTTTTATCTCCTGTTTTCCAGGTCAATTTTTGTTATCTTATATTTTCTTGTATCTTTGAAAGCATTTGTATTTGTCTTAATATTTCTTATTGTTTCATGGAGTCATTGATTGGCTTCTATTTGGTTCATTCTGATTATCAGGGAGTTTGTTGCCTTGGGCAATTTTATACCTCTTGTGCAAAGGTATTATTACTTCCCTAACCAGTTCTTTCTTCCATATGTCCCATTTCTTTTTCAGTTGTTTCTTCTAATGTTCACATTTCATTGATTAAAAACATTTGGAACTTTAAAAAATGTCTTTCTGTATCACTTTATTTGTGTCCAAGCTGTATTTTTCTTTGAGACTTTGCTTGCAGATGTTTTGGAATTATTCTTTTCTTCTGGATCGATGACTTCAATGTCTCTGTCACCATAAGTTTTTATGGTTGTATTTTTTTTCTGTACATTCTTCTAACCTATTTTCTAACTTCAGATTTTATGTTATTACCAAGCTTTGCACACTCCTGGAGGTCAGGTCTGGGCTGGTCCTGTTAATGTTTTATTGGGTTATTAAATGTCGTGTTATTCCAGTATCTCAGGCTGGGGATTGGCAAACTCTTAGCATTCCTACAGTGGTCTGATTTAGGCCTGATTCTAGGCCAAGTCTGATCACTACCCACCTGGTCTAAGCTTTACAAGTTCTTGACTGGCAATTGGACTCAGACATATCTGGAGAACTTTGTTGGTTTGGAATGGCAGAACTGCTGGCTACCCTTTGATCTGGGATTCCTGCTTAGATTATTTCTCTTCAGGCATCGTAATGGACTAGGAGTTTGAACTAAGACCTTTCTCTACTCGTGGGGGCTAAGTCATACTGCTATTGTGTGTTCCTCTCTCTCTGTGCACATCCCCTTGCCCTGAAAGGGATTCTTACCCTAATATGCCACCCTACCTCTCCTAGCCACATTTCTTTTTTTTTTTTTTTAATTTTATTTATTTATTTATTTTTTTTGGAGGGCAGGTTGGGGTTAAGCGACTTGCCCAAGGTCACATGGCTAGTTTTTCGTGTTAAGTGTCTGAGGCCGGATTTGAACTCAGGTACTCCTGACTCCAGGGCCGGTGCTCTATTCACTGCGCCACCTAGCCGCCCCCCTAGCCACATTTCTATTGATAAAGCTGCCAGTTGGTAGCTGTTTCCACAACCTGTATGATGTTGGGGTGCCACATATGGGTCTAGGACCTCCTGTTGTTCTGGTGCACAAGCTCTGCTTCTACTGGATTGCTTCATAAACTCTGTTCTTGGCTAAAACTCATTCTTAGTGTCCATGGACCTCTATGACTATCTCCATATGCTTCTGGGTTAGAAAAATGACTTACTGTGATTTACTCTTGTATATCCCCAATAGAATTTGATGTGCTGTATTTTCTAGATCTTTTTAAAGGAATTTTGGAGATGGGGGTGGCAGGGGTGGAGGGTGGGGAACTCTCTGTATGTCTTCTTGCTAGTCCATGTCTGGATTTTCAGAAAAATCACATCAGCTGTGTGGTGGATAGATTGGAGTGAGGAGAGAATTTTGGCAGGGACATCATTTAGGTGACCATTATAGTAGTCTTAAGTGGGAGGTGATAAGGACTTGATTAGGATTGAGTTTGGAGTGAGGAGTAACCTCAACAGAAATGAGACCTTTACAAGAGGAGCAGGCTAGGGTGTGGGAGAGAATTGAGTTCCTTTTTGAGTATATTGAGATTGAGCCATCACTGAGATACCTAGATTGAAATATCAAAAAGCAACACATTCAGGTAATGGGACACTGACACTCTTGAGTGGAAAGCTGGATATCATCTTCATTTGCATGGAAATGATAATTAAATCCATTGGAATTTTAAATCACTTAAAGAGAGCAGAGAAAGAGAACAAAAGAGGGCCCAGGATCCAGCTTTGGGGAGCATGTGTAGTTAAGGACCATGGTAAAGGGGGTGAGATAAAATCATTTCTTGATCATCTGCTATTTGTACTAGGCCAAGCACTCTGCAGATATCTTTTTTTAAATTAATTTTTAAAATTTGTTTTCTTGTTTACATCATTCATTTTCATGATATTTTTGAATTACAGATTTTCTCCCCATCTTTCCCCTACCCCAACCCTAAAACAGCGATCCCACTGTAAAGCCCCTCCCCTGATCTGCTCTCTTACTTTCTGGTAGGGCAGGGAGGGTCTCCCTACCCCAGCCCCTGTATATCTTAATTTCTAGTTGCAGGTATTGCAGAGCTTTAAATTCTAGATTTTTTTCGATTCCTCTCTTGTCGCCCACCCCCACTGGAAGGACAAGCAGTTCAATACAGGCTGTGGATGTGTGATTATACAGGACATCTTCATAGTGGACATATTGTGACAGTGATCATATGTCCCCCCCCCTTCCTATCCCTCCCCCCTTGTTCTAT
>CM053597.1:87269099-87298459 GCA_028646575.1 Pseudocheirus occidentalis
TTTTGTTCTTTAAGGTGTTGTTTTCTTCAGTCAGGTTGTTGACTCTCTTTTTGTGATTTTCTTGCATCATTGTCATTTCTCTTTCCAGTTTTTCCTCCACTTGTCTTATTTGGTTTTCAAAATTCTTTTTAAGTTGATCTATGGCTTGTAGGCAATCTTCATATTTCTTGGAAGCATTTGGTGTGGGAGTTCTGACTGTGCTGTCTTCCTCCTGTTCCATTCTCTGATCCTTTTTGTCCCCAAAAAAGGATTCTAGAGTTTTATTGCTGTTCTTACTTTGCTTCCTTTTTCTGCTCATTTTGACCAGTAATTAATTGCTTGATTTTGTAGCTCTGTGGAATTGTTTCCTGGGGGAAAGCTGTGTCCCGAATTGCTGGGGTTTTCACAGCTGCCAGAGCTATTATGGGGGTGCTTCAGCCCCCCACCCCAGCTTTGGCTCACTGATAGGGCACCCCAGGACAACCACTCAAGACCACAATCCAGATCCAGGCCACTCAAAGCAAGAGCCCTTGGCCCTGATTGATTGCTTCAGGCCCCCTGCTGTCTGTAGGTTGGGAGCTCTGAAGCAGCCCAGTGGAGGCAGTTGCTGCTTGCAGCTGTTCCTGCTGCCACAGCTGTCTCCTGCTGCTTCCTTGCCCTGAGAGCAGTTTGGCCGGACCACTTATCTCCCCCAATTTAGTCAGTTCCACTGACTTTTCTCTTAGCCTTATTTCTTCTGGCCTGATAAATGTGGAAACTGTGCCTCCAGTGCCGCAGATATGCTGTGGCTCTGCCTGATCGCCGTGGGACCTGGCCAACGTTTAGGTCTGGGCTGACCATTGATCCCAGACTGCTGCAGTGAGCCCTACCTGCGGAGCTGCCTTCAGCGAGAGATGTGTTTTCTGTGTTTTTGAGAGTTTTGGAGCCCTAAAATTTGTTTAGAATTGTATTTTTTGGGTGTTTAAGGTTGCTCTGTGGGAGCTGTGAAACTTTGCTGTTTCTACGCTGCCATCTTGGCTCTGCCCCTGGGGTAGTCATTCTATGGAGCTTTCACACCGCGCAAGTCTATGCTAAGCTATTCCACAGCAATCTCACCCACCAACAGGTCTTAACAAGCAAGTGTTGGCAGGTGAATATGTAGTGTAGTAGGGAATGACTTGTTTACAGTATGATACTATATGGTTACATGAAGCAGTATTGTGACAACAAATTTCAAAGTAGGAAAACCCCCACAAATTTATAATTTACTAAATTTAAAATGTGTCATTTAAAGAAAAATGAAATATGATGCAAATTTAAAAAAATCAGTTAAAGGGTTAAAGAAAGTAGATTTCCAGGGGAGAACTGAGTCATTTTTTTTTGGAGGGTGGAAGTTGGGCAGTTGGGGTTAAGTGACTTGCCCAAGGTCACCCAGCTAGTTTTGTGTTAAGTGTCTGAGGCCATATTTGAACTCAGGTCCTCCTGACTCCAGGGCTGGTGCTCTATTGACTGTGCCATCTAGCCAGCCACCCAACCCCCTTTTTTTTTTGAAAAGGGAATTGTAGACCAAATAAGTTTGAAAGCCTCTGGTTTAGGAGTTGGTTGACAATTGCTATTGATGTGAAGAGTTTCAGTAAAGTAAACCAGTGAGTTTATTGCTCATGGATTGGAGTCATGCTTCTTGAAAGACCAAAGGGATTTCAGGTGAATAAAACATAGCTGTCCTCACAGGACTCACTTAAGATCATAGATTTAGAGCTGAATAGGAACCTCTGCCTCATTTTACTGAGACTGAGAGGTTTATCACCTGTCGAAGGTAACAGAAGTAGTGAAACAGAATTGTGTCTACCCTCTTTAGAGGTTAAATCTGAATATGAGTCCTCCCATTTCAGTCCTTTTCCCATTGTCTCCTACATTGCTTTTTACTTGGACTTTAACATCTGTGTCTGACTTTCCTAACCAATATGAAAGTGACAATTTTAGTACAGTTTTGATAGTGAAGAGCAGCCGTATATTTAGTCATGTGCCATTTTTCAATGCAAATGTGCCTTGGTTTAGAGATTAGTATTTTTCAGATAACTTCTGAGTTATCTGAAAAAAATTGATTGTATCTGAGTTTTGAGAAGTTTTACTTATGCTGTTACTGGTATTTTCTTTAGTTCTTTGCATTGAATTATAAAGAGTTAAATATGTTTTTCAGTCATCTAAATATGTGTATGGAATGAAAAGACTTATTTAAAAGACTCATATTTTGTGCTTGGGCACAAAATTTTTAGCACCCTAGGGTTTTCAGGGCCCATGATCTTTTTCTATTTACTATTTGTAATTTCTAATATTACATACATTTATTACCCAAGACTAACTCTGCTTGATTTCTATTTATCTTATTTATTTATTTATTTGATGATTTGAAATTAGTCAAGTTCTCAGCCTTTTGGCCAGTCTCTTTACTATTGATGGATAAATCAGTCAGTAGCATTAAAATTTATGTAGTATTCCTTGATACCTTAGGCCTCTTTCATGGAAATGAGAATGGAAATTGAGATGACACATAGAAAAAATAGACTATAAAGTATCTAGAGAGGAAAGTTGAAAAAGTTTCTGCCCCTACCGCTGAACCCCAAGATGAGAGATATTTGTGTGTTTGAAGGCAGAGTAGGGAGTTTTGGGAGGAAAGATGCAAAAATGAGAGTGAATCTCTTATGGCACAAATCGTGGTATTAATTATAAGAAAGGAACAGTCCTATTGGAAAGTTACAGAAGCAAGCGGTAAATGTTTATTAAGTGAATAGTCTGTACCAGACTAAGCAATGGATATACAAATAAGAAGTGGAAAGACAATTTTCTACTCCCAAGGAACTTACATTCTAATGGAAGGAAAATGACACACCAAAAGGAGCTGAATTGGGGCATGGATTCTGGAAAGTCAGGACCTCCAAGAAGGAAATAAAGGTTGGTTGGCCTTGCCTCCTTCTCAGCCTGGATGCCTCAGGGAGGAAATCAGCAGTGGGAGAAGGAAGGAAGGAAAGAAGGAAGAAGACAGGGAGAGAGACCTTAGGCTTTGATGGAAGGTTCAGGATTAAAGGATGGTTGCAGCTGGGTAGCACAGTCTGAATAGTTAACAGCAGTGCCTGGTGGGAATGAAGACTGCCTTTCTCCAAGTCGGAGGGCCATTTGTTGAGATGGGAATGAAGATCCCTGAAGGTCCTTGCACTGGATATACTGGATGGTCTAGATCAGATGATCTTATTTACCAGAAGTAAAGCTGAGGGTGGGATTAGGTTTTAAGAGAATATTTTAAATTGCATCTGAGATATATGCTAGGGAATCAACTAGAAACGACAGTTATAATAAAGCCCCTTTATAACAAAATTGGCAGTACAGAACTAGGTCATTTATTGAAACAGGATAATAGCAATGTTTCCCTCATGAATATACCTAGACTTGGAGTAAAATACCTCTGCAAATAGCTTTTATTTGTTAAATAATTACCTTAGGTGAAATTTTGATGCAGTTGAAGTTGTCTTTGTATCCTCAGTTTCTTTGAACATCCATCTCTTTCATTTACCCTCCTTGCTCTTCTGCTCCCTAATTTCTTGCATCTCCAGTACTAGAAAGGATCCACATATGAGCCTCAGTAACATTTATTGAATGGCTGCTGTGGGTGAGTACTAGGTCCTTTTGTTGTAATGAAGTATTTTGTTCCCACCCCTGGTGTTAGTGTTCTCTGTTGAGATGTATCCTCCTGAAGGAACCTTTTCTTTTTGTTTTGCATAGTATATGTATATGTATATGTATATATGTATATATGTATATGTATACAGTATAATATGCATAGTACTTTGCATATTGTGGTTGCTTAATTAGTAAATGTTGAATGAATGTATTCTGGCTAAAATTAGAGAAAAGAGATATATTAAAAAAGATATGAATTATAAAGGACTCGTTCTTAGTGTCTCCACACTTGCTTTTTTCTTTTTAGTTTTTCTAGTAATAGTAAGCAGGAAAACATTAATAGGAAAAAGGATAAAATTTCTTAATCCCATCTTTCTCAACCAGAATGGGAGAAGCTCTGATACACTTTTTGATTTAATTTTAGCCTCAACAATCAGGCTTTGGTTTTTAAGCTTTTGCCTCTTTTTGTGGAATGCAAAATTTTATTCTATTAAAGGGGAATTCCCTGCTTTAACAAGATGATGTGGAAATGTTTTAGGGGGTGGTTCCCTAAATTTGTTTTCTGAAAAGTGCCGGACTTGCTGGTAAACATTTAGTATGTCTGGGCCTCTGTTCTTCTTAGGGAGGCTAAATTGTTGCAGGATGGGCTTATTTAATTCAAGGGGTAGAGGACTGACATTCTTCTGTAGCCATTCTTAAATTTTTTTTGTGTTAGGACCCCCTTTGGTGATTTGGTGAAATCTATGGACCCCTTCTCAGGAGGGTTACTTAAATTTAGTTTGAAGAAATGCTAAATTTCAGTGAAAAAAAAAATACACACACACACACACACACTTATCCAAGTTCACAAATGTGAAGTCTGTCCAGGACTGCTTGTGGGTCCAGAGACCTTAGGCTATGAACCTCTGTTCTGGGATGTGTGGAGGCCTCACTGTATTAGTGCAGGTCTGTCTTCAAGGTCCTCTCAGAATCTCCTTGCAGGAACATAAATTAGAACTGTAATCTTACTCTTCTCCATTTAAGCATTAAGGTCCTCTAGATATATCTACTTTAAATTGTTAGCGTTATGGTTTCTCTGTTGTGTCAGACTCTTTGTGACCCCATACGCTGTTTTGTTGGCCAGGATGCTGGAATGGTTTGTCCTTCTCTAGCTCATTTTATAGATGAGGAACTGAGGCAGATAAGTTAAGTGACTTGCCCATGCACACATGGCTAGTAACTGTCTGAGAGTGGCTTTAAACTCAGGTCTTCCTGATTCTAGGCCTTGTACTCTTATCTATTGAGTCACTTGCTACCTCTAGTTTAAATTAGCAATCATATTTGATAATCAGTTTGGTGTTGTGTCTGTACTGTAACCTAGTTCTATTCTGACCTTTATAAATATATCCCTATAATTCCTATGTTATTCCTACTTCTGGTAATGAAGTTTCTAACAGTGGGATACTTTCTTTTAATAGAGATGTTATTCTACATATAATCATATAAGACATTAGCAGGGAAATTTGTATCAAGTAGGAAGGAGTCTTGGGGAAAATGAGACTAGTATCTATGTTTAATTTTCCACTAAACCATGATGCCTCTTGAAGGGACTTCATAGTCCGTCAGCTTTACAGTTGAGGAAACTAAAGCAAACAGAAGTTAAGTTATATTCATCTGTTTCACTTTGTAAATGAAGCCATTTTCCTCAAGAACATCTTCAGTCCCAAGCCTTTGTCTGTGTGTGGCATTTGAACTCTTGATATTTCATTCTTCCTGTGGGCCTTATCTTGTTTGCAGTCTTTGCCTTTCTAAGTCTGTAATTCTCTCTGAATCTAGTAAAGTGATTTCATACACATTAGGCAGGGTCTTAATAAATATTTGTTAAATGAATATCCTGTCCTGCAGTGGCCATTGATCAGGTGTTGACATGAGGGGGTCATAACTGAATGAATATAATTTAGAACTTGAAGGAACCTTAGAAAACATTGAATTTATTCATGATTGAAGACCTAGAGAAGTTTGGATTTGCTGAGGATCACACAGGTAAGTAGGGTTGGAATTTGAACCTTGGGCTTCAAATTATTGTTCTTGTACTATACTACACTGTTCAGTTGTGTATGGTACAGAGAAGGAGGAGAATAACAAGTAGCTTTTAAAGCCATTTCCTTCACTCTTTCTTTACTGTTATGGAGTTCAGAAGGTTTTTTACTATTCCTTTTGGTCTTAGGGTTTACTGTACCAGGAACTGGGTATTCCCCCTCCCCTCCAGATCTACTCCTTTGTTTTAGGGGGAGAAATGATCCCTCAGGAAGGAAAGGTAACCTACCTTCAAAGCATCTGTTGAAATTAGTAAAGCTACTTCATATTAAAATCTTAGAACATTTTCTCGTATTATTTTTAAGGACATAAATTCACATTAGAAGTGCCTTCACTATAATAAGCGATTGAAGTTATATACTGACTGTTTTCTCCTTCTTGATTTTAACATGATGGTTAGTTTTTGTCAATCTCTGTCCATCATACCCATAAATATTTGTACTTCCAACTGTTAACATTTTGAGGAGTAATGAAGTTTGAAAAGTTCTTATGGTTGATCTTATGGTAGATCTGGGCTCAATTGATATTAGGAATCAACTTTTGTGGTTTACTTGACTGTTGATTTTCATCATTAATAAATATTTCAGGGCCTGTGATGTGGAATGGTATTTGACACTCATCAAGTAATACTGTTATTCAAATTAGCATTAAAATCACTATGAAAAGTTGATAATTCTTATTCATAGCATCATTTTAGACTGAGGACCAAAGATGGTCAGTGTTTAAAGTAAATGAGGGATCCAGCATATTACAAATAACATTGCCCCAGCAATTACACCCTACTTTCCTGAGTCCTGATATGATGTCATGTTTCATACCTGGTCTATTTCTAACCAGTCTTCTTCCTTGTTGTGGCTCCAGCCTCTGTTTCATAATATCTTTTTCCCCACCCCACGTCTTTGTTGGCTTTTGTTCCTTGATGAGCGTTCTCTGCTAGTTTTGCTCCTTGTTTTCTCCTTCTTAATTGTGTTCAGTTCTCTTCCTTCAAGATTAACCATCCCTTGATCTCATAACACTGATTTGCCTGACTCTTGTGTTTTTTGTGCAATCAGTTAATGATGATAGGTTGGGGGAGGGGGGATGACAGGACACACCAATATTCAGTGTTTTTAAAGTTTAGTAAAGACCAATAGGACAGTGATTCTCAACCTCCCTAATGCCACGGCCCTTTAATACAGTTCCCCATGTGGTGACCCTCAACTATAAAATTATTTTTGTTGCTACTTCGTAACTGTAATTTTGCTGCTATTATGAATTGTAATGTAAATATCTGATATGCAGGATGTATTTTCATTGTTACAAATTGAACATAAAGCATAGTGATTAATCACAAAAACAATATGTAATTATATATTGTGAAATATTTATTTCTAATTACAAATAAATGAAATTTTTTCTTGAAGCATGGTGTAGCATGGGTAACAGTCTTAATATAACAACAGTAAACTACATTGTGGTACTTGCCACCAGTGTCAAGTCTGGCTTTCTTGAGTCTATCAGCTTTGCTTCTGAAATAGTTGGTGTCCTTGCTGGCAAAGCTCTGATGCTTGTTATCAAAATGGCATTTTAGTTTGTTCAGCTTCATAGATTTGGCTGATAGAACTTCACAACAAATAACGCATTGTGGTTTCTCAATTCCTGCTGTAATTATTGAGGTAAAACCATACTGTAAAAAATCCTCACTATATTTTCTTAATGTTCTTCTCTACATGATCCATTGTCATGGGATGGTTTGCTCATGAAAATAATATATAACAATAACCTTAATAAGACAAAAGATGATACATAGTCAGTGATACATGGTTCAGTCAATACAGTTCATTCAAGTTTCGTATAGCTTACCATTCTGTTGTTTTTTTACATATCTGTTACTTTCACAAGGGGGCAGTATTCACATCAGCCACAGCTGAATTTAAAAAGACCTATCAGCATCCAGATTAAGTTCCCATGGTACAGATTTTTTTTTGCAGTGGTTGATGATTTTCGTGATTTTACATTTATCCAGTAATTATAATTCACAAAGTGTCGTTTTACCTCCAGTACTGCTGCTTTCAACACTAGATACTTTGTTTAACAGAGTAGCTGCTTTCAACACAGCAGCTGCTCTCTGTACAGTAGCTGCTTTCTACACATGGGTGACTGGTCTGCATAAGTACATTATGGCGCCCACCCTGTCACATACACCTGTATTTGTACGGGGTGTATGTGATGGGTTGGCGCGATGATGACATCACACCCGGTACTCATATGTGGGCATATCTGCATGTGGGCGGACCCACCTGGAGATGGATAGAGAAGCGGTGTCTCAGTTCCTAAGACCATCCGAAATATGTGTTTTCCCATGGTCTTAGGTGACCCTTGTGAAAGGGTTGTTCAACCCCCACAGGGGTCGTGACCCACAGTTTGAGAACCGCTGCAATAAGAATTTGTCTTAAAATGTAGGTGTATATTATTAAGCCATGAAGATGATCCTATAGAAGAAAGTATCATGCTCATTCTGGGTTGATAGGAACACTATTAGGTTTTTTTCATTTTTGTTTGAATGTACTTAGGCAGAATCATTCAAAGGCTTTAAGGAAAAGAGGGTGGAGACACAGGGATTTCAGAATAGGAAAAAGCCTATGAAAAAATTATTCTTAGAACAAGAAGGCTGTGTGGTAGGTAAAATCTGTTGGGCAATAAAGCAGTAATTCTCAAAGTGTAGCATAAGCATAAGGATCTGCAGAGTCAAAGTTATTTTTATAATACTAAAACTTATCTATTTCTAATCAATATTGGCTTATGTAACCCACATAAACAAGAGGTCTTCGGGGCAGTTATCAATAATTTTTAATAGTATAAAAGGGTCCTGAGACAGTAGAAACTGGATTCAGCTTCTCCTGGAGTAGTCTGAGAAACCATGGGCATAAAAAGATGAGAGGGGAGGAAAAAAAGCATGGAGTAGGAGCTGTGGGCAGGAGAGAATTAGTCTTTTTGGAATCAAGATTCTTGTTTTGAGGATGATCAGGAAGTACCATGTCTTTGAGGGATTAAAACAGTGGAGTCTAATAAAAATCTGCTCATTATCAGCTCTGTGACTCTCAATACACTTTATTCACAGTTAGAATTCTTGGTGAATTTGGTATATTAGACAAACTTTTTGTTGACTGTGCACAGCTAGTCCTGGGCCTACCTTAGAGAAACATCCCTTAATTTTCTGTGTACTTTACTACTACAGAACTAGATTTTAAGGATTAAACTCATTTACATTGATGTATTCAGTGATTACCCCTTTAACTGTAAAGAAATATTTGCTTGTTAACTGAATTTCTGCTTGGTAGAATTTCAGCCAGTGTGACAAGCATGCATTTGAACTGGGGTGAGAGGGGATGGCAAGAGAAGAGGATCCCTAAATTAATAACATTCAATCTATTCTTCCTGAAGTAAGGTTCCCCCCAGGGAGTAGGAGGAAAAAGTGTATTTTTTCCTACTACTTCTACTCTTCCACACCCAGGAATTAACTGTTATCTTTGCTTCTATCCTCACTTACAACTTCCTATTTGGAGCCTTAGACTGTGCCTTCTCCATCTGATTTTTCCATCTTTTTGTCTCTTGGTCAAAGGGCAACTTTCACCAGATCTTTGAGGAAGGGAAGAATTTGTTGCCCTGCTTAAGTGAAGCTAACAGAATCCTTGGGTTTGTGAATGTCTCCTGTGTGAAAAAATCTGTGTTTGGGCATAGGTGGGGTTGTGGGAAAGGGGTCATCTCTCTTTTGAGTCTCTGTGGATTTGGGATTATAGGAATTTTGAGAAGAGCTTCATAGCAGCTTATTGTTTTGTCCAGCTCAGGAAAAGAGCTTTGACTCTGGAATTAGGTAATGTTTGTTTACAAATGCATGTCTGTACATCTTTTCTTCCTATTAGATGTGAGAAATGCTTGATTTGCATATTAGATCAATGTAGTAGTTCATGGGTAGCACAGTAGAAAGAGCACTAGTATTCAAACTGCAGAATTACAATGGCCCAGGCATAAGAATCGGGACCCTGTGGCCTTGAGGTCACTTGTGGCCCTCTAGGTCCTCAAGTGCAGCCCTTTGACTGAATCCACCTTCAGCGAACAAATGGCCCAGGGCATGTCATATCACTTTACTGAGCCTCAGTTTCCTTATATGCAAAATGGGGATATTAATGCCATCTATCACCTTCTTCAAAGTAAGGATAACACTAAAAAATATGAGCAATTGATTATATACTTTATGATTATTCTTATACACTGAAACTTAAGAAAGCTAAATATGCCAGAATTTATCTGTCTAAATAACTGTTGTCTCTAAAAGAGTTATTACCTGTAGAAGCAATACCCTTCCGTATTCTCAATGGTTTTCTCTTCAAAATATCTTTTTGAAATCATCTTTTGAAATTACCTTAAATATCCTTAGAGGTAGCAAATTTTTGTCTTTTGAGGGTGTATTGCCGATGCAATATTTACAGCACCCATGATCATGATTAAAAACCGTCACTATATGTATCACATGACATTGGATTGCAAAATATATCAGATTCTTCAGATAGAGGATAGAGCTAAAGTTTTTATTTAGATACCAGAAAAATTGAATCCCCAAACCAGTAAGCCGATTCCATCATAGTACCAAAGATACTCAGAAGCCATAATAACGCTAAGAGCCACGGCATCCTTCAGCCTTCCCACACACCAATACAAGATCAATATTTACTCACAGAACTCTCTATCCTACTTTCTTGAGCTCTTTTGTCCCCCACTGTCTGGCTGGCTCTGAACCAGCTTCCTGTGGGTTCTGCTTTCCTTCAGCAAAACTCCTCCTACCACAGGTTCCATATGACTACATTCAGCCTATCAGGGAGCAGAGTTTATCTTCACAGCAGGGAAGCTTCCTGTGGGCTGTGCTCCACCCTTTAGCAAATTTCCTCCATCACAGGTTCCATGTGATTACATTCAGCCTATTAGGGGGCAGAGTTCACTTTCAAAGCAGGGGAAATCTTCAAAAACCCCTCCCCCCATCTGTCAAAGGGCTGGAAGAAATTCACATTCCCGCTCATTACAGAGGGTAGGCTTGATTTTTTTTAAAAAACAGCTGAAGTTTTGGAGAAAAGTGTAGTAAATTAAGCAGTTAAATTGGGTAATGCAGTTCTTGGTTAAAAAAAATCTTTGGAAAGAATGTTTAATGAGGGCCCAAAATATTATTGTACAAAAGTTAAACAATATATCACTTAAGAATTTTTATGTAAAAAACATAACTGGTAGCATATCTTAGTGAACAAAGTTATTGATATTAAAGAATAAAATTGACATAGATTAATTTGTGATTTTGACATGTATACTTCCTTGGGTCTTGGGAACATTTGGAGTTTTAGTGCTTAGATTTTTTTTTTAATCTTTTTTGGAAATATCTAATTTTGCCACCCACTTTTTTTTCCTTGAAAATGTTTTGTTCATCTTCCCTTAAAAGATCAAGAAAGATAGGTGTTCACTATTCCTATTCACTTATTGATATATGACTCACTCTATGTAGAAAATTTTCACGTTTTCCTTCTTTTTAACATAAGCCCCCTTTTAACTCAAATTTAACTTTCCAACCATCATTCTCTAACTCGTCAAAATTTTCAGAAAGTTGTTAAACATTTATTAAGCACCTACTATGTGCCATGTACTGTTACAAAAGACAGTCCTTGCCCTCAGAGAGCTTACAGTCTCATGGGGGAAGACAACACAAAAGAAAACTCAAAAGGTTGGAGACAAGGGGAACGTGTAGAGGAACCATGTAGGAATTAAGCTCATGGAGTTCTTGTCATTTTCAGTTGTGTCTAACTCTTTGTGACACCATTTGGCAAAGATCCTGGAGTGGTTTGCCATGTCCTTCTTGTTCTTGTTTCACATATGAGGCAAACAGGGTTAAGTGACTTGCTCACACAGCCAGTATGTAGTATGTGTCTGAGGGCAGATTTGAGCTCAGGAAATCTTAGGTGCAATTATAGTGGAGGAAACTAAAGCGAACAGAAGTTAAGTGATTCGCCTAGGATTGCATAGCTAGTAAGTGTCTCAGTCAGATTTGAACTGGGGTCTACCTTACTCCAGATTCAGCACTCTATCCTGTATGCCACCAGCTGCCTCTAAGCAAAAAGGGTGAACAGGGCCCAGGGGTGTTTGAAGCACAGCCACAGTTAGTGGGTGTAACCACTTTAACCCTTACGTGAATGTATGTTTCTTCTATAACACCTGCAGTTTAGACTGTAATTACTAGAAAGCCCTTGGGCATAGTATTCCACTTTTGGATAGCTCTGATACTAGGTTTACAGCCAGTCATCCATGACTCCTTATTTCCTCCTTCCCCTCAACCCTATCAGTAGTTTCATCCTGTCATTTAGATGTTTGTAACATCTGTAGCATATTTCCCTTTCTCTCCTCTAACACTGTAAACACTCTTGCACCTCTGCTTGGATTATTGCACTAGCATGCGAGTTGGTCTCTCATTGTCAAACATCGCCCCACTCCAATCTGTCCTCCATTCCGCTATCAAATTGATCTTCTTAAAGTAGGAGTCAGAGCATGTCACCATTTCATTTGGCTTTCAAAACCCTTCATAACCCCTTCCAACCTTTCTAACTCTTTCACCTCTTGCTCCCCTCCATTTACTCTATGATCCAGTGACACTTGCCTCCTCCTGACTGTTTTCTCTGGCTGTCCCCTATGCCTGGAAAGCTCTCCTTCTATTTCCTAGTCCTGGCATCACATTTCACCAAGACTCCCACCATCTGCAAGAAACCTTTGCCAGTCTTCCTTAATCTTAGTGCCTTCTGTCTGAGACTACCCTAAGTTTATCCTGTATGTATTTTATATGTCTCTTTATATGTTTATATGTGGTCTCTTCTTTTATTCTGTAAACTTCTTGGAAGCAAAAACTGTTCTTTTGCTTTTCTCTGTATCTGCAGCACTTGGCACAGTGCCTGGCACATAGGTACTTTAAATGCTAGTTAACTCTAATAGTTTTTCCTTTATCTTGACTCTTTTCAACTTAGAATCATTGCTCTTAGTTCTTTCCCTGGGACCAAATAACAAGTTTTTCTTCTAAGAGATAGGCTTTTAAATATTTGAACATAGTTATAATTTTTCTATAATTTTCTTTTCTTGAAACTAAACAACTTTGGTTCTTTCAACCAATAGTTTTTATGATATGGCTACTGCTATAACTATTCTGGTCATTCTCCTGTGGTGCTATCCAGCTTATTAATGTCCTTCCTAAAATGTGACACCCAGGACTAAGCAACACAGTACAGATGTGATCTGACTGGGACAGAACATTTTAAAATTTAGAGCGTAAGAATATTGACCAATTGGCAAAGAATTGAGGAAATGTCCATTAATTGAGGAAAGATTGAACAACTTATGGTATATAATTACGATGGAATAATGTTGTGTTGTAAAAAATGATTAAGGGGATAGTTTCAGAAAAATCTAGTAAGACTTTTATAAACTGATGCAAATGAAGTGATTCACAACCAGGTGAATATTGTAAACAGTGATTGCAGTATTGTTAATCATCACAGTAATGATGATCATCTGTGAAAGACTTAGCTACTCTAATCAACACAATCATATGATCTAAGACAGTTCCAAAGGACTCAAAAAAATTCAGGTTGTTGACTCTCTTTTCATGATTTTCTTGCATTATTCTCATTTCTCTTACCAATTTTTCCTCCACTTCTCTTATTTGTTTTTCAAAGTTCTTTTTCAGTTGATCTATAGCTTGTAGGCAATCTTCAAGTGTCTTGGAAGCATTTGGTATGGGAGTTCTGACTGTGTTGTTTTCTTCCCACTTTGATTCTTTTTGTCCCCAAAAAAGGATTCTAGAATTTTATTGCTGTTCTTACTTTGCTTTCTTTTCCTCATGTTGGCCAGTCAATTAGTTGGTTGATTTTTTTAGGTCTGTAGTGCTCTGCTTCCAGGGGGGAAAGCTGCGTCCCAAATCGCTGGGGTTTTCACAGCTGCCAGAGCTATTAGGGGCGTGCTGCAGCCCCCACCGGCTTTGGCTTGCTGAAAGTGCACTCCGGGACCACCACCTAAGACCATGATCCGGGTCCAGGCCGCTCAATGCAAGAGCCCTTGGCCCTGATCAGTTGTCTTAGCCCCTCTGCTCAGTCCGCAGGCCAGGAGCTCTGAAGCAGCCCCATGGAGGAAGTTGCTGCTTTGAGCTGTTCCTGCTTCCACAGCTGCCTCCTGCTGCTTTCTTGCCCTGGGGGCAGATCAGCCAAATTGCTTTTCCTCCCTGAAATTTAACTTGAAAGCTTAATTTTCACTGACCTTTCTCCATTCCTTATTTTTCTTGGGTTGATAGATGTGGAGATTGCTACAGGTGCTGTAGATCTTTTCTTAGGCAGATAGCTTGCTCCTCTGTCTGCCCTGGGGCCTGGCCACAGTTTAGGGCTGGGCTGGCCTGGGCTCCCAGCCTGCCGCGATGAGCCCCTCCTGCCAAGCTGCTTTCAGCAAGAGATGTGCTTTCTGTATTTTTGTGAGTTGGGAGCCCTAAAATTTGTTTAGAGTCATATTTTATGGGTATTTAGGGTGGCTGTGTGGGAGCTGCGAGATTTTGCTGCTTCTACGCTGCCATCTTGGCTCCTGTCTATTATTGATTCATGCTTTCATCTTCTCTGTAGCTCTTAAAACTCTTAAGGTTTTGTTCTTTGTGTATTTTCATAATTTTATTTTTTAATTTGAATTTTACTGATACGTTTTTTTATATTGCCTTTAAACCCTAGTATATCTTCCTTCCTTATCATAGAGCCATCCCTTTAACAAAGAGTAAAAAAGAACAAAACCAACCAAAATGTTACTTGTCTGAGAATATATGAAATAGTTTCCCACTTCTGCAAAGAAGGGAGGCAGGTACATTCTTTTCTTTTCTTTTGGACTAAGCTTGGTCATTATAATTTCATAGCATTCTATAATGGATTGTTTTGTTCTCATTTTCATTTATATTGTTGTCATTGTGTATATATTGTTTTCCTGTTTGGGCTTCACTTTTACATCATCTCATTTAATGTTTTGACACATTTTTTCTGTATTTATCACTTTTGGCAGCATTGTAGTATTTCATTACATTCATGTACCATAGTTTGTTTAGTCCTCAACTGACAGGCCCCTACTTTATTTTCAGTTCTTTTCTATTGCAAAAAGTGCTGATATTAATATTTTGGTGTATGGGAAGTTCTTTTTCTTCATTGATCTTCTTAGGATAGTTGCTTTGTAATAGAATTTCCAAGTCAAACGGCATTTTAGTCACTTTCTGAGCATAGCTCCAAATTGCTTTTCAAAATAGCCCAGTTTGCTGCTCTCCCAACAGATAATAGTGTCCCTGTTTTCATATAATTCCTCCAACTTTTACTATGCCATCTGGTTACCTTTGCTAGTTTGTTAAGTATGAGGTAAAATCTCAATTTTGATTTTCATGTGTCTTATTAGTGATTTAGAGTGATCTTTCACATAATTATGGCTTTTGGTCTTATTTGTACTAATTCCTTTGACTTCTATGTATTAATTCCCTTAATCAGATATCACCATATTAGAGATATTTGAACATCATTCTTTTTAGATAGCTTCCACTTTTTCTCTTCACTGGAATTATTTCTGTTCAAGTTTTCAGAATTTCATCTTTTTTTTTTTTTTGGCCTTTTTGGAAGGGGGGAAGGTAGGACAGGTGGGGTTAAGTAACTTGCCCAAGATCATACAGCTAGTGTTAAGTGGCTGAGGTCACATTTGAACTCGGGGCCTCCTGATTATAGGACCAGTTCTCTATCGACTGTGCCACTAAGCTGCCCCAAGAATTTCATTCTTTTTTTGAGGGGAGAGCAATTGGGGTTAAGTGACTTGCCCAAGATTACACGTTTAGTTTTTTGTGCTAAGTGTCTGAGGCCAGATTTGAACTTAGGTCCTCCCGACTCCAGGACCGGTGCTCTATTCACTGTGCCACCTTGCCGCCCCAAGAATTTCATTCTTAAGAGATTTTCTTCCTTTTATGGCTTAGATGTGTAGAAGTTTAGGTCATGGAATTCTACCAATCCTTACCGGGAACTTTTTGAAATGTTTTCCTCATTATTTAGAATGATGAGGTCCATAATTCTACTATCTTTTGAATCAAATCAGTTAATAGTTAAAGAAACTAATTGAGAATATTCACTGGAAGGTCTAATACTGAACCTGAGGCTTAAATACTTTGGCCACGTAATGAGAAGACCAGATTCATTGGAAAAGACCCATATGTTGGGAAAGATTGAAAGGAAAAGGAAAAGGGGATGACAGAGGATGAAATGGATAATTAGTATCATGGAAACAATGAATATATAGACAGACTTTGAGAGATAGTGGAGGATAGAAGAGCCTAGCATGCTATGGTCTTACGGGATTATGCAGTCTTGGACATGACTGAACAACAACAATGAACTACCAATTTCTCTTGCTTTTATCTGAGACACCATTTTTGCAGATGTCTGGGTAGTTGAAATCTCTCTCATTAATACTCTATAATGCCTTTATTCCAGACTTCTGTTCTTTCAAAAACTCATCCATTTCTTCCTTTTATTTGGATTGTTTGTAGCATAGTTATGCAATAATAATGCTTCTTTCTCTCTCCTTTAATCTTAACAGGAATGTTTTCCATGCTTTTCCCCTCTGGTTCTTGCATTTCTTATCAGTATTTTAACATGCTGTGCTATGTTGCCCCTTTTATTTATAAGATAAAGAATTCTATGACTGTATTCCATAATTCTCACTCTTTCTTACATATGAAATCTAATTTGGTTCCTTCATTAGGTTCTCTGTAGTTTACCTTACTTGTTATCTATACTTGTTTGCATTCGCATATATAGACTTCATCTCTCTGTGTTATTAGATATTTTATTACTATTATTCTTCCTATGTAGAAGTTGACACTCTTTGTTATCTATACCGTCTTACGTACATATTATTTCTCATCCTTTCAATCAGCTGTGTAAGTCTCTATGCACATTTTTTTTTTTTTACAGATTTCCTTCTTCCTTTTTTCTTTGTTTTACCTTAAAGCCCCTCCATTTTTAAAAGAATCATTAAAGTTCATTCTCTTCTTTTTGGAGGAGGGAAGATAGGGTAATTGGGGTTAAGTGACTTGTCCAAGGCCACACGGCTAGTTTTGTGTTAAGTGTCTGAAGCTGGACTTGAAGGGAGGTCCTCCTGACTCCAGGGCTGGTGTTCTATTCATTGTGCCACCTAGCAACCCCTAACGTTCATTCTCTGAAAACCAGGAAGGAGATGCTTTACTGACTTTTAAAATCTTTTCTTCTAAATGAGAAACTGCTTTGAGTAGCCAGAGAGTAGTTTGTTGACCATCAACGAAAATCATTACATATTCTATATATATCACTGAATAATTCTCCTTGCCCTTCACACTTACTAGAAGAGAGATCTTCAGTCCTTTGTCATTCTTTTTAACAACTCTTCTCAGTTCTGTAATGAGCCAACTCCTGTGTGCTGCTCTTAGGAGTTCATTTCTTCTTATGATCACTAGTGTCTCTGCTTTTACAAGCCATATAAATCAGCCTCTGAGAAACAATGTAATGTAATGCAGAGTCAGGAAGTTTGAGTTGCAGTACTTGCTTTGTCTAGTTATGTGATGCTGGACAGTAACTCATGAACTTAATTTATAAAATTAAAGGAGTTAATAAACTAGATAATTCATGAATTGCCTTTCAGTTCTAACATTGTATTCTATCATTCTGCTAGTAGTTGTGTATGTGATTGAATATGTATTGGTCATAGTGTTTAATGTTTAGTAAAAAAAAAAAAGCACATTTTGTTTTTGCTCTAGAATTAAAATGACACAAATGTTCCCTGTTTCCCCCTTAACAGCATATATTTGCCATAGGTATATTTCTAGTTTGCTACACATGAAATGTTAAGCTATTGTATGATTTGATAATTAGGTGGTAAGTGGAGAATCATAACAATAAGTTGTAATGTGCTGTCAGGTTTCCAAAGAAGGGAATGACATATATACTAGAGTAGTTGTGGAAAATTTTTTGAAATAAGTAAGACTCTAGGTGGTTCTTAGAATTGAACCAGTGGAAAGGCTCAGGGTTAGTATCTGAGATAAGGAGAAAAGTGTCTTAATAAAGGCATGGGGCAGAAATTAGCATGGCTTATGATGAGAGGATGTGAGAAGATTACTCTGCCCAGATAGGGGGATGTATTAATGAGTGATAAGATGGTATAGGTAGAGTGGGTCAAGATTGTAAAGAAAGCTTGCAAAAATATTTTGTTTTAATGCAGGGGATAGGATCAGATCATTGTATATACTGGAACAAGAATGAGAGGATAAAAGTCATGTTTGAGAAATATTAGTTCCACAAGTGGAATGCAAAGGAAAGATATGAGGGATCTCTTTAAGAAAAAATTTAGTGAGCCACAAAATCTCCCTTCCCTTTCTCCCCCCGCCTCCTTCTCTCCCTCTCTTTTTTTCTCCCTCTCTTTTTTTCTCCCTCTCTTTCAGAAAAAGGTAATATCTTTGTCATAAGGCCTTGGTTCCCAACTTCAAATTTAGATATGTAGTAGAGTCACTGAGACCTAATAAATGGTGTAGAAGGATATTTTGGAAATGGTCAGAGGGATCTGTGTACATCTGGTCAGCACCAGGAATGCTGTCCATCCATCTATCTTCCTCCTCTGTCTTAAGCTACAATTGGAGTGTCATGAAGCTGAAAAGACCTACACCAATCCATTGGTGCTACTCACACCTATTTTACTATTTAGTATTGTGGCCCCTTCTTTTAAGTGATCAATCCTTCAATAATAAAATAAACATCCGTATCCCACCAGTGCAAGTATTTCTTCCATATTAATACAGTTCACAGCTCATCTACATTCTGCTTCAACAGTAAGATAAACTAGTTGTGTTAGTGTGTGCCTGTAGTTCCTGTTGCTTGGGTGTCAGAGACTGATGGGTTGCTTGAGTTTGGGAGTTACAGAAAATATCTTTTAGCAGCACTACATGGAAAATTAAGTGAACCTTTTGTTGACCATTTTCATTTTTGACATTTGTGATTTGAATTTAAGCTGCCCAACCACCAATTGGAAAGATACAATAATGGAAGCTTCTTATTCCATATAAACCAAAATACATTTTAGCAATTTAAAATATTTGTTTTACATCTTATTGTTATTTTAGCAGGTTGATTAATTAAGATTTTCTTCTCTGATGTTTAACTCCTTGGGACCAACTTTCAAGTGCTAATTTTGAAAGTGTTATTTTAAATGAAAAATCTCCTGCCTGTCCTGATCTGGGGTAAAAATCATTTCTGTTCTTTTTATGAAGTGTTCATCAGTCTAAATGCATTTATTGAGACACCTCTCTGGGGCTAGAGCTAGGAAGAATTCTGGTGGAAGTAGAAGAAATTGAAAGACACAGTTCACTCTATAATTTGTAGACATAAGACCCTATATGAAACAGAAATTTGTTTGCTTACACTTTGTAAACAAGTGTGGTCCTAGAATTTGTTATACAAGAATCCCTGACCATAGCCTACCATATGTACCACAAATTTGAGAATAGATTTCAAAGATTGGAGAAAGAGGTTTGTAAGGATTTCAGCTTGAGATTGAGTAAAGACACTTCAAGAGGTAAAGTCAGAAAGAGACTCTTCAGAATTAAATACGGGTACTTGGCTGTAGCTTAACTTGATTCCTTTGAATTTCCTTGGAAAGGGGACGGTATCTAAATCAACTGCACAGGGAGTTCATAGAGTAGCTTAGAAAAGATCTTGTAAGAGATGAGAATAAGGGCAAGGCAAACTGAGGGCTTAAAGAAATGGCAGAGTGGTTTTAAATTTCTGCAAGGGTATAAATCCCAGTATGAACTGAAGTTTCATCAAATGTACAGATAATGAAAAAGTCTTTTTAGCCAGGTTGGGGGCAAGAAGATCAGGCAACAAAGTTGAACTTCTGTTTTGTTGCTTTATGTTTTTACCCTTGAGTGGTAAGGATAGATACTCTTCCGAGTGGAGAGGATAGAGTTTAAAGAATTCACATGGAATGCAAAGTTAAGATAATTTAGGAGATAGTAAAAATTGTTGTAAGTCTTTTTCAGTCACGTCCAATTCTTCGTGATACCTTTTGGGATTTTCTTGGCAGAGATACTGGAAGGGTTTGCCATTTCTTTTTCCAGCTCATTTTACAGATGAGGAAAATGAGGCTAACAGGGTTAAGTGACTTTACCAGGGTCACACAGCTAAATGACTGAAACCAGATATGAATTTAGGAAGATGAGGCTTTCTGACTCCAGGCCTGGCACTCTGTTAACCACTGTACCACTTAACTATCCAGATAGTAAGAATACCTCAGTTGTTTTGGTGAGTTCTTCCTCTAATAGCAGCTAACTATATCCCAGGATGTTGAAAGAATCTGGGCTTTACTGAAATGTTGGTGATCTTTGAGGTACCCTGGTGAATGGCAAAGATGCTATGGGACTAGAGGTAGGCAAATGCCACTATTTACAAAAAAGAATAGAGGGGTTAATACCTTAAGCTGCTGGTGAGCTTGATGTCAGTTTCCCTCCCTTTTCCTCATATAGGTACAAGAAGTTATTTGTGTCAGCACAGAATGGAGGGAAATATTAGTAGACAGAAGTTGATAGGGGGAAAAAACTCAACCTTTTTTTTTTTATACACTGCAAATTTTTGTGTCTTGCCAAATATTGATGAGTAAACTTGATATTGGTGAGCAGTATAGGCTCAGTTAAGCAAATGTGATCTTAGGCCATCTTAAAAAAATTATTTATTTTTAATTTTCAGCATTCATTTCCACAAGATTTTGAGTTACAAATTTTCTTCCCATCTCTTCACTGTCCATCACTTCCCAATCTGCGCTTCTTCTATTACCCCCCCACCCCTTTACTCCTTACTTTCTTGTAAGGCAAGATGAATTTCTATACCCCATTGCCTGTATATTTTATTTCCTGGTTGCATGTAAAAAACAATTTTTTTTAAACATTTGTTTCCAGAACTTTGAGTTCCAAATTCTCTTTCTTCCCTCCTCACCCACCCCCACTGGGAAAAAACAATTCAATATAGGTTATGCATATGTAGTTATGCAAAACGTTTCCATAGTAGTTATAATGTGAAAGACTAACTACATTTCCCTCCATCCTAACCTGTCCCCCATTTATTCTATTTTCTCCTTTGACCCTGTCCCCTTTTAAAAGTGCTTGCTTCTAATTACCCTCTCCCCCAATTTGCCCTCCCTTCTGTCATCACTCCCTCTTTTTCCCTTACCCCCTATTTTCCTGTAGGATAGGATACCCATTTGAGTGTGTATGTTATTCCCTCCTTAAGCCAAATCCAGTGAGAGTAAGATTGACTCATTCCCTTTCACCTTCCTGTTCTTCCCCTCCATTGTAACAGCTTTCTCCTGTCTCCCTTATGTGAGATATTCCACCCTATTCTCTCTCCCTCTCTTTTTCTCAATATATTCCTTTCTCACCTCTTATTTTTATTTTTTTGATATCATCCCTTCACATTCAACTTATCTTGTGCCCTCTGTCTACGTATACATGTACACACATACACACAGACATTACACCCACCTATACATACATATATATGTATGTATACATATATAATATTTATTCCCTTCGATTATCCTCATACTAAGAAAAGTCTCATGAGTTACAAATATCATCTTTCCATGTAGGAATGTAAATAGTTCAGCTTTAATAAGTTCCTAATGATTTCTGTATCCTGTTTACCTTTCATGCTTCTCTTGCTTCTTGTATTTGAAAGTCAAATTTTCTGTTCAGCTCTGGTCTTTTCATCAAGAATGCTTGAAAGTCCTCTATTTCATTGAATATCCATATTTTTCCCTTGAAGTATTATACTCAGTTTTGCTGGGTAGGTGATTCTTGGTTTAATCCTAACTCCTTTGACCTCCAGAATATCATATTCCAAGCATTTCAGTCCCTTAATGTAGAAGCTTAGATTTTGTGTTAATAATAGTAATACTCACAATATTCAAATTGTGTTTCCACAATAGTCAAATTGTTCCTGACAGCTTATAATATTATCTCCTTGACCTTGGAATTCTGGAATTTGGCTATGATATTTGTAGGAGTTTTCTTTTTGGGATCTTTTTCAAGAAGTGATCAATGAATTCTTTCAATTTCTCTTTTCCCCTCTTTTTCTCGAATATCAGGGCAGTTTTCCTTACTAATTTATTGAAAGATGTCTAAGCCCTTTTTCTGATCATGACTTTCAGGTAGTCCAATAATTTAAAAATTATCTCTCCTGAATCTCTTTTCCAGGCAGTGGTTTTTCCAGTGAGATATTTCACATTGCCTTCTGTTTTTTCATTTGTTTGGATCTGTTTCTTGATTTCTCATAAAGTCATTTGCTTCCCTTTGCTCCACTTTAATTCTGAAGGAATTATTCTCTTCAGAAAGCTTTTGGGATTCTTTTTCCATCTGGCAAATTCTGCTTTATAAGGCATTCTTCTCTTCATTGGCTTTTTGGGCCTCTTTTGCCATTTGAGTTAGTCTATTTTTTTAAGGTGTTATGTTCTTCAGTCAGGTTGTTGACTCTCTTTTCATGATTTTCTTGCATCATTCTCATTTCTCTTCCCAATTTTTCTTCCACTTCTCTTACTTGGTTTTCAGAATCCTTCTTAAGCTGATCTATGGCTTGTAGGAAATCTTCTTGTATATAGTATAGTTTATAGTATATTTTGATTTCTCATAAAGTCATTAGCCTCCATTTGCTCCAGTCTAATTTTGAAGCAATTATTTTCTTCAGTGAGCTTTTGAAATTGCTTTTCCATCTGGCCAATGCTGCTTTTAAAGGCATTCTTCTCATTGGCGTTTTGGACCTCTTTTGCCATTTGAGTTAGACTATTTTTTAAAGTTATTATTTTCTTCAGTATTTTTGGGGATCTCTTTTAGCAGGCTGTTGACTTGCTTTTCATGATTTTCTTGCATTATTCTCATTCTCTATTCAATTTTTCCTCTATTTTTTTTACTTGATTTTCAAAATCCTTCTTGAGCTCCTCCATAGCCTGTGATCAGTTCATATTTTTTCTTGGAGGATTTTGATGGAGGAATTTTGACTTTGTTGTCTTCTTCCGCTTCTATGTTTTGATCGACTTTGTCACCAAAAAACAATTCTAAAGTATGATTTTGCTTCCTCTGTTTGCTCATCTTGCCAGTCAGTTACTTAACTTTTGAGCTCTTTGCCATGGTAGAACTCTGCTTCTAGATTAGAGTGTGCTGTGTCCCAAATTTCTGGGGTTTTGCACTGCTATTGTCAGAAAGCTGTTGTGCCTTCTTCTAGGTATCTGCCTCAGAACTGTGAGGGGGATGCCCTCTCCACAGCTGCTACAAGCTCTACCAAGCTAGTGCTCTTTACCCCAGGACCACCACTCAAGACTGCCATTCTTAGGCCATTTTAAGTTTATTGTTCAGACTTGTACTAGTTTCTTCGGAAGCTGAAAATGTAGAGGAAGGCCCCTCCAGTGTGTTGGGTAGGTCATGAGGAAATGGATAAAAATTGCTCAAGAATGAGTTGCTTCCCTCTAAACTTAAATAGCTAAGATCACAGATGGTGTTGAAACTGATAGCTGGGAAGTCACTGATATAATTCTCCTGATCAGACTAGATTTTAGGGTATTGTGTCAAGTTATACACAACACATTTTAGAAAGGAGGGTGACTAGGATGTTGAGGAGACATGAAACTGCTGTACAGGGAGCAATAGAAGAAATTTTAAATACTTAATCTGTGGAGGAGATAATTGAAGGGGAACATGATAGTAATCTTCAGTTATTTGTCATGTAGAAGAGGATTACGTATTTAGAACAATGAAAGTTAGGGATAAAAGAGATCTCAGCAGGGCCTATGGCCTTGTTGTGTAAACCTCTATAGCAGTGGTGTCAAACCAATAGAGAAATAGGGGCCATAGACTACAAATAAGGATCCTGAATGTAGGCTCTTGTTTTAAGATGTAGTATTCTCTATGCCTTACTATATTTTTGTTTATTTTGTCACATATTTTTCAATTTGATTTAGACCGCAACTGAGAATATCCCAGGGTATCCGTGTGTCTCGGCTTTGTAGAATCCCTGAGGCATACTCTTTCAGTAAAGGCTGAGCTGCCTCAAAAAGTTAGTGAAATCCTAGTCTTGGGGCAGTTAGGTGGCACAGTGCCTAGAGCACTGGTGCTGGAGTCAGGAGGACTTGAGTTCAAATCCAGCCTCAGACACTTGACACACTTACTAGCTGTGTGACCATGGGCAAGTCACTTAACCATAATTACCTTGCCTTGCCCTTCAAAACAATAAAACCAAACCAAACCAAACAAACAAAAAAACCCAATGAAATACTAGTCTCTTGATTTTACTTTTATTGAAGGACTTTCAGTGATAGGAGACTTGCTGTCTTTCATGATAATCCATTCCATTTCTTAACAGTGTTAGTTTTTTTTCCTCCTTTCTTGTGATGAAATTGACGTCCCTGTAGTTCTGCCTTCTGTGACCAAGTAGAATCCCCTTTTTTTATATGACAGCCTTTCAGATATTTGAAGACTGAAATAATTCACCCTTAAATCATCTTTTTCCCTTTAATTTTCCTTTTTTGTTATTCTGTACTTGACAAATATCAAACATGATTTTTCATAAACATATAACAGAGGATTGTATGTGAAATAACATCCAATAAGCATAGCTTGCATTTTTTAGATATTTAAAATGGCTTCATTACAGCCTTTTAAATCAACATTTTATGCACCAAAATACTAGCAAAAGCAATTTCAAAAATATATAATTAATTAATTTTTTGTTTTCAGCAATCACTTCCATAAGATTTTGAATTTTAATCTCCCCCTCCCTTTCATCTCCTTCCCCAACATGGTGTGCAGTCTTATATAGGCTCTACTTATACATTCATATTAAACATTTTTACATTAGTTGTGTTGTAAAGAAGAATTAGAACTAATGGGAGGAACCATGAGAAAGAAGAAACAAAAGAATATGACAAAGAAAAAAGAAAGCAAGCAGTGTGCATTCATCTACATTCAGACTCCACAATTCTTTTCTCTGGATGTGGATAGCATTTTCCATTGTGAGCTTTTTGAAGTTGTTTTAGATCCTTGCATTGCTGAGAAGAGTTGAGTCTACCAAAATCAATCATTGCAGTGTGGCTTTAGTTGTCAGCATTTACTTTCAAAAGATTTTGAGTTCCATGTTTTCTCCCCATTCCTCCCATCCTCCAACCCCAAGACGGCATGTAATTTGATATAGGTTCTGCGTATACATTGATATTGAACCTTTTTTCACATTAGTCATGTTTTAAAGAAGAATTAGAAGCAGTGGGAGAAACCATGAGAGAAGAAACAAAAAAAGAAAAGAAAGCAAATAATTTACGTCAATCTGCATTTAGACTCCATAGTTGTTTTTCCACATTTTCCATCATGAGCCCTTTGGAATTGTCTTGGATCCTTGCATTGCTAAGAAGAGTTAAGTCTCTCAAAGATAGTTATTGCACATTGTGGCTGTTATGTGTACAGTGTTCTCCGTGTTCTCCTCATTTTACTACATCAATTCTTTTTAGGCTTCTCTGAAACTCCTTAATTTCTTAAGAGTACAGTAGCATCAACTGTTTCCATTGTAATGTATATTATGTATATACATTGTATATGTATATTACATACATATACCACAACTTGTTTAGCCATTCTCCAACTGATGGGTATCCCCTCCATTTCAGTTCTTTGCCACCACAAAAAGAGCTGCTACAAATATTTTTGTACATGTGGGTCCTTTCTCCTATTTGCATGATCTCTTTGGGATACAGACCTATACGTGGTATTGCTGGGTCAAAGGGTATGCACATTTTTATAGCCTTTAGGGCATAGTTCCCCATTGCTCTCCCGAATGGTTAGATCAGTTCACAGCTCCACCAACAATGCATTAGTGTTCCAATTTTTCCATATCCTCTCCAGCATTTAACATTTTCCTGTTTTGTCACCTTAGCCAGTCTGACAGGTGAGATGTGGTACCTCAGAGTTGTTTTGATTTGTATTTCTCTAATCAATAGTGATTTAGAGAATTTTTTCATATACTTACAGATATCTTTAATTTCTTCTTCTGAAAACTGCCTATTCATATCCTTTGAGCATTTATCAATTGGGGAAATGACTTGTATCTTTATAAATTTGCTTTGGTTCATAGCTTGTGTTCCTTAAGAAAATATTATAAATTTAGCATTTCACTTTGAAACTTGCTTTTCTGTGTCTCCTTCTGACCCTTCTCTTCTGAACATTTTAAAAAATGCTCAAATGACATTTTTTCCTTTTTTTTTGGGAGAATCTCCTATCTATAGTCACCTTCTCCCCCAAGTCTCCTAATCCTAATTAAAAACAAATCAATCTTCTTTATAATCAATAAGCATAATCAGATAAAATAAATCCACATATTAACCATGTCTGAAAGTGTATCTGTCAGCCTTCGCCTCCATATTTCCTACCTCCTTGTCAAATAATGGATAACATGTTTTTTTTGAAAAAAAAAATTCTTTTCAGTTAGTTAATCTGCCTCCCGTTCTCCCCCTCCCCCCTTTTTTTTGTCTCAACATGAATAATCAAGCAAAAACAGATTTCCACATTGGGTCTGTCAAAAAAAAATTTTTTTTTTCTCATTCTGAGTACCTCTCCCTCAAGAGGTAGGTGGCATTTTTCATCATGAATCTTCTGAAACTATGATTGATCATTATGCTGATCAGAGTTCCCAAGTCTTTCTAAGTTATTTGTCTTAACTATATTATATTCATTTTAGAAATTTTTCTCTTGTTTCTGCTTACTTCACTCTGTATCAGTTCATATAAGTCTTCCCAAGGCTCTCTAAACCATCTCCATTACCATTTCTTATATAACTTGTTCAGCCTTTCTCCAATTTATGGACACCTCTTTATATTCAAATTCTTTGCAACCACAAAAAGAACTATACTGTTTTTGTGCATCCTTAGTTTGTATTGCTTGGGACTGATCTCTTTGTATTTACTTTGTCTTATTCCCCTTTTCCCCTCCTATTTACCCTTAGTGTGAAGCTTAAATTTTTGTACCAAACTGTGTGTGTGTGTGTGTGTGTGTGTGTTTTCTTTCCCCCTTTGACCAGTTCAGATGAGAGTGAGCTTCGAGAGTAGGCAGCTTCCTCCCTCCTCCTTGTTTGTATAGACTTCCTTTACCTTCTTGGCACCACCCTTCCTCCTATATTCCTCTTCTTCTCTTTTCATTTTTCTTTTAAGATCATCCAGACTTAACAGAACCACTTGCAGGTCTTCTGTCTAATTAGAGTCCCTCTAGGACCCCTGATGATGCTAGGGTGGGACATATATATCAACTTATGTTATAATGGAAACAGTTGATGCTTGTTTAGTCCCTAATATAACCATTCATGTTTACCTTTTTATGTTTCTTTTGACTCCTTTGTTTATATTTCAGAACTTCTACTGAGCTCTTTTATTTTTTACCAGGAATACTTGGAAGTTCTCTATTTAATTAAAGGTCCTTTCCCCCCGGTATGCTTATACTCAGTTTTGCTGGGTAAGTTATTCTTGGCTGTAAGCCTATATATATATATCCTTTGCCATTTAGAATATTGTATTCCAGAATTTCTGCTCCTTTATTGTGGTAACTGCTGAGTCATGGTTGATTCTGACTGGATCCTTGGTACTTCTTTCTTTCTGGCTGCTTTCAGTATTTTTCCTTTGTCTTGGAAGCTGTGAAATTTTGCAATAATGTTTCTGGGAATTTTCATTTTGGGGTTTTAGGAGGTCACCGTTGGATTTTATTTCTATTTTGCCCCCTGGTTCTCGGAGATCTGGACAGCTGTTCTTTTATGGCTTCTAGATTCAGCTTTGGTCATGGCTTCCATATAGCCCAATGATCTTTACATTTTTTGTCCTCAATTTGTTTTACATGTCAGGTTTTTGTTGTTTTTGCTATGAGATATATTGCATATTCTATTTTTTAAAAGTCTTGATTTTGTGTTAATATTTGTTCTTGTTTGGTAGAGTTATTGACTTTTTGGTTTATTCTAATTTTCAGAGAGTTTCTTGCTGGGCAGAGTTTTGTACCTCTTGTGCCAACTGTTCATTTCCTTTCCCATTCTTCTCTGCAACTCTCATTTCTTTTTCAGTTATTTTCTTTGAAGCTCTAATTTCATTGATTAAAAATATTTTGAGCTTAAAAAAAAAAGTTAACTCCTGCAGGGAATTTTATTGAACATATTCCCAGGCTGTGGGTTTTTGTTTTTCCTTTTTGAAGTTTTGCTTGTAGATGTTTTCAAATTAATTCTTTTCTGGGTTTGTGATTTGAACATTTCTGTTACCATAACAGCTTTTTATGATTGGATAATTTTTTTTTTTGTTCATTCTTTCAGCCAACTTTCTGACTTTAGACTTTGTCAGGGCCAGGTTCTGTACACTGTTGGAAGAAAAAGTTTGGGCTGATTCTGCTGTTGCTATTTTATTGGGTTATTGAGTATTGTTGTATCTCAGAAGCAACTCAGATTGAAGCTTCCCAGGCTTTCAGTGCTTCCAAAAGTGGTCTGATCCAGGAGAGAGTCTGATTGCTGTCCCTGAGGCCTGAGCTCTGCAAATTCCTGCCTTGCCTTTGGAACTGAATAACTAGCCTGTGGGCTAGTACCATTTGGAGTAGTCTGCAGCAGTGATGATTCAAAATGACAGAACTGCAAGCTTCTTCACTTTGATCTAGGATTCCTGTTCTTCTTATTCTTCTTCAGGCTTCATATTGGTCTGAAAGCTAGTACTGAGACCCAGTTCTACTCCTGAATTCTGAACCACCCTGCAACTGAAAGAAAAATTGCAGCTAGAAATTTCAAAATAGAACAAAATTTCCAAAGTGACAAAGTTTTCTTTTTTTCTTTTTTTCCAATTTATTTTTACTTTTCAACATTCATTTCTACAAGATTTTCTCCCCGTCTTTCCCCTATTCCCCACCCCGAGATGGCAAGCCCACTGAATATCCCTTCCCCAAATCTGTTCTCTCTTATCTGTTCTCTCCCCAATTTTCTAGTAGGGCAAGATGAGTTTCTGTACTCTACTGCCTGTATATCTTATTTCCCACTTGCATGTAAAAACAATTTTTTTTCAACATTTGTTTTGAAAACTTTGATTTCCAGATTTTTTCCCTTCTTCCCTCCTCACCCAAACCCACAGGGAAGATAAGCAATTCAATATAGGTTGTACATGTGTAGTTATGCAAAATGTTTCCATAGTAGTTATATTGTAAAAGACTACCTATATTTCCCTCCATCCTATCCCACCCCCCATTTATTCTGTTTTCTACTTTGATCCTGTCTGTTTTCAAAAGTGTTTGCTTTTAATATCCTTTCCCCCAATCTGCCCTCCCTTCTGTCATCCCCTCTCTTATCCCCTTCCCCCCTACTTTACTGTAGGGTAAAATACCCAATTGTGTATGTTATTCCCTCCAAAGTGACAAAGTTTTAACTATTAAATAGCACATACAGCTCCTTACTTATCCTATATCCTTTATTTGGATTCCTCCATTGCCCTGAACATAGTCAAGGATCAGGAGGTAGATATGAGAAAACCTTAGA
>CM053597.1:87306115-87348192 GCA_028646575.1 Pseudocheirus occidentalis
TAGACAATCTTCGAGTGTCCTGAAAGCTTTTGGTGTGGGAGTTCTGACTGTGTTGTCTTCCTCCCGTTCCATGCTTTGATCCTTTTTGTCCCCAAAAAAGGATTCTAGAGTTTTATTGCCGTTCTTATTTTGCTTCCTTTTCCTCATGTTGGCCAGTCAATTAATTGGTTGGTTTTTTTTAGCTGTGTGGAGCTCTGCTTCCAGTGGGGAAAGCTCTTTTCTAAATCGCTGGGGTTTTCGCAGCTGCTGGAGCTATTAAGGGAGTGTTGCTGCCCCCAGCAGCTTTGGCTTGCTGAAAGCACATCCTAGGACCACCACCCAAGACCACAATCCACATCCAGGCCTATCTGGATCCAGGCCGCTCAACACAAGAGCCTTTGGCCCTGATCAATTGTCTCAGCCCTCCTGTGGGGTCCTCAGGCCAGGAGCTCTGAAACAGCCCAGTGGAGGTAGCTGCTGGTTTGTAGCAGATCCTGCCCTTCCCGTCCCCCCTCCTCCCTTCCTTGCCCTGGGAGCAGATCAGTGGAACTGCTTTTCCTTCCCCAAATTTAGCTTGAAAGCTTCACTTTTACTGACCTTTCTTTGATCCTTATGTTTCCTGACTTGATAGATGTGGAGATTGCTGCAGGTGCTGTAGATCTTCTCTGAAGTAGACTTACATTGAGGCTTGGGAGACTCGGCTCCTCCTGCCCACCCTGGGGCCCAGCTGCTGTTTTGGACTTGGCTGGCCTTGCCTTGGCTCCCGGCCTATTGTGATGAGCCCCTCCTGCTGAGCTGCCTTCAGGGAGAGATGTGTTTTCTGTATTTTTGTGAGTTTGTGAGTCCTAAAATTTGTTTAGAGTCGTATTTTATGGGTATTTAGGGTGGCTGTGTGGGAGCTGCAAAACTTTGCTGCTTCTATGCCACCATCTTGGTTCCGCCTGGCAAGTTCTTTAAAAATTTTTTTTATTATACTCTGAATTTACGAAATAAAGCACATATTACCATAACATAGTAGAAAAGAAAAAGAGATGATTGTACATGAAACTGCAAATCTATTGTGTATAACTTGCTATTCCTTTTAAATATATAATATAGTTATCATATAACTTTTTTTTCTCTGTTCCCCCTCAGTGACTATGTGTATGTATGTGTACTCTATAATTATTTTTTTTCATCACTTCTTTCTCTGGATGTAGATAGCATCTTCCTTAGGTCATCTGTATTTAATATGAATATTTTTAATTAAAATGACCTAGCTGCTCAAAGTTCTTTTTTCCCCCCAAAGTTGTTCTTAAAATAGTATTGCTGTTACTGTGTACAGTGTTCTCTTGGTTCTGCTCATTTCACTCTTCATTTTTTCATGCAAATCTATCCATGTTTTTCCAACATCAAGTTAATCATTTCTTATACCACAGTAGCATTCTATTGTGATTATATATATATATTATACCACAACTTGTTCAGCCATTCTCTGATTGACAGGCATCCCTGAAGTTTCCAGTTCTTTGCTACCATAAAGGGAGCTGCCATAAATATTTTAGACCATATGGGTTCTTTTCCTTTTTCCTTATTCATCTTTGGATACAAACCTCACCAGTGAGATTGCTGGGTCAGAGGATATAGATGGTTTAATAATTCTTTGGGCTTAATTTCAGATTACTCTCTGAAATTGTTGGATCCCTCCTCAGTTCCAGTAACAGTGACTTAGTGACCCAGTTTTTCTGCATCCCTTCCAACATTTCTTGCTTTCTTGTTCCATCATCTTAGCCAGTTTGATAGGAGGAAAATGATATTTCAAGGTTGTTTTCCCTAATCAGGAGTGTTTTAGAGCACTTTTTTTTTTTTTAAGAAGAGGGAAGGTAGGGCAGTTGGGTTAAGTGACTTGCCCAAGGTCTCATGGCTAGTTTTTGTGTTAAGTGTCTGAGGTCAGATTTGAACTCAGGTCTTCCTGATTCCAGGGCAGGTGCCCCATTCAGTGCGCCACCTAGCTGCCCCTAGAGCACTTTTTCATATGACTACAAATTGTTTTGATTTCTTCATTGAAAAATTGCCTGTTCATATCCTTTGACCATTTATCAATTGGGAAATGACTCATCCCCTAAAAATTTGATAAGAGTTCTTTATATATTTAAGATAGGAGACTTTTATTAGAGAAACTATCTATAAAATCTCCCTCGCTTACCCCCCATTTTATGCCTTCTGATCTTGGCTACATTTGTTTCATTTGTATAAAACATTTTTAATCTGTGTCATTGAAATGATCTATTTTATACCTTACATTACTCTCTGGTTCTTATTTATTCACATATTGTTCTTTCCATAAGTCTGATAGGTTATATGTTCCATGTTCTTCAAATTTTCTAGTATTATGTCTTTATATCTAGGCCATGTATACAGTTTTACCTTATTTTGGTAAATTGTGGAAGATAGTGATTTGTGATCAGTTTCTGCCAGACTGCTTTCCAACAAGTTTTTTTTTTTTTAGCCAAATAATGAATCCTAATCCTAAAAACTTTACACTTTAAAAGTCTTTACACTTGTCAAATACAAGGTTACTATAATCATTTGCTGCTGTAAATTGACAATTATGTTCTGCTGATCTGCCTTTATGTTTCTTAGCCAGTACCAGATAGTTTTGATAATTACTACCTTATAATGTAGTTTAAGTTCTGGTCCTGTCAAACTTCCTTCCTTTACATTTTTTCCATTCATTCCTTTGATATTTTTTGACTTTTTGTTCTTTCAAATAAATGTTATTTTTTTTTCTAACAGTAAAATAAGGTTTTGGTAATTTAATTGGAATGACATAAAAAATTATAAAATTAGTTTAGATAAACTTGTAATTTTTATTATGTTGGTCCTGCCTACCCATGAACAATGACTATTTCCCCAGCTACTTAAATCTGATTTTACTTTTGTATAAAAAGTTTTTGTAATTTTTTTCCTAGGTTTGTTTTGGGCAGGTATACTTTGAGATATTTTATATTGTCTAGAGTTATTTTAAATGGGGGTATCTCTTACTATCGCTTCTTGTGGGATTTTGTTTGTAATGTGTCAGAACAGTATGATTTATGTGGATTTACTTTATATCAAGGGAAAGCAAGTTATTTGCAGAGCTTGGGAACTATGGGTGTACAACACTGCATATAAAGTCAATCTTGATTATATTGGTTTCTTTTGCTAGTTTAAAAAAAACTATAGGGAAATGACTAGAGGGTGGCAGATGTTTATGTATTAAAAATGTAGATGATATAAATTTTAAAAATAAAAAACTATTATGAAAACACATTACCTCATTTTTTTAAAAAGATGACCATGAAATTTAATAGAAAGGAAACAAATCATTCTATTTTCAGCACAAGAAACAGGTCCTTAAACAATTTGTGCTTTAAATGTGACGTTTCTGTAATATATCCAGTAATTTGTAGAAAAAGGGATTACTCAAGGTCCATTAGATTCAACATGCTTAAAGGGCATCATATCAGATATTAGGATCTGTTCATGAGGATTTAGTGGAGAAAATTTCATCTCTGTTTGCTGTACTTTTTGCTTTATTGGACACTGTTCATGACCAACCTTAATTTGTTATTGCCAAATCTTAAAAGAATATATTTATAGAGAAAAAACATAGTGATTTATTTTCATTGGGCAAAAGATTCATGATATTGTGAATCACTAGATTTATTTCTTGCATGCTTTTTGAGTTTGGTCAACTTCAATATTTAGAAATTTTTTTCATAAAGGATTTGAGAATTAACATGTGGAGATTTGTTGAAGTGTATCATGCAAAGTTTTTGTGTTGATGTTTGGAAAAATTTTTATGAACTATTTGCAAAGTAAATTTTATTTCAACTAGTGAACTATCCTGTTATCCCAGTATCTGAGTTGAGGGGGACTTCAGGTCCATACAGTCTAACATTTATCTAAAGAAGCATCTCTTGTGGAGATACTCATCAGCTTTTGCCCAAAGTGAAGGATAAATTAACTCTTTTGAACTACATAACACCCCAAGGAACCTCATAGTCAGGAAACTCATCATTCTGGGATATTACCTTGGTATTCATACCTCATTAATACTCTTCAGTACCCTGTGCCCCCTCTGATTGGAGGGGAGAGCAAAGAACTCTTCCCAGAGCCTTCATTTAAAGTGGTTCTCAACCTTCCTAATGCCCTGACCCTTTAATTTGTTGGCTTTAATATGTGGACTTGTCTGCATGTGGGCAGACCTGCCTGGAGATGGATAGAGGGGGTTACTAAGACTTACGGAAATATGTGTTTTTCGATGGTCTTAGGCAACCCCAGTGACCCCCGTGAAAGGGTCATCCAACCCCAAAGTAGTTGCAATCCACAGCTTGAGAACCACTGATTTAAAGCTTAGGCCAGCTATCTCTTCTTCTCCACCCACCTATAGTATCTCTTTGGGCTTGGACTCATGCCTCCAAGCCTGTAACCCCACCACCCCCTTCAGCTTTCTTTTGTGTATTGCCTTCTTCCTTTATATTGTAAGTTCCTCATCTTTCCCCCTGAACTTCCCCCCCCCCCAGTTTGTATCCCCAGTAGTTAGCCCTGTGTCTGATATTTAAATATTAATTGACTGACTGGAGGTCAAGTTAATTATCTCTTTAACCTGACAACCTTCAAATCCTTGGAAAGAATTCTTTTTAAACTCTCCTTCATTTTCTTTTGGGGCTAAACATCCTTAGTATCTTCAACTCATCCCCATAAGATTTGATTCTTAACTCCTCAATATTTAATGGAACATTATCATGGATAAAGTGAATGTTTTCATGCCTTTCTGGACAATTTCAATAATTTCTAATGAATAGCATTGTATCAGTTCTTATTAGTTTTAGTTTTGAATTATTCCACTCACTGATGAACATTCTTACACCTTCATATCCTAGTGATTCTGAACCTCTGTAGATTATTATGCAAACCTTATTTCAGTTCCCCTCAACCCTTCCATCTCCATTATTTCAACCAAATACCATCCAGTCTTTCTATTATGCCCTGTGAAATGTCTGTTCCATATACAACAACCTTCCATTCATCCTATCTTTTTTTTGTTTTGGAGGAGGAAAGGCAATTGGAGTTAAATGACTTGCCCAATATCATACAAACTAGTAAGTGTTAAGTGTCTGAGGCTGGATATGAACTTGGTCCTTCTGACTCCAGGGCTGGTTCACTGCACCACCCAGCTGCCCCTTCTCTGCATTCTGTATCTTTTCCTTTACCACTCCTTTTGTCTACTATTGTTGAAACTTGTCTCTTATATGACACAGCCTCCCTTACCACCCTACTCAGTATTTACTACCCCTTTTACTCATTCCCAACTTACTGGTTGAGGCAGAAGAATTGGAATATTCTTTGTTCCACATTGATACTTCCAGGCTTTGCCCAACCTCTATCACCCAGTAACCTCCCCTCCTTTGAAGTTCATGCTATTTGTATCTACCGCTCAAAATTTGGGTAGTTAACTATCTACAAACCAGTCACTCCCCTTCTTTCTTCAGTGAGTTTGGTCACGACTCCCAATTTTCTGTGCTCTTCAACTCTTCTACTTATCTCAGTTCTTTAATCTCACTTTAAATGAGTTTCTCATCCCCACATCAGCTACATAGAAAGATGATCTTACTTACCCATTTAAAACACTAACCATGCCTACTTTATTTTCATTTATTTTTAAAGTAGAAGTTTTATCAATGCCTGTGAAGGCCCAGCTCTCTCTACTGGAAAAACCAAATGAATGAAAAAAGCCTGTTTAGAAACTAAGACATATATAAAGATCTCTGTGGGCTGCATATTGACTTTAAAATTACCTATTAATGTCTGGGTTCTAATGCATTTTTATTTATTTTCTTACACATTTACCAATAACATTTTAATTTGGTTGGCCTGCACTCCAGTGTGTTACTGGCTGAAATGCTGCCTGCAGGCAGTGTGTTTGACACCTCTGATTTAGACTACTATACAATACGTTTGTTTGACCAGCCTTGTATGGCTTGGACAGACACTGAAGATGGCTGAGAGCTAGGCTCAGAATTGGATAAGAGGAATAAGTTTGAACCTGGATTGCATTTTGGAAATTGCGCAGCATTTTAATAACACCAAGTTTCTGTCTGAAATGAAAGACATCATTTTTTTAAGACAGTTATTCTTCCAGTGACTTTATATGACAGCAGCTCATAGACTGCCACAGTCTCTGAAAAATCAATGTTGTGAGTCACCCAGAGGGCAGTGAAGAATTGTACATTGAAAGTGGTGTAGTTTATATTATGAAATTGATGTCCAGCCAAAAAAAGGGCTGCTTATATGACAGGAGTGAGGGATAATCAATGAATAGCTAAGGTAAGCTACCTTGATACCCATTCAAAAATAAAAAAGATATTGACTAGATTGTGCCCATTATGGCAGATAGTCATTGGGACTGAACCTATTATTCAGGTCCTGCTACCACAAAAGAAATGAATGAATAAACAATAGGAGAGGATTTCTTAGATAATATAAACTAATTGGAATAGTTAAAGCTTAAAACTCACATCAGCAAGATAGTAAAGTTGGGTGGAAATATCTTATAAAGGAATGGTGCAATGGATCAGGAAAGACTTCAGTTCAGACCCAGACTTAGACACTTACTGATTGTGTGATTATGGGAAATCTACTTAATCTATGCTTGCCTCATGTGTAAAAATGGAAATATAATAGTGAGGACCAAATGCAGTGATAATTGTAAAGTACCTGCCACATAGGTAGTGCTTATGGAAACAATAGCTCTTATTATTATTATTGTTATAAATTACGATAGGTACTCAACAAATATCTGTTGATTTTTAAAAATTTTATTTTTTAATATTTTCCTTGTGCTTCTACACTCTGGGGTATAGTATTCTCTGGAATAAGAGTTCAAAACTACTTCTGTAACACTGCTCCCCCCTCCCCCCTATATCAGCAATGCAGCATTCACAGTGCCTACAGTAACTATAAGTATGCTGATATGGTTATTAACCACAAAATGTAACAGGCTGTCTACATGAGAAATATAGTCAGAGCATTTATTCAAGTACCAGAAGACTGAGTCCCAAAACCAGAAAGTCAAAGCCAACACAGTAGTTATGAAGTTGGCACATGTAGTTAAAGTAGTAAATACCCACATTCTCAAGCCTTCAAAACAGGATAGACGACCTCAGACAAAGGTCCTCTTCTCCTCACTCACAGCAACTGCTCAGCGTCCCGGCAGCCTTGTGCCCAGCAGCTCCGGCCCCTCCGCAGTTCTCCTCCCTGGCAGTCCTCAGCAAGAGTCCTTAGCAGATATTCTGACTGGCTCAGAGAAAAAGGAGTTTGCGCCGCTGCCGCCGCCACCACTGTTGCTGCCACTGCTTCCAGTCACCAGCACGGATGGTCACCAGCACGGATGGTAGCTTGGTTCTGGCGTTCTCTTGCTCCACCCCTTCCTGCTATGTCAGCAAGTTCAAGGGGCATGGAAGATCTTTAAATCTCAGTATCATTACACCCCCAATACTGCTGTTCTGTACATTGTAGGAGATGGAGGTATCTGGAAAGTGATCTGTGATATTATTAACATGGCTATTGCCTCGATTAATGTAGATTTCAAGCTTTTTTACAACTTGTGTGATTTGTTCATGTCTTTCCATAAATTTTCTAGAGAGGATGCATAACAAGTTCTGGAGGTCTTATTCTTTTCGTTTTGGGCCAGCCAAATAATACTTGGGAAATCTGTCTGATATCTCTTATTCTTGGTGCAACTTCCATATATCTATATCATAATTAAGAAGGCTGCATCCTGTTTATGCTTGTTATGTGTGTTTTGAGTTGTCTGAAACACTTTTCTTGAGATTGTGGTGTTCTATAATTTGTAGTCATATAGCAGTAATGGGAAAGTGTCTGTCTAATGGGAAAGTCTACAAGATAGACTCTTGTAGCAGGGGGAGCTGAGGATTGTTGAAATCATTAGCTAGTTTCTCAAATGTGATTTAGCCCAATTTCTTCATCTTTTGGGCCTAGCTTATTGTTCTCTGGCAACAGATGTGGTATTTTCCCATTCACCTGGATTTTGCAGTGTGGATAGTTAGGTTTATTTCAGAGTTTATGAATTTAATTGAAGAAACTTTGTAGTGATTGAGGGCTCTATGTATTTGCTACAATATTTTAAATGTAATTTTAAAATAAAGTTCTTGGGACACTCAATTTATAGGTTAGCATAGTGCCTATTCCATAAATGTGCTTAATAAATGCTTGTTGACTGGTAGAAAAAATGTCTTTGTTCTCTGTCCAGTAGAGCCAAAATGAATGGAACTAGGAAAATTGTAGCAACCTGCTTGTCTTAATGTTCTTTAGTACAGTCTTCTCATAGGGAACGTCTTACTGACATGAGATGCTTGCTTAAGTTAGTCATTGAAAATGGAATAATTCTTTTTTTTCTTTTTTAAAGTTTTTCTAAAAAAGAAGCCAGGAGGTGAAAATGAAAAGGGAGAGCATTCCAGTCAAGGGGGACAGCCATTCAAAATGCCTGGAGTTGGGAGATAGAGTGTCTTTTTGAGGAACATAAGGAGACCAGAGTATGGTATATGTGTTGGGGGTGGGAAGGTAGGAGTTGTATAGGAAGGCAAGAAAGGTGGAAGGGCAGATTATAAAAAACTTTGAATGCCAGCAGATTTTATGTTTGGATTGAGAGGAGATGCGGAGCTATGAGTTTGAGCATGACAGACATTGTGACATGGATGACAAAGGATGTGACAGATATCCTTTGAGAGCTGTCTGGAGAATGGACTAGAGTGGTGGCAGAACTTGTGGTAAGTAGACCGACCAGCAGGCTATTGCAGTAGTGCACTTGTGGGTGATGAGGGCTTGTCAGGGTGGTATGAGAGGAAAGAAGAGGGCATCTGTAAGCAATGGTTTTTGTTGTTGTTGAATTCTTTCAGGTGTTTTTGACTTTCTGTGACCCCATTTGGGTGCTAGTGCCCACTTGGGCAAGTAAGTGATGTTAGGAAGGTTGGAATTGACAGGACCAGGCTAAAGATGAGAGTTAAGAAAGAGTGAAGAGTCAAGAATGACAGCTGGGCGCAAGGGAGGATACTGATGTCTTGGACAGTAAGAGGGAAGTTTAGAAAGACAGGAAAGTTTTGGGGCAGTAAATGAAGTCAGATTGGGACATTTTGAGTTTAAGATGACTGCTGTAATCCTGTTTGAAATGTTCAACAGGGGACAGAGCCAAGTTGGTGGAGTAAAAGCAGGGTCTTGGCTTAAGCTCTTCCCTAAAACGCTCCAAATACCTGTAAAAATGACTAAACAAATTCTAGAGCAGTAGAACCCACAAAATGACAGAGTGAAACAAATTTCCAGCCCAAGACAACCTGAAAGTTAGAAAGGAACAGTCTGTTGCACCAGTCTGAAAGAGAAGTGCAGTCCAGCATAGACCCCACTGGCACAGACAGGGCCAGAGCAGGCCTTAGGGGACTGAATCACTGGCAGCTGTGATGGTTTCCAGTCTTCTCAACTCACAAATGCTCAAGAGAACTCGTAAGGTCAGTAGTAAAGGTCTGTTGGACCTAGGTGAGAGAGGAACAAGGTCTGGCCTGGGCCCCAGCCCTAGTGTGATTGCTGTGGCAGCAGTAGGAGTGACTGCTTCTGGAGTTCTCGATCCACAGATGGTGGGGTAATCCAGCTGCTCATCAGAGATGGATTGCAGGGATCTTTTTGGTGATGCTGAGACAGAATTCTCTTGCTTTACCTGTGCTTGGATCTGGGTTGCAGTCCTGGGTGGCAGTCCTGGGGTGAGGAGGAGTGCTGATGTGGTGGAGCTTGTGGTGGTTGGTGGTGGAGGGGGAGTCCTCACAATTCAAAGGCAGAAAAGAATGCTTGTGGTCATTTACAGATCAGAGCACAGACCAGCATAGGGGTAAACACTTCTCCTTTCGTCATACAACCTTGGAAGAGCTGGAAATTTACAGGTCCCTAGAAATATCTCTGAAAACATCTGCACAAAACTGGGGACAGTATACACTCCACACTGGAAGCAAAGACCTTGATAAAGAGCTGAAAAGTCAAGTAATTGGCTGGAAAAATGAGTAAACAGTGGGGGAAAAAAATCAGACTATACAATCTTGGTTTGGTGACAAGGAATACCAAAACATACACTCAGAAGAAAACAAAGTCAGCTCTCCTACATCCAAGAAAAATATGAATTGGTTGCAGGACATGGAAGAGCTCAAAAACAATTTTGAAAATCAAGTAAGAGAAGTAGAGGAAAAATTGGGAAGAGAAATGAGAATGATGCAAGAAAATCATGAAAAACATATCTAAACTTTATTGTGGTCTTCTGGGAGGGATTGGGGCAGGCAAAAAAAAGTACACTGCAGAGAACAAAAAAAAACTCACAAGGAAGCAAAGAAAAGATGGACAGTTTTACATACAACAAGTATTATTTATCATATAGACTCTCTTGAGATGAAAATTTATTATGTATTTTGGATCCTTTTATGTTCTGCTATGCACACAACATGCTGTTTTTTTTTCTATATAACTTTGTGTTTAAGTTCCAGTATTTAAATTTATGATATGTTTTTGTTTCTTTTCTCTGTTCTGCATTTGTGTTCTGGCGTGTGAATCTAAAATAAAATTTTGGAAAAAAAAAACCAAAAAAACCAAACAAGCAAAAAAAAAATAGTTTAACCCAGATGGGAAAAGAGTTCTGAAAAGCCAATGAGAAGAATGCCTTAAAGAGCAGAATTGACCAATTGGAAGAGGACAACCAAAAGCTCACTGAAGAAACTAATTCCTTAAAAATTAGAATGCAGCAAATGGAAGCTAATGGCCTTATGAGAGATCCAGAAATTATAAAACAAAACAAAAGGAATGAAAAAAATAGACAACAATGTGAAATATCTTATTGGTAAAACAACTGATCTGGAAAAGAGATCCAGGAAGGATCATTTAAAAATTATTAGACTTAAAAAAAATTAGTATTATTTGTACTACCTGAAACATGATAAAAAAAAAAAAGGAGCCTAGACATCATCTTTCAAGAAATTATCAAGAAAACCTACCCTGATACTCTAGAACCAGAGGGGAAATAGAAAAATTGAAAACTCAAAAGAATTCACTGATCACTTCCTAAAAGAGATCCCAAACGGAAAACTCCTAGGAATGCTGTAGCCAAATTCCACAGTTCCCAGGTCAAGGAGAAAACATTGTAAGAAGCCAGAATTCAGAAACAATTTGAGTATTATGGAAACACAATTAGGGGGCGGCTAGGTGGTGCAGTGAATAGAGCATCAGCCTGGAGTCAGGAGGACCTGAGTTCAAATCCGGCTTCACACACTTAACACTTACTAGCCACGTGACCGTGGGCACGTCAGCTAACACCAGTTGCCCTCAAAAAAAAAAAAAAAAAAGAAACGCAATTAGGATAACACAAGATTTAGCAGCTCTACATTAAGGGACCAGAGGGCTTGTAATATGATATTCCAGAGCTCAAAGGAACTAGGATTAAAACCAAGAATCATCTACCCAGCAAAATTGAATATAATTCTTCAAGGGAAAAAATGGGAAAGAGTTGATAGGAAAACCAAGAGAGAGTAGTATTATAACTTAGCAGATAACATTAAGGAGAATAGGGAGATCAGCAGTGATAGAAGCTGCAGAGAGGCAAAAAATGATGGATATTGATAAAAGACCACTAGCTTTGACAATTAAGAGATCACTGGTTAACTGGAGAGAACAGCTTTGGTGTAATTATGAGATCAGAAGCCTGACTCTAGAAACTTAAGAAGAGTGAGAAGAGAGGAAGTAGGTACACTCACAGTAAAAGGCCTGCTTCTCAAGGAATTTAGCCATAAAAAGGAAAGATTTGGGACAATTACCAGCAGGAATGGATAGATCAAGTAAAGTTGTTTTTGGTTTTTTTGAGGATGGGGAGACATAAGTATGTTTGTAGCAACAGAGAAACAGATTGAAGGTAATTATGTGAGAAAGGGGATGATAGGAGGAGACAAAATGGAATGGGATCACTAGGGGGTTAGATTTGGCAAGAAGAGCCACCACCTCTTCTTATGAGGAAGGTTGAAGGATGGCAGATGGCATCTAAGTGATAATGAGATGAGAGGAGAAGGCTCTTTCAGTGACTGGCTTTAGTTAATTCTGTAAAATATGAAGCAAGTTCCTCAGTTGAGAGGGTGGGGACAGGGAGAATTGGGAAGTGTGAGGAAGACTGAAAAATGTTTGGGTGAGTTGGGATAATGTGTTAATTAGGAAAGTATAAAAGGATTGTCTTGAAGACCCTGTTGAGGTAACCTAATATAAATTTGTAGTGGACTCAGCATGATTTACTTATTCTCTTCAGATTCATTCAGCAGCATATGTGTAGGAGTGAAGGCAGTAAATGGTGGGAGTGATCCATGGCAAAGGCTTGATGGAGCGAGATTGGAGATACCATAAGGGGAATAGGCACCTGAGAAGAGACTTGAGTTGGTTCACCAAGGAAAGAAGGAGAAAGGAGAGTATAGTTAGTGTAGGGATGATGGCCTTAGAGAAAACTGAAGAGTCATACATTCTGGCTGTTGAACCCTGGACAAATGACTGAATCTTTCAGTTTCCTAGTTAACTCTGTAAGACCATAAATTACAGAAAGGTGCCAGCCTGTACTAATAAAGGAAGTTTCCTTCTCCAGGAAATTGTCTTTCCTACTGAAATTTCATGTCCATTCACTATGCTTGTTTTTGATATTTTGTAGATATAAACACAGTTCCTATGTAGCAGCATCTGTCATAGTCTTAGGATTTTAACACATACAAGGAAGATACTTGCAAGGAAAGAGGGTTCTTCTCAACCTTTAAAACTGAGGCTGAGTTGTTTTGTTTTTGTTTTTGTTTTTTTTTAGGTTATCTTCTTGGTTTATTTTAAAAGATATTTTAAAAATATACACAGTGGGGCAGCTAGGCAGCACAGTGAATAGAGCACTGGCCCTGGAGTCAGGAGGACCTGAGTTCAAATTGAGCCTCAGACACTTGATACACTAGCTGCCGCTTCTCGTTCTGGGGATCAGAGGCCAGACCATACTCTTGTGCCCTCCTGATCCCCAGTTCCAACAGAGTTCCACATTGACCTTTTACTTGCTCTTTGACATTTACGATTTGATAAGTCTGGAAACTGCTACAGCTGCCTGTGATTCACTTTGCTGAAGTCTGCTCTGGCTGCCAGCTGGTCAGGGATGCCCTGAGGCTAAAACTACTGCTCACGTGGGTCTGGGCTCAGCTTCCAGCATGTTGTGATGGACCCTACTTGTCAGGCTGCCAGCCTGTGGGAGATTCGTTTCTTTCTGTCACTTTGTAGGTTCTGTAGCTCTAAAATTTGTTTAGAGTCATATTTTATAGGTATTTGAAGTGGTTGTGAGGGGAGCTCACTGAATTTTCCTGTTTCTATGCCACCATCTTGGCTTTATTTTCTCCCTCCCCCCTCAATTCTTTTTGGAATCTTTTTAAAGAGGTGATTGGTGAATTCTATCAAGTTCTATTTTGCCCTCTGGTTCTAAAATATCAGAGTAATTTTCCTTGAGAATTTCTTGGAGGATGCTTTCTAGGTTCTTTTTTTGATCATGGGCTTTCAGGTAGTCCAATAATTTTTAAATTGTCTCTCCTGGATCTGTTTTCCAGGTCAGTGGTTTTTCCAAGGAGCTATTTCACATTGCCTTCTATTTTTTCATTTGTTTGGATCTGTTTAATAGTATCTTGATTTCTCATAAAGTCATTTCCTTCCATTTGCTCCACTCTAATTCTGAAGGGATTATTCTCTTCAGTGAGCTTTTGAGATTCTTTTTCCATCTGGTAAACTGGGCTTTTTAAGGCATTCTTCTCCTCAGTGGCTTTTTGGGTGTCTTTTACCATTTGAATTAATCTATTTTTTAAGGTGTTACTTCAGTTGGGTTGTTTGACTCTCTTTTCATGATTTTCTTGCATCATTCTCATTTCTCTTCCCAGTTTTTCCTCCGCTACTCTTATTTGGTTTTCAAAATCCTTCTTAAAATCCTCTATGGCCTGTAACCAGTTTACATTTTTCTTGGAAGTTTTTGGTGCAGGAGTTCTGACTGTGTTGTCTTCCCCCTGTTTTTTGTCCCCAAAAAAGGAACCTAAAGTTGGATCGCTGTTCTTGCTTTGCTTCCTTTGCCTGCTCATGTTGCCAGTCAGTTAACTTGACTTTTGAGCCACAGTAGAACTCAGCTTTCAGAGGGGAGAGCTTTGTTCTAAATCACTGGGGTTTTCACAGCTGCCAGTGCTATTAGGAGGTCAGCATCTCTGCAGCCCCCACCTGCTTTGGCTCTCTGGTCACACACCTCATTACCACCACCCCAGACTGTAATCCCAATCCAGGCAGGTTAAGGCAAGAACACTTAGCCTCTGAATGGTTGCTTGGCTTCCCTGCAATCTGCAATATATCAATCGATATTCCCTTCAACTATCCTCGTAATGAGAAAAGTCTCATGAGCTACAATGACCATTTTTCCATGTAGGAATGTAAATAGTTCAGCTTTAATAAGTTCCTTATGATTTCCTTTTACTGTTTACCTTCTCATGCTTCTGTTGCTTCTTGTATTTGAAAGTCAGATTTCCTGTTCAGCTCTGGTTTTTTCATCAAGAATACTTGAAAGTCCTCTATTTCATTGAATTTCCATCTTTTCCCCTGAAGCATTTTACTCAGTTTTGCTGGGTAGGTAAGTCTTGGTTTTAGTTGTAGCTTCTTTGATTAATGGAATATCATATTATAAGCCCTTTTGATTCCTTAATGTAGAAGCTGCTAGATCTTGTGTTATCCTGACTGTTTTTCTACAATACTCAAATTGTATCTTCCTCATGTCTTGTAATATTTTTTTCTTGACCTTGGAACTTTCTTTATAATATTCCTAGGAGTTTTCTTTTGGGGATCTTTTTCAAGAAGCAATCAATGAATTCTTTCAGTTTCTATTTTGCCCTTTGGTTCTAGAATATCAGGGTAATTTTCCTTGAGAATTTCTTGAAGGACGATTTCTAGGCTCTTTTTTTTTTTTATCATGGCTTTTAGGTAGTCCAATAATTTTTAAATTATCTCTCCTGGATCTATTTTCCAGGTCAGTGGTTTTTCCGATGAAATATTTCACATTGCCTTCTGTTTTTTTCATTTGTTTGGATCCGTTTTATAGTACCTTGATTTCCCATAAAGTGATTAGCTTCCGTTTGCTCTAATCTAATATTGAAGGAATTATTTTCTTTCTTTTTTGGGGGGAGGGGGAGGGCAGTTGGGGTTAAGTGACTTGCCCAAGGTCACACGGCTAGTTTTTGTGTTAAGTGTCTGAGGCCGTATTTGAACTCAGGTACTCCTGACTCCAGGGCCGGTGCTCTATTCACTGCGCCACCTAGCCGCCCCAGGAATTATTTTCTTCAGTGAGTTTTTGAAATTCCTTTTCCACCTGGGCAATTTGACTTTTTGGCATTCTTCTGCTCATTGGCTTTTTGGGCCTCTTTTGCCATTTGAGTTAGTCTATTTTTTAAGGTGTTATTTTCTTAAGTATTTTTTTTGGGGGGGGGTCTCCTTTATCAGGCTGTTAACTCCTTTTTCATGATTTTCTTGCATCATTCTCATTTCTCTTCCCAATATTTCCTCCACTTTTCTTACTTGATTTTCAAATTCCTTATCGAGTTCTGCCATGGCCTGTAACCAGTTTATATTTTTATTGGAAGCTTTCCATGCAGGAGTTTTGACTTTGTTGTTGTCCTCTGGTTCCATGTTTTGATCCTTTTTGTCCCCCAAAAAGGATTCTATGGTTTAATTGCTTTTCCTCTGCTTGCACATTTTGCCAGCCAGTTACATGACTTTGGAGCTCTTTGCCACATTAGATCTCTGCTTCCAGAGTGGAGAAAGCTGTGTCCCAAATTGCTGGGGTTTTTTGCAGTTCTCAGTGGTCTGAGGAGGGTGCCTTCTCTACAGCCCCTATAAGCTCTGGCACTGGCACACTGGCCACACACTCCAGCACCACCAGCCAAGACTGTGACCCAGATCCAATCAGGTCAAAGCAAGCGCAATTACTCTCTGAATGGTCACTTAGTTCCCATACAGTCTGCAGGCCAGGAGCTCTGGAGGCACCCATGCTGCAGCAGCAGCTGCAGCTGCCAGGTCTCTGCCACCCCTCACCTGGGAGACCGGGGCTGAACCTTGTTCTTGTTTCACCAGGTTCCAACAGAGTTCCCCTCTGACCTTTTACTTTCTCTTTGGCCTTTATGTGTTGAGAAGTCTGGAAACCACCACAGTTGCTGGTGCTTTACTCTCCTGAAATTTACTCTGGCCAGTTTGTGCCTCTGGTTGGGGCCATCCCAGGTTTGGGTCCAGGCAGCTCACACAGGATTGCGCTCGGCTCCCAGCTCAGTGTGATAGACCCTTCCTGTCAGTCTTCCAGGCTGCTTTCAGTAGGATATTTGTTTCTCCCTGTCACTTTGTGGATTCTGTAGCTCTAAAATTTTTTTAGAGTCATTTTATAGGTATTGGAGATGGTTGGAGCAGGAGCTCATGCCACGTTCCCACCTCTATGCCACCATCTTGGCTCCAACCCCCAAGCATGACTTCTTAAATTGCCTTTCCTCCATCCTAACTTTAAAAATGTGTTAAACTAGTGTCTTACATGACAATTATAACTGTATTTCAACTTCCTTCGCTTTTGCAGTTGGCCTTGGTTTAACATGAATTAATTTAAAAAGTATTTATTAAGTGCTTACTTATTATTTGTAAAAGAAATGGATACAAGTAGAAAAAGTAGGGTAACCTCTACACTCAGAGATATTATGTTCTAAAGGGGGAGATCCCTCTTACAGAGAAGTGATGCCAGGGAAGGGCTGTTCGTCAAAGAAGTCATAGGGATGATGAGTAGAGTCATAGAACAAATGATGTATCATCTTGGAATGGGGGCAGTGGTTTATTTTTTTCCTAAAGCTGAGAGTAGAAAATGGGCTCAGTGACATGATGTGAAGATGGTCACAGAACAGCTGTGTTTGGGACTTGGGATCATCAAGGAGAGGTGAACACTCACCATTCAGAAACTCAGGAATCCAGAGTGGATTAGTGGGGTACTGCTGTTGCAGGTCATGTTCAGAATATATATTTCATCTTTACTTAGAGAAGTTTTGTTATCTAATGTGTAATCTATGTTCTTCCTTCTTTGGCTTGCCAAGCCTCCCAGTCATTTGAATGATCCTTCCAGCATTTTTAATGGTGTTAGGAATACAGTAAATTTTCTCATTCATCATTGGTTGGCATTATTCTGCTTTAATCCAATGGACCATAAATATCCATAGTTTCATTTTTGTAGCTGTACTGTGACTATTCTTCACCTTCAATTGTATTTCTTAAGCACTTGGGTTTAAGGTTGAGTTCAATGGAAATCTAGAAAAAACTTCAGATTTAATGGAGCTTCATAAGCTAGAAGTGTAAAGAAGCATTTAGATCCAGAATGTACTCACTAGTTTAAACACTACTATCTTCTCTATAACATGTTATTACACATGTACAATGAACGTACTTTTTGAATCTTTCAAGCATCCTGTGCTTTGACTGTGCTGACTCAAGGAGGCATGTAAAGGAATGTTTTAAACTTGTTTGTCAGCAAGAAAAAGCACTTGGGCAGTGGGATATTAGAGATATCCTTGCAGAGATATAGCTAAGGTAAATGTGTTTCATTTGAAAGCCATTCAGTAACTACAACTTAAATACATTGAAGTCACTTTCACATTTATTATAACAGAACTCTTTTTTTCTTTGACTTAAAGATTAACTGACGTTTTGTGTAGTATTTTGAGGTTTTCAAAATATTTTACATGCATTTCTTTTGATCCTCTTGACAACTCTGTGAGGTAGATTAACGTTACCATTGTCATGTAGTTAGAGCTTAGATTTAGTGAGAGCTGAAATTTGGTCTCTCCTGACTACCAGTACAGCCAGCACCCTTTCTACTATATTATACTGAAGTAGTAAGGAACCATGGTTTAAAAAAAGTATAATTCTGATAGATCCTAGGGTCATAGTCCTGTGAAAGCTGGCAAAGAGTAAGAGTTGTTCACTGCACTTGGGGTACTATATTTTGTTGGTTTGAGACTCTATTGCTAAATAGAATACATACTCTCGTGTAAAGATCTTTACTCTGGTACACAGTTAAGTTGTGGAGCTGTTTGACATAAAATGTTAACATTTTATGAAAAGCAAAAGGACGTTCTTTTCCTGACTGTTTGCCATTCTCCCTTAATGTCACATCCTAAATGCTTATTATTCACCTATTCATTTTATGCTTTACTGTTTCTCTTTTTGTCATTACAGTATAGAAGCTATGTTCTTGAAGGTATCTGACCTTTTTGCTCAATATGATGATACCATCATCATCATCATAATAGCAGCTAGCATTTATGGAGCACCTACTATGTGCCAGTGTTTACTATGCTAAGTGCTTTACAAATATTTTCTCATTTAATTCTAACAGCAGCTCTGGGGGATAGGTGCTGTTATTATCCCTGTTTTACAGTTAAGGAAGCTGAGGCAAACAGAATATACAGGATTGATAGTTCATAAGTATCTGAGGCAGGATTTAACTTCAGGTCTTCCTGAGCCACTTTATCTTCCTGTTAGCTGGTGACTAACCTTACAGGCACACACACACACAAATAGAGATATAGCCAGAGTGACTGCTGCTTATTCTTCTGTCATTACCTGGTAGCTTCTTCTTATTCTCTTTGACTTCTGCCTACGTTTCATTTTTTTGTCTGTTTGAAAGCAACAAAGCTTTATATCCAAACTGCTGTGGGTGGGGAGAAGAGGTTAGTGAAGGCATGAGTTTCAGTCCAGGGCAGAATGTTCCATATTGGGGTCATCTGTCCAGCCTAGCAGCCTTTGTGCCTATCTGAACCCTGGGGGAGTCTTCAGCCCCTCTGGGGAGCTCTTACAGCAGTGGTTCTCAACCTTCCTAATGCCGTGACCCTTTAATACAGTTCTTCATCTTGTGGTGTCCCCTAACCATAAAATTATCTTTGTTGCTACTGTTATGAATTGTAATGTAAATATCTGATATGCAGGATGTATTTTCATTGTTATAAATTGAACACAACCCACTTGAGAACTGCTCTCTTAAGGGTTTTCCTTTTGGCTACATCCTGTTCTTCCATAGTGCTAGTTCCTGCCCTGGGACATTGGATCAGGACCTTACAGTTAGTGCTTTTTCAGAGTATGTTGCAGATGGAGATGATGATGAGTGACTTAGGAGAGGGTGTCAGTGACAGGCAGTATAAACAAGCCATCCCATAAGCAGGTCAGTATGAAGAAGTTAACAGATTTCTCAGGTAGGAAAGAAGTAGACTTGGTATTTCTCATCAGAAAAAGATGGACTCACTAGGCTATAGAACTTCTAGTACACTATAGGGTCTTCAAGGTCGTGTTCATTAACTTGGACAAGGAATTCATATAAGACTAGAAGGCTTATTGTTGTTGGTAGTGAAGAAGTCAATCAGTCATGAGAGTAGACTGGTGGAGCATGATAAAGTTTTTGTGTGATCATAAGAATTTTCTTGTAGAGGTAGATGAACACTTTGTGTTTTCTCAAAGACTTCATTATGTTCTTTAGCTAAGTAACCTTCCATTTCTCTCAGAGCTCTGACAGTATCTGGGGTTAAAAAGTATAAAACCTTAGACTTGGTCCTAAAAATTTAACATCAGAATTTGCAACTGTCATTCTGTGACTATACCTCACTTCATATGTGCCTGTAATACTGGTCAATGGATCCTCTGTCATAGACCTGCATGGTGCACATCTTTGTGTTCCAGATTCTTCTCTACTATCTGGGGCATCAGATGTCAGATATTAGATACTAATCACCTTCAGGTGGAATATGTGCTTCTACCATAGATAAGAGGAGTCCTTGCAGGGAAGGAGTCTTCATATGAAGACTCGTATGAAGAAGGATGAGAAGGGATAAATGGGATGGTTTCTTCAGGGACTTCATCCTTGGGGATTTGTTCTGTGAAGTTTGGATTCAAAGGCCACACTTGAGGACCTAGAGCACCTTGTGTGGCCTTAAGACTGCAAGTTCCCCACCCTTGGCTATTATTCATACCTTATGTTTCTGAATGGCACCAGCAGATTCTACTATGATGTTCTTCAGTTGCTTTTAGTTGTGTCTGACCCCATTTGAGTTTTTCATGTCAAAGAGACTGACTAGAATGATTTCCCATTTCCTTCTCTAGCTCATTTTACATATGAGTAAACTGAGGCAAACAGGATCGGGTGACAGCTAGTGTCTGAGGCTTGATGATGAGTCTTCCTGACTTTGGGACTGGCACTTCATCCACTGTGCCATTTAGCACATCCTGCCATGGCTACTTCTTAATCAGGCAGGTACCTTATTATAGTAGTGCTCCAGAGAGCCAACTACAGGTACGGATGGCATTGAGAATGTCATCTTCATGCTCAGTCTGCAGCACACCTACGATATTGAATGTGGCATTGGTGCTGCTCTGGCTTTTAAGGACAACTTCCAACCAATAGCCCAACTTAGTCCCAGGCTCCATGTGGCTTTCATGGTGGTGTCCCTTGGATACTTCTGACAAATTTCTTCTCTTTGCTTTTGTAAGTATGAATTTTTTGACTCTCTTCTTCACTCTGGAAATTTATTTTACTGATTCTACTTTTTTCTTTTCCTTGTCCAATTGTAGATTGAAGAAAACAATGGGGGCAGGAGGTTATTGTCTCACCTTAAGGGATGAGAGGTTGAGTACCAAAACAGATCTGAAAACCAAAGCTGATCAGTAAGGGTCTCTGAACAGAAAGGGTCTCTGAGATCTTAAAATGTTATCCTGCTCTAAAATACTTTAATCTCTTAGAAAGGCTCTCAATAGAGTTTTGACTCTTCCTTTAAACTGTTGCAATAGCAACAATCTTGATTTTCTGATTGGTTATATTCTAGCAGATTAGAAGGGGAAAGACAGACTCATATGATGGCAGTTGACATTTGAAAAGCTCAAGAAGAGAGAACACAAAAAATAAAATACAATTGGTGAAAGATACAATGATCCTTAATTATTTAAAAAAAAAAAGGTAATTTATTTTGTTTATAAGCTGTTTATAAGACCAGTGGAATATCTTAGATAGAATGTAATCTTGAAGAGGGAGACTAATTTTTGATTTTGTATTTCCAGTGCCTGGCATATAGTAGGTGCTTAATAAATGTGTGTTGATTGATACAAATGTCATGCTTCTCATGAAGTTGTAACCGGTTTGATTGTTATTCTCATTCTTCTCATGTTTAGTGGAGTTCATATAGCAGGATAGCAACTTGCCCCAGGACTGTTTCTGTGTTTATTATTGTTTTCGTTTTTTCTTCATCTTTACTGACAGAATTCAGATAGTTGCTTGTTCTCAGACCATTTCTCTACTGCTATTATTCTTGTATATTTAATGTTCTGTAGATTGTCACGCATGTGGCTAAATTAGTAATTTTTGTAAAGCAATCAACAAGTAATTATTAAAAATCTGCATTCCAGGCCCTGTGCTAGTCACTGGGGATATAGATCTGTCAGTATAGATGAATGAGACAGTCCCTACTGGAAAGCAGAATATTGAAGTGTAAGCTCATCTTCTTTAGACTCACTGCAAGCATATTCAGGAAACTCCAGTTGCAGATAGGACTATAAGAATCAACCAGTCAATAAGCATTTATTGAGTGTCTGCTAAGTTCTAGATACTCTGCTAAGTGGTGGGGATAGGAGTAAAAAGAATGAAAGTCACCTCTGATGTATAGCTTGTTTTATCCCCATATGGTTTTAATTTATACCACTTGATCTTTATATTTTAAAAGTTTTTCATTCTCTGTGGTTATCACAGCATCTATTTAAAATACTTAAAAATTGTTTTGTATCAATGTTAAGCAAGGGCAACAATTCATTTTGTAATTGTGCCCTAGTTCTGTAAAAATCTGTACTATGAGCAGCTAGGTGGCACAGTAGATGGAGCTTGGAGTCAGGGAGACTCATCTTTCTGAATTCAAACCTGGCCTCAGGCACTAGCAGTGTGATCTTGGAAAGGTCCCTTAACCCTGTTGGCCTCAGTTTCCTCATCTGTAAAATGATCTGGAGAAGGAAATGGCAAATTATTTCAGTATTTCTGCCAAGAAAATCCCAAATGGGGTCATGAAGAGTTGGATGTGACTGAAAAGACTGAACAACAAAAAATCTAATACTATTAATTTGCTAAATTCTTAAGACTATCTTGTGGTTTGTATTTGAAAGTGTATAGTGTTCTGTTGTATTGTTAACTTTGTAAAGATTAGTGAGATTCAGGTTTATGATTCTAGCCACCAAACTCTCTTTCTTAGGTGTGTAGTGGATGCCAATTTTTGCGACCTGAAGTGATGGTATAGTTTATTCCGTTACATAATCTACATTGATGAATAAGTCTGGGCTTCTTTATGTAGATTCTACTAGCAGGGGCCTGATCCAGAGTTGCTATCAGAAATACTTTTGTTTCTGAAAAACAAATCTTCATGCCTCAGACATGTGCTTCTTTTATTAGTTTTAGTTTTAGTTTTAGTGCTTCTTTATCACTTATATTATTGGTTAAGTTTATGAGGATTATTACCCTTGCAGCACCTTTTGATTCTGTTGGATCTTAGCCATTTTATAGACCCTTCCTAGAGATCAGCCTCTCGGTTATATTCAGCAAACACAGTGGCATTTACACTTCTTGTTGGCTTTTACTTTTGTTTTGGAAAGTGCAATCTTTTTGTTCCAAAAGTATTTCTGCAAATTTCTAACCTGTTATAGAGTGCTCTGAGGAGATAGATCCACTTTTTGCTTCTTTTTGATATATTAAATTATTCTTTGACTCCCCTGTATTTCATTAACATTGGCTGGGTTATTTCAGTAGTTTCTAGCTGTTATATAATTTCATGTATACTTCATGTATACAATCTTCAAGTATACCTAAAGTGTACATGAAGACTGGTATTATGTAGATTGTGTTCATTGAGACTCTAAGTTGTCATTCAGTCTATTAACATACTTTGCCTAAACTTTCCCTTAGAGGTGAACAGAATTGTTTGTCTCTAATATTGTCTTTATGCTTTGGCCTAACCTTTGGGTTCCAGCTCAAAGTGTCTAGTCTCTGTTGATTGTTGGTGTACATTAAAAATTTTACCTTTATTGGAAGTAGCTGCTTTTCATTGAAGCTTTATAACTTGATGCCATCCCTGTACATCAGGTGATTAATAAGATGTTTTCTTTGATTCAGTTTTTAATTTGGAAGCCATTTTCTCACTTATTCAAGAATGATGATAATGGGTTTATTTAGACAGAATCACAATAGATTCAATAGAGGAAGTAAGATTTTATATCAACTTTTATTTACATTATTGTATTGTTGCATTGTTTCAGACTGAGCAGTTGTGCACATGGACATCAAATACCACCATGTTTTCGGTATATTTACATCTGTTTTTTTTTTCTTTGCTGTACATGAATGACTAAGCCATGAGTCTGGAACTGAGTTTAAGACTTGATAGTAAGTAGTTAGTAGAGGCATTGTAAATATTATACTACCTTGAATGAGTTGTTGAATAACAACTGAATTGAAAATGACTTTCTTTTGAACACCTGGAATTTCTTGGCATACCTTTAATTTTCTAAACTTTTGTTTATTTTTAGTTTATATCATTCGTTTTAATGAGATTTTGATTGACAAATTTTCTCCCCATCTTTCCCCTACCCACCACCCTAAAACAGCGATCCTACTTACCCCTTCCCCAATCAGCTCTCTCCTATATCCTCCCCCATCACGATCCCTTTGACTTTCTGGTAGGGCAAGATGGCTCTCTCTACCCCAGTACCTGTATATTTCCCTCCTTCCTATTCCACTCCCCACTTATTCTATTCTTTACTTTGTCCCTGTGCCTTTACAAAAGTATGTGCTTCTAACAACCCTCCCCTCCATGCTCCCCCATCTCATCCCATTTCCCCCTACTCTCCTGTAGACCAAGATACCCAGTTTAGAGTGTCATTCCTTCCCTAAGCCAACTTCAGTGAGAGTAAGGGTGACCTATTCCCTTTTGCTTTCCTGTTCTTCCCCCATTGTAATAATTATCCCTTGCTTCTTCTATATGAGATCAATAACCCTGTTCTGTCTCTCCCTGTCTCCTTTCATACTGTTCCTCTCCCACCTCTTAATTTCACCTTTTAAAATATCATCCCTTCCTATTCAGTTGATCCTGTACCTTCTATGTACACACATATACATACACTCTCATATGTATTCATATGCATATATACCCTTCTATATAGACATGTGTGTGTATACATATATATGCATTTATATTCCCTTCACCTATCCTTATACCGAGAAAAGTTTCATAAGTTACAATTCTCATTTTTCCATGTTGGCATGTAAATAGTTTAACTTTGATAAATTCCTTATGGTTTCTTTTCCATGTTTACCTTCACATGCTTCTTGTGTTTGAATGTCAGATTTTCTATTCCGTTCTGGTTTTTTCATCAAGAATGCTTGGAAGTGCTTCACCTCATTGAATCACCATATTTTCTCCTGGAACATTATACTCAGTTTTTCTGAGTAAGTGATTCTTGTTTTTAATCCTAGCTTCCTTAATCTCTGGAATATCACATTCCAGGCCCTTCAATCCCTTAATGTAGAAGCTGCTAGATCTTGGCTTATCCTGATTGTGTTTCTAACAGTATTTAAATTGTTTCTTCCTGGCAGCTTGTAATATTTTCTCCTTGATCTGGGAACTCCAGAACCTGGCTATAAGATTCTTTTTGGGATCTTTTTCAAGAGGTAGTTGGTGAATTCTTTCAAGTTCTATTTTGCCCTCTTGTTCTAAAATATCAGGGCAATTTTCCTTGAGAATTTCTTGAAGGATGCTTTCTAGGTTCTTTTTTTGATCATGGTTTTCAGGTAGTCCAATAATTTTAAAATTGTCTCTCCTGGATCTATTTTCTAGGTCATTGGTTTTTTTTCAGTGAGATATTTCACATTGCCTTTTGTTTTTTCATTTGTTTGGTCTGTTTAATAGTATCTTGATTTCTCATAAAGTCATTTCCTTCCATTTGCTCCACTCTGATTCTGAAGGGATTATTCTCTTCAGTGAGCTTTTGAGATTCTTTTTCAATCTAGTAAATTGGGCTTTTTAAGGCATTCTTCTCATTGGCTTTTTGGGGCTCTTTTGCCATTTGAGTTAATCTATTTTTTTTAAGGTGTTATTTTTCTTCAGTCATGAAGAGTCATGTTTGACTCTCTTTTCATGATTTTCTTACATCATTCTCATTTCTCTTCCCAATTTTTCCTCCACTTATTTGGTTTTCAAAATCCTTCTTAAGCTGCTCTGTGGCTTTTAACCAGTCTTCATTTTTTCTTTGAAGCTTTTGGTGTAGGAGTTCTGACTGTGTTGTCTTCCTCCCGTTCCATACTTTGATCCTTTTTGTTCCCAAAAAAGGAGTCTTGCTGGGCTTGCTTTGCTTCCTTTGCTTACTCATGTTGCCAGTCAATTACTTGACTTTTAGGTTCAGTAGAACTCAGCTTTCAGAGGGGAGAGCTTTGTTCTAAATCACTGGATTTTTTGCAGCTGCCAGAGCTATTAGGAGGCTGCCATCTCTGCAGCCCTTACCAACTTTGGCTCACTGAAAACCTCAGGACCACCACCCAAGACCAAGATGACAATCCAGGCAGCTCAAAGCAAGAGCAGTTAGCCTCTGAATGATCACTTGGCCCCCCCCTGCAAATCTGCAGGCCAGGAGCTTCTGAAGCAGCCATGTGGAGGCAGCTGCAGTACTGCCCCTTCAACTGCTTCTAGCCCTGGCACAGGGGCTGGACTCTCTCTCCTCCCCCTCCAATTTATCCCTGTTCCACTGACCTTTCACTTAGACCTTGTTTCTAATGGGTTGGTAATTTTGGAAAATGCCACAACTGCTGGTGATTTGTGGTCCAACTAAGGCTTGTTTTGGTGGCCTCAGGGCTCCAGCTGCGGGTTCATGCAGTGCTGTTCTGGGCTCCCAGTGCTGTGCTGAACCCTTTCCCTTCTGCCTGCTAGGCTGCCTTCAGTGGGAGCTTTGTTACTGTGTCATTTTGTGAGTTCTGGAGCTTTAAAATTTATTTAGAGTAATATTTTATAGGTATTTGAGGTGGTTATGGGGAGAGCTGCAGAATTTTGCTGCTTCTGTACAACCATCTTGACTCCGTTCCCCATAACTCTTTGTTTTTGCCCCTCATCTAATATATATTCTTGTGTTTTATCAAAAGTTTTTTGAGGATTATAAGCTGTGATTATTTTGTGTGAAGTTTGTATGCTTATATTTTAGTAATACGTGATGCTTTAGGATAATAAAGATAGGGTCCAACCTGCATTAAAGAGTGCTTGTAGAGTGCTTTGTTAAATTCATGCTCTTATGTGAAGTGTAGGAGATATAATTATGGAAGTTTTCTGGATCCACTGCTTTCCAGTTTTGCTTATAAACTAATATTTCAGTCACTTCCTTTGACATTCTGTCTTTTAGTATACTAATGATGCACAAGTTTTCTGTTATTACTCATTAGATTCTTTTTGCCCTTTTGTGGGATTCTTTCTACCATGTAGACCAGATGTTTTCCCTGTTCTTCTTGGGGATTCATCCCTGATATCTTTTCAAGCTTATATAGCAGGTAATTTTTTACTTGGGATCCATGACCTTTAAAAAATAAATTGGCAGTGTATTTCAGCGTAATTGGTATTCTTTGTTAGGCAGTGTATTTTATTTTATGTATTTTCAAAGCATTCTGAGAGTGTAACTGTAGGTTTTCCCAAATTGCCCAAGGGATCCATGACACAAAAGGAATTAAGAGCCGTTATTTTATAGTGTACGTTGTGATTGCTATTGTATAATTGATTTTTAATTTTTTTTATTCTTTGTACTGTTTGGACTCTTTGTGTTTTTTAAATTAAATTTTTTGTTTATCTTTTTAATTGCTGATAAAAAATATAAAAAAAATTTCTGGCATATGTTTCTGGATTTCATTTTGCACATTTCTTTTTTTTTGTCATTTTTAATCAGGCATTATAATGTTCTGATTTTCAACTATGTGTAGAGGCTACATGTTGATTTAATCTTCCACGTTCTTTTCATAGTCCTTAAATACATAATTTTCTCAAGCCAACCTGCCATGATAGCATTTATGTAACTTCCTACCTGTGGTCTTTAATGTGGCACCAGTTGCAACATTTACAATTCAGTTTGGGTCCTGAAATATTTTCCACTGTCAGATACTTAAGGATTTTGTTCATTCATGATGGCTGAAACAGATAATGGCCTTTTGGAGTAACTCTGTATTTGTTTATTTGGTCTCTTGGTTTTGTACCATTGGACTTAAAAAAAAAAAGATTTTAAAGATTATAGCCTAACCATTTTTATCTCCTTTTCAAATCATTAGAAAAATTAGCATTATATTTTTTTAAAGCTACCTTTCATTATTAGATAGCTTTTAAAGAGTTTGTATGAAGTGTAGCTTTTCAATGCCTTCAGAGTTTTTGTTTTTTTCTTTTTTAGAGTTAAGTAACCTAAAAGTTTTTCTTCTTATTTAATCTCTAATAAGGTTTTTTTTTCTTTTTTGGAGGGCACCTGGGGTTAAGTGACTTGCCCAAGGTCACAAGACTAGTTTTTGTGTTAAGTATCCGAGGCCCTATTTGAACTCAACTCTTCCTGATTGCAGGGCTGGTGCCCTATTCACTGCGCCATCTAGCGACCCATATTAACAAGGTTATTTCTTTTGATTGTTACTTGGAGCTGAAGATATTATTGCCAAAGAGCAGTATGAGAATCATTTAATCTGTTTATCCTCCTTGTCAAGTTATAATTACCATCATGATTTCAAGTAAGGCCAGGTGGGAAGCCATTGCCACCCTGTCTATTTCTTAGCCTCACAGTTGCCGAAGTGCTCACCTGCCCTGGTATCATCAGAATTCATCTACTAGCATTCTGTGGTTCTTTCCAGGCTTTCACAGCTGTTATATAGGCCCCCTGATACACAGGAGTATATTAACTTGGGTGGTATTTCCTCACTTTGCCATTTGCTCACCTCCTCCTCCACACACTGGTTGTATTTTGAAGGGGTTATCATCATCATCATCATCATCATCATCTCCCTCTTTTTTGATGGGATTTTGATAGAAATAGTCCAGTGACAAGGCAATAACTCACTGTTTTTCTTTTATATTTTGTATGTTTAGATTTATAATGAATAATAAGTTATTATTATAAAGATTTGGCATTTAAAAGTAGCAAGTGATATAGTAGCAAGCCAGTAGGACACCTGGATCTTTTTCTGACTGTTGTTTGACTTCGGGTAAGTCATTTATCTTTTTGGGTTTCACTTTTCTCATTTGTTAAATAAGGGGGTTGGACTAGATAATTTCTAAGAGCCATTCCAGGGCTAACATCCTGTTATTCTATAGGGATAATTTTGAGTTATCTTGAGAATTCAATTAACTAGAAGATCTTTCTGTGATGATTCTTTGCATATCAGTACCAGAAAGAACATAGTGTCATAATTATAAACATCTCAAGGGATAAATTTTGTCAAGCACAGTTTTGTCAATGTCTTTGAATCTTTTCAGCCTGAATATTTCAAACTGTGATTTCACCTTTAATAATAAAACTAGAAGTTTACCCATTGTACTAAGGACTTTTGTGAACAGGTGGAGTGACTTACAGTACAGAATCTGGCTTGTAAAAATGTCTGCTTATTTCACAGTATTAAAATTGTATCTTCTGATTCTTTATTGTCACAGTTTTGAGAAGAGCCTTCCTTTTAATAGGCTGTTTTTATGTAATGTTGACTATTCTTGTAACAACTTGTAAAACTCTATGCACTTCCACACATTTTCTTTTATAGAAATGATTCTGTGAATCATGCAATCTGACTGCATGAGGGGGCTACAGTTTTAACTAGTGCTTGTGTGTAGATCTTCCTTCTCTTCTTACATCTGTTGTCTTCTATAAGTTATAATTTTCATCCTAAAATTCATTAGTTACATTTTAAACTCCTGATGGAGCATTGATGAATAGGTTTGCAAAGTTAAAACAGCAACAAAAAAACACACCTAATTTCTTTAACACCAGTTTATACAAAATATATGATACATATGTAATCAGATGAGCAAATCTCTAATTATATCTTTTGCTTTATCCAATTGCAATGCAAAACAAGGAGATAGTCATTTCTCAGATGATCAAAAAGGTCTTCAAATCCACAAGCAGTTTTCACTGTATTACCTGCAAGTGAGGCCAGCCTTGTTTCTCCTTTTGAATGAGGCTTTTAACAGTTAGCAGTTCTTTAAACAGGTTTATATGATGCAGATAGTCCTTTTGATATTACAGACATTGTTTTCAAAAAGTTTGTTCTTATTAAAAACTTAATTTTCTCTGGAAAAATTTATTTTGCTAATGTATTTTATATATAATTCAAAAATGTTTTGTTTCATTAATTTTAATATGATGTGGAATGTGATGCTATTTTTTAATGAAATAATTTGTCCAGAGAAGTCTTTTTATGAAGAATTGTTTGTGAATCCCAGTTATAAATATGGTGGATTATATTTTCTGGATTTTTTTTTACTTTGTGTTTATGTAATTTACACTCCTAAAACTCTGCTTATGCTAGTTTCAGCTCCTCCAGTGAATTTTTCTTCAACAGTTTTTCTTCATCATTGTCATGTTCAAAATAAAGTGATATTTTTTCACTTAAAATTAGAATAACTTGAAATTATCACTAAGTTAAATTTACCTCAGTTATTTTAATTTTTTAAAATGTTAAGTGTTTTTGGAAAATTCACTTATTTTCTACTTACACATAGCAAAATGTAATTGATATGTCACTCCTAATTTCTATACAACATTTGTTTAACTTTTTTTTATATTAAAATGCAGCACTCAGCATAGCCATACAATTTTTTGGGTCACGAACCTTATACAGATTGATGATAATGCACCACATTTCCTTCTACAAAGAGAGATTTGACATATAGCTCCTTAAATTTGACCTTATTTTCACATGATATTTTAAATAGTTTGCATTGCATTCATTATTGCCTGGAGTAAGTTTGCCAGATTTGTTTTGCTTGTGCTGACTCTGATTTGTAATTTATTTTCATTGAAATACGGCACATCTTTTTGTAAGAATTGTAATTTAAAATACTCTATTATTTTTGCTGTTCTTTTGTGGTGTCTAATTTCTCTAAACCTGAGGGTCTACACACATACAACACACATACACACACACTCCAAGGGCTTGGAGTTTGAAAAACTCTGCCTCTGCCTTCAATCTATTGCCTCCACTCTTTGTTTACTTTTTAAAAATACACTTAGAGTTTATATGTATGTTCCATTCCTTCAGTTCTGCTTTCTTCACTTTGTTTTATATTGTGTCTTATGTAATTTCATTGTATTCCCTGTATTTTGATTTTTTTCATTTTTTGGAGGGCAATTGGGGTTAAGTAACTTGCCCAAGGTCACATGGCTAGTTTTGGTGTTAAGTGTCTGAGGTCGGATTTGAACTCAATTCCTCCTGTCTCCAGGGCCGGTGCTCTATTCATTGCGACACTTAGCCGCCCCTGTGTATTGATTTTTAATGGCATATCAATATTTCCTCACATTGTACCAGATTTGTTGTATAGGTTGCTTTAAGTTTTGCATTAGATAAAGCAGCTATGAATATTTTTGTGTTGCTAGGACTTTAATTACATCATTAGGATGTATGTTCCTACTGATGAGATCTCTGGGTCAAAAAGGCAATGATTAATTTTTTAGCTAGATATATATTGCCAGATAACGTTACAGAAACTTTCCAGTTCGTAATTCCGTATGCAGCATAATAATATGCCCTTTCCCCCTACCACCCTAACAGTATTGCTTTGTCACTTTATTTTCAGTTGAATTGGTAGGACTTACTGCCTCAAAATTATTTTAATTTCTTTCTCTCTGATTATTAGGGAAGTTAAACAGCTTTATATTTTGAGTTTCCTTCTTTGTTTATATCATTTAAAACTTTGCATAGTGAGGATTTTATTATTATTATTTACTTTTTACTTTTATTTTTTAAAAATTATTTACTTTTTAAATTAATTATATAAAATATAAATGTGTTACTTATTAAATTTATTTTTACTTTACATTCATTTCCACAAGATTTTGAGTTACAAAATTTCTCTCCATCTTTCCGCTACCCCCACCCCAAGATAGGAATCCTACTGAGTAAGTACCCTTTCCCCCAATCTGCTCTCTTCTATATCCTCCCCAATACACCCTCTAACTTTCTAGTAGGGAAAGGTGGATTTCTATACCCCAGTCCCTATATATCTTATTTTGCAGTTGCATGCAAAGAACCCAATTTTTTTTAACATTTGTTTTTAAAACTTTGATTTCCAGATTCTTTCCTTTCTTTCCTCCTTACCCACCCCCACTGGGAAGATAAGCAATTCAATGTAGATTGTACATGTGTAGTTCTGCAAAACATTTCCATAGTAGTTATATTGTGAAAGACTAACCCACATTTCCCTTCATCCTATCCCACTCCCCACCCATTCCATTCTTTTCCTTGACCCCGTCAGTTTTCAAATGTAAATGCTTCTAACTACCCTCTCCCTCAACCTGCCCTCCCCTCCATCATCCTTTCTCTTACCCACCCCCCCCATCTCCCCTACAGGGCAAGATATCCAAATGAGTATGTATGTTATTCCCCCTTTAAGCTGAATTCAATGAGAGCAGAGTTGACCTATTCCCTTTCACCTTCTTCCGCTTTCTCTACTTTGTAGCAGTTTTCTCTTGCCTCCTTTGTATTAGATAATTTACCCCATTCTATCTCTCCTTTTCTCCTCTCATTATATGAGGATTGGTTATTTTGTCTTTGTTAATTTGTATCAGTTCATTATAAATTCTAGTTGATAGTTAGACACAGCAAACATGTAATGCATATTTGTCTTTTTTGTGTGTCTTTCACCTTTTCCCTACACAGTGAGGCATCTCTTATAACAAAGATTTTAAAAGAAAAAAATATTTTGTAAAACCAGTGTGTTAGTTGCATTAAATATCATATTCATATTCCACCATTGTGTCCCTACCACCACAACAAAGGAAGTTCATTTTCTTGACTTTTTGTTGTGTACTAAACTTATGGTTATTACATTTGCCCAACATTCGGGTTTTGCTTTTGGGTTTTCCTTTTACATTGTTCTGATCATTATGTATATTTTTTTTTCCTGGTTTAACTATATTGTTCTGCATCCCTTGACGTAATTCCTTACATGCTTGCAAATTCTTTGTATGCATTATTTCTTATAACACAATTACAATCCATTACATTCAGGTACCAGTGTTTACTCATTCTCTAGTTGATGGGCACCTACTTTGTTTTCAATTCTTTGCTACTATGAATGGTCCTGCTTTGAATATTTTAATCAATATCAGATATTTCTGTATTGGATCTCTGGCATATACACCTGCCATGGGATCTCTCTCTGTGTCAAAGGCCATTCTAATCATCTATGTCTTAGCATAGTTCCAAATTACTTTCCTGAATGATTGAACCAATTTTTTTTTTTGCAACTCTCTCCAATATTGTTTTTTAACATCTTTACTGCATGCAAGATAATTAAGTTATTTTGATTTGCCTTTTTAAAGTGTTTTCATGTGATAATAGTTAATAATTTACCATTTTTTTGAGAATTCTTCATTCATGTCCTTTAACTGGTTATCTTTTGGGGAATGACTCTTATGCTTAAATATTTGCATCAATTGGCTCCATGTTATAAATCAGACCCTGTTATAGAAATTTAAAGAAAAGGGTTTTTTTTAATTGATAGATTTAGACATTAATTTACTAAAAGTTTAAGATATTGTTGACTTTTCATGTCTTATGGCCATTGCTAGCATTTCTAAAAACTATATTTAATAATAGTGAGAATAAAAGAAATCCATGTTTTGCCTCCTCCCCCCTTTTTGGGAAACTTTTGGAAAAGTTTCTAGTGACAAGTACTTTTCTTTTGTCTCTTTTCGTCTCCAGTATGAGAGAGAATGAAAGTAATAAAAGAGAGTGGACCTGTGATTTCTATGGTATAGGGAACTCCTGGGTTAGGAAATTCACTCACAAATGTAGCTTCTTACCTTCTCTACATTTTAATCTTAGAGAGTAGTCTAGAGCCTGACAGGTTAATTGATCTGGACAGTGGTCATCCAAACAGTAAGAGTCAGAAGCAAGACTGAATTGAACACAGGTCTTCCTGATTTCAAGACTAACTCTATTCACCACCTATGCCAACTTGATTTTCCACTATTAAACATAAGATTTGAAGACCTGTATTAATTAATACAATTAAGAGTAAAGAAAGCAGAATTGGGAGAGAGAAGTTCATAAAGTGAATTTACAAGTAATTTAAGTGAAAACAGACAGATCAAATGGACTGAGATTGATTGCATTGATCTGCTTATTTTTGTGGAACATCTAGTGCAATTTATTTCATTTATCTTGGTGGAGAGGTGGGTAACTATGAGTACAGCATGTCATGTATTAGTTTTGATTAGTTGTTTTTCTTTGTTACTAAGAAGGGTTTGTTGGGGTAGTGGAATATTTAAGAAATGACTGGCGCAAAATCCAAAAGATTTCAGTAAAACTTAAAAAAAAAGGCCTTAGTAATCTGGGTATATTTGGTTAATTTATGGCCTCTTTTTCAGATTCAGTAATCTTTTTTTTTCTGGACTTGGGAAGTTTTGATTATCATTCATTATGGCTTTAAAATATGCTTTGAAATAGAAAATCAATTTCTCCCTTTTCACCCTCAACAGCCCATTGGGTCTTCCATATTAATTTCATTACCATTTTATCCAGTCCTGTAAAGTAACCTGTTAGTATTTTCATTACCATTTATTGAAAATTAATGATGTTTATTATTTTGGTTCATTCCAGCCATATGCAAGGAAATTTTTCTATAAATGTTCAGATCTGTTTTAATCCTAAACCAATACAATTGATTGTATTTCAACATGGAATCTGTGGGGGAGAGGAAAAACGGTAAGACATTCTAGAAACAGAATAGTTTGAGTGAAAGGGTAAAGGAGAGAATGCTTATAGTGTCTCTGAGGAATAGTATGACGTTTACTTCAAGTGGGAGCAGACCTGGGAAAAAAAGTAGAAACTTTTTTCTCGTCTTTTCTCAGCAATATGATATGATTTCCTAGAACTAAGTCTGTTATTTTCTTTCTTCCTGGCTCCAGTGTTAGCTTCCAGAGATTTGGCTTTAGTTCCAGTTTCAATTTTGTATTCCTACACTTTTTCATGCTACTAATTGGATATACCAAGTTTGGTTGCATAATAATTGGCTTATTTTATATAGTGCTTTATCATTTACAAAGCATTTTCTTCATAGTTATTCTAGGACAGGTAACATACACCTACATTTTGCAGATGAGGAAACTCAAGCTCAGAAGGTCCATGGTCATACAGCAAATAAACTGGAGTTGTGGCTTGAACTAGCGTGTTGTTATTCCAAATCCATTGCCCTTTAGATCAATTATCTCTCCAGTTTTAGAATTCATTTGATCACATTTATCAGATAAGTGTGAGGCATTCCTCCATTGCAATAACTATATAAAATACGTCTTCTTGCCTGACTTTTGTACCGCGTCATAATCTCTACTTGGTATGTATACCATTACCATCCACGTAGTCAGCTAAACTTGTAAAACTACACCAAAGACAAACAGAAACCCAGAGCAGTACTGCTCATGAGATTGCTGGAAAGCTTATTCAGTTTGTGTCATATTAATTCCTCTTCTCTGTCAGCAAACATTTATTAAGTCCCTAGTATTTGTCAGGTCCTGTATTGAGCACTGGGGATACAAAGAGAGACAAGATAGTCCCTGTTCTCAAGGAGCTCACAATTTAATTGAGGAGGTAACATGAAAACTACTATATACAGTCAAGCTGTTTATAGGATAGATTGAAAATAAGAAACAGAAGGAAGGCCCTAGAATTAGGAGGGATCAGAAAGCCTTCCTGCAGAAGATGGGATTTTATCTGGGACTTGAAGGGTGGTGGGGCAGCCTATGATAAGAGATGGAGATTAGGAAGGAGAACATTCCCTGGATTGGAAATATTGCAGAATGCCCCCGTTGCATGGAGCCCTTAGAGATTGATAGCAACTTTTTCACTTGCACTTACTTGTGGCTTCCACATTTCCTGCTTCTCTTGGCGTTGTATTAGAACTGATGATGAGAATGGACTTTTTCTGGCTTGCAGAAAGATACATGTCCTGAAAAGACATTTCCTTTTCCAACTCATTTTACAGATGAGGAAAGCAAACAGGTTTATTTGACTTGCTCAAGGTCACAACAGCTAGTAAGTGTCTGAGGCAGCCAGATTTGAACTCAGGAAAATGAGTCTTCTTGACTTTCAGATCCTGGCACTCTATCCACCCTATCCACGTAGCTGCCCTAGAATGGGAGGTAGCTACTCCCCAGATTTCTTTACAAAGCTTTGGGTTCATTAGGTGATTGTAGACTGATTACCTCTCAAAAGTAGATTATAGGTGTATTATATCAACCTTACATAATATAGTTGAGTTTTTTGTAAGTTGAGCTTAGATTTGGTTCCATGATATAATGGCATAGATTGTTGCTAAAAGGAAAAGATAGATATTTTCCAATTCTCTGATAAAACCGAAATTTTAATTCAGATTTTTCATAAAGTATGCTACCAGTGTTTTGTTAATTTTTTGTTGTTGTTGTTCAGTCATTTTAGTCTGATTTTTCATGATCCCGTTTAAAGTTTTCCTGGCAATGACCCTGGAATAGTTTGCCATTTCCTTCTCCAGCCCATTTTACAGAGGAGGAAATTGAGGCAAACATGGTTAAGTGGCTTGCCCAGGGTCACACAGCTAACATCTGAAACCAGATTTGAACTCAGGAAAATGAGTCTTTATGGCTCCAGGCCCATCATTCTGCCTACTGGGCCACCTAGGTAGCTGCCTTTGTTAACTCTTATGTAGGAAGTTAATCTACTTTTTTTAAAAAAAGATCTCATTAAAGTCTGTTTTTTAATCACATTCTCACTTTCCACTCCTTACTAGTCTCTTCTCCTCCCCCTGCCTTTGCCCCTCTTGTTATAAATAGGCATTGTCCAGCAAAAGACATTGGCCACAACTGAAAATATATGCCTTAGTTCTGTACCTCTATATGCTATCTCTGCCCACAGGTGGGGAATATGTTTCACCCTTAAAATCTTCTGAAGTCATGCTTAATTTAATTTTTTTTAAAAAAGTAATTTGGATGGTGGTGGGATTAGGTGTTACACTTTGCTATTGTCTCTTTCCCCTCATTTCTTTTGATTTACAGTGTGAACTTAGAAGTATTTTTTTTTTTTTTTGCACATAAACCTTCTGTTTTGTGTCTCAGAAATAATGTAGTGGGTTATTGGTTTCCAATGACATGTCCAAGCATATTTAGTGTATAAGCAGTTAGATTGTAAGGCCTATACATTAGCTATACTTATTTTATCAGACTGGTGTTCTCAGTGTTTAATATAGTTGCAAAGAATCTTACAAGTTAACCGGTTTATGCTTACCATGTTATTGTGTGTCCTTATAGATTTAATGATATGTTTAGATATGTTACATATTTAGTTTTTCATTTATGAAAATCTTATCATAAAGTAAAAAATGATTGAAGGGTTGAAGAAAAAGGCTTAAGATAGATGATGCCTGTTTATCTCTTCCCTTCCCTTGAGATGTGTCATTATAGTGCTTGGATATGCTGAGTATTTTCTTAGCTCTCTATTTCATGCAAGAATTCCACAAAGCCAATTTTCCCTCCTAATTCTATCTATACCTAGTCTTTGATCTTAGATTTATATGCTAGTGATGTAATACATGCTTTCATTTCTTACATCAAATGTAAAAGTTATTAAATTAATTTACTCTGTAAAGCTACAACTTAGGGAAAATTTGTGGTTTTCAGTGTTTTTACATGCACAATTAATTTTTGTTATATTTTTTCTGATTTTCTCACAGGTCTTCAGAGTGCTCCATTTTAATTTTCAGTGCTGACCTTCCTTCTCCCTTAAGTTATTATAAACTTTTTTTTGCTGCTGTGTATACACGTGAAGATGTCTCGAAGTCCTGATGCAAAGGAAGACCCTGTGGAATGCCCCCTTTGCATGGAGCCCTTAGAGATCGATGATATCAACTTTTTCCCTTGCACTTGTGGCTACCAAATTTGCCGCTTCTGTTGGCATCGTATTCGCACTGATGAGAATGGACTTTGTCCTGCTTGCAGAAAGGTACATACCCTATAGTAATCACTTAAAATTTTCATATTGGTGAATCGTAAACTCATATTGAATATGGGAGTGGGAGGGAATCAGTATTTATCTTCAACTGAAGTTACAAGTAGCAATATACTTCCTAAAGCAGGCCTGTTTTAGTGGAAATAGCAATGTACATTAGGAGTTAGGAGACCTAACATCTGATCCTGGTTCTGTAACCAACTAGCTCTGTGACTTTGGGCATGTCACTTAATCTTTGAGTTTCAGTTTGCTCATATGTGTGAAATGAAGGACTTTACCTACTTTGATTCAACAAATATTTACTGAATGATTCTCCCCTTTCCCCTCTCTTCTTTCCCTTCTCTCTCCTTTCTTTCCCCTCTCTAGGGGATAAGTTAGGATTAGATGATTATGAAAGTCCTTCATCTTGTTCTTATTGATACACAGATCACAAATCAAGTAATGAACATTATATAATAATGATGTTAGCAAGAGATGTTTTGCTTCAGCATTGAAAGAATTTGCTGATGAGCTTGGAGAATGATGCAAAGAGCTGTCCCTTTCAGATCTGAGATAAGTTTTCTTTACTTATGTGACTTTTAATAAGATTTTTTGGTTCATAAGGGTATCAAACTATACTGCCTTTTCTTTTACTTGATAGTTACTAAAAATGTTGTACCATTAGATTTTTATCAAGTTCTAAATTCATGATAGGAAAGATCTCATAGATGTCTTCAAAACAATCCACTTTGGTTTGCTTCAGAAATAATGTACAGTGTATTAAGGGTGATTAAGATTGTGGAAGTGCTTTGAAAATTTTAAATGAGTAGCTTGTGAAAATCCTGTACTTATTGAAATAATATTTGAACTTAAAACCCAAAATTTTTAGGGCTTTGGAGACCTATCAAATGGTTTTTCTGTTTTCCAAGATTAAAAAAATATCATGAGTAATATTTAAATTTTTTTAAAAGTAGGGTAGGTTTGAGGATGATTACTGAATTTCATGCTCCTGAACCTGATAGACTTAGTAGTGTTTATTATCTTTTAAAGTGGAGTGTTAGGAAGTGAAGACTTGGAGAAAGAACAAAGTAGTTGCTTACAGAGTCAGTGAGAGAAAGCAAAATTGTTTGGGGAACACAATAAAGAAAATGTTATTGAGGGATTATACTCAATAATACAAGCATACCAGTTAATTACTGAGTCAGTATTGAGCCAGTCTCCCAGGCTAGCAACCCAGGAGTCATCCTGTACTCCTCACTATCTCTTAGCCTCCATGTCCAAGCTATTGACAAGGTCTGTAGAATTCACCTTTTCAGTAACTCTCAGATACTCCCTCCTTCCCTCTGACAGTGCCATCACTCTAGTGCAGTCCTTCATCTTCTCCTGCCTGCATTACTGCAGTACCGTGCTGGTAGGTCTTCCTTTCTCAAAGTCTCTTCACACTCTAATTCATCTCCTGTGTAGCTACCAAAGTGATTTTCCTAAAGCTCAAGTCTGATCATGTTACTGCCACCCTTTCTTCCCCTCCCCCCAACTCAGTAAGCTCCAATGACTTCCTATTTCCTCCAGGATCAAATATAAAATTCTCTGTTTGGCATTAACTTGGCCCCCTCCTACCTTTCCAGTCTTCTTACACCTTCCCCCCTCCCCCCCCACACGCACACACATACTCTGATCTAGTGACACTGGCTTCCTAGCTGTCCCATAAACAAGACACTCCATCTCTCAGCTCCAGGCATTTTTTTCTGGCTATCCCCTCATGCTTGGAATGTTCTCCCTCCTCCACTCTGGCCTCACTGGCTTCCTTTTGAGTCCTGACTAAAATCCCGTCTTCTACAGTGGAAAGCCTTCCCTAACCCTTCTTAATCCTAGTCTTTTCCCTCTGTTAATTATTTTCTATCTATCTTTTACATAGCTTTATTTGTATATATTTGTTTGCATGCTTGAGGGCATGGTCTTTGAACTCTTTTTTTTTTTCTTCCCAGCATTTAGCACTTTGCCTGGCACATAATAGGTGCCTTAAAAATATTTAATTATTGATTGATCTCCATAGGTGAACTGTAATGCAAATACAACTCCTTCAGTATCCCCTTCACCTCCCCGCCCGCCCCGCACCTACTCAGTCAGTTTGCTTCTAGAGAAACTTTGAAACTTTGAGTAGATATATGAAACTGCTTGTGAGGAAACTTCCTTTTACCAGTTCTGATCAACTACTCTTCTACAGTTTATAGTCTTAGAGTCCCCTGGGCCATTTAAGAGGTGGAGGGATTTGTCATTATCAAACAGCCATTATATATGAGAGTTGGGACTGAGATTTTCTTGACACCAGGGACTAAGTCAGCACTGTGTTCTACTACTTGTCATTAATCAGTGACTTCTTGCCTCATTCCTCACATCATTTTGTCAGGAAAAGTGGAGTGAAAAACACTTCTGTCACTTTTATTTTTTAAATCAAAAGAAGTTTTGTCTTATTTGAAAATGAGCAGAGCATTCAGAGTGTCTGTGGCATTTCTAGGGAGCCCCCATAGAGGGTCACAGCAGTTTACTTGGAAAATGCTGAATTGTTTACTTAGTTCTCAGAGGTGGTTCAATAGAAACCATAATAACCTTTAAACTTTATTTTTGTAAGTCAGAATTTTCCCCTTCTGTGATCATGTTGTTACTTGATCTGTAAAGTGTGTGTGTGTGTATGTTTGTGTATGTGTGCGTGCGCACATGTGCATGTTTGTATACATACATATGCTGACAAAGTAATGTTTTATCTGAGCATAAACTCATGGACTTTTAGTATTTGAAGGTAACCTGGAGATAATCTAATCTTAACTATATTGCTTTAAAAAAAATTGTGAAGGTGAATGGTAGTCTGTTCTTTTGTTTTGTTCATTTTTGCACTTCCTGGATTTTGCATATTTCTAAATCCATGTAGTGAAGCCACATGGTTTTTAAATTCTATCATCTTTCAAGTTTTAAAGCAATTGGGGTTAAGTAACTTGCCCAAGGTCACACAGCTAGTAAGTGTGATCTAATCAAGATGAATTCATTCATTGATATTACTTTCTAATAGACATCTATCTGCATCATTAAACATTGCATCTGCTAGAATTCTCTGAAAATACATTAAAAATTTAACTGGTGAGTTTTGTACACTGCTATGCAAGATTTAGAAGATAGTCTGAAATACTACTACATTGGAAAGATTCCTGGTTTGATACATGACTTGGCCCATAATTGTGGGCAAAGTCACTTCTTAGATCTTGGACAAACTGGCATACAGTGTCTTCTTTTGACTTATAATTCATTCTCCAGGCACAGTATATAATTGTGGAAGATTTCTTCATGCTCAAGTTTAGAATTATATTAAAAGGATGTGTTAAGGAGAATTTTGAAGGAAACTGAACAGCTTTCTTTATCTATATTGCTTGAGTATCCTGGTTCAGAATATGGTTACATAAAAAATTCCATCTAGATTATCTAAATTTACTTAGATTTTTTTTTCCTCCTCTTTTTACAGAAAAAGAAGAGCTTTACTCTTCTAAGGCCTCTATTATTTCTGGTTACTTTTTATTTTTTTTTTTAGAATACTGAAATTTCGTTGGATATTTCATAATGACCACTTAGTTTTAAATCAGTGACTTTTTTTTGGTACATGGGCTATGTGCAAAGTGCTGAGAATGTCCTAAAAAATCTTGCATTTTATTTATGGAGTATAGTAGGAAGATAGGAAAACAATTTCACATTGAACTGTGGAAGGATGAGAAGCTTCATTACTGTGAACGGGGAAAGAGCTATAGTTTGAAGTAATGGCAAGATCAAGTTGAGTTTCTAAAAGAGTAGGAGACTTCAACATGTTTTGGAAAAAATTTGTGGATAAGGAGAGACTGAAGAAAGCTCCTAGAGAACCCACAGGAAGGGAGTCACAAGAAAAAATAGAGGTATTGACTTTAGCAAGGAGAAGAGCCACCTCTTGGTCAGATACTAGAGATAAAGAATGTGATGGAGAAGAGTTTTAAGATGTGGATTGGGGGAGAATGAGCTTGCAAGTCTTTTTTCTCAAAGTAGATGAGATCCTCTATGGAGAAGAGAGGAGGCTTTAAAAGGGGGTAGGATATGAGAGAAAAGACAGGAGACATTTTGGAATGACTGTTACAGAGAGTGAGATAGTCAGCTATAAAAGAATGACTTAGAGGAGTTGTGTAAAGCATCAAGAGTCAGGTGGAGATCAGATCACAGATTTGGAATGAACCCAGTTAAAGGCTGGATAACTTTTTTCACCTTGCTATCACTAGGAATGAAGAAGGTTGATGGAGTTATCCCAAGTTGGAGTTTGGCAAAGTATATCTGGCAGAGACAAGGAATTTGAGGGAAGAGAATAGTGAGTCAATCAACTGATCAGTCATCGACTCAAGTTTTAAGGAGAAAAGTAAGGCCAGAGCAAGGATGATAAACAGAATGAGATGATTGAACAGAGAGGGTAGGAGGGACTGGTTGTGATAGTGAGGATGAAGAATAGGATTAAGAGTATTAAAGCAGAATAGAAGGATCTGAAGGTATGACCAGAGAGGGGGGTTTCAGAGGTAACTTAGTTGTGTATGATAATGGAATTAAGGGAATGAATATTTGTAGCTGAGGTTTGAGGGTACAGTCCATGGAGAAGGTGGATTTTGGAGAGGCTGATATATTGGGACACCAGAGTGTGCAAGGGAACTTGAAAAAACACACACACACACACACACACACA
>CM053597.1:87348292-87430228 GCA_028646575.1 Pseudocheirus occidentalis
GTGAAGGAATGAAAGAAAGACACACTGTGTGCCAGGCATTGTGCTACATGCTTTACAAATACTGTCTCATTCGATCTTCACCGAAGCCTTGTGAGCTATGGAAAAACTGAGGCAGAGATTAAGTAACTTGCCCAGGATCATACACATCTAGTGATTGTCTGAGGCTGGATTTAAACTCTTGGGTCTTTCTTGATGTCAGGCCCCACCCTCTATCTACTGTGCCACCCATATGCGTAGAGAATAAGGAGTTTGGCTGTGTCTCTTGGCTCTATGAATTTGTGGCTTTGAGAAAAAGTTAGTGCCCACACTTAGAGATAATGTCCATGGATGTTTTCCAAAGAGAGAGCTGGATTTCTTTTAGTGTAAGAAGATAGAAGAGGTGTGAATAGAACAATTTGAGAGTGAAGGGCAATTTTCAGATAAAGTGAGGTTTCAGTATGCTTTAGAATGAGTGGGCAGGGGGATATATCAGCTGTAGCTTATGAGTAATGTAGTCAAAGGTGACTAGGGGTGAGGTTTTTAGGGAATAGGGATGGGCGGGGGTAATATTGTCGTCTAAGTTACTTTATACTGAGTCCTATCATAAAAGGGAATAGAACATGGTATCTTGTACATCATAACATTGGGAAAGCTTTCCTGATCAGTAGTCCACTCTTTAATGATGACATTTACTTGGAGTAAGTACAGGAGAGTGGTGTCAGCTTCCCTGATTGGTTACTCCCAACACAGTGGGAGCAGGGATATAGGTCTTTGGTAGGTGGTATGGAGATGGTTCTTACCATTAGGGTTAGTAAATAACTGGTGATTCAGTCTCCTAAGGATGTTGAACTCACTCTAGGTTAATAATCTCATCCCAAGATGGTATGAGCACACCCAAAAGATATTGATATTGTAATGTTAGCATTTAGCTTTTAACCTCAGAGACCCTGGACACCCTGGTGCCCTGTCATTAACTTTAGTGCCCTGATGCTCTGAATCTGTGATGGATTTGAGTAGTCCCTCTGCTACTTGGGGAGTTTGGAGACCAGAAAGTAATTCTTGTTGATTTGGTCTTTAGGGAATGGGCTGAACCCACACTCAACCTACCTGCCTCGCTTCAGCCACCTCTTGCAGAGCACCAAGCACTGTGCAGTGTACAGCTTCTGTCTTTACTTTCCAAGGCTGGGATATGTAGAGTACTATTAATTTGTTGTTAAAGTCAAGTTTAGCTCTGTTTTTTGAGAGACACACCAACATTATAGTGATAGAAGTTATTAAAACCTGACATGTAAATAACTTGTAAAGAATTCTAATACACATAAGAAGTGATAAAAGAAAGCATTTATTGAAACATGTCTTGTTTGCTGTCTTAGATTAATCTAATAATTAGCCATCAAAATGACTACCAATAGTTTGGAAGAAATCTGACAAAATAAACTAGTCAGTTTGGGTTAAATATATGAGTTGTAAACTTCATTTACTATTGCATTTAGTTCTTTTAAAAATATTTTTAAATTATGAATTTAATAATCATAGTCATTTCAAAATACAAGAATGAAAGAGGATTTTATATGAAACTGAATTTCTGGTGTTATAGTTCATCCATTAAAGTATATATAAAGTTTAACAAGATAGTAATAAAATTACACTATTCATTTATGATCTTCTTTGCAACTTCTTTTTGTTTTGTTTCATTAAAAAAAAGTATTTTATTGATATCCTTTTTTTGCATCTCTGTAATTGCCCATTAACTATCCCCAGTCCTTTCTTGTAACAAATAAGGATAGTCAGGCAAAACAAAACAACACATTGGCTATGTTGGAAAATATCTTGTTCTGTGTCTTTATTCTCCCTGTTTAAAAAAAAAACATACCTTTATTGATTTCTTTTATTTTTTACATCACTGTATATATAATTTATTCCAGAATCCTTCTCCCTCTTCTCCCAGAGAGCCATCCCAAATAACAGATAGTATTTTTTTTAAAGATGAAAAGAGAAAAAGATGAGGGGAAAAAAAATCAATGTAATTGATCAATACATTGAGGAACTCTGAAAATATGTCTGCTGTGCAATACTTGTGGACCTCCTACCTTAGCAAAGGAGTATGGTGAGAGTGTCTTCTCATATCTCTTCTTTGGAGTCATCTTGGTTCTTTGTAATTTTGTAACATTCACTTTTGATTTATGTGCATGTAGGTCTGTATGTATATATGTGTGTTTTTGTTCTTTCCTTTTACATTGTAATTATATATAGTATACATTATTGTATACATATTTTTGTCTCTTCGCTTTGTATCAGTTTAAGTAGATCTTTGCTTTTCTCTGTTTATTATGGTAGTTATTTCTTGTATCACAGTAATATTTCATTACATTGATGTAAAACAATTTGTTTAATCATTCTGCAATTGATGGACCTCTACTTTGTTTCCAGTTTTTGGCTATTACAAAAAAATGCTGCTATAAATATTTTGGTGTATATGGAGAATTTGTTCTTATCAATGGCCATCTTTGGGTATAACTCTCATAGTAGAATCTCTCGTTTGAAAGATGTGAATGTTTTAGTAATTTTATTTTCATAATTCCAAATTGCTTTCCAAAATGGTTGTACCAGTTCTCAACTGTACCAACAATGTACCAGTGTGCCTATCTTACTATAGTCCCTTCAGAAATGGCTATTCCCATCTTTTGTCATCTTTGCCATTTTGCAGGAGGTGAATTGAAGCTCCAGGGTTGTTTTCATTTACATTTCTTGTATTATTAGTGAGTTAGAGTATAGTCCATCTTTACTTTCTTGATTTTTTTTTTCTGATGGATATCAAGAGAAAGTTTCAGTAGAGCTAATATATTTGACATAGTAACAAAAAGTTTGACATTGCTTTGTTGAAAATGGGAAGGCTCAATAATTTGATTTTTATCCTTATTTTAAAATCATGTTTTGTCAGATGCTTAGATTTTATGAACTGTTTAGCAATTCTTTTAAAAAATAAGCTTTATTTATACCTTTGTTTTCACATTAGTAATTTATATTTTTCTTTCCCCATCAAACTATCCCCATGTTCTCTTCCACTAATGAAAAAATGGTTAAGAAGTAGAAACAGCTGATCAAATGACTGTATCTTAATAATATGCCATAAGTTTTCTTTCCTAGGAGTGTCTCCCTTTCAACTGTTCCACCTACCCCTACATATTTGCCAAGAAGAGGAAGATAATTTTCTTTTTTCTGTTCTCCAGTGGTGGGAATGGAAGATCTCATTACAGTTATTCAGAGTTTGGCTTCATTTTAGGGCTCTTTTTATTTGCATTATAATCATCTTTGTGCATATTTTGCTCTTCATTTTGACTACATATCACTTCATGTGGGGCTTCCTATGTTTCTCTAAATTTCTTGTATTTATTTTTTCTTATGTTGCACTAATATTCTGTTACACTTACATTTCATGTTTTCATATTTTCTTTTCAATTCATGACTACTTCGGAAAGTGCAGCTATGATTTGTTACATATATGGGATGTTTGGCAACTTCTGATTGCCCCAGTGGTTCTTGCTGTATAGTATCTGATTCAGATTAATATAATAAAATTCATTTTATTTTATTGGTGTAACTATGTAGTCATCTCAGACTTATTTATAAACTGTATTAACTGATTTTTTTGCCTTAAATTATAGAAGAATGTATGAGGTTCTTGAATAAGTTCTAATTTGGGGCAAGAAAAAGAATACTGGCTACTTTACCACTGATATTTAGAACTCCAGAGGTAGAAGAGACCTTAAAAATCATCTAGTAAAAAATGGAAATGCTGAGGGGATTAAGTGTTTTGTCCAAGTTCATATAGCCACTTAGTGGCATTTCTTTAGGGCAGTGGTTCTCAACCTGTGGGTTATGTTCAGTTTGTAACAATGAAAATACACCCTGCGTATCAGATATTTACATTATGATTCATAACAGTAGCAAAATTACAGTTATGTAGTAGCAATGAAAATAATTTTATGGTTGGGATGACCCCCAACATGAGGAACTGTATTAAAGGGTCATAGCATTAGGAAGGCTGAGAACCACTGATATAGGGTCTTCTGACTCCTCATGGTCCTTTCTATTCTACAGTATAGCTCCTTTTATTTAGTATAATTTTATGTAGCTTTTTATTCCCTTGCTTGGGCTAAGTATATAGAGTAGTGACAATAAGTTTTTTTTCTAGTATACTATTTTGAACTGGTGTCTCTAGGGAAGTAAAAGAACATAAGAAAGGGAGGCACCTGGATTGTAATTCTTTAAAATTAAAAAAAAAACTTTTGGTTCATTAGGACCAAAAAAATTAGATTATGCCATAAGCTATTGGGATTTTTACCAGATGATTTATATGGTCTTTGGCAAATAACTCACTTCAGAAATTGATATGGTGTCTGATACTTATATCAGAAAGTTAAATGTTTGTGATTCTTGCTCTTAAAAAATAAAAATCTAGCATTTGTAGAGTACTTTAAGGTTTGCCAAGTACTGTACTTATATTTTCTTACTTTGATCCTCAGAACAAGCCTGGGAAGTAAATGCTGTTGTTATTCCCATTTTACAAATGGAGAAACTGAGGCTCAGAGAGATTAAATGACTTTCCTAGGGTCACACAACTAACTGAGGTGGGATTTGAAATTAGTTTTTCTTGACTCCAAGTCTAGCACTCTTATTCAGTGCAGTTTTTGAAAACTAAGTAATCATATGTATTTTTATTACATCTTTCAGATGCACATATATCTCCTGGCTTTTTGAAACTAACGTGTCATAGTTTGATTAACTGTAATGTATATATTTCTGTGAAGAGAAAATGTTTTCCCTTTGACTCCCATTATCAAACCAAAGAGATTATCCTAGAAAATATGAGTTGAAAGCTTTTGGTACAATCATTTACAAGGTATCTCTGTCTTGCCCCCTCTCACTCCCCACGATTGACCCCTGATAATAAAGAAAAACAGTTAAGTAGAAAACAGCTGATGGCATTTTTGCATCTGACGGTATGCCACATTTCATTTGAGGGTCACGTGGCAGACAGTTTTATGCTGTGCATTGGCTTTTGTAGTACATCAGAAGCATTACATCTGCTGCTAATTGTAGTTTCCTCTTAGTATTTAGTTTTTCCTTTCTGACACTTTAAGTCCTTGCTAGTTAGTACTTTACTAACTCTAGGACCTTTTCCTACTTTTTTTGTCCTGTGCCCCCTACACAGTAAGAACTCCTCTCCTAAATTTGAATCTCTTGGCTATGTTCCTAACTCCTAGGACTTTGTTGACTTCCCCCTTTTGATAGTATCTTTAAATCTCAGAATCCTTCTGTCTAATAATTAAAAAAAAATTTTTTTTTGTATCATAGATTGCAACAGTGACTTAGTTTTGAATTTGGAACTATTTACTTAAAGTGTGCTACAATTTTATGAGAAACATACGTAACTGTTAGCCTTCTCCTGGAAGAATCCTCACGCTCGGTCCTTAATGCAAATGTACTGGTTGCTTTGATTGTATTTGTTGTGTTTATAAGATATTCTGGGCTGAGTTGTGACAAAGTTTTCAAATAAAGGAATTTTGTTTCAAAATAGTAGTGCTTTTCAAAACCAACAAAACATGATGAATGCTATGAGCAGCCCAATTGCTGTTTATGACCCTGGAGAGTTTTGCAGAGGTTATGCCAGTTACCTAAGCAACCTGATTTACATGCCTCCCACTCTAGGGGCTACTTTTGGCTTCTTCCAGGAACATACTAAGGAGGACCATTGGAGACTAGAATACCTAGACCAATTTTAGAAAATGAGAACAATTTATGCTTTTAAAAATAACTTTTTTTGGATCAAGAATTTTGCTGAGTTTTCTGAAGCAGCCCATTTCAGTTTATTCTTGATAGAGTTGAGTTGGCTATGAAAGAAAGTGAAAGTAATTCTACAGAAGAGCAAAGGGGTGGGCAAAAATGGAAAAGAAATGGTATGGGAAAGGGTAAGAGAAAGGCAGGCTTAGTTATTAATATCCTGCAGAAGAGGAATAAGAAGAGAAGTATTAGTGTCTCCTTTGACATTACCTACAGCATTGGTCAAAACAGGTTTTTTTCAGCACTGGACAAAAATATTGGTTAATAGTTGGAAAACACTTGTAACAGCGAACATGACGGGATGCTTAGATGATATCTTTTACCAAATCAAAGTTAGGATCACCATCCCCCAAATAAATGTAGCCTGTTCTTTCTCATGTCTGCTATTAAATCTCTCTTCTTATCTTCTAGGACAGTGGTTCTCAACCTTCCTAATGCTTTGATCCTTTAATACTCGTATGTGGGCGTATCTGCATGTGGGCGGACCAACCTGGAGATGGATAGAGGAGTGGTGTGGCTCCTAAGACCATCAGAAATATGTGTTTTCCTATGGTCTTAGGCGACCCCTGTGATCTCTGTGAAAGGGCTGTTCATCCCCAAAGGGGTCACGACCCACAGGTTGAGAACTGCTGTTCTAGGAGGTTTCCCTCATTTTCACCTAATTACTGTTCCTGTTGCCACTGTGTCCCCTTTGTTTGCAGTTTGGGATCTTGCTACAGTAATGTTCTTCTAAAAAAATTCTTTCCTTTTATTTGATCCTACTATCCCCTCAAACTGTTGTTTTATCCAAGCTCCCTTTTATTCCCAAATAGAAAAGGCTGTTTAATGTTGCTTGCTTTCTCTTTCTTACCTCCTATGTAGTTTTCTACCTCTTATATTCTGGTTTCTTCTCTACCTCTCAACTGAAATATCTGTCTCCAAGGTCACCAGTGTTCTCTTTATTTTGTCCAGTGACTTTTTTCTTAGCCCTCATCTTTTTTGTGACTTTTTGCAGTGTTTGCCACCTGCTGGATATTCTCTCCTCCCTGAGTTTTTGTGACGTTGCTTTGTTGTTGCTCTTTTCAGACCTAACCACTAATTTTTGGTCTCCTTTATATTACCATTGTCTATATCTGGCCCCCTGTTTTCATGGGTATATGCAAGTACTTTGTCCTGATCCTTCTAATTTTGTCTCTTTATACTTTTTCTTGGGAATCTCCTCAGCTCCCAAAGATTCAGTTATTTTTTCTGTTTGTGACTACTAAATCTACATAGCCACTATCTCTTATCTAGCTTAAGTTCTGAATCTGCATATGCAATTTGCTGTTAAATATGTCTCCCTAGATATCCCATAAGCATTTCAAACTCAACACGGGTCTGTTCAGAACTCATTTCTTTTTGCCTATCTCCCCTTCTAACTTCCCTATTTCTTTTTCAAGTACTCTTGTCACTGGGTTCTAGTGATTACGTTCTGGTCACTTAGATTCTTAATCTTGAAGTTATAGCTTGACTCTTCATTGTCAGCTAATTTATAATTTCCTAAATCATTTCACTGCTACCTCTTCAACATATATTGCATTCATCACCTTTTCTCTATTACCACACAGTCAGCCTATCTAGGCCCTTATTACCTCCCCTGGATTATTGCAGTATCTTCCTAGTAAGTCTTCTTGTATTCAGTCTATACTTTCTCTAACCTGTCCTCCATACAGATGTCAAATTGATATTGCTAAAACATGGATTTGGGGGGGAGGGGAAGGAGAGCCAAGATGGTGAAGTAAAGCAGGAACTTGCTTGAGCTTGTCCCCCCGATCACCTCCAAATTCATGTAAAAAAAGACCCTAAAATTTTTTTAGAGCTACAGAACGCACAAAATGACAGAGTGAAACACATCTCCAGCTGAAGATAGCCTGGTGGGCCTACAGGAAGGGTCTACTACACTGGGCTCAGAGTGGAGCACAGTCCCATGAGAGCTGGCACAGACCCAGCTGGAGCAGGCCTTAGGGGACTAAATTCACTGGCAGTTGTGGTGATTTCCAGACTTCTTAGCTCACGAACACTAAAGACAAAGTAAAAGGTCAGTGGGAAAACTCTGGACCTGGGTGAGAAAAGAATGATTGTAGCATTCCTGGGGTGAGGAAGAGTGCTGGTGTGGTGGCAGAGCTTGTGGTAGCTGTGGAAAGAGAGTCCTCTTCATAGTTCTGAGGCAGAAAAGAGTGTTTGTGGCAAGATCACGGGGCAGAAGAAGAGTAAACACCCCTCCTTTTATCATATCACCTTTCAAGATTTGAAAATTTACAGATGCCCAGCTCTGACAACAGCTGCTCAACACCCCAGAAATTTAGAACAGAGCACTGACTGCTCTGGAAGCAGCATCCTACTTTGACAAAGAGCTCAAAAGTCCAGTAATTGACTGGGAAAATGAGCAAACAGAAAAAAAATCAGACTGTAGAATCTTTCTTTGGTGACAAGGAAGAACAAATCATACAACCAGAAAAAGATAACAAAGTCAAAACTCTTGCATCGAAAGCCTCCAAGAAGGGTGACTAGGTGGTGCAGTGAATAGAGCACTGGCCCTAGAGTCAGGAGGTCCTAAATTTAAATCCATCCTTAATACTTAATACTTAATACTTACTAGTGATGTGACCCTGGGCAAGTCACTTAACTCCAGTTGCCCAGCATTCCCCCCTCTGAAGAGCAAAAAAAAAAAAGCCTCCAAGAAAAATATGAATTGATCACAGGCCATGGAGAAACTCAAAAAGGATTTTGAAAATTAGCTAAGAGAAATGGAGTAAAATTTGGGAAGAGAAATGAGAATGATGCAAGAAAATCATGAAAAAATGAGTCAACAGCTTGCTAAAGGAGACCCCTCCCTCCCAAATGCTGTAGAAAAATACATGGATCTCATTTTGCCCTGCCGGAAAGTCAGAGGGGTGATGGGGGAGGAAAGAAGAGAGAGCAGATTGGGGGAGGAGGTATTCAGTGGGATTGCTGTTTTGGGGTGGTGGGTAGGGGAAAGATAAGGAGAAAATTTGTAACTCAAATCTCAGGGAAATGAATGATGTAAACTAAAAATAAACAAAAGTTAATTTAAAAAAAAAAAAAGAAAAAACATGGATCCGACCGTGGCCCTTCACATTTTCAAGAAGCTTCAGTGACTTTCTGTGCCTATAAGATAAAATACCACTCCTTTTGTTTGGCATTTAAAACTCTCTACAATATGACTTGAACTTGTCGTTACTGATTGATTTTGCGTGACTACTGTTTCACACGTCAGTCTGTTTTCTACAGTCGGGCTTCTGACGTAATCTTCATTCTTCTTGTCCTCTCTGCAGCTTTTGACACTGTTAGTCACCCTCTTCTTGATCTCTCCTCTCTCTAGGTCTTCATATTGCTGTTCTCTCCTAGTTCTCTTCCTGTTTGACCAAACCTGCTCAGCCTCCTTGGCTGGATATTCATTTAGGTCACACATGGGTGTCCCACAGGGTTCTGTCTTGGAACCTCTTCTTTCCTCCCTTCATATTATTTCACTTGGTCATCTCTTTAGCTGCCATGGATTTAATTATTATCTCTGTGCTGATGGTTTTCATATAGACTTATTTTGCTTTAATCTCTCTACTGACCTCCAGTATTATATCTCCACCTGTCTGTTGGACATCTTAAACTTATTGTCCAGGAGACTTTTTAAACTTGACATATCTAAAACTGAACTCTCATCTACTTGGGCTTGTAAATCATGTGTCAGCCTTGATTTAATACTTTTTTCTCATCACCTATATCCAGTCTTTTTCTAAGTCCTGTCAAATTTTCCTTTGTGATATCTCATACATGCTCCCTTTACCTTTCTATTCTGTACTTAGCATAGGGGCAGCACATAGTAGTAATAGTACTAATAAATGCTTGTCATCTGACTTTGTTGCCAAACTGGCCTACTTGCTGTTCCCTATATATTCTATTCCATGTCCCATCTCTGTGCCTTTTTACGGCATGTTTCACCATGCCTGGAATGCCCTCCTATCTTCTTTCCTCCTTTTGGGACTCCTCGTAGAGTTTCTGTCCCCTTCTCATACACCTGTCACTCTATTTTATTTTGTATATACTATCATTTACGATGAGTAGAGGGACTCTCATTTTTGTATTTGTATTGTTGGTACATAGCAGAATACTTAGCATGTAGTGGGACTTAGTATGTGCTTAAGAAATGCATTTATTCTTCTCCTACTTTGCCATTAGAAGTGAAAGGAATTTAAGGTATCGTCTAGTCATCTAGTTCCCTTTTAGAGTTGAAGAAACCAGAGTCTAGACAAATTAAGTGACTTGCCCAAGGTCATAAAACTAATGGCAAGCTGGCGAACCTGCTGACCATTACTAGCCCTACCTGCCATTCGAAGTATGAATTGAAAATTTACTCCTTCTTCATCATGTTGGTGATGGAATATATAGAAAGAATATAAATCTGTTAAAATATTAAAACAGGGATGCTATGGTTCTGTTCTTAATGTCCTTAAAAGCTGTAGCAATGTAGTTTTGCAGCTTAAAGAAATTTGGTTGCTATTTCTTTTAAACTTTTTTTGCTATAAGTATTGATTAAAGTAAATTGCCTGAGAATAACAGAGGTGGATTTTTCTGATAGATAAGTTAAAAGTGCTGTCTGTCCAGTCAGCTCCAGAAATAATTTTTTTTTTAAATTAAGTAAGCACATTGGCTCCTTAACTTTATCCTGTTTTAAGTAGCATTTCTGTTAACCACCATGTTTGTATCATGATTAAAGCCATATCCAGAGGACCCAGCAGTGTATAAACCACTCTCCCAGGAAGAACTGCAAAGGATAAAGAATGAGAAAAAACAGAAGCAGAATGAAAGGAAACAGAAGATATCAGAAAATCGCAAACACTTGGCCAGTGTACGTGTTGTACAAAAGAACCTCGTTTTTGTGGTAGGCCTCTCCCAGCGATTAGCAGACCCAGAGGTAAGCAATTTAGAGGTCGTTCCTCCCCAGAGACCCATTTCTTAATCATGGAATTAACACTCAACCCTACACAACCCTTGGAATACCTGTAGTTGTTTAGATATTTATTTAGTAAAGAGGTAAATATCTTAATTGACAGAAAACCTGATTAAATCACAAAGAATCCAGCTTTCCCTCCCCCTGACTTCCTTTTTAAGGAAGGTGTGACATAGTACCACTTTCCACGCCTGCTCCTGTACTCTGCCTCCTTATTCTTCTCTAGCCAGAATTAATATTCTGATTTGCAGTCGCATTTCAGCTATATGCACCTACTTCTCGGTTGTAGCTTTTCAGTACTGATTGTATCTGGAATCACCACTCATTTTTATTCCGTATTCTGCCTGTTCATAGTAGGGAAGATAAAAAATAGATGAAGAAACAAGACTCCCTATTGAATGGTTCCTATTGTTGCTTCCTTCCTTTTTTAATCCTGTTAAGAATAAAGCCCTGAGAAGGAACCTTTAGCACCTTTCCTCCATTCCCCTACAGTGGCACAGTGGATAGAATGCTGGCAGGCCTTGAGGAAGAAGACCTGAGTTCAGATCTGGTCTCAGACATTTACTAGCTGTGTGGCACTGGGCTTGTCACTTACATTTCTCTTTACCTCGGTTTCCTTTTCTGTAAAATGGGGCTCACAGTAGCCCTCCCAGGGTTGTTGTAAGGATCAAATGATAATTGTAAACTGCTTAGCGTAGTTTCTGGCACATAGTAAAAACGACATGTATGTTAGCTATCATTATTGTAATAATCCTGTAACACCTGAAAATTGGAGGACAGTGGAAGAAAAAGTTATAGGAAGTTTAGGAAAGATATTTTTAAGCTTAAGAGCATCCAGAGGAAAGCTACCAATATGGCAAAAGGATTCAAACCCATCCTAGAGAGAGAGGATTGGTTGAAGGGACTGATGTTTGGCTTGAAATAGAGAAGACTTAAGGGACAGTGATAACTGTCTTTGTGGCAGAGAGATTAGATTTGTTTTCCAAAACTAGGACCATTTGTTGTAACTTGGAGAGAGACAGTAAATTAGGGCTTCTTGCTGTGGCATTTGGAATGAGAATTTTCTTCAGTTTGATGAAATTAAAAATGAGAATACTTGATTGGCTTCTCCTATTCATTTTAGTTCCTTAACTTGACAACAAATGGTTCTTCAAATGAGTGATTATCAGTGTGGTAAATCTGCATCCATCCTGGAGAGAAGAATAGAAAACCCATTTGTGTGTGATATAGATATGTTAAAAAATGATATATTTAAGAATATTTTCTATGTCCACCTGAAGCTTCAGGAAGGGCAGAGATGGGAATAGATTGCTGCAGTTCTTTAAATCCATGTCGGAATTGAGGTGCTGGTATGGCAGCTCCAAAGAGAGCTCCCCACTCTTTCTTTTCGTGTTAAGAAAAGTATATGGAGATGCTGTACCTCTTCTTCTGAAATTCCAGAATGGTGTTTCGTGGAACAAGGTGCGATCTGGAACTTTTGATCCTAGATTTGTGCTTTGGGATCTTTGAGTGCAGTAATTAGTTGAGGGAGGATGAGAGTATGAAAGTGAAATGTTTCCCCAGGTTAGCTAACAAGTGGGAAATGTAAGTTTTTACCTGAGGTGCCAGAGGCTGTGAGGCCCTTTGGGTGCAGATGGACAAATTACCTATGAAGTTATTCCAAGAAGAGGGGAGACCTTTTCTTTTTTTTTTCTTTCCTTTTTAAAAAAAATTATTGATTGACTTGTTTCTTTACTTTTAGTTTACAATATTCAGTTCCAGAATCACATTAGTTTCAGATTTTTCTCCCCTTCCCACTCCCCACCCCCGCCATGGTGGCATACGAGGGGAGAACTTTTCAGCTGGTTTGAGGTGTGAAAATAAAAAAAGCACCGGACAATTAATACCAGTGGGATCAATAAGATACCTTATAGGCTGTGTGTGTGTGTGTGTGTGTGTGTGTGTGTGTGTGTGTGTGTGTGTTTCCTTTGTGGTTTTTTTTGTTTTTGTTTTTTTTTGTTTTTTTGGCAAGGCAATTGGGGTTAAGTGTCTTGCTCAGGGTCACACAGCTAGTACGTGTCAAGTGTCTGAGGCTCAATTTGGATTCAGGTCCTCCTGACTCCAGGGCCTGTGGTCTATCCACTGTGCCACCTAACTGCCCCATTCCTTTTCTGATTTTCCATGTGAAATGTTAACTCAGATTTCATAGGTTAAGGGTAATAAATTCCCTATATACAAAGATCCTAGCAAGAGATTATTATTTATATAGCTTGTTTCATATAATATTATTAGACATATAATATTTTATTAATATAGCCTTATTATTCATATAGCTATTTGTATATGTATTTGTATGTGCTATGTCAAATAGTATTATTTAGTATTTCATTTATAATCCTTAGAGTGTTTGATAGTACCTGTATTTGTTAAATTCTAAGAAGCAAAATCACACTCTTCTATGCATAGTAAGAAGGGAGTATATAACTACAAAAATTATACATTATGAAAGCATTGCAAAAGGTAAAGTTTTGTTGGCCTAGTCATAGACAGATTTATGCTTTACTATAAGGAAAAAATTCCTAACAGAACTATCCAAAAATAGAATGTATTTCTCTAGAGGTAGCTCACTCTTCCTTGCTAGAGATCATTAAACAAAAGCTATTTAATTGGGTATAGGGTGTGTGTGGCGGGGGTGAAGTGGGGGGCTGCTTTACAACCAAGTAGCTTTTGAAGAGGTGCCCAAGCAATGAACTAAAGTATGGATAGTTCTTATCATACCACCTTCAGTATACTACACTGCCCTATTGATACAAAAGCAAGTTTATTATAAGGTAAACACATTACCCATAACATATCAGTTTAATTTGCTGGATGCCTTTTGTCCTGAGATTTATATTTATGCTTACTAAGTAGTAAGTAATTAAATAATCTTTTTTTAAGGCCACCTTCCCTTGGTAACAGTTATTTTTCCACATGATTTTATAATAATCATTTTGGATAATTGATTCACTTGTCATTTGGATTTGACAGTGTTTGATTTAAACTTTGTGGTACACATTAACTTTTATTTTTAAGAGTGGAGAAAATTCACATTTTTCATTTTTATTTCCTTTTTTGTAAGGATAAATTTCTGAAAAACAGGCACTGTTTATATCTCTCTTGTAGGTTTTAAAGCGACCAGAATATTTTGGGAAGTTTGGTAAAATACATAAAGTTGTCATCAATAATAGCACATCATATGCAGGCTCACAGGTAACTAATTATAGGGATTTTTAACTTTCTTTCTTTCTTTCTTTCTTTCTTTCTTTCTTTCTTTCTTTCTTTTGAGGTTATTAGTCATTCTGTTTTTAAAAGGATTATTAAAATTTATTTCTCTTTTGAATTATTAGTTGGGGAATGAATGGATCTTGTGATTAAGAGTTGTTAGTTGAATAGCACCCTCTATTGGTATCCCAAATGAAATTATTTGTACCATAATGGGACTCACATCTAAGGATTTCCTTTTCTATTGAGTAACAGCCAAGATAATGATAAAAAGATTTAGAGATGGCAGTTCAATCTTTCTATTGAAATTAGCTTAGAATACTTCTTCCAAGTGGCACAGTCTTCAAACGTTGAAATTTTAATAAAGTCATTTTAATGATAGTTGACATTAAGGCAGATAACCTTAATTTTCATCTTTAAGGTAAGACTAACCATCCCTCATCTGTTTTTATTTTATGTCATTATATGGAGGGTGGGAGGGTTGGAAATTATGGTCAAAGCTGTATAAAACTTAATGTGGCATAAGAGGAGTTTTGACTGTATTTGAAGATTTTAAAACTTTAAAAAATCAAGCCTTATGACCTTAATTTATTTTTTCCAGATCAGATGCTATTATCTCATTCCTATATAGATCATAATCTAGTTAAAGGTAGGCATATTACATTAAGCAGAAGAGGTAATGTGTTAGAGAGAAACCAGCACTTGTTTTGCAATTGAAGGCTCTAGGTTCAGATCCTAACTTTGCTTCTGGTTTGGCATTAGGCAGGTCTTTTAATCTTTTTAGGCTTTGGGTTACTCATCTATAAAATTAAGGGGTTGAGCTAGAAAGCTAAGAGTTCAAAGTTTCTGACCCTACCAACTTATTGGATTGCTTTCAGATGGGTTCTTTGCTTTCTTTTGGCTGAAATTCACTTTTGTTATTGAAAACTGTTGAGATAACATTATTCTGAATTCTTTATTGTTATTTTAATAGAAGCTTTTTGTTATTACCTTGATTCAATATTTATGACAGTGGGATGGGATGTTTTCACTTTAGGGTCCAAGCGCCAGTGCTTATGTCACCTATATCCGGTCAGAAGATGCTCTCAGAGCCATACAGTGTGTCAACAACGTAGTAGTAGATGGCAGAACACTCAAGGTAATATGATTTATTTTTGATGACTTTTTTTTTTGGCCAAAATATAGTTTATGTGATGGGCACATTTTATACATCAAGTTTCAAGGCGATGCATCTGTTGTAATTCATTAATGTTATTGTCTAACAAGGTTAATCTATTTAGGCAATTGCCAATTTCCACAGGAAACTTTTTTTGTTAGAATAAATGTAAACCAGATATCTACCCTCCCCCTTCCCCACCATTACTTATTTTTTACATTCTTTTCTTTTTAAATGTTGAGTTCCACATTCTCTCCCTCCCTCTTACCCTTTCCCCCACTGAATAGGCAAGCAATATATCACTTATATGTGAAAACATGCAACACAAATATCCATACTAGCCATATTTGAAAAAAAAAGAAAAAAATAAACTGAGAAAATTACACTTCAGTTTGCACTTAGAGTTCATCATTTCTCTCTCAAACCAGATTTCTTATGGAATGCTTTCTGAAATATACATTGGCATATGTTTCTTAACTTGTATTATTGTCCCTTTTGAGAGTAAATAATATTTTTGTTATCTTCAAATTTTTTTCTTCTTTTTACCCACAGGCTTCTCTAGGTACAACAAAATACTGCAGTTACTTCCTAAAGAATATGCAGTGTCCAAAACCTGACTGCATGTATCTACATGAATTGGGGGATGAAGCAGCTAGCTTCACAAAAGAGGAAATGCAGGTAGTAAAGTAGTATGAATTGCCAGCTTTGCAGAGAGAGCACCACTTAGTTCTTATTTTTTTGTTAAATGATTTCCTTCAAAAGTGGAGAGCTTTTTTTTTTTTTCAAAAGATATTATGTTGAGAGTAATGTTATCGGCAAAATGTGATCAAAATAGGGTGTTATGCCCATTAGTTGAGTTTTTTCTTAATCTGTATTTTTTCCATGGTATCCTAGAAAGTATATCCCATCAAGACAGGGAAATGATGATGTTTTAGAGAGTTATGCTCTCTCTTCAAGTGTTCATTGAATTAGTAGCCTGTGAAAAAGTGAATTGAATGCTTAATGTCCTATGTTCTTTCACTTTTCCTCCTCTCCTGTCTCCTTTCAATTTGTAGTATAAATATTCTTTAGAAGTGAAAATGTTGAAAAGACATCATATTACATGAGGATTATACCAAAATATAATGCTGTACTTCCCTATTGTAGATGAGGACTTCAGATTTGTGGCTGTGGACTTTTGCAGGAATACTTCTCTTTTAGAAGGTGGGGGGCATTCATTGCTACCTTTCATTCTTCACATCAACCTAGAGCAAGTCTAATTAGAATGAAGAGTGCATTGCTAATTTTCATTGGGAAAAGTTTACTTTCTTTGACTTTGGAATTGCTGTAGTTTAAGTCCCTTTATAAGAGAAATACAGTACAATCTCCTTATTATAGTGTCTTTGGGATGTAGAAGCAATATTAAAATGAGTCCTGGGCAAAGTTGTCTTGGATGGCAGCAAAGAAGACCCATAGTGCATCATAATATAAGTATACCAAATGACTCCAGCAAGTTTGCTTGTTTGAATTGTATTTTTTTGGAAACAACATATTTTGGCCACTGCCATGTAGTAATGAGGTTTAATATGTATTATCTGGGCTGCCCCTGTTTAGGTCTTTTCATCACCAATTTTCAGTGACCATTTAAAGGAAGTTTATGAAGTAATTTTTCTTGTGAATGGAGAATTTTCAAAGGTTTTACACTTTTTAGAGTTTGTACCACTAGAAACAGTGAATGCTTTATAGAGTCAGTCTTACTTCATCGGAGCCTTTTTAACTTGTTTGGAAGTAGTATAAACATAAATCCAGAAGTCTTTTTCTTTTTAAAATATTTCTTTAATATAAAATAGTAAATTATTATGTAATTATCATAACAAAGATTGGAAGAGCTCTTTCTTTATCTCATGATAGAAAATTCAATATTTTATTCTAAATAGAGTAGGTAAGGAAATGTGAATGGAAAATATATATATGTGTGACTTAAGGCACCTCAGACCAAAGAATGACATTGCAAAAAAAATATGCAATTGTACTCAAGTAAATGGCATTATTCTTTAGTTTTTGCTCAGTTATTTATTAGAGCGTGTCATTATCAGGCTGAAGAAAATTAAGCAGTAATCAGCTTTGTGCAAAATACTTAAAATAACCTGTATCCATTCAGACTATGTATACAAATAGTAAAATACGTAGTATAAACTTTTACTATTTGTCTTTAATTGTCTGAGTTAAATTCTCTGTAAATTTTCTCTTCTCCTTGTGTTCTATACCTCCTTCTGCTACTCCCAAGTTTTTGCTTTCTTGGAGAATTTAATCATGCTATCTGGAACTGAATTTAAAATTATTTTTATTTGTGACTTGTTAACTGAGACAGGGCAGATGAGAGGATAAAGTGCTATTTGATGAATTTTTACTTCATTTTTCATTAACTTGATGCTGAATAATGCTCTTTAAATATCTGAAAAAATGCTAAATAATTAGGCTGTTGGAGACTACCTTTTGTTTTTTTCGTTAAAGAACTTTGATTAAACAATTCTTAAATTTGGTTTCCCAAGTCTTAAAATTATTTTCTACATACTGAATGCCTTCCAAATAAATTAATATTTCTTTTGTTGTGCCTTTTTGCCATATGCCATGTACATTTAATAGGAAAGAGATTGTCTTAACCTAGAAAGTTTGCCAGTTTATCTTTGGTTGAAAGAATCCTTTTCATTTTGTATCATTGGTGTCTTTAAGCTTCCAGGGGAGAGATGGAGTATTTCATTGCAGCTAATATATGAATGCCATTGCAGTTCTATTTTCTTTTTCCACCAGGCGGGTAAACACCAAGAGTATGAACAGAAGCTACTTCAAGAATTATATAAATTAAACCCCAATTTTCTTCAGCTATCTACGGGTTCCGTTGACAAGAATAAGAACAAAGTGACACCACTGCAGAGGTATATGCCTAAGTACCTGATTTTTATTCTATGCTTTCTAAGCCATAGCACTTTGTGACAGGCCTAATATTTATCCTTTCCATGCAGAATTCCTTAGCCATTCAAGAAACCTTCCTGATTTGCTGATTTAGGATTGACTGTTTCAAATATGTGATGGTCTTACTACGTCCTGCCACTACAGCCCCTTCCTCTTACTGGCTGGTGTGCAGTCTCACCCTCTCTATTAAAAGGAAAGGAAGATTAGCAGGTGTTCAGAACATGATTAGCACCTAGTTGAGGCTTTATCCTTTATCCAATCACAAGAATTGAGAATTCTATTGGAAAAGTTTTAGTTTTATTTGGAAAAGAGCTTTAGGAGAGCGAGTTGAAACCTGTGATAGATATATTTCTGTATCTATAGATATTTCTATATATAGATCACAGTTTTCTACTTGCCATATATGTTTGCGTGTGTGTGTGTGTATGTATACAGACACATATATGTATATATAAAAATTTCAAGGATTTATTCTTGGGAAACTGTAGAACTTATTCTCCATAGATAAAGAGATCTTGTATTTCAGAATCTCATTTGCCTTAGGGATAATATTGTTCTTATCACAGGGTTGTAGGTGGATTTGTGTAACTTCAGTGTTCATACAAACTAGTAGAATTTGCCATGAATTGGATGACATTCATTTTATTTTGGTGCATACCACTGTATATGGCATTAGACCATCATAAACTAGTATTAATCTATAAGACCTTCCTTTGGGTTGCACTATAGCCTGAAATAACCTTAAGTTTCAGTAGTCAGGTCTGTATTCTATTTCAGCAGGTATATCACTTCAAAATTCTGTTAGTCTTCATTATAAATAAGCAAAATTTCTTGTAATTCAAGGATGCTGAATTTTTTTTTTTATACATGTTACCAGAGTTAAAATTGTTGACATTTCAGTGTCCAACTCAGGAACATAGTTTTATTGCCAAGTATATATATTAGTACCTGAAAGCCTTTGTTCAGATATATCTCTGACCAATATATGGATTATCAAAATACTTTTCTTATACTTTAAAGTTAGATTATGAAGTCATTGTTATTATCTTTGGATATTAAAGGTTAATGCAACAGTATCAGCCTAGTGTTGCTATGTATTATAGATCTCAGGGCAGAGCATACATACTATCTTGTAATTATGAGAAATTTATATTTATATCAAACATGAATAAAAATCAATCCAAGAATAATAAGCTGGATGGATATATTTTTCTCCCTTTGACCTTTTCCTCCTTTTTACCTTCCTCTTCTCCTTCCTTACCCTATTTTAAAAATATATTAAACATGTATTATTATTATTCTTTTATGAATATTGCCACCTGAAGTACTTAGGACAAGAATGAAATGACTATAGAAAGGTTTTTCCTTCTAGATTTTTGCATAACTTTGTAATTCTATTTTAATTTAAATTATGTATTTCTAGCTTAGAATTTATGTGCATATTTCTTGCATATTGAAAATATAGTTTTGTAGATTGGTACTTAACTGTTGACTAGTGATAAGCTTAAAAATACTTTGAGTAATAAAAAACCGGGAATCAGGTGAGTGAATGCTGTCACAATTGTCAGTAAGACTGACAAAATGGATTTTCTTCTGTAGCACTTTCTTCCTTGATGCTGCTTCTAAATGACATCTACTTCTGGCCCAACCTGTGATCATATCAGGACAGGGAAATATCACCGCAGCTTCATGATGTGCCTCTCTTCACTGCTGCCCTGATCCTGTGATCCAGCTGCTGCTGATTGTTCCTGCTATGAATTATCTAAGTTAGGATTCAGGGATATCATCTGTGTGGGAGCCCCCACTGTGACAATCTACCATTAGATTTTTAAAAAATAATTTTATTTTTTTATTCTGAATTTAAACACCCCCAAAAGAGCATTTCGATATAGACAGCAGAACATGAAAAGAGGATTGTATATGAAACCGTGAATCTCCATTTCATACAGCTTGCTTTTAAAAAAAAAGTATATAATAAATTCCACACGTTACTTTCAAAACTGTCCTGCTTGTCTGTGCTTCCTTCTGAACTTCCTTCTGTTCTCTTCTGTGCATTGTAAAAAATGTTTATAATGACCCATTGGGGGAGGGCATCACTATTACTGACTACCCTTTTCTCAAAATCCCTTACTCCAATTAGAAGTTGGGTGAATGAAAGAGAAAAACCCCTTGTAATAAGTTAGCATAATCAAGCAAAATGAATCTGCACTGTGGCCGAATACAAAAATATATGCCTCTTTGTGTACCTTGTGACTATCACCTTTCTGTCAGGAGGAGGACTGCCTGTGTCACCATAGATCCTCTGGAGATATGGTTAGTTATTACATTGAACAGAATTCTTAATTCTTTTGAAGTTGTTTTTCTTACAGTGTTGTTGTCCTTGTGTAAATTGTCTTTGTTCATTTCATTCTGCATTAGTTCATACTGCCCAGGATTTGCTAACATCATCTCTCATCATTTCTTTTGACACAATAGTATCCCATTCATTTAGTGCAATTTGTTCAGTCATTCCTCATTTGATAGGAACTCCAGTATAGTCTCGTTCTTCCTCATCTCTTCCCATGTCCTTCCCCTCCATCTCCCATCCTCCATCTACCATCCCTCATTTAGTGTCCGTAAGCTTGTTTTATTTGCGGCTATTCTCCAGTGTTTTCTTCCCTCTAAACTCCCAGCTACTTGTCCCCACACTTGTTTCCATATTGAATTTGATATATTTCTGTACCTAATTGTGTGTGTGTGTTTGTGTGTGTGTATGTTCAGCTTTTATCCATTTCAAATAAATGAAGGCCATTTGATGTCTCTTCCCTTTGCCACTTCATATTTGTCTTGTTCGCTTTAATTATAAAAGTTAGCAAGTTCTACTTCCCTCTTCTCTAATATTATGTTTCTTCTTCTGTGCTTCTTTTTCCCTTTATAAAACCCCAGAACAAAACCATATCACCCCTAGAAATTCTGTTATTCAATCTTCTCATTACCCTTTGAAAATCATCTGAATATTACCATTACATCTTAGCTTTCTCTGGACTCTTGTGTTTATATTTTGAAAGTCTTACTCTCAGCTCTTGTTTTTTCAGTAGAGATGCTTTAAAGTCTGTTAAAATTCCATTTTCCCTCTGTAAGATTATACTCAGCTTTGCAGGGTAAGTTATTCTTGGTTGCAAACCTACCTCATTCGCCTTTTTTGGAATCTTGTACTCCCAGATCTCCTGGTTTTTAATAGAAGTTGCTACGTCTTCTGTGATGCTGACTATAGATCCTTGGTATTTGAATTGCTTGTTTTTGAGTGCTTGTAGTATGGGAGTTTAAGATTTTGGCTGATATTTCTGAGACTTTTAGGATTCCTTTCAGGAGCTTCTATCTTCACATTTGAATTCTAATAGATCTGGGCAGTTTCACTTAAAATTTTTAAAAATGTAGTGTTGTGAAATTTTTTTAATTTTATTTTTTAGGGGATCCAGTGATTTTAAAATTATGTCTCTTTGAGTTTTCCAGGTCAGTTGTTTTGTGATATCTGGCATCTTACTTTCTTTTTCCAGTCCTGATTTTGTTTTCCTATTTCTTGCTGTTTCCTGGAGTCATTGATTTCTTTTTGGTCTGTTATAGTATTTTAGGGACACTCTTCTTGGTTAAAATTTACCCCACTTTCTTTTTCTAAGCTACTTAGTCTCCTAATTTTTTACTTTAGAGCTTTTATTTTTTTTAATTTCATTTTCTTCTCGGTATCCATGTAGTCCTAGCATAAAATAATTTTTTCCTTTGAATTTTTGTTTATAGTTGTCATCTAGTTAGATTAACAACATTTTTTGATACTAGTTCATATTTTATTCACTCATCTTAGTGAACTGAAACTTTGTGCCAAGACCAGGTTCATACACCCCCAAGGCCCTCTCCCCTGGTTCCCCCATGGTCTTATGTAGGACAGTTAGCCCTTTTTCATCTTGTTCTGGATCCTTGTGTGGCTCTTTTCCTCTTGGGGCTCTTTGAAGTTCAGATCTCTGGTCTTCAGGGTCCTTCAGGCTTTGCAAGGGAGTGTTTGGGGAGGCCTTGGATGGGCAAGCTTAGGTGTTATACATACAGCCCTGAGCTTGTTGCTGACCACACTGTTGCTTTCCCACTGTTCAGCTTTCTGAGCACCTTAATCTTTTATTGGTGTAGTCAGTCACTCTTGCTGCTTCAGAGTGTTGTAGGCTACAGATGTCTTCTACTGTCCTGAGGGAACCTGTCTTGCTTTCTGTGTAGTTTTGGGATGGAATATGTCCTTATAGTTTCTCATTGGTTTTCTTAATCCTTATTTTGTTTGATGGGAACTTCAGGCTTTTTCTTGAATGGGTATATGGAGCTGATTGACCTGTCTCTTATTTAGGCAGCCATCTTGACTAAAAGTCTTTTTTTTTTTTTTTTCCTAATCGAACACTAATCAGTGTTTGTTTTTATCTTTGCTTAGCCTTCTGGTTTTAAGTGATGTAGGAAGTTTTCATTTATGATGTCTTGAAATATAGTATTCAGATTTATAATTAAAAAAACAATGGTTTTCGGAAAGTCCAGTGGTTATTTCCTTATCTTTCCTTGGCTTTTTTCCCCCCAGATCAGTTGTTTTTGATATAAAATATCTTCTGTGTTTTTCTATTATTTTTCTTTTATTAGAGTATTTCTTTCTTTCTCACTGATATCTGGTAGATATATTCTAGTTTTCAGGTATTCCCTTACTTGGATAAAATTTATCACTTTCTATGTTTAGCTATTTGTTCTTCTAATTCTTTTGAGATTTTTATTTAATTTTTAAACTCTAATTTTATTTTTTCTAGGTATTAATTTCCTTGTGGAAGAGCTATTTTTCCTTTAAATTTATACACTCATTGCTCATATTTATAGTTTCTTGCTTCTTTTTGGAATCTCTAGATCTATGATAATTATTGTAGTGATTAGTGTTTCCTCTGCTTTATTCATTTTTCCAGTTTTAGTTCCTGAATTGAGGCTTTGTGCCAGGACCACTCTCCCCTCCGTGCTTTTGGGTGATTTATTGGGCCCCTCTTAGATCCTTTGGGTTTCTACACTAACCTCTATCTCTGGAGGTTGTGATTTTCCTGGATCTTTGAGTTCAGCGTATTCTGCCTCCAAGCCTTACAATGACATCTCAGAACACAGTAGCAGAGCACCTGAGTTCCTTGGCAATTAGAATCTGACCTCTATCACACTGTTGCCCAGGGTTTCTAAGGTTGCCCACTGGCACTTTCTGGCCTACCTATAGCTCTCTGACTTCCCTGGGACTTCTTCAGGGGCTTTCTACTTTTGTTGCCTCTCACTACAGGCCATATGTGTTCTAGTCATACCAAGAGACTGGGCTTGTTTTTTTTTTTCTAGTGCTGGCTTTGCATGCATTTCCCTTTCCTATTGCCTACCAGCTTCTGCCTTTTTGTGTAATTCTCTCATGAAAGTCTCAGTAGTTTCTCATTAGATTTATTTAGTCTGGTAGGATTTTCTTTTCTTTTTTTTTTCCGTTTTTTTTTTTTTTCCCTTTCCTCTTCCTCCCCTTTTTCTTTTCCCCTCCTCCTCCCTCTTCTCTTCCTGGAACAAGTATATGAGAGCTCTGCAGTCCCTCTTTGTTCAGACCTACAATTAAGTCTAAGCATCTTCATCAAGGTTCTAGGACACTGGAGTTCTTAAACTTAGTATAGTTGACATACAAATAGTTGAATGAATGAAAGAAATGGATCTATTAGCATCCCAGACACCGAGCCATAACTCATAAATTCAACAAGGAGAAATAAATTACTTAGGTTAATTTTGGGACAAGAAGTGTGCTTTTCTTCCTATTATTTTTTGTTTCAGAGTTCTGACATATAGCAGCTCTAATTCATGGAAAATTGAAGGATGATGAGGAGAAGGAGATAAACGTGTGTGGTTTCAGTTTAGAAGCTGTTGTAGGAGTAGTTCACAGTGGTATTAGCATTGTGAATATAAGTATCCTTTCTCTATTCCCCTGCCGTCCTCAGTTGGCATGTATTTTTTCTGTGTTATGTTAGTATTTTCCATAATTTGCCTTTGTTTTTTGTGAACTTGCCAATGAGTTTAAGTTTTGAAGATAAAAGGAGCAAATTGCCATGCCAAATTTGCCCTGGAAGGAAGGACCATGGCAAAGCTAGGGCTTTATGTGGAATCAGATTGTTATTTGGTATTTAATCTGGTCTCTTCATTCTCCCATCTTTGCTATTTTTGTTTTAATAGTGTTCAGATTTCCCGTCTTTCTCCCCACAAAATGCACCATGTTTTATATAAGGATTATTTTTAAACACAAGAAAAAGAAGAGAAAACAGATTGAGCAAAACCAATCTATATATTGACATTTTCTCGTAACATATGCAGTATTCCATATCCACGTACCCCTTATCTGTGCTCAGGAGTTTGTATGTGGAGTGTCTTCTTATATGTCTTCCTTTGGGCCTACCTTATTCTTTGCGTTTATGAAACATTCATTTTCATTTGTTTGGTGGTGGTGATTTTTTTCCATTTACATTGTTGTCCTCATTCTGTATGTTCTTTTCTTGACTCTGCTTGCTTCACTTTGCATGGATTCAGGTAAACCTTTCTACTCTTACCTGCATCTATCATATTTATTGCTTCTTATAGTACTTAATTTCTTTTATATTTAGTTTTGAACATGTTGAATTTGAGATGTCTTCAGGACATACAGTTCATATGCTGCAATTTTTTTGACCATTACACAATAGTTGGGCATTCAGTTCTTTGCTACTACAAAATGTACTGAGGCAAACAGAGTTAAGTGACTTAGGGTCATACAGCTAATGTAAGTGTTTGAGACTAGATTTGAGCTCTGGAAGATGAGTCTTCCTGACTCCAAGACTGACACTCTATCTACTGCTGCTCCAAACTTTTAGAATCTATTCATCTCTTGTAAGACGTGGGATGTACTGGCATAGGACCACCTGGCATGATGTGCCCACATCAAAGTTGGCACTCTGCTCTATGAACAAAGCAGAATTGCAGTAAATCACAAGGAATGTGACATACAGATGTTGACGTGGACTATTTGTCTCTGACCTGCGGGAGAGCCTTCCCAGCTCATATTGGTCTGATCAGTTACAGCTGGACAAACTGAGACAGTAATGTCATTTTTGGACATCTTCTTTGAGCATGAGGGAAGACAACCAACCAGCTATAAAATATACTGCTTTAAATATTTTGGTGTGTATGGAGCCTTTTTTTTCTTTTTTTAAACAACTGCACCAGCAATGAATTAGTGTGCTAGTCTTTCCAGTCCCCTTCAGCATTGACTATTCCCATCTTTTGTAATTTTTGCCAGTTTGCTGCACCTTTTGTTATTCCCAGTATATCTTATGCTTCTATCAAATTAGATCACTCATACCTATTCATTCTCTTATCTCATTAGTCGTTTTATTCCATTTCTTCTTTCTCCTCATTCTCTGACTTTTGAGATTCCTCTCATTATTAAGTCTCAGTGAAATACCACCACTTTCTTCATGAACTTTCCCTTGAATCTTCTGTGTCAGTAATCTTTCCTTCCTGAAACTTTCCTAAGTTATTTCTACTTTACTTTTGTTCTCATATTCTCTTTTGCATTGCAGTTTTGAATATCTGTGTATGTGTTGTATTTCTCCTCAGAGAGCGTGAAATTCCTAAGGACAAGGACTATGTTAAGTTTTTGGTATATAGTACAAATGGCAGCATTTCAATAAATCAGTTTTGAATTAATGAATGGGTGGTTCAGTCATCTTTCAGTTTCCCACCTTTTCATCTTTTCCCACACAATTTTCTTTCCCTCCCCTTCAATATTTGTCAGTCCATGTGTTTAACCCTGTGCTTCCCTTTTTGAGAAGCATATGGAAGTTTGAAACAGTTTAGTTCTGGATTAAACATGATAATAATCAGGAGCAAGAGTAAACAGTGTAACAATGTATCTCTCTTATCAACATTTTTATGTTGTTTACTTGTAGCTTTTGTGCTTTTGTTGAATCATTGAATGCTACTTCTTTTTTTTAACAACTTATTATCAGGTTGAAAATGAAGACTGAAGAAATAGTATCTGTAGAAACTGGAAAAAGACCTATCAGTGGGTCCCTAGTAGAAACATTAGTACCTTACGCTCATATAGCATTGTACTATTTCTCAAAGTATTTCCATATACATTATCTTACTTGATTCTCTTAGCATTTATGAGGAGACATGATCATTATTGTTACCTTTTTACAGGTGAGGAAACAAATTATAACTTGTCCTGCATCACCTGTTAGGTGGCAGTGCTAGGAATTGAACCCAGGTGGTGCTCTAGTTCATTGTTCCGTCATTTGGCCTTACTGTAAGATTTATTGAACTTCTACTTTAAAGAGCATTTACTAAAGCCTGTTGATGGGATGTTGAAATAGTATAAGATAGGATGAGCACCATTAGTGTTTGAATTTTTTAATTTATCCACTTAATTTTTAGACATACTGGTGAAGCTAGGGATAGTGGATAGAACATTGAACTTGAAGTCAGGAAGGTCTGAGTTCAAATCCTGCTTCATATATTAGAAAAATTGTGTGACCTTAGGCAAGTCATTTAACTTCTCTTAAGTTATTTGTAAAATTAAGATAATAATAATACCTACCTCATAATATTATTGTATCACATGAGATACTGTTTATAAAGTTTTTTGCAAATTTTAAAGTGCTTTATAAATGCTATTTTTGTTATTATCTCCTACCGTATAGGAATTGTCAACTTGGACTCTTTCCTTTATGTTATCACAACAGGAAGCCTCAGGCACATGAGACTTAACTGCAGAAGTTTATTTTTTTGAGATTCATTTGATTTTAATGATACTGTTTTATTCTGAATTTAAATATGAAAACCTGAAATTATTTCCATTTTCACAACAGAACACACACAGGCAAAGATTCTATATGAGACTGACAATCTCTACACTGTTTTTTAAAAATATAATAAATTCTACACATTAATTTCAAAACTGTTCCTCATGTCTGTGCTTTCTTCTCTATTTGTGCATTTAAGAAAAATATTACAGTGGCTCCCTTTGTGGGGGGTGGGGGGTGGAGTGTGCATCACTGTTATTTATTCTTTCCCAAGTTTCCTGAATTTCACAAAATAAGAGAAAGGGGAAAAATTCTCTTGTAACAAATAATCATAGTCAAACAAAACAAATAAATATAGTGTCCATTTTTCAAAAATATATGTACCTACACCTTTTGTTAGTCACCTGTCAGAAAGTGGGTGACATGTTTCAGTAAAGATGGGAGACCTGTGGAGAAATAGTTGGTCATTGCTTTGATCAGAAGTCTTTCAAAGTTGTTTTTCTTTACAATATCGTGTCCTTGTACAAATTGTTCTCCTGAATCTATTCACTTCCCTCTATATTCGTTTATATTATCTATGAATCTCTGAAATAATTTCTTTTTTCATTTTTTATAATGCAGTAATATTCCATTCCATTCATTTGTTTAGACATTCCCGAATTCAATATCAATAAGTTTGTTTTCTTGTGATTATTCCCTTCTCAATATTATTCTTTCTTAACTCACTTCTTCCTCTCCCCACTTGTTTTGTTGAGTTTTAGACTGTTTATATGTGTGTTCAGTTTCTTTTTTCAGTTTCAGATAAGCGAGGTTCATCTGATGTCCATGCCACCTATTCATTATTTCATTTTTTTATACTTTCTCATACTCAGTTATGAGAAATGGCAAGTTCTTTCCCTTTTTCCTCCTTTCTGTGCTAATGTATTTTGCCTTTTAACCCTCCCTTTTCTTTACCCTGTTCAGATACTCAAAACAGAATTAGTCCTTCCTCAGATCCTCCTTTGTCTCATTATCTTTCAAGTCTTTAACATTCTGAAAGCAGACCTGTTTCTTCTCCCTCTATTAGAATGTTAGCACTGTGTTATCATACAGGTCTTTCCAAATTAATTTTACTTCCTAAGTTTCTCTGGATTCATGTTTGTATTTCAGAGTTCTTTTTCATCTCTAGTGTTTTTTTTTTTAATTTCTAAATCAAGAGCACTTGAAAGTCCTATTACATTAATGATCCATATAATTGCAAGCCTGTATCTTTTGCATTTTAGAATATTGTATTCTAAGACATCCTTTGTTTTTTTTTTTTTTTTAGTAGAAGTTGTCTGGTCTTATATAATCCTGACTGTATTTCCTTGTATACAAACTGTTTCTTTCTGGATGCTTGCAGTATTTTTTCTTTAATGTGAAAGCTCAGGATTTTGGCTATGATATTCCTGGGTCTTTTCCTTGTAGGGTTCCTTTTATCAGGTGATCAGTGTATTGTATTAAAATATAATGTCCAGCCTCCTTTTTTCCCCCAAGGATTTTTAGGGACTAGAATTTCAAAATAAAATCAAACTAATAAAATCTGATTAAAAAAAGAATAATAGTCTTGATTTTTAAAAAAAAAATACCATTGGTAAGGCTTTATCTGATTTTTAAAGATAGTGACCAAAGTAAAATTCCAGCTTCATTCTGCCAAAAAACCTACTTCAGAAAATGAAAAAAGGGGGTCTTGTAACTAATGGAGAGGAAATAAAGAAAATTATCATAAATGACTATGCCCGTTTAAGTTGGATAGTAGCTGGAAGAGTTTGGGATGATTTCATTTGAGAAATAACACAGTTCTTTTAGTGACCCCAAGCTTCTCCATGAAACAAAGACCATTTTTAGGAACACTATTCCTTCATTGACTGTATAAATCTAAATCATGAAATATCAAAGTGTCTGAAGAATTAAAGTTTCATGTCACCCAAAGGGAAGTTGGGTTGTCAGGCTGTAGCATGTTTTAAGGAAGAACTGCACAGAAGAAGCAGTATTAAAGATGTCATCAAAGAAATGTAGGAACTGAAAAGCAGTTGAGTCAATTATACACCAAAGAGTAAGGGATAACCAAAACTGTTATACTCCATTATTATCAGTGTAATGTCAACAGATCTAGGGGAAGATCTCTGGTATGTTGGGTAGACCTTGGACACTCTGGTGGGGATTTTTGGACAGACAGACACAAATTATAGAAGATGAGAAGGCCTGGATGGATTGCATCACGGTTATACCACATCTATGGGATTACGAATATAACGAAATATTATACCCAGTTATAGGACAATAAAACTGGGAAAAGATAAATTGCTCCCAAATATAAAATCCTAAAACTAACAAAATAGCTTTAAGGATCTACAAAAGAGAAATTGAACAAGCCATATATGAACTTGTGGGGGGGGCAAAAACAACTCTAGGTCCAGAAAGATTTATAGTTGTCAAGCATTTAAAAAAAAATAATCTTCATGCAACACAAACTTTTCAGATATTATCTTTTGGTGGGTGATTGTCAGAAAACTCTAGAGAACCAACATTATTGATCAGGAGTTACAGGATATGAAGTAAATTCCCTCAAATTACCAGCACTTCTGTTTGTTAACCAACAGCTAAAAAGAACTAAAAAGAGAGAAATGTAACTAACATGACAAAATTAATCAAGCTACATGGGACTTAATCTGCTAAGACAATACATGGGAACATTACAGCAAGAAAAGAATATTGTAATATAAGAGATTCAGTGTTCTTGATAAGTTTTTCTTTAAAAAAAAAGGGTTTCCTATCCAAATTCATCTATGGATTCAAATTTATGCTCATCGGGTACAAAGGGGATACTCTGTTGGATTGGGCAAAATGATGACAAAATTCATAGACTAATCAAATCTCAAGAATGCCAAGGATGGGGTTGGTGGAAATGTAGGAACAAAGGAGAATGCGATTACCAGATCTCCAACTCTTTGTAAAGATGCATTTATCAAAATTAACTGATAGAGCATAAAAATTTTTAAATTAACCAGCAGAATAGAGAAATAACAATTGGAAGGAAATTTATACTGCAGGAAAAGCTTTTTAAATCTAAGAACAGAGTAATTGATAATAAACCATATTCAACCAGATAGTGTTTTGGTGGAAATTGAGTTAAAAGCTGTATCTTAATCCAGTTCTAAAATTCTAAATGGGTAAATGCTTTGTGCCACTCCCTTAGCCCCACTTCCATCTTTGCCAATTCATTTGGCAGGGATATTGTGAAGCAGGAAAAACTAATCAACAGCTAATGGAACTGTGATTTTTATCCAACCATTTTAGAATATAATCGGTAATTTTTCAAAAATTTTTACAAAATTCTTTATAACCTTTGGGAAAGTATTCATTATAGCATTATTTTAAAGTAAATTTAGTATCTGTTGATTGGGGAATGGCAAACTAATTATTGTATGTGAGTACAATGAAATGGTACTATTATATAAGGAACCCTGAATGTGAACATTTCAGGAAAAAAAATATGTAGGATATGGATACAATATGAACAAAGAACTATTTGATACAGTGTCAAATAGGTAGTTCCAAATTGGATATAGTTTCAAATTACTTTCCAAGATAGCTGTCCAAGGAATTAAGACAACTCCACTAACGGCACATTAATATATCTGTTTTCCCACAGACTCAAGTAGAATATGACTAAAGAAGCGATAGCATTACACACAATAGGGTGAACAGTTTTGATCTGTAAAACTTAGAAGGGAAACAGAAAAATGGGGGTAGGGTGGGGGGAATTGTTGCAGTGGGATTCTTTGACAATGGTATCACATCCAAGATAGGGAAGTCTAAGAGCAAGTATTCAAGTGGTCAAAAGATAGGAATGCAGTTTTCAAAGGGAAAAAAATCCCCAAGCTATCAACAGTCATGAAAAAAATATATTCTAAACCACTAATAGAGAAGTACAGATTAAAGTAACTTTTAGGTTCTTCCTCACACCTGTCAAATTGGCAAGGTGACAAAAAGGAGAAAGCTAAATGTTGGAAGTGGACTCTGTGGGGGAAAAGGTATTCTGGGGCTCTGGTGGTAGAGATATCCTTGCTTAATTCCTGGGATGGTTATTCTGGAAAGCAGTTTGGAAGAGTGCCCAGAAAGTTATCAAACTCTGCATACCCTTTTTGACCTAACTCTATGACCACCAGATCCATACCCCCTGAGAAACCAAATTGGGGAAAAGACTTTATCTGCAAAAATATTTATAGCAACTCTTTTTTTTGGTAGCCAGAAATTGGAAACGGGGGGGGGGTGCCCTCTTTTGGGGGAGTGTTGAGCAAATTATGGTATATGAATGTAATGGGTTATTATTGTGCCATATGAAATGATAAAATGGGCAGTTTCAGAGGAAACTAGGAAGGCCTCTATGCATTGATGCAGAATGAAGTTAATAGAACCAAAAGAACAGTTTATACACTGATTAAAATTATAGGGAAAAAAGATTTTGAAGGTTGTTAGAACTCAGAACAACACAAGAATTAAAGAGTCCCAAAGAATGAAGAGGTGACAACTTAAAAAACAAGAAGGAGCATAACATTTTTGCACACTATTAATATGAATTTATAGATATACATATTTACCACATTCTGTAGCTGATATTGAAACATTTATTTTTCAAGGATTTTGTTTTTAATTTACTTATTGGAAGAGTATTGGAGTGAGAGATTAATTTTTAGAAACTTGCTGATTAAAAAAAATAAATGAAGACAATTTGAAACAGCACCAAAATTCAGATAAAACATATTTGACAGTGTTTGTATTAAATTACAAAAACATACATCTGTTCTTCCTCTTAACAAATGGAAATCTACCAAAATATAAGGTACCAGGTACTCTCAGATACTCTCTCTCTTAGATTTTACTTAATTCTTGGGTTTGTACATTGTGAGGGATTCAATTTGGAATATTCTGGAGCTTTTATGTTTTAAAAGAATCTGTTGATTAAAAACTTTTTAAAAATTCAGGTAAACTATGTACAAGCTATTTACAAGGTCTCCATTCTAATGATCTTATGAAGATAAGAAATGAGGTTATTTTAGCATGATTTATTCTTTATAAAGTTACGCTGGCTCTTGGTGATAGATTTCCCCTTTATTCCAGAAATTTTCAGAAATGAAAACCAAGTTTACTTGTCAATGGTTTTTGGATTCCACCCTCTTCTTTCTTTCTCTCTCTTTCAACCTCCTCCCCCTTTTTGAGGAGGGGGTTGGAAAGTCAGAATAACATTTGCTTTTTGTCGTATTTTGGATTTTTTTTGTTTTCTGTTATCTTATAAAGTTTATTGACAGAAACTCAGTAGTTCTATCTTGTAGTATAGCTATCTGGTAAGAAAACACTGACATCAGCTAAGATCTCTCGCTATTGCCTTACATGTTTTGGATTTCAGCTTCTCATTAACTATTTTTTGTTGCATATTGCTGTTTACAGATCTTCTGTGATAAGGCAAATAGAATCAAAATTAGGATTAGTTTTACCTTGTCTTTTTATTAGAATTGTGGCCTATTTGCCTCTAACGTCCTTTTCTTTAGTCTTTCACTCCAACATAACTGAAAAATTATTTTTTTTGTCCTGAGTTCACTGCAAGCTTCTGTTTATTTTTAGACCATCATATTTATTCGTCACAAATGCGGTCCTTACCATAATTTTTTATTAATACAGCTGTCAGTAGTAAAATTCCTATAGTGAATGGTTGAACTATAGTTGAAGGGTCACTGTTAGTCCTGTTAGGTTCTGCAGGTAATATTAAAAAAAAAAAAACAATAACCCCAAAACTTTAAGGTTAGGCATTTGGTCTAAAATGGACAGTCACAAAAAGGAAGGCCTCATCTACGCTAAGGTATTTAAAACAGCAAGTTTTTGTGATAGTAAAGAACTGGAAACAAAGTAAATGTCCATTCCTGAGCTATAAGAAAAATTACGTTTAAAACTCCTTTTTTTTCCTTCTTTATCCAGGCTATTCCAGGCCCCTTCCAGAGAGTCATAGAATGAAGTGGAAAACTTTATTTTATCTCACTTGCCTTCATCTTCACCGTTTATCCTTCTCATGCCTATCTTTTGGCCCTTAAAGAGAACTGACTTCCTCCTGATGATTGCCACTTTTTCCAGGACAGATTACATACACTATTATTCATATGCTCGGGTTCACTGGCATGTAGGAGTACACTTTTTCCCTAATTGCTCCTTTCATTCTCTGTTTAATGCAATCTTGACCAATGTTTTGGTTTATTTAATCAAAATGTATCACCTAATCTGCATTCTGACATAGGCAGATATCTACTGATCCCAAAGATATTTTCCCTTCTTTCTTATTAGGTTCAGTGTTTGGCTTATGATCTTCATTCCAGCTCATTCCCTCATTCTAGGGAACTTCATCTTACTTTTTGATAATCCTTCCAATACTTTACCTTTCCAGTTTCTCATTCTCCTTCACTGTACTTCACTTATTCATAGGGATAGTCATAATCTTAATTTTGCAATTAACCCACAGGAGTTCTGCTTTTAGGCTCAAGAACTCTGTATTTTCTCCATCTGATCATAATCTTTAACCTTTCCATCTCTTCCTATGCCTGATTTCCCCTAATGCCTCTTCCCCCTCACTTTTAGATTCCTTCATCCAGCAGTACATTTCCCATGCCATTGCCCTACTCTGGCTACAGCCAGCAGCACTTCCCAGTCTTAAACCTTTGACAAACCAGTTCCTCTCTATACTGTGTTCTGCTCTTGAATCCCTTGCTCCCTTGTTTTAGTGCTGATCACACCTTGCTATCATTTCTTCACTCTTATTCATGTGCTGCTAAATGGAACTAAACAAGGTTCAAAATATATTTATGCTCTCTGTTCCCTCTTTTTAAAAAATTTTTTTAACATTTTTATTTAAAGTTTTCAAATTCTGTGCCTCTCTCTCTCCCTTCACTCCCCACTTGATGAGATGGTAAGCGGTTAGATGTAAGTTATACATGTGCAGTTAGGTAAAACATTTCCACGTTAGTCATTTTGTGTAAGAAGACTCAGGTGAAAGAAAAAAAATGAAAGTGAAAAATATCGTGTTTCAGTCTGTATTCAATCAGTACCAGTTCTTTCTCTGGAGGCAGGCAGCATACTTCATCATTAGTTCTTTGTGATTATCTTGGATCATTGTATTGCTGAGAATAGACAAGTCATTCACAGATCTTCATTGAACAATATTGCTGTCACTGTGTACAGTGTTCTCCTAGTTCTGTTCACTATGCATCAGTTCATGTAAGTCTTGCTAGATTTTTCTGTAGGTATCCTGCTTGTGATTTCTTATAGCACAGTAATATTCTATTGCAGTCACAGCTTGTTTAGCCATTCCCCAATTGGTAGTAGGCATCCCTTTGATTTCCAATTCCTAGCCACCACTAAAAGAACTGCTATAAATATTTTTGTGCAAATAAGTCTTTTCCCTCTTTTTCGGATATCTCTGGAATATAGATCGAACAGTGGTATTACTGGAAAAAGGGTATGCAGAGTTTGGGTTTTTTTGTCTTTTTGGAGGGCATGTGGGTTTAAGTGACTTGCCCAAGGTCACACAGCTAGTAAGTGTTAAGTGTCTGAGGTGGGATTTAAACTCGGGTCTTCCTGACTCCAGGGCCAGTGATCAGTGAACCAGTTTTCCACTTCCCCTCCAATATCCAACATTCTCTTTTTTTATTGTATTAGCTACTCTGAGATGTGTGAGGTGGTACCTCACTATGCTCATTAATTTCATTTGGTACCTTGCTATAGTACTGCTGTTACTCCCTAATTAATAGCCTATGCCATTCCCCACAACAACTGTTTGAAAACTTTTTTCTCTCCTTAAGTCTCCTAAATGCTTCTTTTCCCACCCTCTCCACTGAGTGCATTGCCTCACAGTTCAGTGAAAAAAAAAGCCATTGACAGCTTCTTTTTCCCTTCTCATCTTACATCATCTCCCACTGTCTTCACTCCAGTGTCTGATACTGAGGTGTCCTTTCTGCTTTGCACAGTTAACGCACTGCATGTATCCATGATCCCATCCCTTCTTGTCTTCTCCATCATATTGTTCCACCATCATCCCTACTCTCTTCCTAATATTGACTCTGCCTTTCTTGCTGCCTATGTCTCCTCCATCTTAAAAAAACCTTCATTGGATCCTGCTGCGCCAGGTACCTATCTCTTGTGTCTTATCCCTCTCCCTATCTCTATCTCTCTGTGCCTCTGTCTCTTTCTGTGCTTGTTAAACTCCTTGAAACAGCTGTTTACACTCAGAGTCTTTACTTCTTTAACTTTTCAAACCCTCTGCAGTTTGTCTTTTAAAATCATTCAGTTGAATCTGTTTTCTCAAAAGCTAACTATGATTTTTAAAATACCTATTCTAATGGCTTTTTCCTTCATCCTTATCTGTGTTGATGTCTCTGTAGCATTTGATACTGTCATCCACCTTCTGCTTCTGAATATTGTGCTCTCCTTACTCATTTTTTGTGATTTTTTTTCCCCCTTGATTCTGCCACTACTACTATTACTACTTATCTGATTATCCCTGCTTTGCCTCTTTTGTTTGAGCTTAAACCATTAATTGTTGGTATATGTCAAAGCTCTATCTTGAGCCCTCTTCTCTGTGTATACTTTCTCACTTGATCACCAGCTCCCATGGATTCAATTATCATCTCTATGCAAACGGTTCCCAGATCACATGTATTTGTGTGTGTGTGTGTATATATATGTATATGTGTGTATATATGTATAGATGTATATGTATAGATACACATCTCTAAACATAGAGATACCTATATATCTACAACTGCCAATTGAACATTTCAGACTCACTGTTCTGTAGGCATCGCTGAATCCTCACATCCAAAACAACTCATTATCTTTCTCTCCTACCTTCCCCCCCTGCCCTGCCCTTATTATTCCACTTTGATCTGTTGCTGTCACGGGATACTACTATCCTTTTAGTCACCTAAGTTCACAATCTCTCACACAATACATTTGGTCAGTTGCTAAGTCTCCTAATTTCTTTCTCCATAGTCTCTCTTCAAATATGCCTTTCTCTATACTTATGACCACCACCCTAATTCTTACTCCTGATCACTTCTCATCTGGACTATTGTAATAATTTTCTAATCTCCTTCCTTAAGGTATCTCGCTGCTCTAATCTGTCTTCCATTTCGCTGCCAAAACAATTTTCCCAAAGCGTAGGTCTGTCCATGATCTTTCTGCCCGTAGTCATCTTTCTTCTTCCACTCTAACTTCACCGACCCCCTATTGTCTTCAGTGTTTGACATTTAATCCTCTTCCCAGCCTGACCTCTTTCTGCCATCCCAGTTTTGTTATATTCTACTGACCTCCAGCTTTTTGACTGGAATCTGGCTCTTTGGGCCTACTGCCTGTTCCCTGCCTTTGCTGCACTGGTTGTTCTCCATAGTTGGAATGCTTTCCCTCCCAACTCTCAGGTTACTTCCCATCTGCTTTGTATTAGTCTTCTGTGTTTTGATTGAAGCCTGTTGTTTCTGACATCAGAATATAAGCTTGAGGCAAAGGACTCTTTTTGTTTTTGTCTTTCTTTTGTATCACCAGCACTTAGCGTAGTGCTTAATACATATTAGACTCTTGATTAATGCTTGCTAACGGATTGATTGAAATGTAGGCAATATAAAAACTGAAGATAGAAATAAAAATTTATTTTTAAAAAATCTCTGAGCTTACTCTCAAAACAAATAACCTCTCAGGATTCTTGTGAGGAAAGCTCTTTGCAAACTGTCCAAATCTATACAAAAGTAAATTTTTGTCATACAGTTGTAATAACAGTAGCTATTGCCGGCAGCTGGGAAGTGAGAAAAAGGAAAGAAGATTTTTGATTACAGTGACTAAGAATCCTATGCTAAGAATTTAGACCTTAGGGAAAATGAGTCAAAGAATATTTCTAGTATTCCCTCATAGCTTAGTAGCAAGATTTATGGGAAGAATTGCAAAGAAGGAACAGTAGGATCCATATGAACTAAGATGACAAACCACAATAATGGATTATTAAAAAAATTTCTCCTCCTGAACCAAAGTACGAATGAGTTTTGTAGACCTTAAAACAACTATAAATATGAGGTGTGATGTGAATCACATTTTTTTGCAGGTGTTTATGGTTTTTTATTTAAAATCATAAAATGTAAAGAATAATTTTTTTCATTTATATATTCTTTGTGGTAACATGTTCTGAAGCAAAAACTGGCCCAATCCAAATTAAGAATTCCTGCTTTAGTTCCATTTTTACCATGGAATCAAAATACCTGTTAATCTTAGCATTTTCAGTGCTCTTCAGCTAGCTGAGTAGAGCTATGCTTCCTTTTTTTGTCCTAATGCTAATCTTTATCTGGAATGGAAAGATGTTCTTATTTTCTCTTCTTTGCCTCTCAGTAATTTTAGGTGGTCCTACAGACCTTCCTAAGGGGTAGCTAGGTGGTGGAGTGGATAGAGTGCTGGGCCTGGAGTCAAGAAGACCTGAGTTCAAATCTTACCTCAGACAAGTGCTAGCTGTGTGACCCTGGGCAAGTCACTTAACTCATTTTGCCTCAGTTCCTCATCTGTAAAATGAGCTGGAGAAGGAAATGACAAACTACTCCAGTGTCTTTGCCAGGAAAATCCAAATGGTTCATGGGACCCAACTGGAATGATTAAACAACAACAGACCTTTCTGTTTCTTTCAAAAGTATAAATACTTTCTCCTACTTTAGATCAGGTCTCCATTCATTTGTTATATACTATAAATAGATAATACTTTCCTCTATACTTATCTAAAAAGAACAAAATTAGTTCTGTGTGATTTTATTGTTTCCCTTTATACCTTGTGCCCATTAGTTAGTGGATCTTGTATGCTACCATTTTCTGCTACTATTGTTATAGTATGATTAATAATCATTAAGCATCCTTTGTGCTAGGAATTACACAAAATAGGTTTCATATTCAATTTTTCCCTCAAAATATAAATAATTTCATAAGAGGTGAGAAAGAAAGTTGTTGTAGAAAATCTTTATGGTTTTGTCTCGAATATTTAAGTTCTGTGGAATTGATCCTATTTGTTATCTGGTTTCATACAGTTGAAAGCCCCTTGATTTCTCCAACAATCTTGGACCTATTCCAGGATTCCTGTATTTACAGAGATAACATTTTAATAGCCATTTAAAACTCATTGACATTTTACAGTTTATGGACAAAAAGGAGCCAGTAACTTGTTTTTATTGCTCAGAATTTTCATAATTCCTCTGGCTGGCCAACTTATTAAAGTTTCAACTAATTATTCCACTGAGAATAGGTGGAATAATATAACACTCTTCTCATGTTTTGTAACAATCCTGATTTTTTCACAGTATGGAGGATAGTGACTTAAATATTTTGTTCGGCTTTATCAAATAAAATTCTCAAATACTGCTGATCACTGATGAGTTGATTCTAAAAGTCTCTACACATAAGAAAAGTCATTCGTTGCCATATAAACAAAGGATAGAACAAGTAATGGCTTAAGCGATGTGAGTTTTCCTAGTTATTCTCTCTGTAATATATGTTTATAGCCCAAACAACTCCCCATGCCCCAATTCTACAATTTGTTTATATTGTGAAATGGATTTTTCTTGTGTTGACAGTGATATGTATTCATATAATTATAACTTGAAGTTCTTAAATGATGATTGGTACTGAAAAGTCAACTTATGAAATTGAACTTCTTTTAATATCTTTTGCCACTTCTGTAATTAGTGTCATGTCCCATATCATTTAAATATACTAGCCTCCCAATAACAAACCTTACTTCCAATCTCTATTCTGCCTGTAATCCATCCTGGGTTAGTCTTTCCATAGAGCCATTTTTATTGTTGCATTCTTGTTCAAAAAACTTTCATAGTGCCCTGTTCCCTAGAGCATGAAGTCTGAATTTCCTGTCCTGGAAAGGCTTCCACAATCTGACTTCAACCTACATAATTCCTTAGCAATAGCTCTTGGCTCCAGCTAAGCTATTCTACTTACTGTCCTCTAAAGATACCCTTCCTGCCTCTGCCCCATTTTTCATGCTTCTTACTTACAGCATCCCATACCCCTCCATGCACTGAACTATCCTATCCATTTGCAATACTGTCACTCTTCCTCCCTGCCTGACTAAAGCCTGTCTTTCCTTCATGATTCAGTTCTTATCCTGACTTCTCTGAAGGCTTCCCTAACCACCCCAGCTGGAAGTGATCTCTGACTCCTCTGAACTGTGTTTTTGTTTTTGTCACTTATTTGCTACTTAGAGGAACATTTTTTTTTTCATGTGTATGTGTAGTCTTTTAAACTACATTGTAAGATAAACTTCCTTTTAGGCTTGTTTTTATCCTCCGCAATATCTGACATATAATAGACTTTTAGTAAATATAGGCTTATAAGAGTGGTAACATAGGTTTAGATATTCATGATTTTGGATCCTGACCACTTTTGACATTTATAGGTATGGGTGACTGTGAGTTATAATAGAAGACATCACTTTTACTCTCTGGTACCATCAGGCATAGCTATTGTGTGAGTAAGCATTGTGGGACAATGAAAAAATATGGAATTTGAGGTGCTGAGCTTGCAGTCATCAGCCCTGAATTTGAATCCTTTATCTCCCATTTACTTCTTATAAGGTCTTGGGCAAGTTACTTAACTACTATGGTCCTCAGCTTCTCCATCTGTAAAATGAGGAGAATTAGACTTGATGGATGGATAAATAAATGAACAAAAGAAGTATTATATACTTAATGTATACGATACACTAGATATTCAGATATAGGAGATAGTTTCTACCCTCAAGGAGCCCACATCTTAGTAAGGCAACACCTAATAGGAAGATGGTGAGTAGGGAAGGGTGTTTTGGTCTAGGAAGTCCCAGGAATGGCTAGTAGAGTCACAGTGTAATTGCCATGCCTTTTCCAGAGACAGTAGTTACGTGATTTGGTTACTATTCCCAGAGTAAGAAGTGATAAGGGAGAAGGAAGGCAGAATAGCAAGATGTTAGTGAATAGTGTTCAGGTGGTTAGAGCCAACTAGTTATGGTGAGCTTTCACCAATGTTAGCAGCATGGCCCAAGGATGGAAACTGGAATTCTGTTTGAGTGAGAGCTGTGGTTGACATCTAGTAACGTAATCAGAGGTATCAAACACAGAGGCAATTCCATCTGAACCAGAATAAAATACAAGTGGGAAATATTTAACAATAAATAGAAATATAGTAGAACACAGACAATGTTAATATGTTTTTTAAAGTCAATATACAACCATACGGATCCTTATATATGGTTTAGTGGCCTCCATCTCTATGGAGGTTTGACACCATTACCTCAGAAGATGTCTAAGGTTCCTTCCAGTTCTTAAATTTGAAATGAAGTATAATCCTGTGAGTAGGCTAAATGATAAAATGTTCACTAAGTTTGAACAATTACTTTGATTATATTTTGACAGTTCTAATTTCAAGGAGAGAGAATAACTTTTAGAAACAAGAATTATTATTTATCCTAGTACATGGTTAGAGGAACCAGTGTTGACTATTAATCATTCAGTCAATAAACATTTATTAAGCACCTGCTCTGTGCCAGACACCACATTAATGGATACTTTTTAAAAAATTTTAAGCAGAACCTCTCTTTCTTAGTCAGCATTGGGATATTTGTGTGGGGATTTTATTTTCTGCCTGTTAGACTTGCTTTAAAAAGAGAATTTGAGCTTGCATTGCCATCAAACCCATTGCTAGTCTCTACCTTTGTTCCACATGCTTGAATTTCAGTTTTTCTGCTAAAATACTGTGGGAACAGACCCAATGTAATATTTTTAGATTCCACAGTATATAATGTGTCCCAAAAGTCTTAATTTGGTTTTAAATTTTAATAACTTTGGAAGTACAAATGCTACAAATTAGCAAAAAAAAAAAAACCAAACCATCATTTGAAGGTTTATTTAAATTTCTCTTATACTTTAGTTGGGTGAATACATTCTCAATACATTTAAATTTTTAATTTTAACAAGACAAGGGGACCTTGTCATTCTTTGTTGTATGTGTGACACTTTCTAAGACCAGTGGATCAGTAGAAGATGGTCACTCTACTCTCTTGATTTGTCTTCCTTAGACTTTGTGATGTCATGTCAGAGCTCTTCTCATATATACATCAAGGTTTCATTATTGAATGATCTTAAGGATAACATTACAAATGTAGTCCTTTGAGCCACAGAACAGAGCTGATGAAAGTTATTCCAAAGTTCAAAAATTGACTATAGCATTGTACATACAACAAGGTGGTGGCTATGTTGAATTTTAATAAGGAACATCAGTATCTTAAAATTTTAAATAACCTTTCAAATTTTTTTTATAAGTTTGTAGTATTTATACTTCCCAAGTTAAAAGCTTAAAATTGTACTAAGAATTTGGGGACACCTTTAAGGTGTGTTTTATTCATTTGCCTTATGTATTATATCTGATTTTTCTAATCTTTTTTTTAATGAATAGTTTATTGTGAATTTAAATCATTAAAAATTAAACTTACACTTCTAACTAATTAAACTTATCTCTTCAACACTGGCATGAGCTCTTTACTAGTTCTTTGATTCCTTTCCATGTTCTGTCCTTTCATCTCAATACTTAAAATTTTTTCTTTTGTATAGTCCTCCTTAGGTTGATGTTTTGATATGATTTTTCCTCACATTGTATTATTTTATAAGCTTTTCCATATTTCTTAAAAACATACAACTTTGTTATTACATTGTACTTATTGAAGAAAAGGGCAAATTAATACTTATAAATTATAAATGACCAATGGAATGTGTTCATAAATGAATTAAAAAGCAGAACTCAACAACGTATCTCTTATAAGAAGCAAATCTAATTCAGAAGGATCAAAATAGATTAGCAATAAAAGATGTCTTTCAAATTCAGCGTTCTACTACAATTAGAAGTTGTACAAATAACACTGGACAAAGTTGAATTCGGACCAGAAAATATTAAAAAAGAATGTTCTGTTATCCTAAAAGGTGCTATTCAAAGTGAAAGTATATCAGTATTGAATAAATATGTGTGAATGTATATGTATAAACACACACATAATATGCCTAATAATTAGACAGTAAAATTCATAAAGGAAAATTTAGTAGCCTTGAAAGAATTTTAAAGCAGTAATAGTGCTTGGTTTTATTATCGTTTATCAGCATATGACAGTGCCAACTAAGGAAATAAGTTATAGAGTTACAGTATTAAACTAAACCGCGCTTGTGCGCGCACACACACACACACACACACACACACACACCTGTGTGTATATATATTTGTATCAAGAGAACTCAATGGGAAAACAAGTACTCATGGAAATTTTTCAAAAAATTTGGTTGTGCTAGGCCACATAGAAGGCGCTGAAAAATCTAGACAGACATTTGAGTTTAATTGCTTTGTTGTTGTTCAGTTGTGTTTGACTCTTTGTCACCAAGTGGACCAAAGCATGCTAATGCTGTTTATGGGTTTTCTTGTCAAGGATACTGAAGTGGTTTGCTAATTCTTTCTTTGGTAGATTAAGGCAAACAGTGGTTGGTTAAGTGACTAGCCCATTGTCACATAGCTAGTGAATGTCTGAGGTCTTCCTGTCTCCAGGTTCAGTGTTCTATCCACTGAGTTCCCTAGCTACCTAATTGCATTATTCTCTTACAAAATTCTCTTCCTTTTTCTTTTTAATAGAGTAGAGATTATCTTTGCTTCTCCAAGGCTGTACAAGAAGAGCACTTAATCTCACAGGTTCTGCCAAGCTAGGTACCAACAATAAATGTTGTCTTAAATTCAAATGCTACCTTAGCTAAAATCAGAGAATCTCCTCATCACCCTACCTATGGAGTGATGAATGTTTAGGCCACAACAGCTTTTGAAGACCTCTATCTAAGATATAGAGGGATTAAGATCTCCATTGGTAGAGGGGGTAATAAAAGAAATGACCAGTCCTTGAGCTGAAGACTTTATGCTACTCTATCACATTCCATCGCAATGTCAGTCACTTTAGTCTCTCCTCAGATGTTGACCGTTGTGTATTTTTCTGTCTTTTCCAAATTATTTTTTTAAGTTATATGTTCAGAGATATTAATAGTGTTAATTATAATGTTGTTAGGATGTATTTCCAGTGTTAAGATGATTGAGTCAGTGGGTATAATTATTTTATTAACGTCGCAGTACACAATAGCGAGATTGTTTAACAGAAAGGTGCTACTGATTCCCACTTCCAGCAACAGTATATGGGCCTGTTTGTTCACAGTCAACTTGATATAAACAAATTTTTAACTAGAAAATATTTTAGATAATATCAAGTTCTAATCCTCTTATTTTAATGATGAAGATATTAAGACTCTGGGAAGCTAAAAAAAACCTTGCCCTAGGTCAGCTGTCTGTGGCATTATTTTGTTATTTTGGTTTGTTTTTGCTAAATTGGTGGTTATGAGGTATATCTTAGCATAGGCCCTTGTACCACCCATCTGGATTATTGAGATAGCCTCCTAATCAAGCTTCATATTTCTCAATCTTCCTCATTCCAAATGGTCTTTCATACTCTTGCCAAATCATTTTTTCTTATGGAATTTATCCAAGATGGCGATGTGAGAGGATCAGAAGTAGATTCTTCACACGAAACCACTATATATACCTAATAGAAGAAAATTAACATAAGACATTAATCAAAATAGCAGTTACAAAGTGCAATATAAACATTTTTAAAAATATGAAACCGCAGGACTGAATTAACTGAAGTGCCAGAAGCAACAGGGTGTGTGTGTGTGTGTGTGTGTGTGTGTGTGTGTGTGTGTGTGTGTGTGTGTGTGTGTGTGTGTGTTGGGGGAGGGACTGGAGGAGCATGTAAAATCTCAAGACAGTTCAGCAAATGGTTAAGTAATATATTCAAATAAAGTTAAAAATTTTGACTGATAGGCAGTTCTGAGGACCAAACAAAAGAATAACTTGAAGCAAGTTTGGGGGCTTTTTTGTAAAAAATCATAGGAAGAAATGAAGGTAGAATTAAAAGACATTAAATGGGAAATGGTACAGAAAATTATTAACCTCATGAAAACAACAGATAATAAGAAATTAATTTATAGAATCACCCAATAGCAAATTTACTATAGCAGAGAATGGAAAATACAAGCTCAAAAAAACTTTCCTCACTTTTCCCAGTTACATTTACACCCAAATGACAGACCTGGAGTGGGCATACAGAGGATAAATCATGATATAGTTATCTCACACTGCCTGACATCTCAGAAAATTTAGAAACAAGCAAATAAACCAGAATAATAATAATAATGATGACGATTTGGAAACCATAATCCAGGAAATCATCAAAGATGTATTTCTAGAATTGGCAAGAACTGATCAAGTAAAAATGGAAACATTCCACAGGACAAGGAAAAACCTAATAGTTAAATATCACCAACATTATAGTGATAAGGAAAAAAATAATGTAAGTTACCATGAAAAGTATGAACTGTATTTACCAAGGAACAGTCTTCAGGATCCCATTGGACTTTTCAGTCAGGGAAAGGAAAGATCAGAGAAGCTGAAACGTCTTGAGCTGGCTCTGAGCACAGAATTACCTCACCAACGAAAGTCAGTATGTTTTGTGGAGGTAGAAGATAAGTTTTTGAGAGGCAGACTGAGAAAAACCTATATTTCAAGAAACTCTTCAAATAAGTATCCAAGTCAACATAATAAGTATTTAAAACATTCAAGAAAGGACTCTCTTCTCCACTTTCAGACCCCTAAAAATAAGTCCCATAAGAGCATTGTATTGGGTACATCACTGAAGGCCTCAGGGATTTTTCAGAGGAACCACAAACTCCACATAGGAGAAATTAAGAGGTCTGACTGTGATCCTATGGTTCATTTAAATTTTTTTTTCAAAGAAAGTAAACATTAAGCCTATTATCATTATTTATGTATTTAAGACAAGACATATTTTGGTTAGAAAGATTTCTAGTTCAAAACTAAAGCTATTACTAAAACCTCTACTAATAAACGATACATATAAAACATTTGGTTTTTACAATGAAGGTGGGATGTTCTCATTTTGAAGCCACATATTCCTTCCATTGTCACACTGCCTCTATATTCCATTATTAGCTTATGATAATTATATTCATTACACATTTATTAAGCACCTCTTATGTTACAGGCATTGTACTGTGTTGGACATAAACAATCCATATCCTTAGGAAGCTCGTGTGTGTGTGTGTGTGTGTGTGTGTGTGTGTGTGTGTGTGTGTGTGAGTGTGAGTGACATACACAAACCAAATAAAAGATGATCTTTGAAGACCAGAGAAGGACATCAGAGGCCCTTAGACACTGGGAGAAAGGATAGGGAAGGTTTCTTGGTGGCTGTTCTGAGTCTTGACTGAACTCTGTGATTCCAGGACACAGAGGGCACTTCAGGCTTTCTGGAGAGCCAGCTCAAAGGGAGGAGAATATCAAGGGAGCCCTATATCAACAAGTCCAAAACAGAACAGGTTTTCTCTCCTCCACTCCATCCCAAACTTTTACATGTTAATAGCTTAAAATAGCGCACTTTCCCCTTCAACTGCTCTATTTCTGTCAAGGGTACCTTTATCCTTCCACATTTCTACCCTTGACATTTTCCAAGACTCTCCCCACATATCCAGTTGGTGGCCAGATCTTGCTGTTTCTACCACCATAGCATCTAGACTTATCTTCTTCTCAGTACTCACATCATCACCACTTTGGTTTGGTCTGTCTTGTCCGAACTACTCAAATGCCTCTAGATTGGTCTTCCCACTGCTAGCTTGTCCCCACTCCTATTCATGTCAAAATGTGTCAAAATGATTTTTTTAAAAGTGCAGATATGACCATGTCACTCCTCTACTTAGACTCCGGTAGCTCCTTGTTTCCTGTAGGATCCCGCATGGACTCTTTTTGCCTTTTTAAGTCCTTTATAGCTTGGTCCCAGTCTTTACAACATGATACTCCCCTTCTTCAACTCTGGTTCAAGTTTGGCAGCTGGTATAGTCACATTGGCCATCTTGTTTTTCTTCTCATAGGTTATCTTCCCTTATCACACTATGCATTAGCCATTCCCCCATGTGCAGAATGTATTCCCTCTTTACATTTGCTTGTCGAAATTCTTTACTCATTTCAAAATTAAGTTCAAACATCGCTTCCTAAGTGAAGCCTTTCCTTATCCCCAGTTGTTAATGCCCTTCCTCCCTAAATTACTGTGCATTTATTATTTGTTGTAGTTATTATGTGCTTCTATATGCATATAGTCTCTCCTGATAATATGGAAGCTCCATGAGAGCAAGAATGCTTTCTTTTTTTGTCTTTGTATCACCAGCTCTTAGGACAGTAGTTGATATCCGTGTGTGTTTAGCCCAGTTTCAGAAATTCTCACAATAACATTGGATTGTTTTCCCTGTCTTGAATAAGCAGTAGTGATGAAAACCTTCAAAACATCTTTGTTTGCAGATAGTTATAATTATTTACCTAGAAAATACAAAACAGTCTATAAAAATATTTTAAAAGGAGATAATAACTTTAGGAAAGTAGCAGAGTATAAATCCTTTGAAAATTGTTTACATTTCAGCACAGAATCAAAGGAAACTGATAGAAATATACTGCCTGCAATAATAACACATCAGATATTGAGGCATTAGCGTATCAGAATCTAAAATGGATCTTAGGCACAGAACATTTCAAGAGAATTTTGAAAAAATGAACTGCATAGAATTCAGAACATAACTCCTTGTTATGTATCAGGTCAGGAAAAGAAATAGAGATATTATTAGTTCCCAAATGTAGTTTAATTTTTTATCAACCAGAATAATGAGTCAATAAGTGACTGGCTGATATCCTGACCAGTCTTAGTGAATGGTATTTTATTTGTCATATCATATACCACACATATAGTAATATTTTATCTGTCATGTATATCTTTATCTTATCTCTATAACCTTGTTATGACTTTAATTCTATACAGTAATATGTTAGTATGGTTTTAGACTGTTTTGGTTCATATTACGTTAAATCTGTAAGTTTGGGAATGGTTGACACTAAGAACTACAAAAAAATTTGGCAAATGGTTTTATAAAATAATAATTATAAAAGTTTCTTTGTATAGAAAAAGAATAAATGGATCACTTAAATAGGAGAAAATCAAAAAATTAGAAACCAATGCATATTGACAATAAGTAACACATAAAGTGCTTTCAGGTTTACAAAACACTACACAGACACACACGCGCTCACTCTCTCTGTTTCTCTCTTTCTCTGATGCTCATAATAACCCTGTGAAGTTTGTGCCATTATTCCTCTTTTATAAAGGAGGAAACTGAGGTGAAGAGAGGTAAAGTGACTTGCTCAGAGTCAGCTTGTAAGTCAGTGTCTAGGGGAGGATTCAGACTCCGATGTTCCTGTCTTCACATCTAGTGCTTTCTTCAGTGCACCCCAGACATTAAGCAAAACCAAACAAAAACAGGAAGTAAAATCACTCTTAGTCTTTCTACCTTTCCAGTCATTCCTCAGTATACTTTCACTTCAATAAACATTTATTAAGACCCTGCTATGTGCCAGGTACTGCCATGACCCTTAACTATGGGTTTATCCCAGACCTATGTCCTGTACTTTTTTCACTCTTATCTTGGTGTTCTCCTTAGCTCACATGAGTTTAATTGTCATCTCTTTACAGGTGACTCCCACATTCATTTATCCAACACTAGTCTCTGTTGAGCTCTAATTCCATATCACCAGTTGCCTGCTATACATTTTGATTTTGTTATACCATAGGCATCTTAAATGCTGCAGTTTCAAAAGAGAACTGTTTCCCCCCACCTCCCACCCTCAATCCGTTCTTATTCCAGATGTCCTGTTTTTGATGAGGACACTGCAATCCTTCCAGGTACACAGATTGATAATTGAGATTTTCTCACCCCATGTATTCAATCTGTTGCAACTCTTTTCTTCCCCCCTGCCCCCGTCTCTCAGTTCCCTTCTCTTTATTCACATAGCCCTAAATAAGGCCTTTATCACCTCACTCCCAAATTGGTAGTTTTACTGCTTCTCCCTACTCTTACCCATTTCCACAGAGCCACCAAAGTGATATTCCTAAAACTTAGGTCTTACCATATCATTCTCTTACTAATTAAACTCCAGTTGCTCCCTATTGCCTCCAGCATCAATATCAACACCTCCTTTTGGCCTTTTACAACTTGGCCCAACCTGTCTTTCTATCCTTATTATATGTTTTTCCCTTTCCTATGCTCTGTGTTCTAGCAAAATTGGCCGCCTTCTTATTTCTCCCCTCTCCATGTGCTGTTCCCTGAAATATACTCCTGCCTTGTTATCTTCTTCAAACTCCCAGTTTCTTTCAAGGTTTAGTTAAGTATCAGCATTCTTCATGAAGTCTTTGCTAATCCCCCAGCCTTCTAACCAAAATTATCTTGTATCAGTTTTGTTTATGAATCGATGTGGTTGTATGTATATATACATACATGTGTGTGCGATTTTTTCTGTAGCTAGATTATAAATGCCGTAAAGTCAGGACTCTTGACTTTTGACTTCATGTCCTCAGCGTCTGGCATATAATAAATAGTAGTCATGTAACAAATGCTTGTTAATTGATTGTAAGACAACTCTATGGGGGGTGAGGTGGGGTGAGTTTTTATATTCATAACACATTATTCAGTGCAGATAATTGTATCAGCATTCTAAATATTTTAAAAGTCATCCAACCAATCTGGAAAGCAGTCTGGAATTATTCTAAGACAATGACTAAAATACCTGTTCTCTTTGACTCAGAGATCACACCATTAGGCATATAACCCAAAGAGGACACAGATAAAAAGGATCAATATACACCAAAATGTTTATAGAAGCATAATCATAATGAATTGGAAACAAGGTAGATAACCCTTAATAGGCAAATTGTTACATATGAAGGTAATTGATTAGTGCCTAGTAAGAAAGGTTGAACATTATGATTACAGGGAAGCACGGGAAGACGTACTGTTATGATCTTAAATGAAGTAAGGAAAATCATGAAAACAGTAAACAGAATGACTACTACAATGTAAAATGAATCAAAATGAACAAATCTGTGCTATTTCATTATATTGACCAAGTTTGCAACTGAAGCAGAGGTGTGAGAATGGAGCTTCCTTGCTTTGCAGTGGCAGGACACTGTCGCTCATATAACTGTCAGGATTTCTGCTTCCAGCCCTTGCCTCCACTTTGTCACCTTGGTCCAGACAGGCTGCTTTTCGTATTGTTTTCAGTGCCATTGCCACATTCTGATGTGACTTATTGGGGGGTGGGGGTTAATGATTTTGAAATCCAGATGTGGTAGCCCTACTAGCCTTGAAGGTGAAAAGTTGCATACAGAATAAATGGAAGATCATTTTAGAAAGGGGACTAGGAAAGGGTTCCTGTAGAAGATGATATTTGAGCTCAGTCAAAGGGAGCCTGGGATTGTGAAAAGAACGAGGATTCCAGGCCTGGAGGCTAGCCAGGATAGATGCATGGAATTGGTAAATGAAGTTTCATGTGTAAGGTTTAAGAGTAAGAGTAAGAGTAAGAAGGCCTAGTAACCCTAATTCAATCATAGCACATGTATATACATACATACAAGTGAAGTGTGAGGAGACTGTGAAGATAAGAAGGGACTGAATTATGAAGAGCTTTAAATGTGAAACAGAAGAATTTATATTTGATGCTGGAAGTAATAAGGAACCACTGAGTTTATTGAGTAGGTCCAAAAGGTTTGTGAAGAATTTCTTTATTAAACAGATGCTTTTCTTGTTTGGCCACAGCTTTGCAAGTAAATAAAGTACTGGCTAAGGTGGTTTTTAGAAAAGATAATGTAGATACCTTAAAGATAGGAACAGTTTCATTTTTATATTCTCAGTATCTTGCATAGTACCATGCATAAATTAATGCTTAATAAATGTTTGATTAATTTTTAGGCTCTTTTGCTTTCTTCCTAATGGCAGTTGATTTTTATTGGGTTAATTTGATGTGAAATTGTTGAAGTCATTGTCAATATCTTCTCCATTTCTCCCTCTCTTTGTTATTCAGTAAATTTAACACATTTTTTTTTTCTTTTTGCTGAGGCCATGCATACCTACAGCCTTTTCAGCGAGGCACAACCTCCCATGGCTTCTACTCTTGTGACATGGCCTTTGAGAACTCAGGATGATCTCCACACCGTTTGATACATTGAAGTAGAACTGGATCAATACAAAGATAAAAGAATTTTGCACAGCATAAAGTAATATATGCAAAAATAAAATAATGAGAGATAGAGAAAATATTTTCAGTAAATAGATAAGGTTTTGTCACCTAGATTCTAAAAGGAACTGATCCATGAACATGAATGGTGGGCCTTGCCAACATTTTAGAGTGCAATGTGGCAGTATTTAAATTACAATACCAACCTTGACTTTTGGTCCTGGGATTCTCTTCCTAGGACTTGATTCTAAATATATCATAAAAATAAAAAAAATAAGACCTATCATTTTTTAAAAAACATTAAAACCTTTTCTTTTTATAAGAGCCAAATAATTAGAAATTCTATATATGTCCAAAAATTGGAGACTAGGAAATTATGATATATTAATATAATTGAATATCAAGTGCACAGGGAATTTTCAGAGGCTTTTACATTACTGTTCCTCATGCACTTGATGGTATGAAGTGATAGAAAGCAAAATCAGCAGAACCAAAAGTGCATGCAGACCCTTCTTGTCCTCCCTGCACCCTTTGACACTGAGAGTCATTCACTCTCTTCTCCTAGATTCTTTCTCCTTTCTCCTAGTTCTGCTCCCATTTGTCTGACCCACTCCTCAATCCCTTTTGCTAGCTCTTAAGTAATGCCCACTAACTGTGTTTGTCCCCTAAGAGTTTTAGGTATTCTTTTTTTCTCTATACCAAAGGTTCTGAATCTGAGGTCCATGGACCCCTTATGGGTTTGTGGATCAATTTTGGGGAGTTCATGAATTGAAATTTTTTTAAAAAATTATTTCAATATAATTGGTCTTCTTAGTAATCCTATGTATTTTTTTCCCTGTTAAAACCCTCCCCTCTTCCCAACTTCTCTATTACTTTCAAGGGCGCCACCATCCTCCCAGTCACCCAAGCTTACATCTAGGTGCCATCCTTGATTCCTACATATATATATTCCTTCTCTCTAAGCATACAGCCTCCACACTGATACAAGCCCTCATCACCTTATGCTTGATTATTGCAGTAGCTTTCTGGTTGGGCTCCTTACCCCAAATTTCTTCCCACTTCCATCCGTCCATCTTCCCACTCCTCTACCAAAGCAGTCTTTCTAGGGCATAGATCTGGCCAATAAATTCCAGGGGCTCCCTATTACCTCAAGGATTAAATATAAGATTCTGTGTTTGGCTTTTAAAATCGTTCATAATTTGGCCTTTTCCTTCCTTCCATTTTTCTTACACTTTACAGTCCAGTGACATTGGCATTCCTCATACAAGATACACAAGCTCTCGACCCTGCCTTTTCACTGGCCATTCCCTTCTCCCCTTCCGTCTCTTGCCTTCCCTGAAGACTAAGTTCTAAATCTTACCTTTTGCAAGGGACTTTTCTCGGTTTTCTTCTCCCTGCCCCCTCATTGTTAATGTCTTCCCTCTAAGATTACTTCCCATTTACACTGTACATATTTTATATGTACCTGATTTGCTTATCTCTTGTTTCTCTCCTTAGAGGGCTCAGACTCTTGTTTTTGCCTTTCTTTGTGTCTCCATAGCTGCGCAGTACTTAGTTCTTTGCACATGGTAATGCTTCTTCATTGTTGATTGACACATAGACAAAAGTGCCATTAAATTTTTTCAGACCAAGGAGACAAAAACAAAAGCATTTTGAAATGTTTCTTGTTTGTTTCTAGCTTGTTAGTTAAATGCTAAGGGTTATATGATTTTATTCTTTTTAAAAATATATTATTTGTTCTGATTAATGGTTTTTACATTTACAACATCTTGATATCTTAAACATTCGTGTCTTGTTGCTTATTTCAAATATCTGAATTTATTCTCAAATAAAATTCAAGTCAGATATACCTTACTTTTCTGACCTCATCTCATATTCTCTGTCTCACACTCTGTGCTTTAGCCTAATTCCATGATTGTTTGCTCTCCACCTCTCCCACTTTCCCTCCCCCCCACCACACAAATCCACAAAGCATTCTCATACCTTTATGCCCATGATCAGTTCCCTATGCTGCAATGCTTGCCCTGCCTTTCTTAGACTATTAAATTATTGCCCATTCTTTAAAATTCAACTCAAATGCCATCTGCTCTGTGAACTCTCTCTCATCTGAAATCTAATAATAATTATTGCCTTCAGATCTCATGTAGCAATTGGTTTTGTAAATTTGTAATGCATTTTAAAATAAAATATTGTATATTATAACTATTAGTTTTTTTATTTCCCTGTTATATTTTAGGCTTATTGATGTCTTATTTAAACTTTGTATCCCGCCACAGTGATCTGTACATAGCAGTTGCTTAAAATATTTGTTGTATGTATCTCAGAAGTTTTGCTTTAACTTAGGAAGGCTGAATATTTATTGAGTGATTAAATTTATCTTCTATTGTAAATTGTTCATATCCTTTTATAAGAAGTATGTTTCCCATGAACATCTGTATCAATCCTTGTATATTGTCTATGTTTAGTTGTTATCTGTTCCACTTGTTGCAAATACTAAAACTGTTGCTTTATTCTTATCTTGGTTACTTCTTGTTGCTGTTGTATAGAAATTTTAATGTAGATAAGTTTATCTACTTTCTTCTCTAAATTTCTTCATTTTGAATATTAGGTAAAAATTTATCTCATATTTATACTTTAAATCATTTGTACTATTACCATTGCTAATATTTTGTAGTTGACTTTTATGTGTATTATCCATCAGAAAACTATTGTAGTTAGTATAAGGTAAGACTAAATTATAATCTGACATCTCAACTTTCCCAAATATTTATTAAATAATGAATCCTTTCCCCAGTTTTTATTTTCCATGGGCTTATCACACACTAAACCTTTTGTGTGTATTTGGTATATTCTTGGCTTCTTCTTTCTGTTTCATTGGTTTAGTTTTTTTCTTTTTCTGTTTATTTGTCGAGTACCAAATAGTTCTGCTAATCAAGATTTATTTGTTTTAGCCTCAGTGAATATATCTGTTCTTACAAGGTTTTTTTTCCTCAAAGTGCTCTTCAATTTTCTTTCTTACTTTATTTTCCCTAATAAATTTCCTTTCATTTTTATCCCATTATGTTTTTTTTTAAAAATCTATATTCGTATTACTTTAAATCTCTAATTTTGAAAATATTTTCCTACACTCTTCTGACACAGCCCTGAATACTGAAAGTCTTTTCAGTTATTTAACTCTTCATTTATTTCTGTGGACTCTGAATTCTTGTGGTTACAATATTAAAATCTTTAAAGTATCTTTTTTGCTGTTAAATTCATAAGGAGAATTTTTCAACTGATAGTCCATTTTTATTATCTTTTAAAACTGAGAAGTTGCTGCTTTGGGACACCACAAGGCAGCATGCTTTTATCTGTAAAATAAAACTCTCCTGGTAGATTTTGCTCTAGATGAACAAATCAGACTAGCATCTGATTTAAGTATTGTCTTTACTTCATAATTTAGTTTTTGTTATCACAGATTTTGATGCTTTAAAGATATCTCATTTGCCATCTAATAAAAGTTATACACGAAAGGAAATTTCACTATAACAAAGGGAGGTTTGTTGTATTGTCTACTTTGAGCAGTCTGAATTTTTCTATTTAGATTGTAAGCTCTGTCAGAGCCAGCTCCCTCTTTTTTATCTTTTTGAATTCCTCAGAGCCTAGCACAGTTCCTTGCACATAGTAGGTATTGAGTAAGTATTTGATTGTCATTACATAATAGGTTGTTCTCTGTGTATTTTGTTAGGGGCATGAGTTTACTTGAATTTTTTGCTTTGTGTTCCCTACAGCCCCATTGACAAACCTTCAGATTCCCTCAGTATAGGGAATGGTGACAATTCCCAACAGGTAAGATTTTGGTCAAGTAGTGTCTCCTTTTTCCGACATTGAGGAAAGAGGTATATTCTACGGGAATCAGTTTTCCATATAATTTATCCTTTTCACTTATAGCCCTAAAAATTTGCTTAACTCTTTTTTATGAAATTATTTTAAAAATATATCATGTATTTACTTGCCTTCTTAAAACAGAATGTAGCAAATATAATTGAACCTCTTCTTGATGAATCAATGCCATCTTGAATCAATGCCAGCTTTTTAAAATATCCATTATTATATTATGCTTTGATACTGTCACGTCCTCGGGGACTGTTGAGATATATAAAGCTCTAGTTATTTGAGTTATTGTCTATTTTTAAAAGTTTTTCCCTTTCTGATAATGCATGAGCCTCCAACAAATTCTCTGCCACTTGCTAATTGGCTCTTTCCTAATTGCTATAAGTTGTGGGGGAGATGACCAAAGTGAGAATTAGAATTGTGTTAGAATGATGCCCAATTTTAAATTTGATTTATTTCTTGAAGGTTTCTTCACTATGTAAATTTCATGAACTTGGGTTTTTTTTATTTTATTATTTTTGGCATCTGCTTTGACTGCTTAGAGGAATTTTTTTGCGTGTCTTTTTTTTTTTTTTGCTAGTATTATAGATATGTTTATACGTGACCTGTGTGAGGCATTCTGTCTGTCTGCTATCTGCCTAATATTAGGTTAATAATTTGTAATTAATCACTTATTTAAAATGATTGACAGTGGCTATTTTTCAAGTATATGTTCACATGAAACATGATTAACATAGGTGGCTTGATGACTTGGTAGATGGGTCAGTTGACCTGGAGTCAAGAAGACTTGAATTCAAATCCAGCCCCAGTCACTTCCCAGCTGTGTGACTCTAGACAAGTCACTTAGTCTCTGTTTGCCCCAGTTTCCTCATCTTTAAAATGAGGATCATGGCAGCACTTCCCACCCTGAAGTTGCTGTGAGAATCAAGTAGTATCATATTTGTAGAGTGCTTAGTGTGGTAACTGGCACATAGTAGGTGCCATATAAAATTCTATTACCTCTCCTCCCCCACCCCCCATTTACTCTGACAGCTGTCATATGTGAGTTAAAAATTCACTTTTCTTCCTATTTTGTTTCCCTGTTTAGATATCTAACAGTGATACGCCGTCACCACCTCCTGGTTTATCAAAGCCTAATCCAGTCATCCCCATCAGTTCATCTAATCACAGTGCAAGGTCCCCTTTCGAAGGGGCAGTAACAGAGTCACAGTCACTATTCTCGGACAACTTCCGGCACCCCAACCCTATCCCTAGTGGGCTACCCCCTTTCCCCAGCTCCCCACAGACTTCTAATGACTGGCCAACAGCACCAGAACCACAGAGCCTCTTCACATCAGGTATGAATGCTTCAGTCTCCCAACATTGTAGCATCGTGAAACCCTTAAGTACATAGGCTTGATCCATGGTTTGGTTTTGTTTATTTTAAACTAGAAATTTTAGTTTTAAGTCTTTAAAGATTTTAAAAGACTTTAAAGCCAAAAGAACTGTTAAAGTATTGCAAACACTTATTTTAAAATTAAAATTCAGTTTCTACAGTGTTACTTTTCACTTTTTTTCAGTAGCACAGAGGTAAATGGCTGAGGACTAGACATTAAATATGGTTTTCTCCAGTTATACTGATTCATATCATTTCTCTTGGGAAAGATTTCATGTAATACTATATCAGTAGCATTCATGAAAATCCATAGGGCATACCATTTAAGTACAAATAGAGAGTAATATAAACTGACTTCACAATGATTAAATTATGTACCTGTATCCCTTGCATTGTATATACCATGCATCAGAATGCTTTTTCCTATTATCTTTACCAACTGTTAACTTCATTTAATCTTTACTCTCTGAATTGAGAGGAGGGATGGGAGGAGAAAAGGGAGGGGAATTTCAGTAACCAATTCTGAGTTTTGATTATGGAGGGCAGTGATTAAGATTTGAGTGCTTTTTCTTTACTCAGTTCTACAACAAACTTATCCATTTGTTATACTTTAATTCTTAAAAACAAAGTGTCTACATGTAAGTAAAGCTCTCATATAAGCACAGGATATCAGAATATTTCTTTTTTTTATCTCTTGATATATTATATTTGGGCAGCTAGGTGGTAGAGTAGATAGAATGCTGGGCTTGGAGTCAGGAAAACTCATCTTTGTGACTTCAAAACTGGCCTTAGATACTTAATGTGTGTCCCAGAACAAGTCATTTAATCCTGTTTGCCTCAGTTTCCTCATCTGTGAAATGATCTGGAGAAGGAAATGGCAAAACCATTCCAATATCTTTGCCAAGAAAACCTCAAATGGGGTCACAAAGAGTTGGACATGACTAAACAGCAACAATATATTATATTTGACAAGTTTCTTACGTAGGCCCACATATCTTCTACTCCAGAGAAAATTAAAGTATGGATTAATCTACATTATATTATTAACTATACTTTTTCCTTCCTGACAGAAACAATCCCAGTGTCATCCTCTACAGACTGGCAAGCAGCATTTGGCTTTGGTTCCTCTAAACAGCAAGAGGATGACTTGGGGTTTGACCCCTTTGACATCACTCGCAAAGCCTTAGCAGACCTGATTGAGAAGGAACTGTCAGTCCAAGATCAACCTTCCCTTTCGCCCACATCTCTTCAGAACCCTTCCTCACACACTACAACCGCCAAAGGGCCAGGCCCTGGATTTCTGCATCCTGCCGCACCCACAAATGCCAACTCTCTCAGTAGCACCTTTTCAGTCTTGCCACAGAGGTTCCCTCAGTTTCAACAACATCGGGCGGTTTATAATTCATTCAGTTTTCCAGGCCAGGCAGCCCGCTATCCTTGGATGGCCTTTCCACGAAATAGCATCATGCACTTGAACCACACAGCAAACCCCACCTCAAATAGTAATTTCTTGGACTTGAATCTCCCGCCACAACACAGCACAGGTCTGGGAGGGATCCCTATAGCAGGTAGGTTCATTTGAAGCCTCCATGAATTTGCACATGCCTAATGCCTTCAGGTTCTTGGGTGAGAAGGGAGGGAGTAATCAATTATTAGAAGTAGATTTCCTGAGAATTTCTGTGGAAATATTTGTTATTTTTAATAATCTTGAAAAGGTTTAATTGGATGCTTTTGCCTTGTAACATTGAGCTTTATAAGGATGGTGGAGTATTATAATCTTAATGATTATTTTTGAACAATTCTATTGCATATTAGATAGTTTTTAGTTTTTGTACAGCTATCTTGCTGGGTTTGGGTTTGCTATATATGCAAAAAGGAAAGATTCTGGAATTATGGTACTATAGAATTGAGCATCAGAGTACAGGTGCTGATTTTACTTTCTTAACTTGTGCTAAAATGTTTAATGATGGTAATTAGTGAGAGCATGAGGGATAGAGCCACTTGTCAGCAACTTTGGATAAATTGTTTACTTTGATATATACAAACATATATCAAACTTCTACTGCATATTAATAAAGTACTTTGTGTTTTGTGAACTTCTGAGTATTAATGTTCCAAAGATACTTTGGATATGTGAAAAAAAAAAATTCTAGTCTACAAGGGAAAAATTGGTCTGGTCAAGATGTTTGAACATTTAGTTTTCCAAAATTTTCTTAGTAGGAGAATATTTCATGCTTTTCTAAGTTTGATATCCAACGGGGTCTTGGTCCAATACTGCTCTCTTTAACAGACTCAATTATAGGTTATAGAAAATCACTTGGAACATTTTAAACTCCCTGCCTTTGAGTCCTAAAGTATTCCTGTTGTTTTTAATAGTGTTCTTTAATTGGGTTCCAGAGTTTCTTTCCCATGAGGGCTTTCTTCCCTTGGGTTTGTCTGATGATATATTACTTTTCTACATGATTTCTCTTGGGGTCTTTAAGATTTTCCACGTTGCATTGACAAAAGTGTGCCATTTAGCTCTGAAGATGAATGTGTTGCTGCTGACATGCCATCACTAGGACATATACATCAATTTTCTTTTAGAAGTAATGTATTTATGATGATCATTTCAAGTATTCTTGCACAGTTCTCCTAATAACCAATAAAAATAACTGGGATGGAAGGTACAGTCTGTTGCTTTATTATTTTAAAAGATTAACTTCCCTGAATGGGACTGTACTCAATAGTACCTTCTATGTAGTAGACATTTCTCTTTTAATTTGATTATAGCAGTAGTTGGTGCCATATAATTTTTAAAAATTATATTTCTACACATGTGGTATATAGAAGGAAAACTCAAACAAATGAACAAAATTTATTAAGCTCCTACTGCGTAGTCATCATTCTGCTAATATTTGTTGGGAATATAAACGATAACAGCATGGTGTGGGTGTGGTGATCTTCAAGCCAGAAACCTTGACCAAGTTAAATGACCAAGTCACTTAACCTGTGTTTTTGTTTCTTCATGTACCAAATGAGGATAGTAAAATTTAGTTTATCTACATCACAGGGTTGTGAGGAAAACACCTTAGTTATTATTATTGACTGTAATTTCCTTTGGGGTAAAAATGACAGTAATTTGAGGGGCTGAAAGAAACATGAAAAATTGTGATGATCTGTATAGTATTCGTAAGTGTGTAATAGAAATTTAGAAAAGGGAAAGATCATCTTAGTGTATAGTAGCCAGAGAAAACTTTAGTGAGATCTTGACCTTGAAAGATAAGCTTTATATATAAGCACAGGTGAAAAGAGAAGGTATCATACATGAGGAATCAAATGAAGAAAATGACAATAATATATAAGATGTATTTAAGAGATAATGAGTAATTATGTCTACTTCCCATTACTCTATATATACACCTTCTTTTCTAGTCTTCCTAAGTAGGTTAGGACAATATTATGGAAGGCCTTGAAGGCAGACAGAGGAGTTTGGACTAAATGTAATAAAGGACTTAAGTAGGGGCGGCTGGGTGGCACAGTGAATAGAGCACCAGCCCTGGAGTCAGGAGGACCTGAGTTCAAATGTGGCCTCAGACACTTAACACTTACTAGCTGTGTGACCTTGGGCAAGTCACTTAACCCCAGTTGCCCTTCCAAAAAAAATATAAAGGACTTAAGTAGATCTATAATAATCAGCTTTTTTACTTTGCGTTTTTGCTTTTGCTTGGTACATAACTGCCTTTGCTCACTGAGTTTACATTAACCCTTGCCACAAAAGAATAGAATTGTTGGTTAATGAGTTCTGTAGTTGTACCTATTGATTTGGAATCTTCATTTAGTGTAGGTCTAGTATGAAGCATTTTGGCCCCTCCTAGCTAAATTAGTTATTCTGTGAAGAATGTTCATTTATGTAATATATATATATATAGGTTATTTTATGTTAACAGACGGGGGGGAAGGGGGAAAAAACCTTCAGAAGCCCAGAGTTAACTCACCGGTACCTGTAATTTCTCAGACAATTGTTCTAAGTCGCTGATGTTCTTTTAGCCCATCTCCATGGGAGGCATGATGTTATTGCACTTTTTAAGTGTCCTGAAACATTCAAGTTTCTTTCAACTGAATGAGCATGCTCGCTTGGCATGTGGAGTATGTTTCATGCTAGGTCATGAATAGCTCTTAAACAGTTTTTCTCATTAAAAGCCATTTTTATTAAGATTCTAACATCTGGAATAAATTTTATAATACTTAAGTATTTGTGGTTTGTTTTTTGAATTGTCTGGCTGAAGGGTTATCTTGACCCTTATGCCTCAGAATAGTGTATTTTGGTTCATCTTGTTAAACACACCTATTGTATGTTTATCCTAACAAGTCTTTATCTAGATTTCTGTTTGGGGTGGTATTGTCCCTCTACCAAAGAGAGGCTGTAAAGAATGGAAAATAAATATGGTTTTTTTGTGTGTGTTCAAGTGAAAAAAAATGACATATTTTTCTTAATTCCTATTTATAAAATGGGCAGGTTGTCTAGGTTATCTTGAACTCTTCTAATCCTATAAGGGTTTACAATTCTGTGTTGAGTTACTTTTCTAGTGTCTTGGTGTTTTTTCTTTTTTTCTCTTAAGCCATAGAAGCAATATTATTGAATGATAGAAATTGCACTTGAGTATGATTGTAAGATCCTGAAGGGTAGAAACAGTTAAGGATTTATTTTTAGAATTTTCACAAGGACCAGCAAATTACCTTGTACAGATGTGGGTCCTCAAATACATGAATAAATAGAAATTCATAAGAAGTAGCATAAGATGTTTCAATATGCTTTATTGTTACTAGATACTACTTAAAATGAAAAAGCTATGTGTAACTGTCAGCTTGCACCATTTGCTAGATACTATAGAGAATATTTATTCTGTGGAGTTGTATGGAGAAAAACATGGTTTTCCCATTCAGAGTGACCTAACATGTCACACGTGCATATACCATCATGTCAATGTATTTATCATTTATTAAAGTTTAGCATGCTAAACTAAAAATGGAAGCAAAGGTGGAACATTTTAGACATTTTAAAAGAATGACATGGAGAAAGCAGTTTCTGGATAGAGCTTTTATACAAATAAGATTTTTCTAATTCCAGTTGAAAATATTTTGAAGTGTTTGATTTGTCTTGTTTCCGTAATTAAAGTGGAGATTTTTCAGTCATTCAGTAAATGTTTATTAATCACTTACAGTGTACCAGACATTGTGCCAAGCACTAGAGAAAGGCAAAAGATAGTCTGCAGACGCTAAGGGGAGAGACATCAGGTAAACAGTTATGTACAAATAAACTATATTCAGGATAAAATGGAGATGATCAACAGAAAGAAGGCATCAGAAATAAGTCTTCCTGTAGAAGGTGAGGTTTTAGTCAGGACTTGAAGGAAGCCAGGAAGTAGAGATGACAAAGGAGAGCATTCCAGTGACGGGAGATAGCTGGTGAAAATGCCCCGAGTTGGAGTTGGTAAAATGATAGGCCTTGGCAACAGATTGGATATTGGGTGGGTAGAGATTGAGAGTAATTGAGGAATCAAGGATGATTGCAAGCCCCGGTGACTGGGAGGATGGTGGTGCCTTCAGCAACAATAGGGAAGTTAGGAAAAGGAGAGGATTTAGGAGGACAGGGAGGGAAAGGAGGAAATAAGCCTACAGTAAGCACCTACTGTGTGCCAAGCACCATGCTAAATGCTTTATGAATATTAACTCATTTGATCTTCAGAAAAAACCCTATGGGGTATGTTTTAGTATTATCCCCATCTTACAGTTGAAGAAACTGAGGCAGACAGAGGTTAAGAGACTTGCCCAGGATCACATAGCTATATATGTGTGTGAGGCTGAATTTGAACTCTAGGTCAGTTTCAGTGCACTATCTATTGTATCACCTAGTGACATGTTGAGTTTAAGCTGTTTGAAGGCCGTCCAGATAGTTCAAGAAGTCTATTAGGCAGTGGTAGGTGTGAGACTAGATGTCAGTAGAGGTGTTAGGGCTAGATAAGTAGATAGATGTGAGAATCATCTGTTATAAAGATGATAATTGAATCCATGGAGCTAATGAGATCACCAAGTGGCATGTTATAGGAATAGAGAAGAAGCCCAGGGCAGAGCCCTGTGTTGCCCTCCTGGTTAACGGGAGGGACCTGAATGAAGATCCAGTGAAGTAGACTGAGAAGGGGCAGACAGGGGAGGAGAACCAGGAGAGTAGTGTCATGAAAGCCTGGGGAGAAGGAAGTATGTAAGAGGAAGGGGTAATGCCAGTGTCAGAGCTACAGAGAGGTCAAGGATGATGAGGATTTTGAAAAGACCGTTAGATTTGCCAGTTGGGAGATTGTTAGTTACTTTGGAGAGCACAGTAGAATAGTTAAATCAGAACCCAGACAATAAAGAGTTAAGAAGGTGAGACAAAACAAATATTTGGCAGTGTTTTTCTTAGGTTACATATGTAGCATTTTTAATTTAGTGGGGATCTTTTGTTTTCGAGAAATGCTGGACAAATTTTTCTAAGCAGATTATTAGAAGGGAGTTAGCAGATGTAATATACCTAAGATTTTAAAAACAGAAGTGTTCTTATTCTTAGAAAACAGGGTTATTCTTCACAAATATGAGTCCATTCAGTTTTTAAAATGGACTTTGTTTTTCTTTATATCTGAAGAAGACATTGAACCAAATTCTGTGGGGCACGTGCTTTAAAGTTATGGTCACAGATTTTCATTTTTATTTGCACATGCTCTTGTATTCCTGTGCTCAATCTGTCCTTGTGAGGCACCTGGAGGAAATTTAGTAGTAAAGCTCCTGGGACCTGTGTTTAGGGCCTGGCTCCTCTTCTGTGACCGTGTGCAATTCATTTCACCTTTTGGGTCTTCAGTAAACTGAAGAGTTTGGCCTCAAAGATCTCTTCCCACCTTGAATCCATGATTCTATGCATTTAGGCTAATAGCACAGAGCTTACCTAAACCATACAGGTAGGCAGACCATTCCTTTGGGCCCAGACTCCCTGTTTGTAACAGCTCATGTGATACATAATTTGCCCATCAGAAGCCAAGGCATGTATTATTCTGAGAATTGAAATATTTTTTTCTTTACTGTTGTATCATCTTCAATGTACACTTATTGTATATTTGTGTGCGTGATGAATAAAATCTACAGAAGTTTATTTTAAATATTTTGTTTTTGCCAGAAGTAGGCACTAAATAAATAAGAAGCGTGAGCTTTATTTCACCAGTGAATTTCATTAAAGTTCTGGTTGGAAGGACAATTCTCTTAGAATCTTGTTTGTTTAATTAAGACAAGGTTATTTGATAATTTAATATTATGTAGATTCACATGTGAAATAAGTAATTGACAGTAAAAAAAAAGTCATGTATTATAATTAAGAGAACTAAGCATGTGCTTTGTATAGATCTATATGACCTAGAAGTTATATAAATTTCAATCAAGTTGAATCTTCATAGCATTTTACTATTGTCTTAGTGTTTTTGAAGATAAAATAAATCAATCTTCTCTAATAGTATATATGTTTACATTAATTCACATAAATTATTTTTTAAATATTTGCAATATTTCGAGATCTTCTTGGCTATTGAAATTTTCTTACCTTCTGTAAACCTCACTTCACTCTAATGTTTCTTAAGGGTTTTTGTTTTTTTAATTTTTTAGTGTGTAAACATTTATAAAGATAGCTTTTGTTTTCCTTTTTCTGGACATAAAATGTCAAGCTTTTTGAGGATAGGATGCCTTTCATGTAACATAGTACATATTAAGATTTAAAAATGTATATCAAGTTGTAACTGCTTTTTAAATACTTTGTATTTTTTTTAATTTACACTATCTTACACTAAATTTGTGTTGTTATGCATATATAAGTATAGTTTTAAAAAAATTATAGACCTGATTACAGACCTAATCACCTCTAGATAGACTAGGACTAATTTTTCTAAAGGGGAAGAAAACATGAATCTTTTGACCATGCCACTATCAACCTCTTCCCTCTCATTATGATATTGCCTACAGCCTTTGAAACTGCTGTGGCCTGACCACAGAAAAATTGGCTTTTGAGTGTTTACATGAACCTTTGGATTTTTGCATGATTCCTTTTTATTTTTTTCAAAACTTACTTTATATTTTTATTGATACTTTTTGTTTTTATATTACGTTCATTTCTGAATATATCCTTTCCAGCAAACTGCCCCTTGGAACAAAGAATTTAAAAAGAGGGGAAAAAAAGCTGTTCAGCAAAACTAACCAACATATTGACTGTGTTTGACAGCAGATGCAACATTCCACACTTAAATTCCCCTAGTATCAGCAATGAAGGAGAGGGAGGTACATTTTCTCAACTTTCCTCTGTGGCTAAGCTTGATTATTTTAATTAGACAGCATTTAGTTTGAATATTTTTGTTTTCTATTTACTTTGTTGTAGTCCATATGTATATGTTGTTTTCCAAATTTTCACTATTCTGCTCTGCATCAGTTCATGTAAGTCTTCCCATGCTTTTCTATATTCATCATAGTGTTCATGAGTGCCATAATATTTCATTATTTCATATGTTCTACCTTATTTAATCATTCCCCGGTTGTTGGTTACTGAATTTGTTTCTAGTTCTTCGGTGCCTCAAGAAGTGTTGCAGTGAATATTTTGGTACATAGAAACCCTTTCTGTCTTTTTAGGGTGTATATATATATACATATATATATTCTCCTCTATAATTCCAGTTGCTTTCTAGAATGACTGGATCATATCAAAACTCTACTAGCAGTGGTTTAATTAATGTGTGCTTCTCTACCATCAGTGTATTAGGATGACTGTGCTCATCTTTCTCTAGCATAATTCCTTATCGATATTGCATTTAACATGTACATCTTAAGGAATTTCTTGTTCTTTTGTGTGATGAATAAAACATACAAAAATTTTACTCTTACAGTTCTATTATATTAGCATCTCAAAAGTAAGTAAACATCAAAATAGTATAAACTTTATTTCATATCACTGCTTCCTTCAACTAGTATGTTGTCTTCTGGGTGCTAAAATATTTTTCCATTAGGCCTTTAGCAGAGCTTAGTCATAATTTTGTTTTTTTGCTAATGAATGTTATTATTTGACTCTGGCAAATAAATTTGTTGTATTATGTAGGAATACAGTTTAGATAGATTGCTCTAGTTCTAGGAGCACATGAGGATGGTAGTAACTGCCTATTTACTGATTTCCAAAAGTAGGGATATGGAATATGAAAATTTTGAGATCCTCAGAAGGCAATTCATATCCAAGAGCAAGTAAAACTTGGCAGTATTATTCAGTTTTCCAAAAGATGGTACTGGAATTCATTGTTTTGGGTTATATTTTTAAGTCTGGTTTTTTTCTTAGAAACCTTTTCTGTTTTACACATTTTGGAAAAAATTTTCAGTGTTGTAGGAGATTAAGAAACTATTTTTAAGATTCAAAATACCTTTTTAGTATTTTTTAAAAGCATGCATTCCCTAATGTTATTCCTGGTGTATGAGGTAGCATCTCTACAATGAATCTTCAGTCCTTATACAATGTGGTTGTATGACTGTAGTAAAGATTATTAATAGTAAGGATTATTAGACAAAAATAATGAAAGTGAACTGGAAATGTTCAGACTGGGAAGCTTGCAAAGTTCTAGCAACTGAGTAGGTATCAGGGATTTTGATTAATTGCACAGAATGAAGAATGCTAGGTATGTTTCTGCATAAGACTAAGGACTACTTAAAGAAGAAGTAATTTAGAACCCATATTGAAAGTAAATTGGATTTAATTCTAAGTAGTGGGCAGAAGTTGGTGTCATTGTGGGTGGAGCACTATGTCATAGTGACTGCAGTGGGATTAAATCCAACAAAGTAATCATGCTGTTGTTCAATTGATAAAAACTTGACTTCAAAATGCGTACATTTCATTATTTTGCATTGTTAAATGCATGTTGAAGTCAATGAGACCTTGGTTGGTTTTCAAAAGCTTTGGGGGATGATGAACCACATTGTTTTCATTTTAAGTTCTGACTTATAAGGTTCAGCCCTATAGAAATAAAAGAGTATCTAGGTACTTTAATAAATTTTAGTCTTTACTGTGTAATCTGATTCTGGTCCTGTCTCTCTTCCCCTCTTCTTCTTTTTTCCTTTTCCCTTCATTTTCTCCTTCCTTTCTTCTTTTCTTCTCCCCCTTTCTTCTTTATCTTCCTCTCTCTCCCTCACTTCTCTTTCTCGCTCCAAACATTCTGTTTTCTTTCACTTACAATGCTAATAAGAACATTGGGCTTTATTCCCAGATTCCTTCTAGTAGTATTTGCTACTTTTCAGTGTTCTGCTGCTACTGGCAACAGTCTGAGTCCTTTTTAATGGGCGAGCTTCTTCACACAGCTGTTAGTTTGTGGTCAGCTCTCTTCTGATAGTCATTCTGGTTCAAGTAGTTCCTGTCTAGTCTACCCGGCCAGTTACTTGCTTTGGAAGCGGGATGGGGAGAGGATTGGGGTTAAGTGACTTACCTGGGGTCACATAGTAAGTGTGTCTGAGGCCAAATTTGAATTCAGATCCTCCTGACTTCTGGGCTGGTTCTCTATCCACTGCTCCATCTTTTTGCCACCTCTGTTTTCCTTTTTTAAAAGATCTTTTTTTCCTTTCACAGATAAGGAAGTGAAAGATCAAGTTTTGTAATCATCACTCACTTTCCTGATTACTCCAAAACCTTTCCTTCCCATCCCCTTTCTTCTGAAAATCATGAAAAGATTTTGGATAAGTATTCTTACTCTTCACTCCTCCTAAACCAGAAAGAGACATTGACATTTTTTCCCCTTTTGACCATTTAAAAACGTATTTGAGTAAAAACAGACTGTATCCTCACATATACAGCAGTTTCTTCAGAAACCCAGAAGATCAGTTTTAGATCAAATTCAAATAAATACTGCTTTAGCACAGAACTCAATATCACTAAATGAAAATGTAATATACAAGTAGATGCACAGTTGTTTTCAGAAGACAAATCCACAATGAATTATTAAAGAGAGCTAGATACATTTGAGATTACTTCATCTTGTTCACCTTCACTAGTGAAGACGCATATCCTCCTTCCACTAAACGTTTTCACATCTCTTCTTGGGCCAGACAATCTGAGCCAGCAGGTCATTTTGTATGTGGTTTATTTACTTCTTTGTCACCAAGATTCTTCCATCAGAAGTGTTATGAATGGAATGCTTTACTCTTAAGTTGTTGTTTCCTTTGATTCATGTAACAGTTGTAAACATTTTAATACTCATAGCAGCTTAAATGGAGTACAGTTGATTTTTTTTTTAAGGGGAGAAGGCAAGGCAATTGGGGTCAAGTGACTTACCCAAGGTCACACAGCTAGTAGGTGTGTCAAGTGTCTGAGGTCAGATTTGAACTCAGGTCTTCTGACTCCAGGGCCAGTGCTCTATTCACTTTTCCAACTAGCTGCCCCTTGTCAATTCTTATCTACTGTAAACCTAGGAACTTTCAACACTGGATCAGTCATGTGGCTCATCTACCTCATTAAAGTTTGAATAATGTGTATCTGCTTGCTAATATTTGTTCTCGTGACATTTATATTGTTCACTCCAAAGATATTGAATAAAAGGCAAGTTGAGTTTTCTACAAGTTGTGGTCTTAAATATGAACATTCCCAGTGACATGAGTGCTATCTCTTCTACAAACTTACATGAATGCCAAGGGGGCTCAGGTGTGCTATAGATGCAGACATTCTCAATACAGGTTTCTCCTTCAAAACCATGAATGGGGGAAGTTTTCTTTTAGTTCTCTTAAACTTTTGTTGAGAGGTAACAATTATAAATAGATAATGAAAAGTATACTTAATAATCGGTTGATATCCTGACTTATTAATATCTTGATTTACATTCAGCATATTAAACCTGATTGCTGATATACAAGTCCATTTTTACAATGGTAGAAATTGTACATCCTGTGTCTGAATATAATTATGGTTTTTGCTATAGAACTTTCAGAAGTCTGCCTTAAAATGTTAAAAGTATTATCATATAATCCAGAAGGTACCATAACTTTTTGTTTTTTTCTGATAAGCAAATGTGACAGTGCAGAACAAATGACATCATAGTGTTCTGTATCTTAATTCCAAGCAAAACATTGGCTAGTCTTCTACCTTTGGCTTTATTTTATTTATTTATATATATATATATATATATATATATATATATAGTAACATAGATATAGAGTTGGAAGAGACCTTTAGAAGTCACAGTCTAATTCACACATTTTGCAAATCGAGGATCTAAGATCCAGAGAAGGGAAGGGACTTTTCCTAGGTTGTACAGGTAATAAATAACAGAACTGTGATTCAAACTGAAGTCATCTGACTCTACCAGTGTATTAAGACATTATATGCCGGCATCATTAGAAAAAGCATCACAGTGGAGATAGGACTTGAATTGGCCGTGAAGTAGGAGTAGAATATAAATAAGTAAAGGAGAAAGAGGAAGACCTTTCTTTCATGGGAAACTGCATGTATTAGAAATGAGCCAGTAAGGCAAGTAAACACCTTGGAAAAAGAAGTTAGAGAGAAAAATTGGGTAACCGGAAGGGGGAACATCTGAATCTAGCACATGTTTTTCAGTTTGTTTTTAAGAGGCTTTATCTGAATATATTTGAAAGCTGAATGAGGGGAGATATTAGAGATGCTAGAGAGAGGGTCTGAATATGGAAAGTATTTCAGGTCTTACAGAGAAGTAGATTTAGAGAATAACTAGAGAATGGGGATATCTCTTGGATTGACAAGAAAGTGGGAAGTTAGAGAAGGTGGGATTTGTATAGGGACCAAAGGAGGAGGAAGAAGAGAATCTTCTTACTCTTACTCTTTGATCCAGAGACACTGGCATGGTTCTACAGACAAGATGCTGCATCTCTTGGCTCCAGGCAATTCTCTAACTGTCTCCCATGTTTGGAATGCTCTTCCTCCTCAACTCATGCATCAGACGCTGGCTTACATTAAGACCCAACTAAAATCCCGTATTTTTTTTGTTGTTTAGTTGTGTCCAACTCTTCATGACCCCATTTGGGATTTTCTTGGCAGAGATACCGGAGTGGTTTGCCATTTCCTTTTCCAACTCATTTTATGATGAGGAACAGAGGCTAACAGGGTTAAATGACTTTTTCAGGGTCACACAGAAAGTGTAAGAAGCTAGATTTGAACTCAGGTCCTCCTGACTCCAGACCCAGCACTCTATCCAGTGTGCCACCTGTACCTGCCCTGTCCCATATTTTACAGGAAGCTTTTCCCAACCCCTCTTAAATCTAGTGCCTTCTCTCTGTTAGTTATTTCCTGTATTTAGCTTGTTGGTATATATTTGTTTGTATGTTTCTCCCCCATTAGATTGTAATCTCTTTTATGTCAGGGACTGTCTGGTTCCTCCATTTGTATTCCCAGTACTTAGGACAATGCTTGTCACATAATGCATTAATGAATGCTTATTGATTGAGTGATCTAAAATAGCCCTTGTTGTAGTGTTTGCCTGTTAGTGCTTCCATTGAATACAAAGACTTTCTAGTACTAGAGAGTGTCAGCAACTTAAGAGTAAATTTGTTTTGGTGGTTTCTAAAAGAAATCAGGTGCAGAAGCAAAGAAACCTAATAGAAATGGTTTGTCTTTAGGGTTTTTGCAAGCACACTTAGTGCTGGGGAGTAAAGATACTATTACATACACATATAGCAAAATTCCAGATTCTCAAATTACATGAGTGTGTTCATTCTGGTTTATGGCCATTTTAGGAAGCCTTTTCTGGGTTTGAGTCATAACTAAAGGGCTATTCAACTCAATAGTTCTTAATTCTAACCCACCAGATGTTCTGAACTGTATGGAGAATGAACTTTTAACTCCTCAGAATTTCTTTAGGTGAACCCTGGAACAGGGTTTCTCCCAACCAGACTGTCTAGGATTGTAGTTGACTTTCTAACTATACTCAGACTCTTTGATAGGGTGCTAGTTCAAAACCCTTAGTTGATTACCGGTCTCTTTGTTGTTAAATGCCATATGTAGTGGCTTTGTAAGCCAAAATAAAGGAATGAATCTGTACTTACATGTTAGCCCCTCTCTTTAAAGCACAAAAATCTTAGATACTATTAATACTGAATCCATAACTTTAAAGTTAAATAGGTAGCACCTTCATCATCTTCTCTGACTCCTCTTCCTCCCACCACATATAGACACTGCCCAAAGCACAAAATCCTCTTTGAGGCTTCCCCCCAGGATATGTTTCCTGTAGTCTTTACCCCAGTTTTGTATCACTGCTCCCTATCCTCCAGGCTTACTGCTACTCTTGCTTTATTCTTTTTATTAGACCATATACATGCACTTTTATAACAAGGACCTTCTGGCAACTATTATTTGGTCCCTTTGTATAAGCTTGCAAAACTACAATAAAAATGCATAGCTCAATTAAAAATATACATCATATAATGTGGTTCTGTTCTAATGATATTCTAAAAGATATTGTAGCTTCTTTAAAATGTTGCTGATATCTGTGTTTGCCTTACAAATTATATTTATCCCAATGCTTCTTATATGTACTCCTGGTTGACTTTCTGTGGTTCAGACTCAAACAGTCCTTCTCTCATCTCTCTGTTTTGTACTATGCATTATGAATTAGAGAATCTTGATGATTTTATGTGATTACTCCATTGTTGAATTAGAGTAAGTAATGCCCACAGTAACTATGGTAACTTGACTTTCTGGTTATTTTCCTGGAAAGATTATTTGGGCATTTCTATGACTTTGTCCTATAGCCTTTTTTAAGACTTTGTGATTCCTGAAGTTGGAAAATAGAATTTCAGAGCTGCAAAATTATTTTTACAGATTATCTAGTTCACTTCTTCCAGTTCACATGAAGCAACTCAGGTCCATATAGATTTCTGACTTAACTGAGGTTGCAAAGATAATTAGTGGCACAATTAAAGCTGATCCAGGTCTGGACTAGTATTCCTCTATTGCATCATACTTTTTCATATCTAACTTGTCAAGCAGAGCAGCTCTTACAAAGTATAAAATAGACAAGGAAATCAAAAGTTATGAAGTCTGATAACTCATTAGAGTCATAGACTTTAGCAGCAAAAGGAAAGTTAGAGGCCATTTAGTCCATCCCACTCATTTTTTTTTTTGAGAGGGGAGGTAATCCAAACAGGAGATTTCATTGGTGTAGGTAGCAATTATATATCATCTTAAGTAGTAGCATAAGAGATTGTGTTCTGTCCATATAGGTAGAGTGTGTCAAAGGAACAATGTGACCCCCTGGTTTCTTGATTCCAGGGTGGGCCTTGTGTGTTTTGCACCGTGATGAGTACAGATAAGGAAACCGAGACTTAGGTTAAAAGTGACTTGCTTGAGTAATAAATAGAAGGTATGAAACTTCAGTCTTCAATGCATTTTAGTTACTGATGCAGATTAGGTACGAGAAATAAAGGGGGTATATTGTTGGTGAGCTGTCCTCCCCCAGTTTCCCTTTATACTTTCTGCCTTTTTTTTTTTAAGTTTGCAAAGCACTTTATATATATATATATTGTTGATGTCTCACAAAACCGTGTGAAATAGGCCCTACAGATAATACTATCTCTGTTTTATGGATAAGGGAATTGAACCTTAGCAAACTTAAATTGCTTGGTGTTGGTTATACAGTTGGTGTCAGAGGTGGGATCCATACCCAGGTGTCCCTGACTCCAAACCTTGCAGTGGTATACTTTCTTCTTGAAGAATGAATGAGACAAGAGATGGCAGTTTTGTTGACTGCTCTTGAATAATTCCATTATTCCCCAAGGAAACTAAAACTTATCTGTACCTTTTAATCAACAAGCATTTATTAAGTATCTGCTCTATGGCAGGCTATATGTGCTGGGGATATGAGGACCACAAAAAATCCCCTAAAGTAGATCTTGATCTCAAGAAGTCTACATTCTGTTGAGAGAAATAACAAATGAATACAAAATATGTATAAATCAAATACAAGGTAATTTTGGAGGGAAACACTACCAGTTGTGAATAAGGAAGAACCTCATGTAGGAGGTGACACTTTAGCAGAATCTTAAAGGAAGCTAGGGGTTTCTGTGAAGGGGAAATGAGAAGGGGTGCGTTCCAGACAAGGGGAACATCCTGGGCAAAGGCAGAGACAAGTCTGAAAAGCTATGTTGGAGCCAGATTATGAAGGGCTTTTAAATCTTTTCCAGGCTGATAAAAAGAAAAGTTTATATTTGAGCTAGAGGCAGTAGGAAGCCACTAGAACTTTTTGACCATTTGTTACTTTAGAAATATCACATGGGTGGCTGTGTGGTTCTCCATAGAAAGGAGAGAGACTTGAGGCTCATTGGAGTAGTACCGGCTATAGATCAGGTATGTTATCAGATGAGATAATATTTGTAAAGCATTTAGCACGATAAAGCACAGTGCCTAGCACATAGTATGGGCTGAATAAATGGTTCTTTCTTTCCAAGTAACAGGTGGTAAGGGTTGTCGTAGAACTTGAATTGCTAGAACTGGCCACTGCTTAGATGTAAGAGGGTAAAGAACTAAGACACAAGTGCGACTCCAAAGTTGTGCACTTCAGTGATAGGACAGCTGAGTCCTCAGGAGAAATAGGAAAGTTAGGAAAGAATGAAGGAGGGAGGGAAGAACTTGTTGTGTGCCTACTGTGTGGAAGGAAGGAAAGAAGGAAGGAAGGAAACAAAACGAAATGAAACAAAACATGTGTTAAGTGCCTATGTGCTAGGCACTGTGCTGAATGCCTTACAGGTTCTATTTCTTTGGATCCTCCCAACCCTGGGAGGTAGGCACTGTTATTGTCATCCACAGTTGAAGAAATTCTGGCTGGAAAAGGGGGTTATGTGGCTTGCTTGGCCTAGGGTCATACAGCTAGGAATTCTCTGAGGCCAGATTTGAACTAGCATTTCCTTTGGAAGAAGAGAGGGGGTTTGAGGGAAAAGATAAAGATAAGATAAAAGAGTTATTTTCTGATCTTTTGGAATGTGGGATACTTATGCATCTTCTAGTTTGAAATCTGTGGTAGGCTATTGGTAATGCTGGGACTAGATCTCCAGAGGACTGCTAGAGCTGATTATGTAGATTGGAAATCATTGACATAGATAACTGAGTCCTGGGGAAAAGATGAAGTATTTAAATTCAGATGTACCTGACTAGGTCCTCAGGTGCAGCCCTTTGACTGAATCCAGACTTCACAGTACAAATCCCCTCAATAAAAGTAAAACTTGGATTAAGTCAAAAGACCTAGGACCTAGAAGACGACGACAGGTTCCCTACCCCATCTAGACAGTTTTCTGTCTGGTCATCACAGTGAACTTCAGACACTCCTAACAGTAGAAAGGCTTCTTCCCTCTTCCAACTCATTTCCCAAATATTCCCCAGGATGGCCCTGGTTCAAATAGGTTACTAGGAAATGGGCAGAGACCCACTGATGGCCCTTATTTCCATGCTTCTATTTTTACTTCGTTTCTGATATCAAATTTCAGAAAACTATCTATGCAACTGTTAGTGTCACTGTAAAACCTTAAAAAAGCCCTCACCATTTGCACTGCCTTCTCTAACTCCATCCATTTCTCAAAAAGTATAACTAGTGGCAAGCTGGTATTAGTAACTAAAACTCATTGAGTTAAATTGAAGCATATCTGACCTTAACCTATAGTTGGAATGAGCTTCACCTAATCCTGTTGTTAGAGATGCTGTTAAGCAGCAATGCACAGTGATTATAATGGGGAAGAAATTTCCAGGAGGCCTAAGTGGTAGAAAGGGTGTATACCCTGCTAGCTACAGGATCCAGGCACTTAGGTGCTGTACTCTACCTTCTTTTGTCAGTTTCTAAGGACCTTGGAAAATATTTGTGTCTTATGGTTTATAAACAATTTTGGATTGATTATTATAGTAGATAGACAGACAAATAGACAGATAGACAAACAGACAGACAGATAGACAGACAGATAGATAGATAGACAGACAGACAGACAGACAGACAGACAGAGATATATTAGTAATAATGAATTGAAGGGGTCTGAGGTTGCATTGTCAGGAAATCATTATTATCACAGGCTATGTAAGAAACTAACCAGGCTGGATTTACAACAGTGACCAAAAAATCTGAGTGAGTACAGAATCAGAATTGGAAAAGTCCAACCCCAGAGACCATCTAAATCAAACCCATACCAGAACCAGAATCCCTTTCCAAATCTACTTGATGAATACTTGTAATGCCGTTATATCGCAGAAAAAATGGGTAAGGTATCACTCAAGGTGACTCCAGTCAACCTTGATTTTAGGCAGGGAGGGAATCTTGTTAATGTGGCACCAACAATTTAATGCATTTTATAATTACTGTAATTTAATATATCTTTCAACATGATGGATGAGAACCTAAAAGGCAGAAAGACAGCCTAAGTGAAGCAGTATGATTTCAGGATCCACTTTTGAAGTGTTGGATATTAGTCAGAACCTTGAAAAAATGGAAAAGTCCTTAGATGTTATAATATGCCTGCTGAAACTTTAGAATAAGAAGACTTAGGCCTCAGTTTCTTCATCTGTAAAATGAGAGGGGGAGGGAGTTCACTAGGCTAGACAAAATTTTTTCTGCCATCTCTTCTAGTTCTAACATTATGCAGTTCTAGCAGATTCCCCCAGGCTGGGAAGGGAAACTAGCAAGATCAGTAGTTGTGGTGAAGTAGAAATAATGCGAAACTTGGAGCCAAGAGACATTAGTTGTTTTCCTTACCCAAGCCTTGGTGGAATAGGGATGATGAAGGGAGGGGAAGTTGGGGTGAAATAGGGTAGAATTTTATCTTTCAGGTCTTTTTGAGTCCCAAATGCTATGACTTACCTGCCTTACGTTGCAAGGAAAGTGTTTTTTAAACTTTAAAGCATTTTATTAATTTGTGTTGTTATATTAGGGACAGGAAGATAGGAAACTAACTGCACTTCATCTGGGTGTCTCCATGCTGAATCTGGCAGCCACTGGTGAGGGGTGTTCTCGAGGGGAGTCATGCTTTTGTTTGAGTCAGATCTCTGAAGTCCCTTCCAGCTCAGCATCTGTGCTGACTGAGTGCCTGGGAGATTTCTTAACCCAGGGGAAATAATATAAATACACAAGATTTTAAAGAAGGCACCATCACTTACTCAAAGAAGGAAAACAGTAAAGCTGCTGAAGCCCTTTCATTAGTCTAAACTCTCCTGGTAATAGCTGTGTCAGCTTTGTTAACCGTGCTTATTGAAATCATTGTGAATTTAGGCTATAACTGGATATAATAAACATAATATTTAATAATGTGACATTTGCTGTCACTTAATAGTTTTGAGTTTGTAAAGGTTATTGTGCAAGGAGCTATTTATTTCCTTCTAGGCCAAATGCTTAAAATTTGGTCAGGTGTTTGTCAAGTGAAGACCAATGTCTATGCTAAGCAAGATTTCCTGTAAGGATCATTAACTGAATCTCAGATTATAGTACATAGTCCTCATTTTCTTTCTATTTTAAGAAAAAAATAGAACTGCCACTTAAACTAATGTGTAACACCTCATATCCAAATCCATCATTGTTCATCAGTGTCAGGACAAATCCACCAAATACCTGTAACTGTCATTTCCAGCTTTGTACAGTAGTCTCACCATGGCCTCATCCTATAAGTTTTCAACCTCATACTCAAGTATTTATATTTTGTGGAATCCAAAATATCATTTGGACATTAATGGCTAGAGAATAAAACTTGTTTATATGATGGGATGTCCAGCAGTCATCCTTCCAAAATACCAACTGTTATAAATTTCAGGATTATGTGTAATCTACTTAATTGAATGTTTGATGTAATTCAAAAGAAAATGACCTTATTGAATTGGTAGAGGACACACAAGCACCTGAATTCATAGGAATTTCGATTTGAAGTTGGAAGGGTGCTTGGAGATCATGTATTCCAACCCTCTCACATTACAGGTGTGGGAAACTGAAGCCCAGAGATGTGAATTGACTGTGCCCCAATATCATATAGGGAGTGAATATCAGTTCACATTTTTACCCAAGTCCAGTCAATTCCATTAGAGATTATAATCCAGATTTTTAAGAGTAGTGATTGATTCTGCCAGTATGTTTAAGTTTCTTCCTTGAACACTTTATTTTGCTGAATGTGTAAAATTATAATGCTTTCTTATATAGATTCAAAGATAAATATAATTCTTAATTGAAAAATAATTTGCAACTAGGAAATGCCAAAAACACTGATTTCCTGACCAAAGTATAAATACTTTGAGGAATGTGAGCGAGCAGTTAGCTGCATATCTGAATATGTTCTTATATATAACAAAGTCTGATATTTGTTTTTATAAGCATTTCATATTTATAACTAAAATAGGCAAAATTTTAAAATTAACATGCTTTATTATTTGATTTGTAAGTTCTTATTGTGTTAAATATGATCTTCTTTGATGATGAAGAAGCAAATTCAGAATAAATAACTTGTTTTGTTAAAAAATTTAACTGCCTGTTTTTTGGCGATTGTTGTTTTCCTACTAATATAGTATGGTAAAAATACACCCCAAATATCAACGACTAATCTGTTGGATTGAAAATTGTTTGTCTTCAAAAGATTTTTGTAAACATCAGTTTGTTAGTTTTGGTTTTCTAAAGTAGCTGTGAAATTAATTGAAAAGGTATCAGATTAAATCATTTGTTTTAATGTACAGTGTATACTTTGTGGGAATGAAACGTCTATCTCTGAGTTGTTGTGAATGCACATTGAGGTTATATTTTGTGAGAAGTGTACACTTTTTGTAGAAGAAACACATTTTAGCCTTCTATTTCTTGACTGGTAATTTAATCCTAAAGTTACTCCATACTGATGATGGCCAGTCTTATAAAAATCTAACATTTTAATGAAAAGATTATGCCCCAGACCGAGTCTAATTATATAGGATGTGGTAAGGCACTTAGCTCATATATAAAATAACTGCTAGAACTTCGAAGAAATGTTATCAAAAGTCCCTCAGAAATATTTTCTAGAACTTTATGCAAATGACTCTTTAAAGTATACATACAGAAAATTATGCTGCAGAAACAACAAAGCATTATGGTTCAAAAGCTTAGTTAATAGATGCCTCCTTTGGCATCTGTACACAGCTAAAGTTTTCCATTATCAGTATAGAATTGAAAGCTGTCCAACTAGTTGAGAAGCCTGCCTACCAAAGAAGAATCATAAAGGACAATTAACTATTTTTAATCTCACTGCTGGGGGTAACTACATGAACTCATGCTCCAGACAGAATAGAAAGTTTACATTACAGAGTGCTGAGATTATCTAATTGCTTCCATGTCTTCCAAGCCTAGATTTTAATCTTGCTTTTTAAAGTATTTAGTCATTATTATCTACAGGGAAGTAATGCAGTTTTGGCATTTAGTGGTGAAATTCCTTCCCTAATCATTCTCAAAGAGTTCCTGCAAGTATCTAGAAAGTAGTTGTCAGGGAATAAGCAGAATATAGACTTGGGCAAATCATTTAACCTTTCTGGTCCTCAGTTTCCACATCTGTAAAATGAAGGGGATTAGATTAGATGCCAAAGGTCCCTGTTTACTCCTTTGACCCTGTGAACTGAAATCTGTAGGATTAAAAACTGATTCCTGGCAGAGGACAACCTCATGAAACCTTGGAAGAATGTTTTGGGCAGGAGATTTATTGAGCTGGTTAAGATGGATTAAAATTCAGTTTTGAGTTAGGAGGAAGGAAAAAGGCCAGATAAAACTACAAAAAACTGAGACTCTAAAGCTACGGTATCAGACTCAAATAAACATAGGGGCCACTAATCCATACATAAGGATCCCTGTGGGCCCCATAGTGACTTAATTTTAAAATGCAGTATTTTGTAACTAAATAACTAAAACATAATATATACTATGTTTTATTGCATTTTTATGCGTTTTGTTAAAGATTTCTCAGTTACGTTTCAATCTGGTTCAGTTTGTGTCCCAAATGAGGCCACAGGACTCCATCTTTAACACCTGTGCTGTAAAGGACAGTATGATGTATCATACAAAGATAAAGCAGAGTTGGAAATGACATTCTCAGGTAAAAACAATGTGACAGTTCTTGGGGAGGGAGGAATACTTCTGGATGAAGGCCTTTATCTCATTACAGATAGGTTAACAGAAAATATTGATATATGCATTGGCACAAGAAAGTCAATTACAGTTTTTGTTCCCTACTATTAGTGTAATCTGGTGGCTCTTTCTCTTACTTTGTCAAAGTCCCACAATTTTAAATTGTTTAGCTTTGTACTTAAGTATTAGGAGAGTTTGCTTTTATTGGACCTGATTCCTTTTTTTGAGGGGGGGAGGCAGGGCAGTTGGGGTTAAGTGACTTGCCCAAGGTCACATGGCTAGTAAGTGTGTCAAGTGTCTGAGGCTGGATTTGAAATTAGGTCCTTCTGACTCCAGCCCCAGTGCTCTATTCTCTGAACCACCTAACTGCCCCTGGACCTGATTCCTTAGGCCATATTTGTTGTATAATCTGGATATTGAGGAATGTTTAGCTTCATTGCTAGAGAGTGTTGGTAAATTAAATTTCTATAAATACACATTTTTTGTACCAGTTAATATTATTATTTAAAAGAATCCTGTGTTATTTTGTAAATGCTAATCTTCCATCCTTCCCATTAGATCTCTTTTGTTTATCAGGTGTTCTTAAATTCTTCCTATTCTGAAGTCCTATTAAGAGATCGCTTTTAGATATTTGGTTTTGGTTAAATGTATAAGGCAAGGATTATTCATTTATCTGGGCATCATTTGACCATTAAGGGTCCACCATGATGTAGCCTCAGAAGACTTTTCCAGTCTCACTAATACATTTTGTCTCCTTCATAAATCCTGTGCTTCAGCTGAACAGAGCCACTTACTGTTCCCCAAGTCCATATTGTATTTCCCTTCCTTCATGCCTTCATTCATTTTCCTGCCTCTACTTTGAATACTTTTGTTCTCCCACTTTACCTGTTCAGTATTTACCTTTGAGTAAATTGAAATTTTTTCCTGCTTCCGTCTAACAAAGTAATTTTTCCCTCCTGAATGAATTACTCTGTGACTCTGCACTTACTGTATTTTCACATTATGCCTTATACTTATGGATGTATGTCTTCTCTCCTCCTGGATGGCAAGCTCCAAAGGGTCAGCAAAGGCTGTTCTTTTGTTATTTGCTGTTTGTCTGTTTTTAAAAACCTCTCCCACAGTGTTTAGGACATTAGTGTCTTTACACATTGTGGGTGCTGATTTTTTTTTTTATAATGCTAAAGGAATTTCTCATTTGTGGGGTCACAGGAGACAGACTTCTTAAAATTCAGATACTAATGGAATTGACTTATTAAAAATAATAAACGTAATAATGGGTGGTAAAAAAAAATAAACAAAATGGCTTTCCTACATAGAGTCTCTATGTGAGTTGTAGATGGCAGAAAGAATGTGAACTTGATAGAGTAATTAAGCGTTCAGAATTACTGACTGAGGCTTTATGGGACTGGTCTTCAGATAGGTTAGGTCAGGAATATTTCTGTGGGTGAGACCCTGTGTTCTGTAGGGAGGAAGGAGGACTTTGGACACACAACAAAGGAGTGGATATAGGGGCCAGCAAAGAAGACCTAAATATCCTGAAATTTTAGGTTGAAGGTGTGAACTAGGAAACTTGAAGTAAAAGTCCATGAAGAGCCTGATTAATGAGTTAATCTGCATCCCAGTAGCATAAGCAACAATAACTATAGATATGGTACAGGGCTGAAAATGTAGACCTGAGAAAAGCAAAACAGGCCTTCAAAATGGAGGTTTTACAAAATTCTTTTAGCTGCCAAGAATGCTCTGTCTTTGTTGAGTATATTTTGTAATAGTTTTTTATATGCACAACCTTTAGGTGAAGATTTTACGTAACCCAAGAGTATCGGCTGCATTAACAACAGTGGTAACTCCTTGATAGGAATTGTAGGTTTGTGTTTTCTAATTGAAATGTTTCTACTCCATAATCATTTATGTGTGTCAGTCTGATTCATAAAGAACCAGGAACCCTTCATTCTGCTGACTCTACCTTATATTTGCTAAATGATCTTGTCCAAGCCATTTGGTGTTTTCTTGTTTTATGTTTTTCTCTAAGAGGAGAGTAGTACATCGCAGACAGCTTACAAATTAATATCTCTAACATAATTTGTGTTTTCATATATTTGTAATTTCTAGCAGTATCACTAGCTACTTTGCTATCATTATTATGGTGTTACCCTGATAAGTCAGATGTTTTCAACTGGTGAGTTAGATCATTTGAATCTGTGGGTAATTGCAGGCAATTCCAGTGTAAAAATATAGGCTTACATAGCAGCAATGCGTGTGAATAGTTATTTTCACCTTATGTCCCTCCTACCAGACATATATTTCCGAATTGCCCTCTCCTGTTGAGCTATAGCAGTGACTTTCTATGTTATTCCTTTGGCAATTTATCATTATTCTATGGAATCATAGATTTAAAGCTGAAAAGAGGCCTCTGAAGTCATGAAGTGCACCCCCACTACAACCCTCTCCCCCTCATTTTAAATATGACTAAAGCCCATAGAGGATCTGTGTTACCTTAGGAAAGTTATCATCTCTGGGCCTTACTTTCCTTGTTTTTAAAATCTAGTGTGAACTAGATGGCTTCAGAAGTACTTTCTAGCTTTAGATCTGGTATCCTGTGATCCTTTGCTTTATTGGCAGAGGTAGAATTTCAGACCAGATTCCCAGACTGCAAATCAGAGCTCTTTCCACTGTACCCTGCTACCTCTCAAATAGCTCTTTATATTGTGTTGAAATGTTATTTAAATTTTGTGTTTTAAAAGAATGTTTCAACTTTTGTGTCTCTTGTTTTCTTGACTAGATTGTGAGCTCTCTAAGGGCAGAAACTTTGTCTTACGTCTTTGTAGTCTCACTCCCCTAACTCCAATAGCAGCTAGCACAGGGACTCGTATGCAGTAGGCACTCATTAAATATTGTTTTGACTTAATTTTTTTTCAATCTTAACATCCCAGTTTCCCTTCTCCAAATTAGATCTATTCATTTGTTTACATGGTGCCTAAGAATAAAAAATGTAGTATGTTAGAACTCAAGAATGAATAAGTGGTATGTAGAAAATACTTTATTTTCGCATCCATGATAATGTTAGAAATTCTGAGGTGTTGAAAGCTGAAAAGTCTTGTACCATAATACCTTTAATATGGAAAGTTCAAAATGCTTTACACATTTTATTTGTCCTTACCCACATCCCTGTGTGTAGATAGAAAGTGAGCACAAAGTAACACAACACTTAAGGCTCATAAATAATTAAGGAAATCCGTACAGTTGATCTGTGAGAGAAAAAAAATTTATTTCCATATTCTTAATTGGAGACTGAGGAATCCAGGTGATTGGGTTAAGTGAGTAAACTTCCCTTCTTTGGTATTAGGAAAGTGCCTTAACTCTTGGGCTATTAGGTATCAATTTATTATACCAAGTACTTTAGAAGTGCATTCTGAGCTACTAGATGATTTTAACATCCCATTAAGAGAAAAATAGAGCTCGTATCACTTTAGCATTTTAATAGATTTGTGAGGGTACTTCCTCTACCAGTATAGATCTTAACCCTTTCAGTTCTTCTTAGATATACTTCTTTTGTATAGCCTCCCCTGCATCCTCCAAAGAGGTCAGCCACATGTTGGAGACCTTCCAAGGATCTGTCGGGAGCAATAAAGTACTAGGCTGTTCATCTCTTACCTGTTTTTCTTTTTTAGATGAGTGACCCATTTCATTCTCCGATTTTACTATTCCTGGATGATGTCTTTTACATAGTTTCTTGCACATAAATAAATATTAAAATAAGCATTTTGTAGTCTCATCATTGACCTTAATCCCTCCAACTAATGGTGTAGGTTGCTACCTATCTACACCTCTTCCACTACAGTTCTTCTCTATGTCTTCCTGTGAAACTTGCAGGGGGTCCACTGCCACAAAATCCTTTCCTCTGGATCTGTGTGACATTATTTATATGCAGGTGGAGCACATGAGTTGTCTGTGTTTTGGCCATCCCTTTCTTTCATTACTACTCTAAACAGGCCCCCTTTTTCTTCATACATTTCTCTGGTTTCCTTTACATCACTTCTGCATGATTCTTTCTTGATATGTGTCATTGCTATTTGGGTGACCTATAACCCTCTATTTTTCAACTCATGAAGCAAAGATGAATATTATTTTTTTCTTTTTAATTTGATTTATTTACTTTTAGCTTACAAGATTCAGTTCCATAATCTCTTGAGTTTCAAATTTTCTCCCCTCCCTCTCCCATGGTGGCATGCAATCAAGTATTGGATCTGCAAATTTTTTAAACTGGGCATTAGTCTGATTGTATAGAAGGGTTGTAACCAATGGAATGA
>CM053597.1:87430328-87467051 GCA_028646575.1 Pseudocheirus occidentalis
CTAGGCCTCGCCTCCTCTTGGGGTTTTATATTCCGTGGTATTTTGACCCACAGAAAAATGAATACACAACCCACAGAATAAAAGTATAAAACATGGATACAACTGTGGATGGATTAGTAGATTTTTAGTTGTAAATTACTAGATTTTTGCAACTAATAGTTGCAGATCAGTAGATTTTTAATTGCAGATAGTTATAGGTAGGTTACATGTAGAGAACAAAAGAAGTTTTTAAAAACCTAGGTTTTATAAATACTTAAAACCATATAAAATCACCCATAGTGACTTATAATCAGTTTCAAAGATTATTTTAACTTAGTAGTATCTTTGTCTGCTTTCGAAAGAATAGTGATGTTGTCCTTTGTATTTTAGCCAGTTATTATTGTTGCTGTTGTTCAAAAGGCACATAATCAGGCTGTGAATACTGTAACTCTTACCAGCTTGTTGGACTACGTAGATTTGGAAAATTGGTAACTCATCCCTTTTTAGGAAATACTGTTTCATTTCTTAGGTTCTGTAATGGAAGATTTCTATAGAAAGTTTTCATATTGGTTAGTGAATTATCATACATTTGATGGTAAATTGAAATATGCCCAGAAGACATTGGCATTCTGAGCAGATACATAGCACTACTTTGATTGAGCAACTCATTTGAAGAGAGTAGGCAGTCTTATATTTGATATTATTATAAACTGTCTCTTAGCCCTGATTCCCTTCATCCTTGAAATGAAAGGAAACACCTTTCTCCCTCCCCTCAGTAGAATGTAAGCTCTCTTAGAGCAAGGGATGTGTGGGGTTTGGATTTTTTCTGTTTTCTGTTTTTGTTTTTTTCAATTTTTGGTATTTGTATCCCTAGTGCCTACCACAGTGCCTGGCACAGATAGAGGGCATTACAAATGTTTGTTGAATTGAATTTTTTTCAAATTCAAATAGCCCCTTGCTGCTTTCTCCCTCTGAAGTGCATCTCCAGTTTTACAATTAGAAGAATTTGTGATTGCTTTCTTTTTCTGTTAATTGACATGGTTTTTTGTTCTTAGATCTTTCTTGACTTTTCATTTTAATGAGCTCAGAAATAAGCCTTTATGTTCAGCTTTGTAACCTTTTTGTCCTTTGTCAGTCAGCAGTCTGAACACTTCACAAAGTGAACCTTCATCTTGTTGTGACAAAATTGTGTTCTAAAATATTGATGACAAAAGTATAAAATCATGGAGAAGCTGCACAAGGGAACTCAGCTCCCTGCCCGTTAAAGGGTTACTTTTCCCTTTTTATTTATCCTCTGAGCTCCTAATCACTTAAAATCCTGACCAATTTTATCCTGTAAGAGGGCAACCCGTAGTAAGTGCTTAATACAAAAAAAGAAAGAATCCCCGCCCACCAAAGAAGGACATATGTTTCTAACTTCAGCTTTTTATTTTTTTTTTTTTATCTTTCATTTTTTGTTGGTAAATCTCCCAGACAACAACAGTTCTGTAGAGAGTTTAAATATGAAGGAATGGCAGGACGGGCTAAGGGCACTTCTACCCAACATTAACATCAACTTTGGTGGACTGCCCAATGCTTCTTCCCCCTCCAACGCCAACCACAGTGCACCAACGTCCAACACTGCCACCACCGACAGCCTGAATTGGGACAGCCCTGGCAGCTGGATGGACCCCGCCATCATCACAGGTAACTCTCTTGCTCCTTCAGCTCCACTGACTACCATCATGCTGGTCTTTAGCACAAGTTAAATCAGCAGCTGAAAACTTGAGTTAGTATGCAGTGGTTTCTTCAACATAGTCTTCCTTTCACAAAGCTGCAAGCGCCGTGCGGCCTTGTGGAACTATAGGTGTTGTGCGTGCTTGACTTAAATTAGGGCTTTCTTTTTGTACCTAATACTTTTCCTAAGGCAAACTGCCTAGTACACTTCTATAGGTCCAAGTAGGTGTTACTTCTGACAAGATGTGTGTGAAATAAAGGTTCTAAGGCACCAAATGGGCTGACTTGTTCTGTTTTAAAAGGGACATACTCCACTTGTTTATAAAGCTCTCTTTTATAAGGCTATTCTATTTACTTATCTATCCCTGTTAGAAAGGGAAAAGTACTATTGAGAAATTTCTCCATAGAATTACTGGAAATCGTTTTTGTCCCTGTCTTCACAGAAGAGCAGGGACTAGGCCCCTTTATTTGGAGGGGAAAGGCATGGGCTTTTAGACCAATGTGGGTATCCTCAAAAAAGCCTTGGTCATGGGGGAGGGGGAAGCAAAAGATTTTAAGGTTGTTTGGGGATGGAAAGTATGGTTTAATACGAGTGTATACTTGTAAAGACTAATCACATTTTCTGCTTGTTAGGTTAACTTTATGTTTCTGCATAAATTCAACAATTCTTTTCCCTTCTTCTTTCCTTTTCAGGTATCCCAGCATCAACAGGAAATAATTTAGACTCTCTTCAAGATGACAATCCTCCACACTGGCTAAAATCCCTTCAGGCCCTCACAGAGATGGATGGCCCCAGTGCTGCTCCATCACAAACCCACCACAGTAACCCCTTCAACACACAGATCCCTCTGCACAGAGCCAGCTGGAATCCTTACTCTCCCCCTTCAAATCCCACCAGTTTCCATTCCCCACCCCCAGGCTTTCAGACCGCCTTCAGACCACCCAGCAAAACCCCGACAGATTTACTACAGAGTTCTGCACTGGACCGCCATTAGGGGAAGGAGAAAAAAAACCATTAGAAATGCAGGAATTGCCCCGCCCTGTCTCCTCCCTCTCAAGTTACCCACTGTACCCTTCTCATAACTTTCTTTCTGAAGAATCCAGTTCCTGATCAACTCTTTTTTCCCTTTCCTCCCACCCCCAGATGCAATGCGATCACAGGGTCATTACCATCTTCTTTTTTGTCATGAGTTTTTGCTGGTCCAGTGTTTAATAACCAACACTGTTGATTATTTCCTAAAATGCCTTTTAAGGAGGAAAAAGAGAGAGAGAGAGAAAGAGAGAGATTAAAGGGCAGTCTCGATACTTAGAAAATTACTGTTTGTCTTTTGCACATAATAATGACATTTTCTGCATAGCAGAAAATGACGATTAATCTATAGGGAAGGTCATGTAAATGAGTAAATGCAGAATCAACTGCAGTTTCAAAACCAAATTAATTTAAATGAGATTGCTGAATATATGGGGGGAACAGTGGTCTAGGCATCTATCTTATATTCAGTATATCACTATGCAGGGAAAATGCTTCTTTTATTTAATTTTTTTTTTTTTTGGCAAGTTGTCAGGGGGAACTTGATTGTCTTTAAGCAAGAGAGTTAACATGGGAGTTGATGGAAAGACAAATTGATCTGTAGCAGTAACTAGCCTGTTGCTCAAGAGTTCATAAAGAAGGGGAAAATGAGAATGAAACAATTTTGGCTTTAGATTCAAAGTTAAAAAAAAATTTCTTTTAAGTATTCGATTTAATACCTAGCATATAAACAATATAATTATAAGCAGCCGGAATACAAGTGATTTTTTTTTTTTTTTAGTCTTTTTGTCTCCTCTATCAGTCTCTCTCTTTTTTTCCTTTTTTTTTTTTCCCCCAAAGTTAAATTCACCTGACTAGGGCACTCTGGGATAGCACTGCATTGGGGCCATACGATCACCATCAGGAGCGAAACCTTTGACCTCCTCTGCCTGCAGCTTTTACTTAACCCTGTAGTTTCTGGACATTTGTGCAGTATTGAAAAGACAGGAAAAAAGGAAACATAAACATGGTTATAACCTGACGCTAAAACTAAAAACAAGGAAATGTACCTCTTTCTTCAGAATTAAAACTAAAATCTTAAATAAAACACAAAACTTGATGATCTTTGGGTTTTTTTTTTCCATTTTTGTTTATATTTAACATGGGTTTCAAACAATTGTGATGATCAGTCAAGTGTTGATTTATATTTCCATTTGTTAGAATGGGAATTAAATCTACAGCATGTAAAGGAATTATGAGATCAAGAAATTAAAGAAGACCATTTGGGCAGGGGCTCAGTTCTTGCTATTCCCCCTGGAAATCAACATATCTGACCATCAAGATCTTCAGCAACGTTAAGCAGGAATCATCCATCTTTACTACTGAGGTCATGTAGAGAACCCTCAAATACCAAATCTTCCTTAACCCACTTATATCACTGAGTGTTTGGTGGGACAAATAATGTCATACCATTGAACAAGATGATATTAGGCAGAACTCAGGTTTTCCTGATATCAGGAAGGAATCTGCCTGGTTTCTGTCTAGCCGTGGATTAGCTAGAGAAATTCAAATCTCTTGCTGTTACACTTTCAGCCTTGTGCCCCATTAAAAAGGATATTTACATCTTGGATATCATTGCACAGATCTTCAAAATCATAGCTCCATCCTGTGATACATTAGAGGGTGGAATTGACTACCTGGCCTTGGTTTCCTTATATTTGTACTGTACTTTTTCTAAAATGTTTGATCTTGCCCTTAAGAGCATTCTAAGACATGGAGTTTGAATACCTTGCATATGGAAAAATATTCATCCAAATTAAAACTTTGTCATCATAGATTTGCATTGGTCCAATGAAAAAAGTGATACAGTTGTGAACTTGTTTACTTTGTTTTTTAAGCCAACACAAAACTATATTGGAATTAGATACTTGTAAAATGTATTCATGCTGTTAAGGGGTCAACTGGGCCTTGGGTGAATCACTGGAATTGTTGCCTCTTTCTGTAAAATGAGTTAGCCCTACCTCTCTGTGATATTAAAATTGAAGAAACTAACACTTGAAAATACAGACTGCTAAATGTGCTGCCACATGTTTTCTGGGCTTCCAGGAAAACAGGTTTTCAGCACCAATGTTTGTTTTGACACTGAAAACTATAATGCATGTAAGATGAACAAGCTTTTAGAAGTCTTAATTCAGGGTGTCCTGTGGTGGTTCGATGTTAGTCAGATTTGTATCCTAATTCAGATGAAGTTACCTTCAGTTTTCCGAGTTAAAGCTAAGTTCATTAGTACAGACACTTAAATATTGAATCACTGAAGTCATCGTCTGTCTACTCATATACTTTTATCCAGTTCCATTGGCATGGGGTACTCAACAAATAAGAGTAAAGAATGTTTTCTTCACCCACGAGGCAGTCAAGAGAAATTGTCTTCAAAGGGATAACTCCTTGGAACATTTTGTCAATGCTTCCTAATTAAATGGGTGTGATCCTAAGTAGCTCTTGTATGTACCTGTGATTTAATCATTCATCCACTGATGCAGATGGCCAGCTTGCCTGTAACTTTGTAGAAGGTTGCCTGGGGGATTGAGAGAATTCATTTGCCCAGGGTCACCCAGCTTCTTTGTGCAGGGGCATGTGGAAGACTGAAACCCAGGTCATCTTTACACCTTGACTTCTAGAAGGGACTCTTTGAGGTGATTATTTCTGGCAATCAGTAGTGACCTACATCATTTGGAATTTTATTTCTAAGAACTATGAGGAAAATCATTGTCCTAAAAGTCCAGAACAGTCCTAATGATAACTAGTCCTTGACTTTTTTTGGATTATAGGTCCAGAGGTGGATATTTTCACGAGAATCTGTATTGATAAATGGTTTGTTAGCAGGCATATGTTTGTACTCTTAACTCTTTCTACCTCCTACAGCTTCCTTTACCAATAATCTATAAAGGGAAGCAGGTGCATGATAGAGATTTTTGTGAGCTGAATAATTTTAAAAACTATTTCCAATATTTAACTAATAGATGCTCAGATTATAGACATTTTAAAAGAAACAACTAGCCACTTATTAATTTTGTTCAAATAAAAATCAGTAACATGTTTTTAAAAATTCCTTGTACATCTGGTCCTACAGTGTGTCTTTTCTATCTTGAATTTTTCTGTACCGCTAATATCTGCTTTTAATCACTGTCTGTAGTACAAGGTAGATGAAGGAAGTGGTTGGGAATGATTGAATAGTAGAGTTCCAATTAATTGATCTTTTGACCCCATCCCTTCCCCATAAGATTTTTATTATTTGTTTGTGTTCCTTCTTTTTTTTTTTTTAATCTAAATGTACCACATGCTTTCTGGTTTCTTTTCATACAGTCATCATGAGGTAAGTGTGAAACATAAACTAATTTCTTAAGCATTTCCAGTTAAAAGGTGATGGATACTGAGAGTGGAATGATTTCTTTTTTACCCAGAAACTATACCATGAGTCAAAGGGAGAGTAAGGAATAAATTTCTTGACAAAGCCTAGTATAATCTACTGATTAGGTTTTCGCATTGTCCCAGATGTCCCCCCCAAAACTGTGTCTTTTTTTTCCTAATTATTATTATTTTTCCCCTTTAACATGACCACATTGAGACTTAACTGTGTAGGAAGAATTAAGTCTGAAATGGAGCTTTTAAGTGACAGAGATTGGTATGGAAGGGTATTGTAGATTAAAGTCTGTGTTTCTTTGATTCTTCTACCCCAATGAATAGCAACTATTAATTTGGCTTGTATAATACCAAACTAGCTGAAAACAATATGTACTCATTAACTTTTGGGGGTTTTTCTTAGCTAATATTCACTGAATATAAATTTTCAGCAGATTGTAGTGGGACTGTAGAATGCCAAGGGAAATAGATATTGTTCCTGCCTTCAAATTAATGATTAAGGTTTGTGAAGAAGTTTGCATATATTATTTAATGATCCAAAGGGAGACAGCATATTTGAAAAGTACCTCACACAAAGTAGAAAACAGTTGTAACTAAACACGTGAGAGGATTTTTCAAGATTTCCCACTTGTGTATAAAAAATGTCTGTCTCAAACTTTGTAAAGATTATTTCTTTGATCAGTGCACACAAATGATGGGGGTCCTGGTAGATAAATGAGAAAGATGTGCCTTCATAATATCACAAAGCAAAGCTGCACTATTATCTACCTTTGTATTTGTTGCTTCTAAAGATTGATTTAGCTCTGAATTTATGTCTGACAGCATTTTAAAAAATTATTATGAATTAAATTAAAAATGAACATTTTTAAAATGAACCAAACAATTACTATTTAGGAAACTGAACTGTTACGTACAGTTTAAGTGAACATTCAATTTAACGTAGTAACAAAACTGTCCCCATTTTGCTCTGTCCCCCTTCTGAACTTCGATGTATTTTTAAAAAGTTGCATTGTCTGTCTGTTAAAGCATTACCATAGTTATTACTAGCAATCTACACTCTCCTTCCTTTTATCATTGGCAATATTTACTCATCATCCTTAAAGAGGAACCAAGTGTTCAGTCAGTGACTAAAAACTGATTTCATGCTAATTTTGAAAAGCAGTGAGAACGTCTGTAGAAAACATTCACAGAGTTCTGAGCAGCATCCAGACAAATATGTTGTGCCTTGGTGCTTGCCATGAAAATTGTCAAGACCTCGACACCATAGTCAGAGTTTATTTGCAACATTGCCTGTGCCAGTGACTTGAATTGCCCTGTTGCTAGCCACCTACAAAATCAGTGGCCCAGTCTCCCGATGGGGATTTGCTACATTGATTATATCCAGAAGGAATCGATGTCAAGAGGTTTTGTGAAGAAGATGAATTTTGAGCAGCTTTGCCTGTTTAGTTGAGAGAGGAAATTGTGAAGGTGCTGATATGGACATAGAGCGAGTTGGAGGTTGGAGGATCAGATTTGGCAGCACAGATGGGCTCCTGTTGGCCTTTAGCTATTGAGGCAATTGTAATAGAGAGTCCCTTCTGGCGAAAGCATGGGCAGTGACATAAGAGTTCAAAAGAAGATTGGTGGCATGATAAAAACTGCTTTTTAAAAAGGTTACTATTAACCTTAAAAAGGTTACCTAAAAAGGTAAGAGGAATCAGATTCAAGAATAACATGGAGCTGAGTGTCCTGTCTAGAAGGCTTATGGGAACAATTTAAGTGATCCGTTGACTAATCTAGATTGTGACCATAGCAGGAATGAATTTAAGAGAGCCTGTGGAGGAAATAAACAAGATTTATTGATGAACTAGGGGGAAAAATTTCTAAATTATCTCATGGCTTTGAACCTGAAAAATTAAGACTAGTGAAAGTACTTATGAGAAGGGGTAATGCATTTCCTTAGAAAAGGGAAAGGCTTTATTTTTCATGTTTTGTAGGCCATTCCCATGAAAGGCGATCTATTTTGTGGATGGGAAGTACAGAGGTAGAGATGCTGTGAGATTGGCACTGGAGTCAGAGATTTGGGAACTTCACTGCCCGAAGGAGGCCATAGAAGCCTTGACTACGTACCTGAGGGACACATGGTTAGAAGGCGTGAACTCTGGAGCCAAGACAGCCTGGATTGGAGAAGGGGAGGAAACAAAAGGAGGAAGTACAAGAAACTATAGTTACTATTAAGGAAGAAAAGCTTACTAATAATAAAGATGAGATGCTAATAGTAGTTAAAGATAATAGAGAACTAAGAAGATACTGATATTTGGTCAAGAAGAAATCTAACCTTAACGTAATTTCAGTGTAGAATTAAAAATAGGAACAAGATGAAAGAAAACCAGCAGACTGTAAGATCTTTGAGGGCAAAAACTACCCTTTTTTTTTTGTCTTCTGTGTGCTTCTAGTAGACCCTTTATAAATATTTAATCAAATTGATGATGAGGAAATGGGGGGCCACTACAGATTTACCCATTTAAAAAGTTGGTCCACCAAAAAAGGTGGAGGGCCTCCTATGGAGATAGTAGCTGGGAAAGGGCTAGGTTCTTGATAACTTTGCCATTATTTTGTGACCTGGGTGGATTTTTAAAGGTAGAAGAAAAAAATCAATGAGGATGAAATCAGTGTGGGAAGTAAGGCATTTCAGGTGCAGTGGAGTTAGAAGATGATCATGGCTTGAAAACTGTCCTTTGGAGGGAGTGAGAGCAGAGCTGTTTTTTATGTTAATAGCTGTATATAGATAGATCACCTCAGAGAACCAATTAAAGCTTTCTTTGTGTTTAACATAGAATCAGTAGTATCAGAATTTTGTTAAGGACGACCCTGGCTGTGGATCTTTTCTGCTGATAAATTATATTGCTTCCACCAAGCAAAAATACCAAATTTCTTTTTCTTTAAACTTTTCCATTCAGTTATGCCCAGTTTTTAAATTTCCTTCTGCTGCATCTATGTGGGGGGGGGGGTGTGAGGAGAAGGTTATATTTTTGGTGTTTGAAGTTTTTCAGATTTTTTTTTTCTAACTAGTGGTGGTAATGAGTTCTTTCAGTCACATTCTCTTCACAGAACCTCTGCTTTCCTGTAATTAAAAAAAGATGAGATAAACATTTGCATCTCTTCTCCCTTAAACAAGTCTTCCATTTGGGAATTAAGAGCTAAGAAGGGCTACACTAGGGATTACAGAAATCCTTTGGTTGTGATCATTTTAAGAGTGACTATGATTTCTAGTAGGAATGGGAGTGGGACATGAATGTGTTACCATATTTTACCCACAAGTTGCAAGTATGTCTCACAAACTTTTGTTTTCTTTTCTTTTTTTTTTTTTGGAGGGCAGAAGGTAGGGCAGTTGGGGTTAAGTGACTTGCCCAAGGTCAAACAGCTAGTATGTGTTAAGTGTCTGAGTCCAGACTTGAACTCAGGTCTTCCTGACTCCAGGGCCAGTGCTCTATTCACTGCACCACCTAACAGCCTTTTGGAAAACATGATGGTACTGGCTATCTTGGAAGAATAGTCTTGGACTAAAAAGAAATAACAAGATATATAGGTATAGTCTGATTTTAGTGGTTATAAAAGTAAGTACTATACAGGGGACACATGCATTTGTGTGGTGCAGTCAAGGATGTGCTGAGAAAAATTTAACTGACTCAAAAACAAACAAACACCACCATAATATACTTTTAAGTTTAATCTGCATCATTCACATTTTCTCTATCACTCTCTTAGGTCTAGAGCCTAGATTTCCAGTCAAGAAAGCAATAAATTAAATTTGTAGTATTTGTTGTTTTCTAAGCTCTAAAGGTTTACACTAAAAATTTAACTATTGACCACTAACCAGGTTTGGAGCTGACTCCAGCACATCACTGAATGCACCAGATAAGTGGGATTCAGCCACCCTGGCAGTCCCTAAAACCTTTTCAAGGAGTATGAGAAGTCAGAACTATTGATAAGAATCCTAAGATATTTTAATTTCTAGGATCCTAAGTATTGCTAGCTATAAGGCACATACAAGCTTTGTAGGGTGGAGGGGGGGGGGTTCTCAGTAATTTATAAGAATGTAAAGGGGTCCTGAGAACCAAAAGTTTGAGAACTTAAGAGTATAGTGAGAGTGGTGGTTCTCCTTAAGTGAAGGCATCCAGCATAGTGTAGAGTAGAAAAAACACTGAACTTGAAAGTGAATTTGGGGCCTACCTTTGCCACTGACTGTGATCTTGGGCAATTTCTGTAACTTCCTTTGGCCTTCATTTCCTTTGTATAGAATAAAGAGATAGAACCAAATCTCCCAAATTCTTTCTAGCTCTAATATTTTATAATACCATGATCCATGAGTATTAATAATAATAAAGATGCTAAGGAAAGTGGTGTTGAAGAACCTGGGATTATAACTTTAGAGCTAAAATGGGCAGTCTAATCCAAAATTCTCATTTTTGAGGCCCATAGAAGTTAAGTGACTTGCCCAAGGTCTCCCAGGCAGAGATGAGATTTGATTCCAGAGCCTCAGACCAAAAAATCCAACATGCTTCTATTGCACCATATTATTTCTCATAGTTTCACCTGAAAAGAGAGAACTGGCCTACTTTTCCTGCATCAACTCAAGCACATTTTCTCCTTCCTTCTTTTTTCTTCTTTATGCTGCCAGTCCTTAGTACATCTGACTTCACCAATGCTTGCTATCTCCCAAGAACCTCATATTCTAAAATTATCTTCCTCTTTTCATCCCAATCAGAATGCCCATTTATTGAGTTTGTTTCCAGCTAAATGTTCTGATTAAAGTAATTGACACTACAGTATGAATTACTAAAAGTTATTACTCTCTTGGTTATTTTCATCCCCAAATAAGAACTTAATAGCTTAAATGAATCCCTAATTAATAGGCTTTGTGAGGAGAGACATTTTTAAACCAGGATAGGCATCTCATAGTCTTTGCGAATTCCCTTATCCGAGTCTATCCCCTAACTCCACAGATGCTGATATACCTTAACCATTCTGCCAAACCAAAATAAGCGAAATGAATATTGTTTAGAAACATTCATTTTCACAGCCAGTTAGTCACCAGCATGCCTTGGTTTTACAGGTGTCTCAGACGGTGGTCTCCAAGCAGTGGTCTGATGATTGTCAGTTATATTCTGGGTAGAACTAAGAGGTTGTGTTCGATTTTTGCTGAAGCTCTTTCCAACTCTGAAATGTTAGGATTCTGTCTTGTGGCATCAACAGCAACTGGGATTCCAAAGAAGGAACCTTTGAAATCATCTAGTCCAGTTCCCTTCTTTGTTTTACAAGAGATCTGTGACTGACTTGCCCAAGATCACATATATGTTTAAAATTAGGGTGAGGATTATAATACAGATCTTTTGGTCCCCAATCCAGTGCTCTTTGGGTTTAAAAAAAATTCTGAAGTTTTCTTAAAATTGTGAACTTGACAAACCATAATTAATATGAACGTTCCCATATATAAAGGCCAGAAAGAGGCTTGTCAATGAAATCTCATTTCTCTATTATGTATAGATTCTTTTTTTTAAAAGTATATTTAAAGTTGGAAAAGGGGGATTCTCTTGTAAACGTAGCTTGAATTGCCTTACTGTTGACTAAAACTCTGGGATGGAGCTCCCATATGTTATACATATATTTCACCTGATTTGCCCCTTTGGTAAGCATAGAGTAAAGGTTACCACTAGTCTTAGATGATCTACGGAAAACAGAAGTAAGTCTGAGGTAAAGCTCTCAAGGATAAACTGGGCAGGGCAGGTTGTGGACGTCCAGTAAGGAACACTGTAAACAGGGTTTTATAAAAGATCCAGCGGGGTCAACATGTGAGGTGTTCTTGACCAATGAGTCCCTGTTGTTGTGTCCTTTGGCTCACCTTTGTTTCAAGAGTTTCTATTTCTTCCATCTAGGGCTTTTAATTCACATTCAGTTATTGACTTCCTCTTGAAGTCCCTCTATCTAAAACTTGAACTGGTTTAAGAGAACTATCTCAATGTGCCTCTAGTCCATTTATGACACCTAGGGTGAAATACTATATATGCCACCTTTCTCTGTCTTGAGCTGAAGTGGAATACCTCTTTCTGTCTCTCTGTACACTAATTCTTCCCCAAACCTATACCTGTATTGCTCTCATTAATCGCACAACAAAGAAAACTCTGGGCAAGTAGAATAATTAATGGAGTTGCTGCCATTCCTGGAATAGAAATGGGGAGGAAGAAATTATCTGTGGGGGCTACTTTGCTTAGCACACCAACCAAGACCCTCCTCATTTGTCATATCAGTTCCACTTCTGGCTACCAATCATAGCATCACAGTGATTGTTTGAAGTAGTAGCAATAGTGGTACAGCAACAGTCTCACAAGGTTAGGACTGGGGGACTCATAGCTGGATGTTCAATGCCTGCTCAACCCTTGTTTGTGCATAGATACAATCCCGAGATGAAGGACCATCTTCTTCACTTGAACTTAAGTTCTCAGCTGCCATTCTGCCAGCTCCTACCAGAAATCTTTATAAAACTGTCCTAGGAGTCACTGTATGAAAATGTCACTAACTGGTGGTCTTTGAATAACATTGCTTGAGTATGTCTCATCTCCATGGCAATGCAGGGTTATAAGATATTAAATTTAATGTACTAGTACCAACATTGTCCTGCTTATCTGTGTCCCCATCTGCACTTCCTTCTGTTTTCTTCTGTGTATTTTTAAAATGCTTCAGGAACAATCTTTTCTCCCCCACCCTTTTTTGGGCATCAATATCACTCCCCACCACAACTCCACCCATCCACCCACCCCAAATACATAAAAGCTTTCCCTTTTAACAACCAAGTATAGATGAGCAAAACAGATTGATACGTTGGTCGTGTCTAAAAGTATATACCTCATTCCAAGTCTATGGTCCATTGCCTCTTTGCCAAGTAGTGGGAAGCATGTTTCATCTTTAGTCTTCCATAACCATGACTGCTCATTGAATTGATCGGAGTTCTTATCTTTCTAAGTTGTTTTCTTTTACAATGTTGAAGTCATTGTATACATTGTTCTGGTCCTACTTGCTTGATTCTTCATCAGTTTATACAAGTCTTCACAGATTCCCCTGTATCCATCCCTTCTGTCATTTCTTATATATTACTTGTGGTCTTTCTACTGTTCCATGCTTCACTCCCATCTAGATCTTATGCCCCTTCCTCTACCTATAAAAGAGCAACTTAAGGCCATTTCTGTCCTCATGTTAATGTCCATTTCCCTTCAAATCACTTTTTCAAGAGTAAAGCAATACCACTCCAAAGATGAACGAGACAGTATACCCATAGGGTTCATGTTTTTAGTTTTTTTTTAGTTTTATGGATAAGAAAAATGAGAGAGCAGATGAAGTGATATTCCTGAAGTCATAGGAAGGTAATGGCAGAACCAGGATTACAAACTCAGATCCCAGAATGACCAGAATAATACACTGTGTGATCAACCTTCAGGAAAACTTAAAAAAAAAAACAGTGGAAGTACATGTCATCTACCTGTTTCAGGATGAATTGCTAAATAACATTAAAAACAAGGTATAAGTTAAATCCCATTGCAACCTTATGATTGCAATGAAAGGTTGTATGTCCTTTAAGATTTCTAAGCCCTAATTTTTACTTTGAGCAATATTTGAAACAGCAAAAGGATTTAGAAAGGGCATAATGTTATAATGAAACTTGACCTATGGAATAAACTATTTCACTTTCTACTCTCTGTTTCTGGGACAAGAAAGATGCTTGACACTCTCGTCTTTTAAGAATAGAATAAAAAACATAGAATCTTTTTAAATTTTTTCTTGTCTTTTAAGATTAGAACTAAAAGAGCCAATTTTTCTCAAGTCCAGTTATGTTTAAATTTACCTAAATGAATGGCTAGGTTCATGTTGCCTCCCAGACCCAGAGAAGAAGCTGAGAATAAGGTGCTGCTGATGTGGGCAAACCACAATCCAAAGTGTAAAGTTTGGACCAAGTATGGGGATGATGAAATCTGGCTCCCAGCTCTCCTTAGCGAAGCAGGAAATTGCCAGTAATGACATTGAATAGCCATTGATTACACATCCACAAAAATCCAATCCCAGTCCTCATGCATTTTCCTTCCCTCCATTTTCATCCCCTGATTAGCTTAGTCTTGGTATTCTCTTAAGCAACAGCTGTGAAAGCTAGGCCATGAGGTTGACATGTAAGGTTTAGACTAGCTGGCTCATTGTTTGCATTTTGAGTGCAATCTGAAACATCTTTCATAGTAATTTTAAAAATAAAACTGCAATGTGTTGCAGTGTTCCCTTGTCTTCTCAGTTAAATGATTTTCTCAGGTCATTTCAGGGAAATTTCAAACTGGACTGGTTCCAGACTGATCTCTGAGAGTGAAAGGAGAAGTAAAATGCCAAGGCTATTGGCCAATTCATTCTCTCAGGTGTCAGCCGGAAAGTATTTATACAAACGTTTACAAGATTATGGAACACAGTGTAGTGTGTTCAGCCTTGCTAAGTGTGGAACTACCAGTTTCCCTACCAAACGACCATCTGCCTGAGGGCTTTCCAAAATGTTAATTCTGATATTAAACACTTTTCTGGAGGAAAGTCAGCTCTCTGGAATCTGGATAGTTTCAGACTACCCAGATGAAACTTTAAATAATTACCCTTAAAGCAAATTTTGTAAATAGCTTTTGTTCTTGACTATGTTTCACAGTTCTGCAATTTCCCTGAAATTTCCTTTTAGCAACATTTCTTTTAGGATTAAAATCTCTTATATAGGAATCAAGATCATAGATTTTGAGCCAAAAATGGGCCTCCCAGGCCATCTAGTCCAACCCCTAATTGTACAGATGAGGAAATCAAGGCCCTCAGAAGTTGTGGCTTGTGAAAGGTCACACAACATAGATAAGAAGGAGGGTTTGAATTTTTTGCTTTTATGGCCTTAGTCACCTATCAGATTGTGAACTACTTGAAGCAGGGACTGTTAGGTTTTTCATCTTAGTATTTCCAATACGTGGTGTAGTGACATATACAGGCACTTAAATTGTTATTGAAATGAATGAAATTGAAATCACATCCACCCTTTTCTCTGTACTCCCACCATCCCTACCTAGTTCTTATCACCTTTGACCTGAACAATTGCAATTGTTTCTTAACTTATTTCCCTGGCTCAAGCCTTCACTCCAATCCAAGATGATATTACTAAGGCACCATGTTACTCCAGCACTAGGTAAATTTTAAACTCCTTATGACCTCTAGGGTCAGACACACCCTTCACTATTCAGCATTTAATGTCCCTTTCAACTTAATCCCAACTTTCTTTCCAGGCTCCATCTGCATTGCTCCTCTTCTACTCTCCATGGTCCTGAAAGGCACTCCTCTTCACCTCCATTTCTTAGACTCTCTAATTTCCTTCAGAGTTCATTTCAAGTAACATCTTTTACATCAGTTTTTCCTGACCCTGTTTCTACCCCATCACCCAAATGATACTGTCTTCACTACAAGAAAGCATTTTGTCTTTCTTTTGTAGTATAATAATAGTTAGCATTTATAATGCTAATACTAATAATGATAATGTACTATAATAATAATTGCAGTAGTAGTTAGCTCTTTAAGCTTTCTGGTGTTTTCCAAATATTGTCTCATCCTGGGAGGTAGGTGCTATTATTATTCCTATTTTACAAACAGCGTAAACTGAGGTGGATGGAATTTAAGTGACTTGCCCAAGGTCATATGGTTAGGAAGTATTTGTAGATTGATTCATCTCAGGTCTTCCTGACTCCAAGTCTAACACTATCTACTGCTCCACCCATATGCTGACACATGGGTACATGTAGTTTCTCCCAATTAAATGTAAGCTCCTTAAGAGCAGGGACTGCTTCACTTTTTCCTCTTTATCCTCAACATTTTGCTTCTCCTTTCACTCTCAGAGATCAGTCTGGAACAAGTCCAGTTTGAAATTTCCCTGAAATGTTTGACTCATAGTAAGAACTAAATGTTTGATGCTTGCTTGAAGCTCAAGTACATAGGGATGAGCCACTATGATGAAGGCCCTCGAAGTCAGGGTTAGCTGTGTCTAGACAAATTGGGCAGCTAGTAAATTGTTTCCCTGGGCTGAGAAGGGGCTTCCAGAAGCTATTCTCTCCTCCTGCCTCCAGAGAAAACTGAACCAAACTACGTAGTCATAGTAGTGGTAGTAGTGGTAGAGGTGATAGTAATAGTAGTAAGTAGTGATGTAGTACTTTAAGGTTTGCAAAGTACTTTCCATGTATTTTCATTTGATCCTCATAACAACCCTGTGATGTAGGTGTTTACATTATTCATTTTTTACAGATGAAGAAACTGAGGCTGAAGGTGAATTTCCTAGGGTCATACAGTCAGTAAATATCTGAGGCAGAATTTGAACTCATGTCTTTCTGACTCCAAGTCCAGAACTCTATTCAGTATACCACTTTTGTGGATATATGTACATGCTGCCTCTCTCAATGGAATGTAAACTTCTTGAGGTTGGGGGCTATTTATTTTTCCCCCTCTGTAATCCTCAGCTATCTACTACATCACCTAAAATGAGGGTAAATGAATAGTTTGAATATTTTTATTTTGTCAAGACCTACTATTTCATCTGTCTGAGGGATTCTGTGAAGTTCCTTCAATCAGTGGCAATTGTGCAACTTATCTCTAACTTAGAATCAGAAAGCTGACTGGAGCACTAATGTTACGTGACCTACCCATACTCACACAGCTAGTGTGGAAGTAACACTTGAACCTAAGTTTTCTTGATGACAAAGAGGACCCTTTATCCATTATGTTATGCTGCCTCTCATCATAAATGTTTGTTGAGTCATTTGTCAGTGATTTCCAACTATTTGTGACCCCATTTGGACTTCCCTCGACAAGGATGCTGGAGTCATTTGCCATTTCCTTTTCAAGCTCATTTTACAGATGAGAAACTGAGACAAATAGTGTTAAGTGGTTTGCCTAGAATCATACAACTAGTACGTATGAGGCCAGGTTTGAGCTTGCAAGAAGGAGTTTTCCTGACTTCAGACGCAGTACTCGATCCGCTGAAATTCTGTCTACCTAGCTGCCTACCTACCTAGTCATCCTATGTGTTGCTCATTCCTAAATATTTCTAGGTGAAAACATTCTCAGTTTCCTCAATAAGAACCTTATAGGCTTAATCTTTATATTTAATATATAATTTATATATGTTATAAACAGTTATATATAATTTAATATATCTTTATGTTTTCCATTTTTTCTTTATATTCTTTCTCCTGCTTTGATCTACAATCTTCACTTTTTTCTAATATTACTAGAGAGACAAAACAGATTTTCCCAAACAAAAAAAATTTATCTCAGAAATTTCCTGTTTTCAATTAACTACTATTATTTTTATTACTACTACTTGTATAGGCTAAAATGTGGACTTAATGCTAAAAACGGCAGGCTTATACAAAATCTAATTTTCTATTATCAGTAGTGCTTTTGAGGAAGTAGATCATATTATACTAGGAGATCAGTGTTTTACTTTTTGATCAGGACTATTCCTATCTCAGCATTATTTTAATGTCCCAAAGGAAAGTGGCATTACATTGAAATATTACCTTGTTTTAGTAATGGTGACAGATTTGCATTGAACTGTTTCATACTCTCATTTTCTTCTCTTTGTGGTACATTTTTTTCTAGAAAAGTGACTAGAGAACAGATAGAAACTAATTGGCACAAGCAGAAATTAAATCTATGAACTTGGCATCTTTTTAAATTAATTTATTTATTTTTAGTTTTCAACATTCACTTCCATAAGATTTTGAGTTAAATTTTCTCTCCTTGCCTCTCCTCCCCCTTCCCAAGATGGCATGCAGTCTGATATAGGCTCTACATATACATTCAATTTAAACATATTTTCACATTGGTCATGTTGTAAAGAAGAATTAGACCCAATGGGAGGAACCACAAGAAAGAATAAACAAAACAAAACAACCAAAAAGAGAGAGCAAATAGTATGCTTTGATCTACATTCAGACTCCATAGTTCTTTCTCTGGATGTGGGTGGCATTTTCCATTAAGAGTCTTTTGGAATTGTCTTAGATCCTTGCATTGCTGAGAAGAGCTAAGTCTATCAAAGTTAGTCATTGCACAGTGTGGCTGTTACTATGTACAATGTTCTCCTGGTTCTGCTCACCTCATTCAACATCAGTCATATACGTCTTTCTAGGTTTTTCTGAAATTTGCCTGCTCATCATTTCTTATGGAACAAAAGTATTTCATTACATTGATATACTACAACTTGTTCAGCCATTTCCAATTGATGGACATCCCCTCAAACTCTAATTCCTGGCCACCACAAAAAGAACTGCTATGAATATTTTTGTACACGAGTCCTTTCCCCATTTTTATGATTTCTTTGGGATACAGATCTAGAAGTGGTATCACTAGGTCAGAGGGCATGTACAGTTTTATTGAACTTGGCTTCTCAAGCAGTGCTCTTACTAATGAAATTAAACCATCCATTGACCCTTTGTATTAAAAATAATGACTGCCATTTTTATGGTGCTTTAAGCTTAACAGAATGCTTTGCATCCATCTCCTTTCTGCCATCATTTTTTCTTTCTCAAAGACCTCAGCCACTTTTCATTGTGGTCAAACAAAGAATTGTTGGGGCATCATCCAGGAAGACAGTCTGCAAGCTCTTGCGACTTGGCATTAGGTGGGGATTTGGTGGCTGAGGAGGTATGTCATGGACAGAACCATTTTTCAATACATAAATTGTCAAAAAGATAGGAACAGGCAGTTTCTCAAAGGAAGAAATCCAAGATAACAACTGTATGAAAAAAGTGCTCCAAATCATTAATAATTTAGGAAATATAATTTAAAACAAGTTTGAGGTTCCACTTCACACCGGTCAAATTGGCAAAGATGACTAAGAATGAAAATGACAGTTGTTGGAGGGGCTATGGAAAAGAAAAGGGAAAAGAAAAGGAGGAGCATATTAATGTTCAGTCAGTGAGTTGGAATGTTCTCTGGCTGTTCTGGGAAGCAATTTGGAACTAGGCCCCCAAAGCAGTAAACTATGCGTGCACTTTGACCCAGCAAGACCATTACTCCAAAAGAGACCAAAGAAAGAAGACTCACATGCACAGAAGTGTTTACGGCAGCTTTTTTTGTTGTTGTAGTAAAGAACTGAAGGCTAATGGAGTGGGTATTAGTTGGGGAATGGTTGAACAGACAGATCATGGTATACAAAAGTAATAGAATATTATTGCCAAAATAAATTAGGAAAGGGGCCATTGCGAAGAAATCCTGGAAGACTTATTTAGGGGTGGGGAACCTGTAACCTCGGGGCTACATGTGGCCCTCTAGGTCCTCAAGTGTGGCCCTTTCACTGAATCCAAACTTCAAAGAACAAATCCCCTTAATAAAAGGATTTGTTCTGTAAAACTTGGATTCAGTCAGAAGGCCACCTAGAAGGCCACAAGTTACCCACCCCTGAATATGAACTGATACAGAATAGCATAAACAGAACTAGGGGAGCAATTTATATAAAAACAACTCTTTATGTTGTGAAGAGGTAAACCTGGGAGCCAGAAGCTACAGAAAGCCATGGGTAAGGTGAGGTAGTACCTCACTCTGGATCTTGTGTGTATACACATAGGCTTTGTGTAATGACAGAAACAGAAATAACAGGAGAGCTCTTAGATCCCCCCAAGAAAAGGAAAAGAAAAAACAAAAACAGAAAACCAAAAGCCCTCCTAGCCAAAGCAGCAGCAGTACCAGCGAGTTAATTTTAAAAAACTGCCAGTGATGATAAGCTATATTTTCATTTTCAGTTCAGATTGACACTATTCAAGATGAGCATAACTCATGTTTGTTAGGTAGTATCGAGCAATGTTAGAGAATGAGACAGCGTGTCTAACCATCATAAGCATCAAGTATTCAGAAAAATAAATTCCAAGCTGTGGCAGATGTTCTCATCTCAGAGGTTATTTGGAGGTTCTAAAGCAGTGGTTCTCAACCTCCCTAATGCCGTGACCCTTTAATACAGTTCTTCATGTTGTGGTGACCCCCAACTATACAATTATTTTCATCGCTACTTCAAACTGTAATTTTGCTACAGTTATGAATCGTAATGTAAATATCTGATATGCAGGATGTATTTTCATTGTTACAAATCGAACATAACCCACAGGTTGAGAACTGCTGTTCTAAAGTATCAAATTCCATGACTTTGGAAATTTTTTTTAGTTGTCTTCTAGCCTGATTCTAAGGTGGTAATCAACCTTTGATTCTGGTAATAAAAAATAACCAAAGGTAGTGTGGGGTTGTGGAGAGAAGACTGCTCTTAGAACTGGGAAGGCTCTGGGGAGTAACAAGATGGTAAAAGCACTTTCAAAGAGTAGGGAACTCTGGTCAATACAATAACCAACCAGAATTCTAGAGGACTGATGATGAAGGATGCCGCTCGCCTCTTGACAGAGATGTGAACTCTGGCTGCAGATTGAGACAGCTTTGGGTGTAGCCAATGTGAGAGTTTGTTTGGCTTGACTATGTATATTTGTTATTAATTGTTCTTCTCAATAGGAAGAGGTGGACAGTAGAGACAATAAATACTTGTTTATTAACAATTAATAATACAAAAACTAACAAATTTCAGTTAGTTCCTGTTATACATCTTATAACTGACTCATGTCCAATCAGCTTCATGTTCATTTTCTAATCCTTGTCATTATTCTTTTTTTTAAAATGCAATTGGGGTTAAGTGACTTGCCTAGGGTCACATAGCTAGTAAGTGTCTGAGGCTGTATTTGAACTCAATTCCTCCTGATTCCAAGGCTGGTGGTCTATCCACTCTACCACCTAGTTGCTCCTCCTTATTATTATTCTTAAGCTTTTTAGATATTTATTTACTTTTTTAAAGTAACTTGATGTATAATTTGAGCCACTTCCAAAATTTTGTAACTTTGAAATATACCCCTAATTTGGTTTTATTATGACATTAACATAAAAAAGCTGTGAGACCAATAGCAAGTCACTTAACCTTTTAGTGCCCAAGGCAACTCTCTAAGACTTTAAGGTTACAAATTTCTTGTAGACGAGGGACTTTCCACATCAGGAATTTCCCTCACACTTGAGCTCACAAATCTAGACCAAATGCAAAAAACAGGAGATATATTGTTACCCCAGGGGTAGAGAGCCTGCAGCCTCAAGGCCACATGTGGCCCTCTAGGTCCTCAGGTGCAACCCTTTGACTGAGTCCAAACTTCACACAACAAATCCCCTTAGTAAAAGGACTTGTAGTGTGAAGTTTGGATTCAGTCAAAAGGTTGTACCCAAGGCTAGAAGGCCATGTGTGGCCTCAAAGTCGTAGGTTCCCCACCCCTGCACTGCCCTAAAGTATGTATTTAATAGTCTTAAAAGGGCTTGGAGAGTGTCTCTAAGTGGCTGCTGGTAGATGAGTAAACAGAGAAGGAATGAGATAGGAAAGGAGAATGGGAAAATCGCTGGCAAGCTCCAGATCTCCCATCCTCACTGGCTCCACACGTGTCTTTGATTCTTTGCCTCATGCAGCCAGTGGAGGCACTAGCTCTCATCAGTCTTGCCTGGTTTTGGTTTGAAAACAGCAGCTGGATTTCTAATGCAGGTCTGGTGTCCGCAGACTGTTTACACCAGAGGTGTCAACTCAGGGCCCTGGGCATCGCTGGCCCACTGGGAATCAGATGACAATGTAGTTCCTATCTGATTTTAATGTGTTGATGTGTTAAGAATATATGTATATGTGTATATGTATGTATATATGCATACATATATATAAGCATGTGGTTGTCTAAGTCGTAATATAATGTATTCTAATATAATATCTAATACCAAATACCTAATCTAATCTAATAATATACCTTTCAATTTACATACATACACATACATATATGCAAATACACACATCTATACATATATGTGTATATATGTAAAAACTCATGTGGTTTTCTAAGTCCATCTGTGGCATGCAGGATCCTTATGTGCAGTCGAGTGGCCCTTGTTTCTACCTGAATTTAACACCACTGGTCCAGGCACAAAAATTTGGACCTGGACAGAACCCTTGAGTTCACCTAACTCTGAACCCCTTATTTTACAGATAAGGATGCTGAGGCCTAGAGAAGTTAAATGAATTACCCAAGGTCACAGGAGTGGTTATTTCTCTAAAACATTGACTGGTTTTCAATGCTTCCTAGCCTGATTCTGATGCTTGTGTGGGCACTGGATCTCCTCTCCTCTTCATTCTTTATCCATTTCCAAAAATGTGATCTGTCACTGATCTTGGCACTGAAGAAGTAAGATGTGCATGTGAATGTGCCCGGGCATGGTTCTCCTTTCAGTGTCTCTGATGTTCACCTTGCTGGGTTATGCTTCTTCTTTGTCCCAAAGTCGGTTCTGATTTCCCCAGCAGAAGGCTGTTGTGAGTGTTTCGTTAGCCACCCTTGACTCGTCCCTGGGCCGTGTTTGCTACTTGCTGGTAGGTTATCCCTTCCTACAACAGCTTTACTTCTCCTGTGAGAGAGATGAACAAGGCCATTCCCCTGTGACCTGGCCACTTTTGCTAAGTGCCTTGCAGATGTGACCGTCTCTCCGAGCTACCATTCTCTGTTGCTCCTCGTGTACTCGGCTAAGATCTCTGAGGTGGCCATCTCTACTAGGGGCCTACATTTCCCCTCTTCTTCTTCCTTCCACATTCTCTGCACTCTGTTCTCTGACTTCATCATTCCACTGAAATTATCTCTCCAAGTGGTTTCTTAATTGCCAAGCCTAATGGCTTTTTCCTCAGTCTTCAACCTTTTTTACCTCTTTTAAACCTATAGTACTGCTGATAACCGTCTTCTCCTGGTGACTGACTCTATCCTCTGGGTGTCTGTGATGTTGCTCTCTTCTGACTCTAACTTTACGTTCACCCAGCTGCTCCTCTCATCACTGGACATCTGCACTATCGCAGTGGACTTCTGAGGGTTCTCCCTTCCTCAAGTCTCTGCCCACTCCAATCCATTCTTGTGCTTTCCTAAAGCTGCCTTCCTAAAGTGCAGTCTGGCCGTGTCACTCCCCTACTCAACCAGCTCCAGTGGCTCCGAATGTAAAGCCCTTTCCTCCCTTCCAGACTTCTTATACTTTCCTTCCTTCCACGTACTCTGCCATTTAGCTCCAAAGGCCTCTGTGCTGTCCCTGCAATGTGGTGCTCCATCTTCAGCTGAACCTTCCCACTCGTATGGGAATGCTCTTCCTTCTGTGACTTCCTTCAGGACTTAGCTCAGATCCCACCTTCTGCATGAGGCCTTTCTCACTCCCTGCGCCCACTGCTTCCTGTCTTCCTTCTGATGTTACTGCCTATTTACACTGTATTGATTTTGCTTGTAAATAATTAATCATACGTCTTTGTCTCCTGCATTAGAACACAAGTTCCTTGTGGGTCACTGTGTTTTTGCCTTTCTTTGTTCCCCCCGCCCCGTTCTTAGTCCAGAACCTGCACGTAGGAAGGCACTTAATAAATGCCTGTTGACTGACTGAAAGGCAAATGGCTCCAAAGTAAACTGAAATTTTTCATTTCTAGTGGTGTGGGATAGAAGACAGAGCGCTAGACTTGGGGTCAGTCAGAAAGACTGTGGTTAAAATTGTAACTCAGCTGGATGCTTGCTGTGTGCCCCTGGGCAAGAGGTCATTGAACTTGTCTTAGCTTTAACTTCAATTTCCCATCTCTAAAACTGGGATTATTCTAGCAAGTACTGCAAAGGACTCCTGTGAGACTCAAACGAGATCATACATGTAAAACGCTTTATAAATCTCAAAACAAGTGGTCATAATTATTTTGGGTTTGGGAGGTAATTGGGGTTAAATGACTTGCCCAGGGTCACACAGCTAGGAAGTGTCTGCGGTCAAATTTGAACTCAGGTTCTCCTGACTCCAGGGCCCATGCTCTATCCACTGCACCACCTAGATGTCTCATGTTATTATTTTTGGTGTTATCTTGTTCTAGTCTTCTAGTCTTCCCCATGAGGTTCAGATAGAAACAGTCCTGGGGCAAATCACTGTCTCACCATCATTCTTCTGGAGACAGAGGGAAGGCAACTTAGTGAACAGAGCCCTGGGCCGGGAGTCAGGAGGACCAGAGTTCAGATGCTGCCTCAGATACTTACTAGGCAAGTCACTTTATGTCTCAGCCTCAATTTCCTCATCTGTAAAAGCAGCGTATTAACACCGACCTCCCAGGAATGTTGTGAGGAATAAGGAAAATATACGTAAAGCACTTTGTGAGCCTTAAAGCGATATGTAAATTCTAACTATTATAATAATACTTATTATCATAATGAATATTCTATGGACTGTGTTGAAGATGGATAAAATAAATGTTGTTTGAGGTTGAATAAAAATATTAGGCTGTAAATTCATCCTCCGTATGTGCACTGAAAATATCTTGACTTCTCCAGTAGCAGACAGGAAGGCTAGGGTGATACAGATCCCAATTCTATTACCACATTTACATTTTTTCAGTTTGGAAATTATATACACACACATATGTGTATATATGTGTGTATATGTACATGTATGTTTATATAGATATATAGAGATATAGTATGGTAACATCTATTAAACACACTTTTTTTTTTGCCTTTTTTTGGGAGGGCAATTGGGGTTAAGTGACTTGCCCAAGGTCACATGGCTAGTTTTTGTGTTAGGTGTCTGAGGCTGGATTTGAACTTAGGTTCTCCTGACTCCAGGGCTGGTGCTCTATTCACTGAGCCACCTAGCTGCCCCTATTAAACACACTCTTAAGTTTTTATTAAATTTGTGTCCAGATAACTATGGGTGACAGTTTGGCAAGTGATAATGGTACATAGGACAGCATGTTGGTTGAATTTTGTAGGCTATTTTGAGGTTTGTATTCACAGTGATTGTCAAAGTAGTAAGCTTTTGATGTATTTCTTCAAGCCATCAGGTCATATCCTGCTAGTTATTTGGTAGGTGCTAAATTTATACAGCCTGCAATGGTGTGTTCCATACTTTCCTTACATAATCTACATTGATGATTAAATCTGGGCTCCCTAAGGATAATACTGCTACAGTTTCTGTATACGCATGGAAAATGAACTCTATTTGGATATAAACTGTTACAATATATGTGTGTGGAGAAACAGCTTTTAGATGGGATTGTTGACAGTTCTGGAGAGGAAATCATCTGTAGTATAGATTTGAGGACTTGGATCTCTTTACTCATAATGTAGAATAATGTCTTACTTGTGTGGGAACAGTTTAATACTATAAAGAGACAGAGAAATATTTTATTCATTAAAAATAGAGAAAGGTGAGTATGAAGAATCACAAATTGTGAGGGCACTAAAGAGAGCCACTACTACATGGTAGGAGACTTCAGAAGGAAAGCATGATGGGTAACCCCCCTAATTTACACACACTTGATTTATCACTAAAGAGGGCAAATCAAAGAAAATGAGAAATCCTAGAAGCACTTGGAGATGTAGATACAGCTTGAAAGTGGCTGCCAGTTTGAAAGGAGAAATTTGGAGAATTATGACTTTATAAATGAAAGATGAGTCTCTGGGAGTCAACATGAGAAGGTAGATAAGACAGAAGGGTGTGTGTGTGTGTGTGTGTGTGTGTGTGGACACATGTGTTTGGGGCTGGTCTGGACACTCGCTTCCCTGGAGCGGTAGCGGGTGAAGCAGGCAGCAGGGTCAGTGCTTCAGCCCAGCAATTTCTAAGTGGTGGCAGGGAATTAATTTCATTGATCAAGAACTCCAGTGACAAATTGGTGCCCTTCACTGCCCCCTAGAGGTCAAGAAAGGAGCAGCTTTTCATAAAGTCTTGCTACTCTGTTTCCACTTCTGGTTTGAGGGTTTTTCAGGCAACTGTTTTGGTAGTGGCTTTAAGAATGAGCTTGAATTATGTTGCTGTGGGCTCTGTTTTGATTGCACAGTGCGGCACACAGGCGAGTGACCAAGTGGCTGGAATGGTCTCTAGAGTGCAGCTCAATTTAAATATCCCTCACTTAATAGGACCTTAATCTCAATAGCTTCTTTTCCTATCGCTGGACAGGATTATACCCATAATTAGCCTAGACAGGTAGGGACTTCTCTTTAAGATATACAAGAAAAAGGGAAAGCTAGGTGGTGCAACGAATAGAGCATTGGCCCTGGAGTCATGAGGACTTGAGTTCAAATCCAGCCTCAGACATGACATACTAGCTGTGTGACCTTGGGCAAGTCACCAAACCCCAATTGCCCTGCCTTCCCCTCTCCAAAAAAGACCCCCCCCAAAAAAAGATATATAAGGAAGACTTCCAGCGTCTGATCCATGTTGTTGAGAAGCTTTCCAAATCTTGTGCTATATTTGAGCCAGTTTTCCCTGGTCTAGCCCGAGTGGTCATGAGGAAAATGGCCATCAGCTGCACAATATGCCTGAAATTCATAGATCTGGAGACTTAGATTCTCTACCACCTCCACCTCCTCAGACTCCTTTTCTCCAGGTCAAATGGCTGCATTTTCAATTCATTTCAAACGAATATTTATAAATCATTTACTATGTGCAAGGCATTTCCAATAAAAAGACTAGAACAGAATGGTCCCTGCTTTCAAGGAACTTGTGCTCACTGCACAACAACAACAAAACAGCCATGCACACTGATAAGTACATTAAAAATATGTACAGAGTAAAACACAAAGTGAAAATGGGAATGGCAGAGGGGAGAGAACACTAAAAAAAAGAACCCACGAAGGATGAGAAAAAGCCTTGTGCAACAGGTGGTATCAGAGTTTTGTCTTGAAGGGAACTAGGGAGCCCAAGCAATAGGGGTAAGAAGGGAGAGCATTCCAGGCAAGGGAGAAGGCCTGTACAAAAGCACAGAGCAGGGAGGTGGACCCCGCCAAACCTGTGAGACCATGACAAAATTGGTTTTGCTGGAACATAGAGTTGGGGTGGAAGGCAGGGCAAGATTTTATCAGTAGGAAACATAGATTGGATTCAGATTATGAAAGATTTCAAAAGCCCAGTGAAACAGTTTGGAGATTGCAGGAAGCCACTTGGTGATGTTGAGTATGTTCTGAATCCATGAGGACTATAAGCATTCTTTCCCTTTGCAAGGATCAATGACTTTTTGTCTCTTTTATATTTGCCCTATGCCTTACCAGGAAGCTTGAAAGGGAGTTTTAGGAAAAGGCGAGCTGTGTGATCCTCTCTGAAAGCCTCAGAGCATGTGTAGGGAAGGTGTTTTAGGTCAGCTTGTCCTGAGCTCTGTCCTCCATGCTGCTACTTCTGTTTCCTCAGGTACAGGCTGGTCGAGGTTCTCTGGGGAGGTGAGTGTGGCGATGTGGAAGTGGGAGCAGCAGAGGCAGGTCCCTGGGCTCCTGGAGCAGGTATATATAGGTGGGAGGAGGGGACAGAGGTCCCTGCTGCAAGGCCACTGGGGTGAAGACTGGGTCTTCAGAGCCCAAAGTTTGCACAGTGGCCCAAGGCAGGGTCTCTTGACTCCTGTGCAGAACAAAAAGGAATGAGGCACAGGGGACCATGAGCCAAATGGAGGCTGTGCCTCCATGGGCAAGTCCATGGCTATGACAGAATAAACAGAACTGACTCCTGTCCTGTTTCCCTTCAGGCTCACATGTCGTTTCTCAGCACTCAGAGAGAATGGATGCTGGAGCTGAAGGCTTATTTTAGCTTATGCCGTACTGCCTCTATCTGAGACAGAAAAAAGGAAACATACCCAACAAACGTAGTATATGCTTATGTAGGAACAGGTCAAACATTAGTTGCATGTACTGTTCAAAGAGGAGCTGTACTCCTGTTACTTTCCTATCCATTTCTGCCTCCCCTACCCACAGCATAAGCTCTTGCTTTCTATACTTTCATTGTATCTCCTCCATTCACCATTTAAGACCTGGTTCAGGATCTTGCTGTGTCCATTGTGATATTAGAGAAGTGTTGATTCTTTTTTTTTTTTGCTAAGCAAAATCAATACATGTAACTGGTCCCCCTAACTGAAGAGTAGAGGTTGGTCTGGGTGAAGAGAAGCTGTCTGCTTCTAGGAGCTTAGGGTGGTGGTTATGAGCAATGGGAAAGGAGGAGGCATTACCCTGTGCTGGTGCAGGGTACCAGAGCCCCAGGTTGCCTTCACTGGGCATAGCCTTCCAATTGTACTGAGCAAGATTATAGGATAATAGGGGCAGCGAGGTGGCACAGTGAATAGAGCACCGGCCCTGGAGTCAAGAAAACCTGAGTTCACATCTGGCCTCAGACACTTTACACCTACTAGCTGTGTGACCTTGGTCAAGTCACTTAACCCCAATTGCCCTGCCTTCCCCCCCAAAAAAAAACCAAAACCAAACAAACAAAAAAAGATTATAGGATCATAGAATGGTAAGCAACCTTAGAAATCATTAAACCCACCCTCATTATTTTTATAGCTAAAGAAACATCCCTAGAAATATTAAATAATTTGCCCAAGATCTTGCATATTCTGCTGGCCCCAAATGCTATTATGCTATAATGAAACCCAGCTGAATAAACTGTGTGGGAGGGGATAGGGACAAGACCTGTGATTTCATTGTGATTTCAGGCAACTCTCAGGGAAAGAATACAGATTGGCACTTTATCTGCCACTTCTTGTCTTAGGTTGTTGACTATGGCACTGAGAAATAAATGACTTGCCCAGGGTCACCCAGCCAGAATGGTTTTTGAATCTAGGTCTTTTGGCATTCAAAGGTCAGTTCTCTATCCACTGTGCCATGCTGCTTCTGTGTGAGAAAGAGGGAAGGAAGCATATCCAGAAAATATAGTATATGGTTATGGAAAGATAGGTCAGAACATTGGTTGCATAATGTAAAATGTCAAGGATTGTGGTGAGGAACCGAGCTGTTGGATAATCTGGAAGTGAGTAGGAAGGAGTATAGGTATAAAGTATAGTATATGGCCACAGATCCTGCCTACATCTCTATTTGCAGACTACATCACTGGTCCCATTGCTTTGCTGGCTCTTCTCTCTAGTTCATTTTACTATTCAGCCTAAGGGTGCATCTCTGCTCTCCAAATGAAGATATTTGTTTTGGGATTCATGCATGTCTAACTGGGAGAGATCCTGCCTAGATGTAAAGTGTCCCATGAACCCAGGTGAGAATAATACCTCTGGACGCCCCAGTTGTCATAGATTGTAAGGGTGCCAGGATAAATCGAGTTTAGTTGAATAGGAAGGCACTCCCTCTGTCTCTGGTCCTTCCCATCAGCCCCCATGTGCCTCTGTATCACCTTGTCAACTGAATCAGCTCTTCTTCCTGTGTTTGACATTCTGCCTTGGTGATACCTGTAGGGAAAAACCAAAGCAAAATACAGCAAACTGTAATACTAATCTGCTGTTCCAGAAAGAAGACTGAGCTGCATTGGAAGCTAGAGGTTCTCACCCAAATTCTACCACTATTTGCAGGATGACTTTGACCTGGTAATTTAACTTCACCTGGCCTTGGTATCCTTATCTTTAAAATGAAAGGTTTGGATTAGGTCATTTCTAAACTCCTTGCTAGTTCTAAAATGAATCTATGAAAGGTTTTTGTCATATTACTCTGGAAGAAGGCAGCATGAAACCCCTCCCTTGCCTTCCAGGGAGGAGGGTGTGCTTCTGTAGTGGAGCAGGGTCATTGCTGAGTAGTAGATTTTGGAGTAAGTGCACCTTTCTCCACCAACCAGAAAGCACAAAGTGAACTCTCTGGAGTTCTACTTCTGTTCTGTTTCAGGCTTGGCAGTTGTGAGAAGGGGAACATGGGAAATTTATGGGGTTGGGCAGGGAAAAAAGGATGATAAGGGAAATTTTGTGTAGGTTTGCAAAGCATTCTATCTACCTGAGAGCATTCTCACCTGAGACTTACAAATATCCAGTGAGGTGTACACAGCACTAGGATTATTATCCTCATGTTACAGATCAGGCAAATGAGAACCAGAGATACAGGATGGTGTTGCCCAAGTTTATGCCTATACTAATAAGGAAAAGAGCTAAGACTCAAACACAGGTATTCTAAGCCCTAGTCCAATGCTCATTCCTTGTTTGGCAAGGATTTCAAATTCTCAAAGAGAAGCTCTAAAGATGAATGCCTTACTTAAAGTTCCTTGGATGGCCTAGACGACAGCTGATCAGGGATCTGTGAAGGTTCTGGCTAGAAAATTTGATTTGGGTAATTACCTTTGCTTTCTCTATCCTGGAATGGGTGATTGTATCACCCCCAGAATCTGTTATCACTCTCTCCTCCATTTGGGTGACTTGGTTGAAAGCCTCTCCGTAGTGAGGGACATTCTTTAACTTAAGGAGGTAGACATGTTCCAATGCTTTCAGGAGTGAGGTGCGGATGATAGGGAGCAAGAAGGAGATAACACCTCTCCACACCACCATGATATGGAAGGCAGGTATCCTTTCCAGCCTTCAAGCTTTCCTCTTGCCCAAAGAGTGGAAGCTACTCACCTCATTTTGTTAATTTGGAGGGATGAGGAAGAAACCCAGACCAAAATGGATAGATCTTCCACCTGATTTTTTCTTCTCTCACATCACATCATTGTTCATGATGGCTCCCTAAGTCCAAATGGCTTTGGACTTAGGGAGAAATAAGATTGTTTGAATTTGGCCCACCTTGGTGAAGGTAGAGGTTTCAACTCAAGACACATCCTGAACTGAAACAAGCAGACCTTATTACATCTTTGCAGTGGAAAGAACACTGGCTCTGGATTCAGAGAACCTAGGTTCGAGCCCCTCTTCTGATGCTTCTTTCCTGCATTACCTTGGATTGGACTAGATGGTTTCTGAAACCCCTTCCAGCTCCAGATTTATAATTCTATAACCTAAACAGCAAAGTGAGCCTTAGGAATTTCTGGAGTTAAACTGGTGCAGCATTTCTTTCCTTTTTCTTGTCTTACTTTGTTGGGTAGGATGTGGGTATATCTGAAGTCTTTGTGATAAGGAAGTGAGGCTTCACATACGGAGGCAGTATTAGGGACCTAGAAAAAATATAACTACAGTCATGGGTAGGTGGGAAATGTATAGTGGTGGCTGCACATTAGAAGGGCCCGGTATAGCTACTGTAACTGATATTCCAGGTATAATCTGGTCTGCCTAACCTATAATGTAATTCTGATAATCATTGTCATCATTCAGCAGAGCAGGACCATGGACAGTGCTGGGGGGCTAGCGCTGGAAGGAGTTTTGAGCTTGTTTAGAGTGAGAACTAAAGGTAGCTGATCTACTCTGGTGTTCTGTTCTTGATCCAGCAAAGTCTCTCCTGAACAGTGAACAGGAGGAAGAGGAGGAGCGGTCAGGATTTCCCCACTGGGTGGTGCTGCTGTCCTTGGTGAGGCTTCAATTAAGACATTTTGTAAGATGACAGGAGAAATCAAAATCTCCAGAAATCATAGGATCATACTTTGGGAGCTGGAAGAGACTCCAGGGGCATATAGTCCAACCTATCCACCCCCTTCACCTTTTATAGATAAAGAAATTACAGCCCAGGGAAACAAAGGGATTTGTTGTTGTTTTGTCATTTTTCATTCATGTCCGGCTCTTTGTGACCCCATTTGGGGGTTGCCATTTTCTTCTCCAGTTCATTTTACAGATGAGGAAACTGAGGTAAACAGGGTGAAGTGACTTTCCCAGGGTCACACAGCTAGTGAGTGTCTGGAGCCAGATTTGAATTCAGGTCTTGCTGACCCCAAGCCTAGTCTCTATTCACTATGGAATCTAGCTGTCTTGTGGGATTTACTCAACGTCAGACAGCTATTAAATAACAGAACAAGGATTTGAATCTAGATCCTCTAACTTTGAAGCCAGTAAGTATATCAGAGAAGAGTACTCTGGGAGTTCATATACTGGCTATATTCAGAAAGTCCAAGATCCAGTAAGACTGGAGGTAGCATAGTGGAACACTCAATATGGAGTCGGAAAATGCAGATGCAAATCTTGGTTCTGTTACTTAATACCTGGCTTGCTTTGAACTAACTATTTCTCCTTTCTGGGCTCAGGCTCAATTTCCTCACCTATGAAGTGAGACAATAAGACTAGAATTTCTCAAAGGTCTTTTCAGAGCTAGAAACTCTATGAACTTATGTTTGAAGGGTAGAGGAAGTAACATACTTGTTCTCAGCTCAATTTTTCCACCTTCCACTATGGTGCTTCTTATAGTCATGAAGTTCTGTGGTCCCCAACACCTCCTAGAAACTATTCGCCTGGTTGTAGGATAGCATCGCTGCTTCCATTCACGTGACAAAGAATACTACAACCTGAGTTCCTTCAAGACAGCTAGGTGAGTCCATGAATAGAATGCTGGGCCTGGAGTCTGGAAGACTGGAGTTGAAATCCAGCCTCAGATATTACCTGTGTGACCCTGGGCAAGTCACTTAACCTCTGTTTGCTTCAGTTTTGTTTACTATAAACTGGGGATAATAACAGCTCCTAAGTTGTTGGGAGGGATGAAATAATATTTGTAAAGCCTGGTACATAGTTGTTGTTGAGTCATTTTTCAGTTGTGTTTAACTTTTGTGAGCCCCATTTGGGTTTCTTGGCAAGGATACTGGAATGGTTTGCTATTTCCTTCTCCATCTTACAGATGAGGAAATTGAGGAAAACAGGGTTAAGTGATGTGCCCAGGGTCACATAGCTAGTAAGTGTCTGAGGGTCAGATTTGAACTCATGAAGAGGAATCTTTCTGACCCTAGGCCCAGTACTCTATCCTCTGCACTGCCTAGCTGCCCCATACTGGTACATAGTAGGCTCTATTTGGAGTGAGGAATCTGCTGTGGTGTGGGAGAACCTGGAGAGTTTATAGAAATGCTAGTTATTGTTATCATCATTCTACCCCCAAAGGCTTAGACCAGTTTGCTAAATGTTCTGGGAGCTCATCTGTCCCAATGTGAGATACTTACATGGCCTGAGTGGCCATTGAGCTGCTCCTCAGCCCCCTCTCCTGCAGGCAGCACACCACAAAAAAGATGCAGATGGCAAGGACGATGGCCCCGCTGATGAGGGAGACAGTCACTGCCCCTTGGGAGCCATGATTAGGTGGCTTGGGGGTAACTAGGATGAAGGCAACATAAGGAAACTTACCATGAGGGGGGAAATGCTGCCAGCATGGCCAAGCCCAGCCACCCCCGGCCAGCTGGCCATGGCATCATCTGATGCCACAGGACAGATTTCTTACCCTCCTCACATCGGGGTTCAGGATGACTCCAGCTTGTACCATTGTCCCCCAAGAGGCAAATTGTTGTTGTGCTTCCCATGAGCTGGTATCCCATTTGACAGGAGAAGACAACAACAGAGCCCAGGGAGCAGCCTGAGCCCGTCTCCACGGTGTAGGAGCCAAAAAGAGGAGGGAGGAGCTTGGTGCACTGGGCTTCTAGAAAGATGGAAAATGAACACAATCAGACGTCAGTCTCAGAGCTGGGACTCTCCTTCCCAGCTTTTCTGGGAAAAATCCCATTTTAAACAACTGTACAGAACATCTTATTCCTTCAACCATTGTGATTTTGCTATAAAAAAACTAGTCGTTAGAAGTTCCTATGTCTGGTTGCCAAGGCTGGAGATAAGTACAGTGAACATCCTGTTTCCAGAAAACCATGTTGTGTAGAAGGCTCATTGATTGTCAGATCATCAAGTGCTCTGTTGCTGAAGGCCCAGTATTACAGAATGCCAGAGCTGAAGGAAGGAAACAGAGATCACTTAGTCCAGTCCCCCTTTTGTGCAGATGAGGAAACTGAGGCTCAGAGAAGGTGAGTGGCTTGCCCAAAGTCACACAGATGATAAGTGGAAGAAGCAACATTCAAACGCTGGTCTTCTGATTCCAAGTTTAGTGTAGGGAAGTCACTCCTCTTGCTCATGTTTTTATATTAAAAATTAAATGCAGGGGCAGCTAGGTGGTACAACAGATATAGCACCAGCCCTGGAATCAGAAGAACCTGAGTTCAAACCTGGCCTTAGACACTTACTAGCTGTGTGACCCTGGGCAAGTCACTTAACCCCTATTGCCTCCAAACAAACAAGCAAACAAACATTTACTTGAATTCATTTGAGCCACATAAGCAATAGAAAAGGTTTGCTATGATTTTCTTCTGAGTCTCACACCATCTGAGCCCCATGGAACAACCACCCCCAGGCACATAGCTCCTTTTAAATCTCCCTGTCTCCAGGGTAAATGTATATAGCAGTAGTGGTTCTATCACCTCTGTTGCTGGATTTGGAGGTAGAGGACCTGCATTTGCACACTATGTGACCTGGAACAAGCCTTTTCCCCTTTCTGAGCCTGAGTTTCTTCCTCTGTGAAATAAGGAGCTGGACTTGTGGTCTCTCTGGTCACTTCTGTCTCTGAACCCTGTGAGCTTCTGCTACCCAGACAGTACGTCACATGCAGGATTACTGTCCATCTGGGAACTGTATCTGAGCTGCTTCAACTCTTGCTTCAGTGACTGGTCTGAAACTATGGGCAGTCAGCTGCCTAAAAGTCGGTCTCTGCCTTTATTAAAACCCATGAAACTTAAGCTGTTTCATAGTAGGTACTTTGTCTAACCAAACACCTAGATTCAAACATCACTGACACTGTTCCTCTTTTCTTTCCCCTTCTCTTATCTCAGAAAGACCCTGTGTTTAAAAAGGGTCTCCTTCCCAACTCCCATAAAAGTTTATCATATCAGGCAGTCAGGGGGAGGATCCTGAGGCCTAAAGAGTTGAATGACAGTCTTACCTGAAAGATTACCTGGAAGGCAGGTCAAATGGCTGGTATTCTTCAGAAATCCTCCTTCCATATCCCCACCTTTCTCAGCAGCAATTCAGGGGTTCTTCCTGTAATCCATCCGAGGGCAGACTATGGTGCAGAAGTGCTCACATTCGTGGAGAAAGGATTGTGGAAGGAGGAGGTAACAAGAGGGTTCTTGTGTTTCTTGGTCTCAGAACAAGCTGATCTAAGGGGATTTGACTGAGACCTCTGAGTTAACCATTCCCTGAGCAGGGAATTTTGTCTCACCAGGCCTGCCATCTCTACGGATTATGGTTCATGTTTTGTTTAGTCATTCAGTCATATTCAACTAGTATTAATTAGACTGCACCCCTTGCCCACCATTCTCTTCATTTACCTGAGTTAGGCCAGATTGCATTTCTTCTTTACCAAACATATCCTCTTCCTACTCTTCTGATGGCATTTTATTCAATCCAGAAAGGCATTGTTCCCTAAACCTGGTGGAAAGCAGACGAGAAGGTGAAGAAAGGGAGAATGAATTCCTGAGGTAGTGTGGAATAGTGGATAAAGTGCTGGCTTTGGGGTCAGGAAGACCTACATTCAAATCTTGCCTTTGATATTTACTAGCTGTGTGACCCTGGGCAAGTCACTTATTATTTTTGCTCGTCACTTACCTCATCTGTAACTCATTATATCTCAAGAGATGGCGTTGGACTGGATGACTTCAAAGGTACCTTCCAGCTCTAAATCCATGACCCCTGGGACACATAGGACATTAGAGCAGAATGGGATCCAAGAGCACCAACTTCAAGACCCTTTTTGTAGAGGATTATAAGGCTGGCAAAGCACTTCACAGTGGGTAAAGCAGCTTGCTGTTTGAGGACCCAAAGCTAATTGTTGGTGTTTAGTCGTTTTTCTGGTCTTGTCTAACTATTTGTGACTCCATTCAGAGTTTTCTTGGTTAGGATACTGGATTGGTTTGCCATTTCCTTCTCTACCTCATGCTACAGATGAGGAGACTGAGGCAAACAGGGTAAAGTGAATTGCCCAGGGTCACACAACCAATAAATGTCTGAGGCCATATTTGAACTCAGGAAGATGAGTCTTCCTGACTCCTGGCCCAGCGCTCTGTGTACTATGGCACCATTTGTTAGGATCTGAGGTAGACCAAGAACACAGGTCTTCTGATTCCCAGTCTTCATTGCTTTGTTTTGTTTTTCAAACTCTGCCACAATTCTAAAAATTTGTTTTAGTGGGGTGGGACTGGGCTGCTGCTTTTTCACTAACCTGTGGGGCTTCCCAAGATGCTCTCTGATTCTGGATCCCCAGACAATAAGCTGAGTGACCAGGACAGAAATGACTCACCCACTAGTTTCTGCTTCCTCTGTGTTCTCCTGCATGTCCTTTTTTCCCTTTCTCTCACATCTCAGAGGTCATTTTCCACCAAGCTACAAAGCCGATTAAGACTAAATGGAATTCAAAGGATTTATTAAACCATATTCTCTCAGCCCTTCTAGCAGGACCCATGGGGCTGGTTCCTTATGGAGGGAGGTACTTTTTAAGCAATTAAAAAGAAGTCTCAGTCTGTACCCAAAGAAAAGATGAGAAGATGGGCCTATCTCCTTCTTGGCAGGGGCGGATTACTATGGGTTTACAAATATGCTATTAGACAGTAGAAGTGTTGGTTAGTTTTACTGAATTTTAAAAATATTTTTTCTTCTTTCTTTTCTCTTCTGGGTTACTGGATAGAAGCAGGGAAGTATATATTTAGAAATGAGGGTGATGTTAAAAGAAAATTTTTAATTTTCATATAATTCAATGAATTATGATGAAAAGAATTAGAGTCTTGGAGGGTCCCCTATATCCAGT
>CM053597.1:87467551-87499210 GCA_028646575.1 Pseudocheirus occidentalis
TGTTTTTCTTCTTTTTTTTAATTGCCAATAAGTGCTGTCCCAAAATGAAATGGGCCTTCTACAGGGGTGATAAGTTCCCCAATCAATCAGCCAATCAATAAACATTTATTGAGTGCTTCCTAGGTACCTGGCACTGTCCCGAGTGCTAAGGAAACAAAAAGCAAAAAGATAGTCCTTTCCCCAAAGTAGTTTTACAACCTAATCAGGGAGATTACTCCATTACTAGAGATCTTCCAGGGGAGGCCACTTTTGGGGAAGTCAAAGGGATTCCTGTGTAGGTATGGAGTGGACTATGCAAGTCTACTGGGGCCTTTTCCAACTCTTGCCATTCTGTACTTCTATAAGGGCTCCCCATCACGGGCACCAACGAGCTGGAGGAATCTTCTTCCTTTGAAGGCCTCTGTGTTTTCATCTGTCAAATGACAAGATGGGGCCACCAACATCTCTTCCAGTTCTAACATTTCCATCATCCTGCAGTTCTATGAATCTCTTGCTTCCATTTTTCTTGTTCTTCCAACTCCTTTCTTTGCTTATCTTATTCTTCATTGTTCCAGTAGAGGAACAAGTGCTCTACTTAGTCAAGAGAAACATGGGTTCAGTTCTTTCCTTTTCTTAGTTTTGTGATCATGGATGTCACTCACCTTCTCTGAGACAGTTTCCTGACCTACAAAATTTGGCAAAACATAGTCCTTACCATTTCTTTGTGTTTTTGTAAAGATCTGTATGTCTCTAAGTGCTTTTAAAAACTTAAACACTATAAAATTGTTATTTTGTTTACTCTTACTCTTCCTCTCTTTTTTTTCTCTTCCTCTCTTGTGTCTTATGCTTGCCAGATCCCATGGGAAACATAGAAACTGAAGAGTTTGTTGATATTTGTCCTAGGAAAAGCAATTACACAATCATTTAAATTAAAACTGACCATAGGATGAAATAATATCATTTTCTCAATAATGTTTCACATCAGACTTCCGGGACTTTTCAGATATAACTAGTACCTATTACTGGAAGTTCACCTAGGGGCAACTGATAACACCAAAAAGAACCTTGGCCTAGTTAAAGTATATTTGCCTCGAGTCTCGTGACTCTGATCAAGAGGGCTCTAAATTGAAAAGAGAAGAAAAAGGAAGAAATTGTCCACATATAATTTATTGAACCAGATACCACTGGGAGCAGCGAGCTATTTAAATCAAAGAATAGAAATAGAAAAGACCAGTAATTCAAAGGAGAGCATAGCTGAGAAGAGATCCAGTAATAAAATCTATGACTTAAAATATCCACCTACAAATTATGAGTAATAAACTGTTCTAGGAAGCCCCAGGCAAATGTGACAATATAGAAACTGCTGAGACTTGGTGAGATGGAGGATAGTTGGATGGAATCTGATGTTGGAAGGATGTAGCTTATTCATGCGAGGAAATCTTGGACCTGGGAGGGGTGGGGGGTGGAATCATGGTGATTCACCATTTGGGTGAAAATCAATGGAGGGAGGAACAGAAGCAATATTGTTATGGCATATAGTACAGACCACATGGACAGAAAGGCAGAATAGACGAGGTATTTAGGAAGCAGATCACAAACTTGGTATGAAAGTTCAGTATAGTCATGATGGGTTTGGGGAAGGGAAAGGATGGAGAAATTTCAACTATTTGGACTATTGCCCAAACTCTCCCTGACGATCTCTCCCTGACAAAAAATGCTTGGTGTATAATAAATACTTAATAAAGACTCGCTGACTGGCTGATGTGAATAGCAGTTGATAAATTCTTGACTTGTCTTAATGATAAATCTGTACCCAATTTCCTCCCCCCAATTATAAAATTATTTATTTTTAGTTTACAATATTCACTTCCGTAAGTTTTAAATTTTCTCCCCCTTCCCATCCCCTCCCTGCCCAAGATGGCTAGCAACCTGATATGGGCTCTACACATATATTCCTATTAAACACATTTTCACATTAGTCTTGTTGCATAGAAGTATAACAAATGGGAAAAATCATAAGAAAGAAAAACAAAAGAAAATGGTCTGCTTCATTCTGCATTCTGACTCCATAGTTCTTTCTCTGGATATGGCTGGCATTTTCCATCCTGTGTCCTTTAGAATTGTTTAAATGCCACGAGAGGCAAGTTGGGCCAGGACTGGAAGTTGAGTTAAATAGGTCTTGTCTAGCCATTGTTTGCTTGCAAGTGGAAAAGAGAGTGAAGCAAGGATGTAAAAATAAATAAATAAATAAAAATTAGGACAGTATACTGAGCCCTCATCTGGAATCTTGAGATAGCTGCTTCTGGGTCCATATTAGATGAACCTTGAGGTCCCCAGAGGGTTTTGCCATTCATTCAGGAGCTGGGGCTTTCTTCAGATGATCTAGGAGTACACTCCTACAAGTTTGACAGCTATGGGAATAGTCTGAAGGCCCTTGGAAATAATGATTGATTGACAGTCGTGAGAAAAGTCCTTGTATGTCTTCGTATCTAAGTTTCTGGTCAGCATCTCTAGACAGCACATAGTGATGGTCCAGTTTGCCAGCCATGCAGGTCAAACAATGCAATAAAGTTTTCTTACAATTCCCATTATTGTATAATTACATTAAGTCAGGTACAGATCAAATTAATTAGAGGTCAACCAGCGGACTAGTTCTGAGGAGGGAGATTTACATGTCACTAAGGTAACCAAGAAAACTTAAACACAAATGTCTTGAAACAGAAGACCAAAGCAACACAATACTTATCACCAGTATTGAGCATTTATAAAAGGAAACAGTGGTGGCTAGGAGTCAAGATGATTTCATTAAGATAGAATCAACTAAAAAAAACTTTTTTTGAATGCAAACAATTTAAATTTATGGAGTGTCTTATGATTTTTTTTCCATGTTTACCTTTTCTCTTCAGCTCTGGTCTTTTCATCAGGAATGTTTGAAAATCCTCTATTTTATTAATGTCCATTTTTCCCCTGAAGGATTATACTCAGTTTTTCTGGGTAGATTATTCTAGGTTGTAATGTTAGCTCCTTTACCTTCCAATCTCTCTGATCTGTTAACATGGAAGCTGCTAAATTTTGTTATCCTGACTCTGGCTCCATGATATTTGAATTGTTTCTTCCTGGCTCCTTGCAATATTTTCTCCTTGACCTGGGAGCTCAGGAATTTGACTATAGTATTTCTGGGAGTTTTCATTTTTGTATCTTTTTCAGGGGCTGATTGGTAGATTCATTCAATTTCTATTTTACCCTCTGGTTCTGAGATATCCAGACAGCTTTCCTTGATAATTTCTTAAAAGATGATATCTATGTTCTTTTTTACCTGACCATGGCTTTCAGGCAGCCCCCAAATTCTTAGATCATCTCTCCTTGAACCATTTTTCCAGGTTAGTTGGTTTTTTTTTTCCAGTGAGATATTTCACACTTTCTTCTATTTTTTTCCACTCATTTGAGTTTGTTTTTTCTTGATGTCTCATGAAGTCATTAGCTTCCAATTGCCCAGTTCTAATTTTTAAGGAATTATTTTCTTCAGTGAACTTTTTTGTACCTCTTTTTCCATTTGGCAATTCTGCTTTTTAAGAACTTCTTTAATTCAGTGATTTTTTTTTTTACCATTGTGCCAATTCTATTTTTTAAGATGTTATTTTCTTCCGGATTTTTTGTGCCTCTTTTACCAAGGTAGAAATTCTATTTTCATAATTTTCTTGCATCACTGTCATTTCTTTTACCAAATTTTCCTCTACCATTCTTATCTCTTTCTTTAATTCTTCCAGGAATCCTTGTTGGGTCTCGGTCCAATTAGTAGTTTTCTTTGAGGATTTTTTGGTAGTTGTTTTCACATTGTCTTCTTTTTCTGAGTTTGTGTCTTAGTCTTCCTTGCCATGGTCAAGTTCCTTTTTGTTGTTGTTTCCTGATTTTTCAAACCTATTTCTTGACTTTGAACTTTTGTCTTAAACTTGGGTTCTACTCACCCTAAGGTGAGAAGTCACTGTCTCAAGGTTTAGGGCTTTTTCATGTTGCTGTTTAGTTCTGAACTTCTTAGTTCAGGTTTTCAATGCTTCCAAGTGGTGTGATTAGTACTCTTCTGGTCTGTGCTCTGGTCTTTACCCAGAAAGGATCCCTGGTCTCCTGCAGCCACAAGTATGAACCCTCTTCTTGACCTTTGAACTGTGACCAGGTTCCCTGCTCTCCTATGGCCATAGATACTAGTACTCCTCTCTGGTAACAGACCCCAGAGGCAGGAGGATGTGAAAAATTGGGAAGCTAGAGCAGACTATTAATTCCATGTGATACAGAGGAATTTGATGCTAAAGGGCTTTGTTTCAAAATCTATTTCCACTACTAACAATGTGTGTGACTCTAGAAAAATTATTTAACCTCACTGGATCTCAGCTTCCTTATTTATGAAACAAAAAACCAGATGTTTTTGAAGGTCTCCTCTACTTTTGAATCCATGAACTCTGAAAATACTTGACAGATGTATTTGGCACATATAATTTCCCCACTCCCACCTAGATCCTGAAAATAGTTATTGTGCCCATCTCCTCAGAGGCTTTTAGAGCAGGCCCTCTCTTCTCACTGTTCTTTCCCAATCCATCCTAATGACTCACAGAACCCCATCATGCAACTTAATCCGTATCTGAATAGGTAAGCACATTGCCTAATGCTGGTTTGAGGCCTGGGTTTATGATTTATGAAACTTCTTTTACAGCTCAAATGACTTGGGCCTCCTAGGGTAGAGGGTTTATTTCTTCCTGCTTGGGATATTGTAGGGAAGTCCTTTTCAGTTGTAATCTTTTTTGAATAATAACAACTCATCCTAATAGTGCTTATAGTTTTACAAAAGACTTTCCTCAACAACCCTGTGAAACATGTAATGCAAAATTATAATTATAATTTACCAATGAGGAAAGTGATATGGGAGAAGTAAAGGGCCCTGCCCAATATCATTCAGTTAATTTAATAAAGAGTTATTTATAGGTCCCTCCAGCCTGTAATGCAAGCATACAAAGAAAAAATATGAGTCCATATCCTCAAAATGCTAATAAATGTTGCAGCTGTGATTTGAACCCAATTCCCTTCAAATTCCAAGTAGATAGTTTCTTTGATAGGACTTGCTCTCCTGGCTCTTCTGGAGTCCATCCTTTACAACCCACATTCCACAGAGATAGTACCTCTTTTGTACTTTCAGATCTCCTTTCTGATAATGGGATCTGAATTATCTTCCATATCAGTTTGGCTGCCTATTCTTGTGGTCATTTCCTCTACCAGCCTCTTCCTCAGCTTCTACTTCCAACCAACACCTCCAACTCAATAGGGTCAAGTAGGGCTTCAACTTACTTCTCTCTACATTAGGACTCTTGGACAGCATCATCCAACACAATGGATTTAGCCACTATATGTGGATGACTTTCCAGTCTGCTTATTACCCTTCAACTTGGTCTCACAATGCATTTGCCCTGGATAATAACTCTACATGTATATCCTACTGCCATCTAAATTTATCAGAGTAAGGTTTATGTTTCCTTCATACTCTCTCCTTGGTCAATCTCCCTAAGATATCAGACAATGTCAGCCTCATGGAACTCATGGAACATTCAGCCTGTTGCTTCTCTTGTTCCTACAGAGTAGGTTGTTCTTGTTCAGTTGGTTCAGTAATTTCTGACTCTTCATGACCTCATTTGGGGTTTTCTTGGCAGAGATAATGGAGTAGTTTGCCATTTCCTTCTCCAGCTCATTTTACAGATGAGGAAACTGAGGCAAAGAAGTTTAAGTGACTTACCCAGGGTCGCCCAGCTAGTAAATGTCTAAATCTGGATTTGAATTAAAGAAGATGAGTCTTCCATCTGCTGTACCACCTGCCAAATCCAGTGTGTTTGTTTTTTCATTCACAGTCTCTCCCATATATCTATAGGATGGAGTTGTAGGAGAAAGAGAATTGAAGCTGAATAGGAGGCAGGTTTAGTCATTTGCTTGTTTGAATTCAGGCAAGTTGCTTCTCTAGATTTGTTTCCTCATCTGTAAGTTGTAGAAAATGATCTATAAAGTTCTTTCCCACTCTGAGTTCCATCTATCCTCTTTTTTCTCTGATGATCACAGTCTGTAAGACCTCTCTGAAAAGGGCTTTAGTGTGTGTATTCCACTGCACTGGGACCAGGACTAACGTGCTTCATCCATTAATGGCCTCACCATCCTTCATCAACATGGCTCACATACACAGGGTGAGGAAATAGTGCTGTAGAGGAGTCCCACACAGTCAATGTGTTCATTTTCTTTGCTTGGCTATATTTATTTGTTACAAATATTTGAGGGAAATAATGTATGGCAGGGGAGATAGATGGTAGGCAACAATAGTAATGCCAAAAAAAGGAGAAAAAGAAAAGAGCATCAATGAAACACCTAAAAAATACACCAAAAAAGCAGGAGGAAGGAGATACACACACAAATAGAGCATTTTGGGGTCAAATTTTAAATGCTCTTAAGAAAAACCAAACTAACAATTCATAAGTTTTCCTTCCAATACAATCCTCTTTTCTGTTCTTTGTATATTAAAATGTTTCTTTTTGTTAAGTTTATAATTAAAAAAAAAAGAAAATTGGAATCCCAGATTCTACTACCAACTTAAGGAAAGCAGCTCAGATAGAATGTAGGTTTTTATTTACACCTGCGTGAAAGGACATTTTATGACTTAACTGAGGGACGAGCTTTTGGGGGGGGGGGAAGAGAGACAGAGACAGAGACAGAGAGAGACAGAAAGAGACAGAGAGCTAGAGAGAGAGAGAGAGAGAGACAGAGAGAGACAGAGAGAGACAGAGAGAGACAGAGAAAGAGAGAGAGACACAGAGAGAGACACACAGAGGGAGAGAGAGGGAGGGAGAGAGAGAGGGAAACTCCATATTCTCCTAATTGTCATATCTCCTCTACTATCACATCTAATTTCAATAACAAATTTTCAGTCCTAGGGTCATCTTCATTGGCTTCAGTGAATACAATCCCGTTTAAACCACAAATACTTAGGACGTGTGTTTCCTAACTGCTGGCTCCAACTGTATGTATGTAATAGTTTGTACTGAGCCTGCCAGCATCACTTCAACTGAAACCAAACTCCCCACTACCCACCCCCAGTCCGGTCCCTGACTCTAGCAAAGTCCATAATACCACACCCTTCCCATAAATACTCCACCCCTTTTAGCCTACGGGGGCAGGGGAGAGGAAGGCTCAAAGGGAACTAGGTTAATACGGGGTGAGTTTTTAGGAGAGTAGCCAAAGCTTGGGGAGGCTCTTTTCCTCCTCACCCAGCACAGTGACACCCCGCCCGCGCACCGCACCCCCATTCCCCCACCCCTGTAACGCCCCTCCCCCCTCCCATCTCTCCAGAGGGGAATCCTTTCCTGCTTACTTAGGCTCTAGAAGGAGTATCCCCTCCCCGTCTATAAACAACACTGATCCAGACTTTCTGGGTTGTTTCTTTCTCTCTCTTCCTATTTCTGATTTCCCCTTTTTTTTTTTAGGGGAGCTCGGGAAGAAGACTCTGAGCCACTGTGCTGTCCACTATCGTGAGAACCCAACACAATGGTGAGTTAGTTACTTGTCAAGTGGGTCTTAAGGGGAAACAAGTTTAGAGGAAAAAGAGGCAGAAAAGAGCCTGAAGGGACTTCTGATATTCTCCCTCATTCTGCTTATTGCTATTACCTAGCAAGGATGAGGGACCTGTAACCTTAAGGCCTGTAACCTTAAGGCCACATGCGGCCCTCTAGGTCCTCAAGGGCAGCCCTTTGACTGAATCCAGACTTCACAGTACAAATCTGTAAAAACTGGACTCTGTCGAAAGGCAACATCCAAGGACTTAGAGGGCCCTATGTGGTCTCCACCGAAGGTTCCCCACCCCTGAATTCTGGCCTTTGGGTGAAAGAAGCTAGAAGGAGATAGTTGCTTCTCTGCATGTGATCAGTAATGAAAATGGAGGAATGGGATTGGTTGTTTACTTAAAAATTTTTTTTATTAATGTTTTCTGTTTCTTACATGACCATAGTATTCCATGTATGATCCCCCTTTACCTGTCCCTAAGAACCATCTCATAAAACAAATAGTGGTTTGTTTGGTTTTTAGACAGGGGAAAAAAAAATCAACATAACTTGGTCGATAGATTGAGAAAGCCCCAAAACACACACACACAGCAAGTCACATCTGTGGGCCTCCCACTGCCACCACTTTGTAGGGAGCTTCTTCTCCTATCTCGTAATTTGAGATGAAAATCTTTATAATTTTGTTATATTTACTTTTGATTCTTTGGTGGATCATTGTCCTTTCCATCCACGTCTTTCAGAAATCAAATTCCTCATTCCTGAATTTTCTAAACTCACATAGTTTATGGAGCAGATTCTGCGTCTCACCTGTGGGCCATAAGTATATCTTATACTGACCACCCCCTTGTATGCAGCTCAGTGCCCGAGTATTAGAATAATTAGACAAATTGCTCCCAAAGTGAAGTATATCACAATACAGGAAAAAAAAAGATCACTCATGGGGATCAGGGACAGGGTTCCCCTCTGGAGGACGTAGGCTCTCCTGGTTGAAAATTCTATGGCATTTGTTAGACCTCAAGGGATGGGAAATTCTCAAGAATGAAATTATGAAAATATAAAAAGAAAGAGAATTCCAATGGAGAGGAAAAGGGGGGAGTAGTAAAAACAGAATAACGTGGCTGGCCAGGAACCCGTTAGTGATGTGCAGAATTATTAAGAGATTAATAAGAGATGAACCGAATTTTGAGAACAGTATGGTGTATGCAGCAGCAGTAGCCATTGTCATAATAAGAATAGTACTAAGAATAATAATAAAAACTAGCATTCATATAGTACTTGTTAAGGTTTGCAAAACATCCTACAGATATTACCTCATTTTATCCTCACAGAAACCCTGGAAGTTGGTGATATTGTTTAATTTACTATTTGGGAAACCAAGGAAGACTGAAGTTAATTGACTTGTCCATGTCTTCTGGACTTCATACTCAGTGGTTTATCTGCTGAACCACCCACCCACCCCCAGAGTAGGGCAGAGGCCGACAGGGGATTTACTGGGGTAAAATAACAGTAAGCAATATAAGGCAGTGGTTAAGAGTGGACTGTCAGCTGAGCACTAAGTTCTGGGGTCAAGCCAGGACCTATAGTTGCCAAGATGATCTGGGGGTACCGTGAAGAGGTCAGAGGAACTACAAGACTGAAAGCTGAGAAATAGCATTATAGACTTAGGGACTATGTGCATGAGGAAGAGCAGGGGCCCCAGAGAGAAGTAAGAGGGTAGCTGATAGTCATCCAGAATAGGCATAAATGAGCCAGGGACTGGACTAGTTGGTGCTTTGAGTCTGCTGGAATTACGAATAAACTTGGGAAGGGGGAGAAGGAAGGAAGGAATGGGATGCTCACTAGAAGTGGGATAACTACTGCTTTGCTAAAGAAACTAAGATTCTAGTCTCTTCCTTGTTCTTTATATGACTATGATAAACCTGTTGTATATGATGCTTGATGTTTATGGGGGAAAAGAAGCTTAGTGGAAAGCTAAAAATTAGTCAAATTCAGATGTTCCTATGGCCTAAGCCATCCTTTTGCTGTTAATGAGAAACTTCCAAGATTGAACTTGGGCCAGAGTTGTGGTTCTATGGCTTGGCTTACAGGAATCTGGGGAGAGGAGGGCCTCAATGGATAGAATGCTGGGCCTGGAGTCAGGAAGACTAATTTTCCTGAGTTTAAATCTGGCCCCAGGCACTTACTAACTGTTAGTGGGCAAGTCACTTAACCCTGTTTACTTCAGTTTCCTCATCTGTAAAATGATCTGGAGAAGGAAATGGCAAAACCACTCCAGTGTCTCTGCCAAGAAAACCCCAAATCAGGTCAGGAAGAGATGAATCTGACTAAAAATGACTAAACAACAACCGAAAAACCCTCACTTACATGTGTTACTCCTTTTTATTTCTAGGTTTGTTTTTGTTTCTTAATTAGCATATTTAGAACGTTTATAGGCTGTAATTGATTTCCTTTACAATCTTTTAAATTTTATTTATTGCATTTAAAAACATCATTCTGAAAAATGGTCCATAGGCTCAACCAAACTGCCAAAGGGGTACAGGATGCAGAAAAGGTTAAGAATCCCTGGGTTAGAGTTAAGGAGTAGAGAGCAGGTGATGGTGTTTGGAGGTGTGGATTAAGAGGAAGGAGGAAACTCAAGATGTGTGGGTCTTCTGCTGAAAGACAGTGGTCTGGGAGTGATGTAAGTGCTCTGAAGAGAAAAGAAAAGGTTTGGGATAGTTATAGAGAAGAGTTTGATAGACACTCCAGAAAGAATAGTGGAATTTTTCTGTATTAGTGGGAGCCCAGTAAAGATGAGATAAACTGAATTGATGGTGGACCGGCTGACATGGTTACATGTCTGTCTCCAGCATGGTTGAACAATATGTTCTTAGGGGCAGAATGCTACTACAATCATTGATGTCTTTCCCCGTGCCTGGAATTACTGGATATCTTAGCTTCTGAAGCCTACTTCCCTGACCTAATATTCTCGTGCACCCAACAAGGCTTACCCTTCCTGAATGGTGCTTCATGATTCCCCTAGTTGCTCAGAGTGTGTTAGGTCATACTTTGCTTTCTTTTCTTTACTCCATCCCCAACCGAGTCATGAGTTCAAATCCTGCCTCAGACACTTACTAATTGTGCAACCCTGAGTCATTTAACCTCTCTGTGCCTCAGTTTCTCCATTTGTAAAATGAGGGGTGATTTATGAGACAGAGGCTAGGGAACAAACATTAGGAGCTGAATTCAGTTACCTTTGGCACATGTCTGTGTACCCCTACAAGTTAATCTGTTTCTGTATGTATTCTGTATTCTCAGCATTAGCGTGTGTTTAATTCTGTGTTGCTTTGTGTACGTTCCTTTATCTTTTCTGGTTCTCTCCACACCTGGTTCTCTCTTCTTGGGGGAAGATATTGCACTTGCTGGTTCTTTTGTGTCTCTTATGGTCTAGAACCGGGGTTCTGGACATGACTTTCTTCTTGCAGAATGATGTCCTGCCGAGTCCCAGCATGAGAGGTCAAGGCAAGAAGCAGAATGGACAGGCCCAGCATCACAGCCAAGGTGTAACAGATGCCTCACAGCTTGCCTACAGCATAACAGATGTCCCACCCTGGTACCTCTGCATCTTTCTGGGGATTCAGGTAAGAACATCAGACCAAAAAAACCCCTCAAATCAACCCTTGGAATTCAACATGGAAAAACTCCAATCCTCAACTGAAATGGTTAGATTGGTTAGGTTTTTTTTTTTTTTGGACTTGTTTGACCATCCTAAAAATCTCTCTGCTCCAAGGATCTAGATGCATCTACAAACTCAGGCTTTGTCAACACTGGTGTAATATATTGTAGTGTTCTTGAGTAATAAGCAAAGCCATCATTTTGACTTACTATCGCAGAAACAATGTTTGTTTGCCATTTGTATGCCCTTCACTGATCATGATAACTTAATGTGATTTTGAGAACTCAGGAACGTGACTGAAGGTGGAGATGGGGTTGTAGTTGGTACAGTTGCTAGAGGGTTAGACCTGGAGTCACCAAGTTCATATCCTGTCCCAGACACTTCCTATCTATCTGGCCCTGGCAAGTCACTTAACCTCTCAGTCTCAATGAAACAAGTAATCAGTCAATCAACATTTATTAAGCTCCCACCGTGCGCCAGGCACCATGTCCTAGTTTCCTCATCTGTAAAAAGGTATTTGCCACCCAGGGCTGTGACATTTAAACAAGATAACATAGAAAGCATTTTGCTAACCTTAAAGTGCTAAAGATGGTGATATTGATGATGATGACGATGACTAAACTGAGCACAAAGCGGCTTGGCCAGAGAGTGGAAGAAGGGGTTGCCACACCACACCCGAGCCTGTCTTCTGGAATGGTTCAATAGAAATGTAGTGCTTGTGAGGCTGGGACTGGGGGCTGAATGTCCATATGGACCAATTAGATTTGCTCAGGAAAAAAAAAAAGATAGGCATAGAGTGCCCCCTGACCCCTGGCTGACCAACAAGTCAGCAAATGCTGGCTGAAGATCCTAAGCCGAGTGAGATTTCTCATTTGACTCATTGTCTTCACTAGGAAAACAATTTCAAGCCGATGTTCCTGTGACATGGCCTTTAGAATCTTCTTCTTTGATTTCTTTTTCTTTTTGGTATATGAAGGGAGGAAGGGAGAAGACAAGCATTTATTAAACCCCTAAAGTGCCCGATCCTGTGCTAATATCATCTCATTTTACTTTCATCTTCACAATAATTTATTATTTTCACGCCCTTTTTACAGTTGCAGAAATTGAGGTAAACTGAGATCAAGTGACTTGCCTAGGGGTCATACAGCTAGTCAGTATTTGAGGCTGGATTTCATCTCAGTTCTTCCTGACTGGGGGCCCAGCTCTCTCAATCTGCTTCTCTGAGGAAATCCCCAGAAGAAAAATTCCCTGGCTCTGCAGTCAGGTTCCCGTCCCACCCCACATTGCAATCCACTCATCTGCTTCCTCACCACTACATTTCCTAATGCTGGGAAATTAGGGCAGATCATGCCAAACAACGGGAAAGGTTCCGGGCAGGCTGTGGTCAACACTGGGGAATATGGTGATAGGAAAACCAGGTTGGTCTGTTAGTCTCCAGGTTCTAGTGATCCCTGACTTGGCCTGTCATTGTTGTTCAGTCATGTCAAACTCTACATGACCCCATGGATCATGCTGTTCATGGGGTTTTCTTAGCAAAGATACCATTTCCTTCTCCTATGGATTAAGGCAAAGGATAGAGGTGAAGTGACTTGCCCAGGGACACACAGCTAGGTATGTGTCTGAGATCTAATCTGACCTCTTCCTGCCTCTAGGCCCAGAGCTCTATCGGCTGAGCCATCCAGCTGCCTCTGGTTCTGTCCTACTCACCAACTAAACCCTGATTCTGACAGTATCTATTATGTCCACGGGGAGGGGAACAGCACTAGACTTCATGCCAATTGCTTCTCTCTTCCTGCAGCATTATCTCACAGCCCTGGGTGGGCTTGTGGCTGTGCCTCTCATCCTGGCCAAGGATCTGTGCCTGCAGCATGACCCCCTGACTCAGAGCTACCTCATCAGCACCATCTTCTTTGTCTCTGGCATCTGCACTCTCCTGCAGGTCCTTTTAGGCGTCAGGTAGGCTAACACTTCCCTGTAAGAGCCCACAGGCCTGCCTTCATCCCTGGGGCAGGCACAGGGTACAGATGCTTGGCTTGGGTACTTGAGAAAACAGTAAAATAATGTAGGTTAAAAAAATTCATTAAAAAAATGTATTTTGAGAAAGGAGAGAATGTCAACAAAATACTTAGTTCAGTATCTGCTACAAAGCAGGCACTTAATAAATGCTGGTTGACTTCAGAGTAGGAAGGTTTAAGGGAATTTTCCGGAAGAGGTGGCACCTGATTTGAGTCTTGAAGCAAGATAAATATTCAGAGAAATGGAAGTGAAGAGGGAGTGGATTCTAAGCACAAGAGACTGCTTCTATAAAGATATAGAAACGAGAGAACAAAATACTGATGGTAGTTCAGTTTGAAATGTGGAGTATGAGAAGGGGCATGGTATTCAGTAAACCTATAAAAGCAGGTTAAAGCCCAAGTGTGAAAGCCCTAAATGCTAGGCTGAGGAATTTGGACTTTTCTCCTAGCAGCGTTTAGGAGTTACTGAAGGCTTCTGAGCAGGGGACCCTTCTCACAGAAGCCCAGATCTCAGAGTTGGAAGGGACAACAGAGGTCATCTCAATGTCTTCAGTCTGGTCCTGACCAAGGATTCCCTACACACCTCATTGCCTTTCTATTTTCTGATGGTTTTAATTGTGAGACTGTTGTGCCTACAATTTTTGCCTGTTGCTCCTAGTCTTGCCCCCCTACAAGTCTAGTCTCTTTTTCCACAGGATGGTCTTTCTAGTGCTTGGAGAGAGCTTTCATGTTTCTCCAAATTCTTGTCCTCAGACTAAACATCCCTAGTTTCTACAAGGAACTTTTTTCGAATGGCTCATCCTCTTGGTTGCCTCCTTTTGCATGAACTCCAGCTTGTCAAAGGTCCAAGAAAGCCCTCAGAACTCACCCTCGTTTTCCAGATGTGATCTGCGAAAGGGAATGTATTGATACCATTGATATTTGCATGCCTCTTTTCTACCAGGCTTTTTAACATACACTCTTGTTTTTTTGTTCTGAATCACTGCTTCCTTATCTTTTCGAAATCTGCCAGCATTTTGTTCCATCATTCTTGATTCTCATACACAGCTGTCTTTGATGAAAATTAGCTAATCTATGCGAGTGTATTAACGCAGGGAGACAGTTCTCATTCAGCACTCACCCTTCTCTAAGATACCAATATACATATTTAAACTCTGACCTTCTGGAGAATAAAACATGGAATCTCAGAACTGGAGAGGAACTCTGAAATTGTCTGGACCAGACATGCCAAACTCGAATAGAAACAGATCACTACAGGCTGTTCTTTGATGTAGAAAACCACAAATTAACATTACATATGTTCTGTTGTTTATTTATTTTTGTCAAGTATTTGCCAATTACACTTTAATCTGGGAGAGGGGGACTACAGAGCCTTTTAACCATAGGCTTGACATGTCTGGTCCAGACCAACACCTCGTCTGATGGTTTAGAGGGTAAACACAACAGTAGGGCAGAATAATCACAGTGTGCCAGGGTCCCATGATTACTGACTGTGAAGGTCCCACCTTCTTCAGCAAGACACTTTGAAGAGAATGGGGATGCATAGGGGCTGCTAGGTGGTGCAGTGAATAGAGCACTGACCCTGGAGTCAGGAGGTCCTGAGTTCAAATCTGGCCTCAAACACTCAACACACTTACTAGCCTTGTGACCTTGGGCAAGTCACTTAACCCCAATTGCCCTGCCTTCCCCCCTCCAAAAAGCAAAAAAAAAAAAAAAGAAGAAGAAGAATAGAGATGTGTTCAAAAGGTTTTGTCAAAAATGTGTTACTTAGTGACATCTCTTCAAAACTGCCCAATACTTTGATATTCCTTGTCTAAGTAAGACCTCGGACAATTTGCATTATAGCTTGATGTATAAAGTCTTTCCAGGAATTCATGTGACATAGAACACAGACACAAAAACAAAGGGAAAGTCACCAGATCCCACTAGTTGTACTACTCTGACAAGAAGAGGTCTCACTATTCTCTTTCGGACTGTCCTGCAAACACAGTGTCACAGTTTACGAACATGAATTTGGCCTCCCCTCGCTCTCAAACCCAGTTTTACTGTGGAAGAGGCTTGTGTCCTTGCCAGGGCTCTTGGCAGGTTCCCCAAAGGAGGCCTAAGCCCAGAAAAGGGAAACCGAATATTGGGTATGACATGTGTGTTTGTCGAGGGGAGAGGTGTTTCAGTAAACAAATGTTGATTAGCCTGTTGTATTCTAGGGATGGCTAGGTGGTGCAGTGAATAGACACCTGCCCTAGAATCAGGAGAACCTAAGTTCAAATCCAGCCCAGACACTTGACACACTTACTAGCTGTGTGACCTTGGGCAAGTCATTTAACCCCAGTTGCCTTGCCTTTCCCCCATCAAAAAAAAGAAAAGAAAAGAAAAAGAACCTATTGTGTTCCAGGCCCAGGGATAGATACAGGTTGACATTATATTGAGGGGGAAAGTCAAAAGACTGAGCAGGGAGGTAGTCAGACACCAAGAGTTACAAATGGGGCAGAGAAAGGAAGTTGGGAGAACATATTAGAATCACCAACGCCCAGGAGACTTTGATCACTATCTGCCAAGAATCAGTTCATTCAGGAACCACTCCCCAGGTGGGATGGTTGAGAACTTGCTGGTAGATTCAGGTGAGTGGTTGCATCTGACTGGGGTTGGGCAGGGATGATAATAGGTCTTCATGACATGCCCCTGTTGCCTTCTTCATCCCTGATTTGTGCTGCGGAGAGGCTGGAATGTAGTCAGTCCTGAAATGAAGTGCAAAAATGGGCACACGTGTGAATGGTTAGCTAGTTGTTTCCTGGAAGGACTGCATGCTATTTCTGGCCTGTCTTAGGTGTCTGAACAAAAGAAACACATTGAAAATACTTGCTAAATTCATTCTTCTGCAGGGTAGACAACCAGCCCTGCAAAATTATCCACTTATTTGAAGTTCCTTATTATTAATAGAGGCTCACATTTGAATGACACTTGGAGGTTGTAAAGCATTCTTCTGACCACAGCCCCTGAAGTAGGGAGAGCAAGTATTATAAGCCCGTTATATAGATGAGGAAAAATGACGTTCAGATCTTATGCCTCACCCATTGGTTATATTGCTAATAACTATTAAAACTGGAATTCAAATACATGCTTCCTGACTCAAGTCTTGTGCTGCCTAGGGGCAGCTAGTGGTAAAGTGGATAGAGGAATGGGCCAAGTGTCAGGGAGACCTGAGTTCAAATTTGATTTCAGATACTTACTAGCCATGTGGACCTGTGCAAGTTGCTTAAGCCTTTTTGCCTCAGTTTCCTAATCTGTGAAATGAGCTGGAGAAGGAAATGGCAAACAAGTTCAGTATCTTTGCTAAGAAAACCCCAAATAGGGTCACAAAGAGTCAGGCATGACTGAAATAATTGAACAACAATCCTAGACAAATCATCTAACTTCTGCTTGGCTCATTTTGCTCTACAGCAAAATAGAATGATAATATTAATGCCCGTATCACCGGATTGTGAGGATTAAATGGATATTTCTAAGGGGCTTGGCACATGGTAGGTACTGTATAAATGGCTGTTCCTTCTTTTCCTCCCTTCTTTATGCTGTCCACTACATTGTGCTCTCTACACTGGCTGCATGAGACCAGGGCTCAAGACTTTGGACAGGTTTGGTGGTCCCCAACCTCTCTTTCCTCTTCAGTGACTGTCTGAGGAAGAAGCCTGTGCTTCTGCCAACAGTGAATCAAGAGCTTTCTTTGTTTTGAGCTTTATGACCGCTGGGATTTATTAATTTCTTTGACGCTGCATTCTCCAGTATCTGGCTCTGATACTCTGGGTCCCTAGACTGGCAGATGATGCCATATCATGGGTTGCCTCTGTTCAGAAATCATAGAATCCAAGGAATGTTTGAGCTGAGTGAGAGAAACCTTAATAACCATCTCATTCAATGCTCCCTTTTTTTTCACGTTTTATAGATGAGGAGGGTAGATGACTTATTCAGGATCACATGGTTAGGTGATATCCAGGTCTCCTGACTCGCAGCTGACTGCCCCTTCCAAATTTGAGTGGCAAGGCAGCTTTCTGCATAGACTTCTAGCAATTGACTCCAGACAGATGGATAGCTGGCTGGGACATTAGTTTTCTCAGTCAAATTACTTGAGTTCCATGTTGCTTGCAGAGAAAATACTGAAGACCTTATTCCAACAAGAATATTAAGTCATCAACATTTACTGCACATCTAGATGGTACAGGAAATAAAATAAATAGAAGACAGGATTTCTGCCCTTCAGGAGAACTTTACAGTGCTTGGAGAAGTCCATGGAAAAGTCCACATGAAAATGAAAGCTAAAAGAGGACTCAGTGTTATAGAAATAACATCAATGTTAATCCAATAACAGTGCAAATTCCTTTAGTGCAGAGACTTTTGGTTTTTGTATATAGTAGGTGCTCAATAAATATATGTTGAATTGAGTTTAAAAAAAAAAAGGAAGCCTAGGAATGTGGGTTTGTTTTGTTTCCTCTGGTGGCATTGTCTGAGTATTTCTCTCAGCTTTGTGTCTGTTTAGCACCAATACTTTTCTGGGATGTTATATAAGGCTACACATCCTGGAATACCAAAAAGCCAGAAGAGTTCATATTACAGTAACCCAAGGGCAATGGAAAGACAGGATAAGCTTTAGTAACCTGTAGCATGTTACCACAAGGACGACTCGCATACAAGAAATGGTGTAAAAGACATTATTTAGAAAAGATATTGTAGAATTACAGAATCTCAGAATTGGAAGGGATTTGTTGACCAGAAATGGAGGAGGCATGATCCTGTGGCAAGAATGAATGATTACAGATTGGTAGGCTATTAGAGGGCCCTTGGGTTGTGCGATTTGTCCTTTGTTCTCAAAGACAACCATGACCAGGAAGATGATGCCATGACTTTCAAGTGAATTGGATTACAGTGACAGAAGGCTGTGCAAAGTCACTAGCCTCACTTTCTCCTCCTGAGCCATATAGGTTCAGTGGCCAGATATAGATTAGGACAATTGGAGATGGCCCAGGATGCAGTGGGAGACTTTGGCTTTTTTTTTTTTTTACTGCATTTTGGAGGGCATTTGGGGTTAAGTGACTTGCCCAAGGTCACATGGGTAGTTTTTGTGTTAAGTGTCTGAGACCAGATTTGAACTCGGGTCCTCCTGATTCCAGGGCTGGTGCTCTATTCACTGCACCACCTAGCTGCCCCGACTTTGGCTTTTTTTAAGCACACTTTGACTAGGCAATGCCCATTCAGTGATTAGGGCTGTTTAAGCAGTGAGCCAACGGATGGCCCAAGGGAGGGGAATCTGGCCTCGAGGGCACATGTGGCTCTCTGTGTCCTCAATTGTGGCCCTTTGACTGAATCCAAACCCTGGATGACCCAGTTAATTTTAAAAAATCAAATCAAACTGGGAGGGGGAGACCTCAGGACTGTTTCTGGCCAGAAGAGAAACAACCACTTTATACATTCACTATGAGCCATCCAAAAATAACCATTAAGTGGTGCTTGGGCGGGGACCTGTTGTTGGCCAGTCCGTTAAAGCTAGAGTGAAATGGGTTTCAGGTGTGATGGTTAAGAAAAACATCTAGACAGTAAACCCCAAGATAAAAATCTGTCTTCCTTTGGGCAGAGTACCCTCAGGTGAGGGCATGGTACCCCGAAGAGAGGAGAGCAGAGCAGAGCAGAGCAGAGGAAGGAATTGCCCAACTAGCATGGGCCAGTTGGATCCCCGTTGAGCAACTTGGACTACTCACAGCTTGTGGTTTAATTCTTCACATGCAAGTCGTTGTGTCTTCATCGAGATTCTAGAGGGACGGTAGCACTTCAGCCGACTCCCTCGTCTTACAGCCGAGGGCCAGAGAGGGGGTTTGTAAGTAGGTGTAGCAGTGAATTGAGAACTGGGTCTGCAGCCAGGAAAGTGCACTTTTTAATTGTGTAACCCTGGGCAAGCCGCTTAACCCAAATCTGTTTTTCTATGATCCCTTATCTGTAAAGTAGGGATGCTAACGGCCCTCCCTCACAGGGTTGTTGTGAGGATAACATGAAATAATATTTGTAGAGGGTTTATCCCAGTGATGGAATCAAGGATCTTTCCAAGTGTCAGAGTTAATGGATGACTCTCTTTGATATCTAAAAGGGAATAAAACCAAACTGCTAAACAAGAAATAAAGAGCCTAGCCTGACTAGCAGGAGCCTGCCAGGTAGAGATTATTTTAAATTTGGAGCATAAACAGTACTTAATGGTCCTGTTGAGATTAACTGGGGAAGAAGCTGGAGTTAGAAGAATTTTACCAATTTTATTGGGCAATCATATTTTGTTAAGGTATATTACATGGTAAAAAAGGAAAGTAGAAGTACTCAGCTACTGATTTATGATTAGGGAAGTGGGGATGGAATAGAAACCAACTTTCTTGTTGTGCAAGAATGTCCCTGTGCCTTCTCCCCCCACCCCAAACTTCCTGCATTTGGTCACTGACCTTTGAAATTTTGGGGGGCAGGGAGGGAGTTGGAAGGGAGAAGAAAGAACCTTTCATTTCACAATGAGATCCAATTAAAATACTAACATTACAAGAAAGAAAGATAATGCTGATTGATATGTGTTCTCAATAAGGTATACATGACTCAAGTATAAAAACCTTTCCTGAGACCAGATTTAATTGAGTTTGGGTATGGTGGTTAAGAGTTACTGTGAGGGCACTTTTAGATGCCATGCTCAGTCAGACTAAGGAAGCCGGCCCCCAAACAAGGCTGGTTTCTTTGCCTCTTATCTGAGGGCAGTCTTTTGAATCTCCCTAACTTGAAATTTTTTAAAACATTCTATGTGGGATTTCATTTTTGATGGTCTCTGTGGTAGCTTCATGGGTCCTTCCAGTTTCTAATCCTATCATCATCACCAATAGCAACCATCTCTCAGCAGTCAAGGCACAATGACAGCCACATTAATGGAGGGTCCACAGTTGGATTGAAACCACATCACGTGTGCATGCATCAGTCCCACTAAATATCAGAGGGGTGACAAAATGGGCACTATGATAGACTGAAGGAGTGGCAACTGTGCATCCAAGTCTAAGAAAATACCTAGCTATTGGAGTGAGTAGTTATCTTGCTGTGGTAAGGATGCTCTCCTGATGTTGCTGAAACACCTGTGATGAGACGACCCCTGAGAGTCTGACGTGGAGCACGTTGGATACGTGGAAAATGGAAGGAGAGTTAATGTGTCATTGTACTACTTAGTAGTGTGAATGAGTTTGATTAGATAGTGGTGAAATTGTATGGGTGCTGAGAGATTATTGTTAGAAGTTTGTGGGTATATATGGGTACAACACTGAGTTTGAATAGGTTTGGTTTGGGGGATTTGGGGGAGAGTTGAGGATTAAAGTAGGAGGAGAAGGGGCAGCTCAGTGGTGGTACAGTAAATAGAGCACTGGCCCTGGAGTCAGGGGGACATGAGTTCAAATGTGGCCTCAGACACTTAACACTTACTAGCTGTGTGTCCTTGGGCAAGTCATTTAACCCAAACTGTCCTACCTTCCCCCCTTCAAAAAAAAAAGGCAAAAAAAAGTATTCCTTATTTTGCATCTCAAGTCTATCACTTCTCTATCAAGAGAAATGTAGGTATACTGCTTCATCATTGTTCCTAGAATAATAATTGTTTATTGCATTGATCTGAGTTCTCAAATCTATCAAAGTTGTTTTTCATTATAATGTTACTGTTGTTGCATAACTTTCTTTTTCTCGGTTTTTCCCACTTTACTCTGAATCAGTTCATATAAGTCTTGTCAAGTTTCTCTGAAACTGTCCACTTCATCATTTCTTTTTTTTTTTATTTTTAAAAATAAATTTATTTATTTTCTTGTTTACGTCACTCATTTCCATGAGATTTTGAGTTACAAATTTTCTCCCCATCTTTCCCCTACCCACCACCCCAAAACAGCGATTCTACTGTATAGCCCCTCCCCCAATCTACTCTCTCCTATGTCCTCCCCCATTGTCCCTCTGAATTTCTGGTAGGGCAGGATGGGTCTCCCTACTGCAGTGCCTGTATATCTTAATTCCCAGTTGCATGTAGTTAATTTCATATATATATATATATATATTTTAACATTTGATTATAGAACTTTAAATTCTAGATTCTTTCCCTTCCTCCCTTGTCACCCCTCTTCATCATTTCTTATGGTACAATGATGTTCAATTACATTAACATAGCATAATTAATGTTTGCCTGAGGCCAAACAGCTAGTAGGGGGCAGAATGTGACTTGGTCTACTATATTCTAACTCTTCTTTTAAAAAAAAACAACTTACTTGGAGTTGCCCATTAAATAGATACTCCTTTAGTCTCTAATTATTTGCTAGGACAAAAAAAAAAGAGCTACTCTAAATAATCTTCTACCTCTGGACTGGCTTCTTTCTTTGTTCTCTTTGGGGTTATTGGCCACTCTAGTCTCAACCTATGTTTAGTGGATTACCAAAATTAAACTCGCCCTGTCTCTATTAAAACTTGATTGTGTCCTTGTAGCATGATGGTGATAAAGCAGAGCACATCCTGTTGATAGGTTTTACTGGAAATTTTTGTTTGTCCTTAATCGAACCAATTACCTAAGGGTGGAGTGGTTCCTACCTGAACTGGTGAAGGGAGTGAAGTCAGAGATTTTTTGAAAGTACAAGCATAAAGTACCCTAGAGTAAACAGCTCCTTCCTCCCTGTTCTCAGTGGAATCTTCACTCAGATACCAGCTTCAGACATGGTCCAACTGAGAGACTAGTGTAGGCCACCATTGATCTTTGGCCTTCACATTGGGAATTATTATCTTAGACCATACCCTTGCTAAACAATATCTTTTCCCCTGCATTCTTTCCCACCCATCTAGACTACCTGTTATCGAGTATGGGTCATTTGCTTTTCTAACCTCCTTTCTAGTCATGTGGTTCAATTTTTTATTTTTGTTCTTTTTGGAAGGCAATTGGGGTTAAGTGACTTGCCCGAGGTCACACGGCTAGTTTTTGTGTTAAGTGTCTGAGGTTGGATTTGTCAAGTCCTTCTGACTCCAGGGGGCTGGTGCTCTATTCACTGTGCTGCCTAGCCACCTATGTGGTTCAATCTTAGTATGGACTTTAACAAACCAGAACAAATCTAAAAGGGGGGTGACCACCGTTGTGAGGGATCTGAAAAACAGCACATATGAGGAAAAGGAAAATGAGCTATCTCAAGAGCTGTCGTAGGAAAGGGCAGGTAGGCTTGTCTTGCATAGTTCTAGGGCAGTATGAGGACCATAGATGGAAGTGACATAGTGTTAAAAATGACAAATATAAAGATTTTTTTAAAAAAGAGTTGCACTACAATGGAGTGGTTTGTCTTGTGGGGGTAAAGAAAACACCATCATTGAGTGTATTTTAGCAGAGGCAGGAAATGATCTGTTGGAGCAGGAATTCCTATTTGGATAGGGGAGGAGAAGGAGAAAGGAACAAATATGTATTAAGTACCTACCATGTACCAGGAACTGTGCTAATAAGCACTTTATAAATATTCTCTCATTTGATCCTCCCAACAACCCTGGGAGGGAGGTACCCTCATCTTCCTCATTTTTTCTGAGGCTGAATTTGAATTCAGGTATTCTTGGCTGCAGGCCCAGTTCTCTGTCTGCTGCACCACTTGTCAACTCTAAAAAGCCTTGGAACACAAATGCAAATGTATTATTATTATTATTGTTTGTTTTTTGGAGGACAAATGGGGTTAAGTGATTTTCCCAAAGTCACACGGCTAGTTTTTGTTTCAAATGTATGAGGCTGGATTTGAACTCAAATCCTCCTGACTCCAGGGCCAGTGCTCTATTCACTGCACCCCCTAGCCACCCCTGCAAACGTATTATTAATGCAACTATAAGCAGCACCCTGAACTCAGTACATAATAGGCACTAAATGAATAAGTGCTCTTTTCCTTTCCCTCATCTCCTTCCCCCAACTCATATTACTAGTGTTGTATCCCAGCTAAAGCGCCTCTCAGATTCATAGCTCATTACTGATTTATTCCACTCTGTAGCTGCTGTTCCCATGTGTTTCCTCTTCCTTTTCTCCACTGAGCTGTTACTGCCATGTGCTGGAGCTATGTTTAGCTGCTGAAACTTCTTCCTCAAAGGGAGTATTATCATTTTCTAACTTCTTTTCAGCTCTTTTGTTAGTCAGACCCACAGCCAGCTGTGACAAACACAGAAAAAAAATCTTTCAAATCAAGATCTTTTTTTTCCCCCAATGACCCCCCTCCACACCACCTCATAGCTTTCTTTAGGAATTGCCCTATGCTACTTTGATATTTACATCAGGATGAGAAAATGTCTTTCAACTCCATCATGACCCTGGCTGAAGTTTTAGCAAGTCTGAAGGGGGCACTGAGCACCTCTGGGAAGACAGGATGGGGTCAGCAAACTTTGTCCTCTTCTGTCACTGGTGTTCAGTTACTATCTAGGTTCAGGTTGTTATCTCCTTATAATTACAGGCTCATTCTCATCCATTGTCTCATATCATCCGGACAACAACTCTGAATGTACCTAATACAAGTGTAATTATCTCTACTTTACATGTAAGGAAAGCAAGGCTCAGAAATGAATTAGAAATGAAAAAGAATCAAATGACTTGTCCAAGGTCATTCTGCTAATAAATGGCAAACTCAGAACTCTAGGAGCAATGGGTAGAAGTTCAGGAACACAGACTTTGAGTCAATAGAAGAAAAACTTTATAATAAATGCACCTGTCAAAAACACAAAAAGGAGAGAGTTGGGGAGTAGATTTTCAGGCACTGGAAATCTTCAATGGAGATTATAAGAGTGTTTGTTGGAATGTTGTCTAGGGGATTTCTGTTCTGTTGGGGGTTGAACTAGATACTTTTTGAATTCCTTCCATCTCTGAGATTCTGTTACTTGAACTCAAATACATAAGTCTAGTGTTTTTTTTTCCCACTGACTAGGTTTGGGCATCAGGATCAAGGGCACCAGGCCAGAGTGTTTTGATAAAGAGAATTACAGGTAAATGTAAAAACTTAGCAAGATGTCTCTCAATAGTAGGTACTTAACAATTTTTTGGTTGAATTGGGTTGAATAGATGATACTAAAACCAATCCTCAAACTAATCATCATGCCAGCCACAGATGACATTCCTTCCTAGCAAAATTGGAAAATGTAGTTAAATAACCCCATTGTGATCCTCTTTTTCTAGGCTGCCTATTCTCCAGGGTGGGACCTTTGCTTTTGTGGCCCCATCTTTGGCCATGCTCTCTCTTCCTGCCTGGAAATGCCCTGAGTGGACTCTCAATGCCACACAGGTGAATGTCAGTTCTCCAGAATTCATTGAGGAATGGCAGAAGAGGATCCGAGAGGTAATTCTGGAGAGAAAATGCTGAGAGTTGACCCTGGAGAATGTTGGTGCTGGTGGTGATTGGAAAGCTAAAAATGAGAACAAAGGGGACTGCCAGAGAGATCACCAAAAGTGAAATGCCATACACAATACTTGGAAAATTTTTATTCTTTTCATCTAAGTGGTTCATAAGATTGGCATACTTGCTCTCAGGAATTCTTCTGGACAATCCAGAGAAATAGGTAGAAACAGGTGGGAGTATTGGGATTTTATAGAGAAATATCAGCTCGAGGTTGTATGGCCATATCTAGGGTTAAAGTGGGCATATATGATGCTATATGTAAAAATTTGGCAATGTATAGGTTGGTATATCTATTTGTAAAGGTCTAGAGGAGCTTGCCCCAGTGTAGGAACCTATCTGGAGCTATTCAAAGTCATTTTAGGACATTAATTATGAGCAAAATTAAAAGATGAGAGAAAGACATTATGGAAGATGAGCAAGGGAAAAAACCATTTGCTCTTTCCCCCTTCCTCAAAAGGATCCAACAAACTCTTAATCTTCTGAAGACTTTCTCTGGAGGACAATTGAGATACTTTAATGAGCTTTCTCCATCATGTCTGAAAGGCAGATGGCTGACCTAATGCTGGGACAGAACCCATGATTGTATCTAATCTAGTGTTGGTAGCTTGATAGAGAGGTAAATATGGAGAAATTTTCTTTTACAGTCTTATCCTCAGTAGTTTGTTTCTGCTGCATTTTCTAATACAAGAACAGTTTGAAATTGAGAAATGGACATTGAACCAACTTGGTTTGGGCCTTGGGCTTAGGTTTGTGGCAATGTGGATGAACAACTTGTAATAGTTACTCCTGCACAGTGGTAGCACTCTAGTGTGATGGGAAGGAGAAACTTGTTTCACTGCTTGCTTTATGACTGCCCTCCTTAAACTGCAGCCTGGATGCCTGGGTTCCTATAGGTCATTAGATCATATGCTATAGGACAGAGACTGTGTGTGCTGGGGTGCTTAAAATTCCAGGCTCCTAAGTAAAATTTTGCAAATGTCTTTTAGCTGACTATACCAAAAACCACTAACCATTCACCTTATGAGGCCTCAAAGTACTGCCAACGACTCTTGGAGAGTAGCTACATTTAGGCAGATGGCTCTTGTATATCTGTAACTGAGATGTATATACGCTTAATCAGAGGCACTGTGGAAGAAGAGATAGAGAGAGTTGGACTAGAAATCAGGACGATCTGGGTTCAAGTCATGCCTATGACCAATATTTGCTGCATGACCCCTAGGTAAATTAACCTCAGAGAGCTGTAGGCAAACATTCTACGATTATAAATTGCAGAGAAGGTGCCTTCCTTCACAGAAAGAGGAAGTTTCTTCATTCAGCAGTTCCCTGTACCAGTGAAATGACAGATTTGGTGTGTGTGTGTGTGTGTGTGTGTGTGTAATCTGCTACACAACAAAGCACATTGTGTACCCTCAAGTAGTAGTAGTTCCTGAAGTTGATGATGATATGAACTCCTTCCCCTTAACTCTTTCCCTGGGCCAAGGAAAGGTAAAAACTTGCACAGTGTCTTGCCATAGTAAGTACTTATCAACTTTTTTGGTTGAATTGGATTGAGTGATAATCCTAATAACTGACATTTATATCACAGTTTAAAATTTGCATTAAGTGCTATACATGAAACTTATAAAACAGTCTGACAAAGTAGGTAGGAGAGATATTATTACAATTGCATTTTACAAATGAGAAAACCCAAGTGTAGAGCTATTCTGTGCTATGGTGAGATAGTAAATGTCAGAGGCAAGATTTGAACCCAGATGCTGCAGCCTCCAAATCCAGCTCTTCTATTCACTATACTAGACTGTCCCTCCATTGAGCCAAATTGAACTTTGCCATTGCTTAGGTATCATGGTATCTCTCTAAGAAGTTAGAATCCTGACTCTACAGAGGTCATATAACTAGGCTTGTTCATTATTATAATCAAGCAGACAAACCACACCACCAATGAAACATGGCCATGCACCTACCCTCCACCAAATCAAGAAATTCTGTCTTCTCATATCAATCTTTTTTGTGTCTGGACTCAGCAGAGTTGCTCATATTCAATTAAATTAAGTCACATAGTCTCTTCCTGGTGGTGCCCTTCCACTAGTTCTTTAAATTTCAGCCTTGCACCACCTAAACCCTAAGGCATCTATGGTCTAGATATCGTTGATTTACTGGCTTAAGAAGTGGAGTTTATAATGGAGATTGGTAGACTGGGGCTATAAAACATTCAGATCTGATGTTGGTTCAAGAAATATAAAAGTATAGCTCTTCTCTTTCAGTTACAAGGTGCCATCATGGTAGCTTCCTGTGTCCAGATCATTGTGGGATTCTCTGGCCTCATTGGCTTCCTGATGCGCTTCATTGGCCCCCTGACCATTGCCCCAACCATCTCTCTTGTGGCTTTGCCACTTTTTGATTCTGCAGGGAGTGATGCTGGGATCCACTGGGGCATTTCTGCCATGTAAGTGTTCTATGGAGCAACCAACTCTTTTTGGAATGAGCCTGGAATCTCATCTATTGAGAAAATCACCTTGTGGTCAGTAGTCACTGTAGTTCATTAATGCTCTGACTTTAATAATTGATGGAATCATAGAATTTCAAAGTTGGAAAAGAGTCCAGTGGTCAATCTAGTTCAAGTCATACTTGAAAAAGAATCCCCTCTCTGAAACATACCTGATGAGGTTCCCAAGATTTTGCTTGAAGATCATGAATGAAGAGGGCCAGGGAGAGAATTCCACTCCCTCCCAAGGCAGCCCATTTCCACTTTTTTACAACACTAATTGTTAGAAAACTTTTCCTTATGTCAATCCTAAATTTGTCTTCCCAACTTCTCCCCCTTTGCCTTTAGTTCTGCCCTCTGGGTCCAAGTAGATCATGTCTAATCTCTTTTCCCCTTTAAACAACCTCAATTCTGATGTATATACCAAGGAGAGTAATAGAAATGTTATCTTTCTGATACCAGGTTGATGCTGCTTACCTGTAGCCAGGAAGACATATCTTATGGGTGGCTCTTCCATCAGTGGAGAAGGCATTGAATAGACCATGACCACATACTCTCTCATATCTCTCTTGCCACAGGTCCTCACTTATAGGAATCTGGTCATGGCAAAGAATGACCATTATAGACATCAGGCTTATTGACACTGACCCCATTAGCACCTGGTTATAACTAGCAAAGATAACTGCCGTTAATAATGAATATCACCCACTATCTCCTTCATCACTCCAATCTCTGACAAAGAGATGGCCCTTCTATTTGTGAAGACCAATCTCTTAATATATACTCTGCATTCACTTATTTCCCTCTTCTATAGCATTTTGCCCCCACTGTCATCTTTATCTTCTCTCTAATTTTCCATCCCTCCCTATTTACTAGTCCCTTCCCCGATACCTATGAATAAGCCCAAATGACCTCTGTCTTTTAAAAAAACCAAAACCCCAAACCTCTCAATTGATAGTACCATCCCCACCGTGTATGTCTTCTACCCTTCTTAGCTAAACTTCTTGAAAAAATCATCTATACTTGGTCCCTCCCCTTCCTGTACTCTCATTCTCTTCCAAACCACTTGACCTCTCAGCTCCTTATGCAACAGAAACTGCTCTTCAGAGTTACCAGAGATCTCTTTATTGCCAAATCTAATACCATTTTCTCAGTCTTCATCCTCCCTGCCCCCTCTAACATTAGACAGTGTTGAATGTCTTTTCATCCTACATACTCTCTCCCCTGGGTCTTTGTGATACTTGATTGCTTATTCTAAATCTGCTTTGCTGATCTTTATCCATGCCCTGTCTACTAACTATGGGTATACCCCAAGGCTCTGTCTTGGGCCCTCTTCTCTTTTTTCTCTGTGATCTCTCCCTCAGTGATCTCATCAGTTCCTATAAGTTAAATTGTTATCCCTAAGCAAATGATTCCCAAATCTGTATACTTAGCCCTAATCTCTCTTCTGAGGTCAAGTCCTAAATTATCAACTGCACATTAGATATTTAAAAGTGAGTATTCCAAGGAGCAATGAGGTGCTACAGTGGATAGAGCACTGGGTTCAAATCTGGCTTCAGACACTTGATACTTACTAGCTGTATGACCCTGGGCAAGTCACTTAACCCCGATTGCCTGGCAAGAAAAAAGTAGGTATTCCATAGTCAAGTCAAACTCAATGTATCTAAAACAGAATTCATTATTCCCCACCTCCACTCCTACATACACCCCATCTTCCATATTTATCTCTTATTGTCAATAGCCTGTAAAGACAAGCACTAGCAGCTTTTCAGAAGAATGCTACTGTGAACAACTTTTAAGTTCTGATTGTACAGTATATTGAACACTCTATTTATTCCATAATAAATCAAAGCAAAACATTCACAGAAATCAAGGTACAGCATTTCCAATATTACAACTTATCACAGATAATCAAAATACAGCATTCACAATAACTTATTGCAGAAAATGGCCACATAGTTTCCACTACAGTGGTCACAAAGTTTTGAACAAAGAACAATCATTTAATAACTCAAGCATTCACAAAATCCTTAATTCAATCACAAAGTACAATAGTCAAAGTTTTCCACTCATGGGGCATACTAGGTTACAAATCAATTACTCATTCAGTTATCAGTCACTAAATACAATCATTTAGTCAATCAGTCATCCTTCATTATTCACTATTCAATCGTTAGAAACTACACAGACCCTCCACCCCTAGGTCACTAGTAAATTTACAATTTCTCAGTCAGTAGACAATGTCCAAGTAAAGTCTTCTTTCAGCTTGACTCTGGGTGGTTTCTCAGATTCCCTGGATCCCCTTCCATGGTCCCAGATACTACCTGGATTCACCAAACTGTCACCTGGGTTCTAAGGCAGACAGCTCCCAGGTCCATGTCCAGCTCTCTGTGCAGTTCATGCTCCACATTGGAGAGCTCACAGTGTCCAGTCCATCTCAAATCCTTCACAGTCTCTGTTCCTGTGAAGACATGGTTTAACAAAGCCGCAAACAAACTCAAATAAAGTACCAGCATCACAGTCATGCTTCCTCAGTCTTTTGGTGGCTTCGGCTGGCCCTCGGAAATCCTTAGTAGCCTAAGCAACTCAGGCTGGCCCTCAGCTCTGACTGACTCTCAGAAATTCTCAGCAACTCTGGCTGGCCCTTGGACTCATCAAAAGTTTCAGCTGGTTCCCAAAATCAAGATCATTCCATCCAGGTTTTCAAAATCATAATCATTCTCTCAAACCTGGGAGGGGCTTTCCTCTTCAGTCTCCTCAGCTCTACTTCAGCCTCCATGGAGCCTGCTCCAAGAAAAAAATCTCCCTCTCCCTCTCTGGGAGAGCCCTCTCTGGGGCTTTTTAAAAATATACACACAGCATTAGCTCCCTGTTTCAGACAACCCCTTCCTGTTACATCAGCAACAGGAAATAGGAGTCCAGACCTTCTGTTTCCCTAACAGAGGCTTGATCAGTTACTAAGTGCTAAGTACCTGCTACCTTTGCCAACAGAAAGGGATCTTCAAATTCAAATTACATTACTATTACATGGCCCCACAATCCATCCGAGTCACCAAGGCTGAGAATGGCAGTGTTATCCTTAGCTTGCTTACCCCACAAATTGTTATTGTAAAATCTTGTCATTTTTTACCATCACAAAAATCTCTTATGTACAGCCATAACCTTGGTACATAGCCTCATCACCTCATTCCTGGACTTCTAATTGGGCTTCCTGCCTCAAGTCTCTCCCCAATCAATTAACCAACCAATGTGAACTTCTTAGGTATCTACCATGTGCCAATCACAGTGCTTCAGATACCCAATTGAGTGTGTATGTTATTCCCTCCTTAAGCCAAATTCAATGAGAACAAGGTTGTCCCATTCCCTTTCACCTTCCTGCTCTTCCCCTCCATTGTAAGTTTTCTCTTGCTTCTTTTATATGAGATAATTTACCCTTTTCTCTCTCTCCCTTTCTCCTTCTCCCAATAAATTCCTGTCTCACCTCTTAAATTGTATTTTTAGATATCATCTCTTCATATTGAACTCATCCTGTGCCCTCTATCTGTGTATACATGAACATACAAATGCCACACTCACATATATTTATATGCACATATACCCTCCTATAACATACATATTTATGTATATATACATATATATTCCTTTCATCTATTCTTATACTGAGAAAAGTCTCATGAGATACAATTATTATTTTTCCATGTAGGAATGTAAACAGTTCAACTTTAATAAGTTACTTATGATTTCTTTTTCCTGTTTACCTTCTCATGCTTCTCTTGCTTCTTGTATTTGAAAGTCAAATTTTCTCTTCAGCTCTGTTATTTTCATCAAGAATGATTGAAAGTCTTCTATTTCATTGAATGACCATATTTTCCCCTGAAATATTATACTCAGTTTTGCTGGGTAGGTAATTTTTAGTTTTAATCCTAGCTCCCTTGGCCTCTAGAATATCATGTTCCAAGCCCTTTGATACCTTAATGTAGAAGCTACTAGATCTTGTGTTATCCTGATTGTGTTTCCACAATATTCAAATTGTTTCTTCCTGGCTACTTGTAGTATTTTCTCCTTGACCTGGGAAATCTGGAATTTGGTTATAATATTCCTAGGAGTTTTCTTTTGGGGATCTTTGTCAAGAGGCAACCAGTGAATCTTTCAATTTCCATTTTGCCCTCTGGTTCTAGAATATCAGGGAAATTTTCCTTGAGAGTTTCTTGAAGGATGATTTCTAGGCTCTTTTTTTGATCGTGGCTTTCAGGTAATTAATAATTTTAAAATTATCTCTCCTGGATCTATTTTCCATGTCAGTGGTTTTTCCAATGAAATATTTCACATTGCCCTCTATTTTTTCAGTTGTTTAGATCTGTTTTACAGTATCTTGATTTCTCATAAAGTCATTAGCTTCCATTTACTCCAATCTAATTTTGAAGGAATTATTCTCTTCAGTGTGTTTGTGAAATTCCTTTTCCATCTGGCAAATTCAGCTTTTTAAGGCATTCTTTTCCTCATTGGCTTTTTGGGCCTCTTTTGCCAGTTA
>CM053597.1:87499710-87609218 GCA_028646575.1 Pseudocheirus occidentalis
CTCCTATATAGACATATGGGTAGGTATACATATATATACATTTGTATTCCCTTCACCTATCCTCATACTAAGAAAAGTTTCATAAGTTACTATTATCATTTTTCCATATTGGCATGTAAATAGTTCAGCTTTGATAAGTTCCTTATAATTTCTTTCCCATGTTAACATTCTCATGCTTCTTGTGTTTTAATGTCAAATTTTCTGTTCAGTTCTGGTTTTTTCAGCAAGAATGCTTGAAAGTCCTCCACCTCAGTGAATAACCATATTTCCCCCTGGAACATTATACTCAATTTTGCTGGGTAGGTGATTCTTGGTTTTAATCCTAGCTCTCTTGATCTCCAGAATATCATATTCCAGGTCCTTCTATCCCCCAGTGTAGAAGCTGCCAGGTCCTGAGTTATCCTAATTGTGTTTCAACAGTATTCAAATTGTTTCCTCCTGTCAGCCTGTAATATTTTCTCCTTGGTATGGGGATTCCGGAACCTGGCTATATAACATTTATAGGAGTTTTCTTTTGGGGATCTTTTTCAAGAGGTGATCAGTGAATTCTTTCAAGTTCTGTTTTGCCCTCTGATTCTAAAATATCAGGGCAATTTTCCTTGAGAATTTCTTGAAGGATGCTTTCTAAGTTCTTTTTTTGATCATGGCTTTCGGGTAGTCCAATAATTTTTAAATTGTCTCTCCTGGATCTGTTTTCCAAGTCAGTGGTTTTTTCAAGGAGATATTTCACACTGGTTTGTATTTTTCATTTGTTTGTATCTGTTTAATAGTATCTTGATTTCTCATACAGTCCTTTGCTTCCATTTGCTCCACTCTAATTTTGAAGTAATTATTCTCTTCAGAATGGTTTTGAGATTCTTTTTCTATCTGGCAAATTCGACTTTTTAAGGCATTCTTCTCCTCATTGGCTTTTTGGGCCTCTTTTGCCATTTGAGTTAATTTGTTCTTTAAGCTGACTGTATTTTCTTCAGTCAGGTTGTTGACTCTCTTTTCATGAGTTTCTCGCATCATTCTAATTTCTCTTCCCAATTTTTCCTCCACTTCTCTTATTTGGTTTCCAAAGTCCTTTTTAAGCTGATCTATGGCTTGTAGGCAATCTTCATGTTTCTTGGAAGCATTTGGTGTGGGAGTTCTGACTGTGTTGTCTTCTTCCCATTGATCTTTGATCCTTTTTGTCCCCAAAAAAGTATTCTAGAGTTTGATTGTTGTTCTTAATTTGCTTCCTTTTCCTACTCATATTGGCCAGTCAATTAATTGCTTGATTTTTTAGCTCTGCGGACCTCTGCCTGGGGGCGGGGGGCGGGAAGCAGCTCTGTCTCAAATCACTGGTCAGGGCAATGCATTAGGAAGATTACTCAGGTAGTAGTATTAAGAATTAATTGGAAAGGACAGAAATCATTTAGGAGGTCATACCAATAGTCTAAATGGGAAGAAAGAGGGGATTGAAGTAGAAAGGGAAAGGAAACAGTTGGGAGAGTGGACATCCTTAGAAAGATCTGAAATCTGTTTCTGATATACAACAGTAGCCTGAGTTTGGTTTCTTTCCATCCCAGGACCATTTTCTTCATTGTACTGTTTTCTCAATACCTGAAGAACATCCCCATTCCAGTACCAATTTATGGGCAAGTCAAGAAATGCCATGTTTCTAAGCTTTACCTGTTCCAGATCTTCCCAGTAAGCTATATTTTTTAGTTCTTAAAAAAATGTTGATGCTTTTTTTGTTCCCATATCCCTGTCATTTCCAAATATGCCCCATCCATTTCTCTTCACAGTGAGCCTTACCCTAGAAAAAGGGAAAAAAAAGAACCTAAGTTCAAATCCAGCCTCAGACACTTAGTAGCTGTGTGACCCTGGGCAAATCACTTAAACTCTGTTTGCTTCAATTTCCTTATCTCTAAAATGAAATGGAGAAGGAACTGACAAACTATTCCAGTATTTTTGCTAAGAAAACCTTCATTAGGGTCACAAACTTAACACAGTTGACACAACTGAAACTACTACCACCACCGCTAAAATCTAAACTACCACTACCAACCTACATTAACAGTCCATATCAGTAATCCCTTAGCTTCCCAAGAAAAGGAGGAAAACTCATCTGTCACATCTCAGGGCCCAAGCTTGGTTATTATAATTACTTAGCTTTCAGTCTTCTTTTATTGTTCTTTTTATTTATGCAGCTGTAGATGTTTCTTTTACTTTCTGTTACTCACTTACTTAATTTACTCTTAAACTCCTGATGGTTTTAGCAGCTCTTTTTTCCCCCTCAATAAAAGACTCATGGGAGTTCACTCCTGGCCTTTTCCTCTGGCTCCTTTTAATCACAGAACCATGGAATTTGAAAGCTGGAAGAGACTCCAGAGGCAATCTGTCTAGGCCATTGGTTTTTGACCTGGGGTGCATACATTTGTTTAAAATACATATTTTGATATTTATCAAAATTGGCTTCCTTTGTGATTTAATGCATTTTATTTTATGCACCTAAAGACATCATTCTGTGATGGGGTTCATAGGTTTCATCAGGCTGCCTGAGGACACTGGGGCTCTAAAATTAGGTGAGGTGTTCAAGGAGCTAAGGAGGGGGCACAGTTCAAGGTTAGAACCCAAGACTTCTCACTCTTAGTCTGTTGCCCTTTCTCCTTTCTACCACTGCCTCTCCCTTCTACAGAGTTTATCTCTAGCCAATCAGTATTCTATTTTCTGTTCTTTATCTTAAATGTTCTTATCTGTGCAATGACAGATTCATACTAGGGCAGAATAACTCTGGGCTCCAGTGTAGTTCCTCAGCCCCCTCCTTCTCCCTTTCTCCACCCTTTCTGAGAGGCAGGTAGCTCAGGGCTAGGATACAGACTGGGCCATGTGTACAGAATGACTGAGCTGCTTCCCTCTGGGCAGGTGCTGTTTGCACTCTCCATTTCTTGGATCATCTGCTACATGCTTACTGTCACCAACGTCTTCCCCTCAGCCTCTTCAGAATATGGTTATTTGGCCCGTACAGACACCAAAGGCGACGTTCTGTCTCGGGCCCCTTGGTTCCGCATCCCTTATCCAGGTATGGTCAGTGGTTTCTGGTCCTGCCTAGTAGAAATCCTCAGGTGTTATGAGAAACAGCATTGAAGAACAAGGTCCTAGGGGATGTAAGGGACCCTGCCTGCCTTCCCAAGCTTCCCCAAGAGTCAATGACTCCCCAGCCAGTATCTGACTGGATGTTACGGTGTCCCCAAATGCCATTTTGATATTGGTCTGGCCTTAAAAGTATGAGGCCAAATGGGACACTAAGGGGACAGTATGTTATATGAAGGTAGGCACATGCTAGAGGTGGGGTGGGGTGGTGGGAAGTAGAGTAAGGGCTCTTCCTGAGAATTCTGAGAAGGTCCAGTGTGTCCTAAAAGACTCCAGACCAAACTAGAATCCAGGTTCCCTTTAGAGTGAATTTGATGCTGGATTTCTTTGGAAACTGAGTCCTTTGACCCTGCTGCTGAGTCTATACTTCCCTTACCCAGAACCAGATAAACCTTGGGGGTATAAGGGACTAAATGGGAAGGAAAGAGAATCATCTTTTTATCTCTTCTCCTTCCCTACTCGCGGGAGGTAAAGATGGAACAGCACAGCTTCCTCTAGTGTACTTTTTTTATCTCCAGTGAGTTTGGTCTAGGACTAGGACTCTCAATCCTTGAATCTGACCAGTTCTGAAGAAATAAGGTCAATTGTGTCAATTCTATCCTAGCCCTGGGTCCTTGTTGAGTTTGGGAAGGAAAGTTCCAAATTGCTAAGAGATCTGGGCTGGACTTCATAGTTTATAACAGGAAGTCATAAGTAAGTCCCAGGTAAGAACTTCTCAGATTCCATCCCTTAACTCCTGAATACCTAAGGCTATCCTGAGAAGGGTCTGACTTCTGGTGCTTTCTATCTCTACCAACCTCTGATGACTGCCGGCTGCTTTCCCCTCCAATAACCAGGAGGATTATGACAAGATGTATCCCAAAGGTCCTGTTGCATTGATAAAGGTCAAGCTTAGCCAATAGAGTATTTGCGGAAGACTTTTAATTTTCCAAGAAGTGCCCATGATCTAATTTTATTCTTGTGTCCCAGGTATTATTATGCCATTATGTAGCTAGAATGTCTCTTGGGCCTTGAACCTACATGTCTTACTGGAAATCCAATGTTATATCCACTTTTTGTTGATTTAATCAAGATTCACAAACACATACCTCCCCTAGACAATGAGACCTTCCAGAGTGTGGTGGTGGAGGGAAGGCGGAGAGATGAGTTCCATGTGGGGTTAATATCTCCTAAATTAATTGCTTATCTCTATTTTATTTCTAGGGCAATGGGGAGTTCCAACCATCAGCTTGGCTGGGGTGTTCGGCATCATTGCTGGGGTGATCTCCTCCATGGTGGAATCAGTGGGGGATTATCATGCCTGTGCCCGGCTCGTAGGGGCCCCACCCCCCCCAAAACATGCCATCAATCGGGGTATTGGCATTGAGGGCATTGGCTGCCTCCTAGCAGGAGCCTGGGGGACTGGGAATGGGACCACCTCCTACAGTGAGAATGTTGGTGCACTGGGCATCACCAGGGTAAGGTTATTAGAATTGCCAAATCAACCAGTGTTTGACCAACTAGACCAAAGTCCTGACACAAAAATCATTTGATTCTTACTGATGAATCCTAGGATTATAGATTTTAGACATTCAAATTAAATTTAGAGGCCATATAATCTAACTTTCTCATTTTAAAGAAAAGTACACTGAGATCTAGAGAGTGGGGAAGGGGACAAGAATGTGTTAAAGACCTAGTATGTACTGTGCTATACGCTTTACAAATATTATTTTATTTGATTTTCATTAACAACCCTGGGAGATAAATACTATTATTATCCCTGTTTTACAGTTGGGGAAACTGAAGCAGACAGTTTTTTTTTAAAGTGACTTAACTAGGGTCACACAGCTAGTAAGTATCTGAGACCTGAGTTGAACCTGGCTCTTCCTGAGCCCAACACACTATCCATTGTGTTACCTAGCAGCCTCTGAGGTCAGGTGATTTGCCCAAGGATGCACATATATTAAGTGGAGGATTTGTTGTGGTCGTTTTTCAGTTTTTTATTTGACCCTTTGTGACTCCTGTGGGGTTTTCTTGGCAGAGAAACTGTAGGGGTTTGCCATTTCCTTCTCCAGCTCATTTGACAGATGAGGAAACTGAGGCAAACACATGAAGCCATATAGGTGCTCTATGTCCTCACAGGTTAGCTTGCCCTAAATTCTCCTATTTCTCACCTTTCCCTGTGACTGCAGGTGGGGAGCAGGATGGTGATCATTGTTGCTGGCTGTGTTCTGCTCCTGATGGGCATATTTGGGAAGATTGGGGCTGCATTTGCCACCATTCCAAGCCCTGTGATAGGGGGTATGTTCCTAGTGATGTTTGGAGTCATCACAGCTGTGGGAATTTCCAATCTACAGGTAAAGAAAGGCATCTTTTCAATTCAGTTCAACATTTATTACTATGTGCAAGGCACTGAGCCTGCCTTCAAAGAGTTATAGAAACATTCTGCCTCTTGAAGTAAATTCATTGGAATTTGGATTATGAAATGGTAGGACTGGGATTAGGAGGAAGTTCCCCTGATTCCATAAACCACAGTGCCCCACCTGTTCTGTGACAATGTCCAAATTTGAATTTCCCTATGAAAAGAAAATCACTTAGATTAAACAAAACAAAATCAATGATAAAAGAACTATTGACTTTTGACTCTCTCCAGACAGTCAACTCCTAATATCCCCATGGAGATTAATTGAAAGATTCTGCTTTCAGAATCATACTATCCAAGCAGGAACTTGGCATGATGGCATGATAAACAGTGCTCTCCATCCTCGCCCCCTTTGCCATCCCTGTCTTGTGTTCAGTTATTTCACTTGGCTTCTCATTTACAGAGAGGAAGGTATCTAGTTTTCCCAGGTTCTTCCCTGTCCCCTCCCATGGCCCAAGCAATTGCTCCCAGTTTTGAACAGGAGGCTCCCACTTGATGGTAAGAATCACTCATGGGACCATCTGTAGGGATTCCTTCTCCCTGCAGTATGTGGACATGAACTCTTCCAGGAACATCTTTGTCTTTGGCTTCTCCATCTACTGTGGGCTGACCATCCCTAACTGGGTGAACCAGAATCCAGAACGAATCCAGACAGGTGAGGATCTGCTGAGTCTATAGATAACCAGCTTTCTCTCTCCCTAATATTGCGACCTAGGGTGATATGGTAAAGGTCAGGGCTCAGAGGGGGCTGGGTTATTGATATCCACTAGACGGAAGCTCTATATAGTTCCTCTGTCTCATTCTTTTCCTCTTGTGTCCATTGTAGGAATTCTCCAATTGGATCAAGTCATCCAAGTTTTCCTCACCACTGGCATGTTTGTGGGTGGATTCCTGGGCTTTGTACTTGACAATACTATTCCAGGTAAGGCTGATTCATCACCACTCCTGTCTAATAACACGTCTGGAAAACTTGTCAGGATAGGTAGATACCCACAGAATCCTTATCTTATTCTCTGTTGCCCATAAAGCAGTCACCAAACATAGACTGAAGTTTGTGTTATATATTGAGGGGAGAAGAGATAGAAATGAAGAGAAAAGTGTTGGGACTATAAAAATTGTACTGCCTAGTTGAGGAAATGGTTCACATGTAGTTGAATAAAATGAGTACCTACTTACCTTCTCAGGACAAACCAAGAGTGTAAGTGCTGAAGGGGCACCAAGATAGGAATACGTGATCCAATCCAGTTGATTGCTTTTGGCTTCCTGGAAAATTTTATGGTGGGAAGAAAGCTGTTGTATGACATAGAGCAAGAAAAAAGCTACAAGTAGGGAGAGGAAGAGTGTGTACAGAAGTACAGAATGGTGAAATGTCTGGTTTGCTACAGAAGTAGCAGAGAATGGGTTCTGGTCCCATCCCTGCCATTAACTAGGAGGGCAACCTTGGAAAAGTCATTTCCTTTCTTTGGGTCTTGGTTTTTCCAGTTGTGTGAAGTGAAGGAGTCAGGCTAAATTATCTTTAAAGTTTCTTCCAGTTCTAAACATCTGTGATTCCAAGCTGCTGTGAAGGGACAGCAACCCTTAGTACCACCTGAAGGTCATATGATCATAGTTCTAGAGCTGGAAGGGTCTTCATCTAGTTCTGATTAGGAAACTGAGGCTATCTACTACATCTTCATTATAGGGCTCTCCCAACTGGATCTTCCCCAAAGAATGGAATTCCCTACCATTGCCCCAAATGCTACAGCTCCACAGGATTTGGCCTTCTCTTGACTTTTTATTCCCTCTTATTAGGAAGTCAGGAAGAAAGAGGACTCATAGCATGGAACCAAATACATGAGGACTCAGTGGACACCGTGAATGTCTTAGAGGTCTACAACTTCCCTTTTGGGATTGGCACCAAATTCTGCACTGCTTCCTGGCTCTGGTATATTCCCTTCTGGCCCAAGCCAGAACATAAAGGTGAAGCAATGGGAAGGGAGCTTTACCTCAACGAGGAGAACGATCAGATTTCAATGGAAGTGAGAGTGAAGCTGGATAGCGAAACGAAAATGTAAAGATACTTCTTCCCCATTCAGGAACATCCCAGAAGATTCACCATTCTCCTGGTGGATACCTTATAGCACTTTCCTCTCTGATGGGGTTCAGTTGTAATGATCAGCTGTCTTCAGATTAGTTACTAATTCACCCATCCACAAATCACCGTCTCTCTATGCCCCTTTCCCACCTATACAATTAATTTGAAATATGTATCCTGAAATATACAAAACATTAACTTCACAAATTTTGGAATGTGAAAGGGGATGCAATGTGATTAAAACTGTCTATTGAAATTGTCTGTTTTTCTTTATTCAAACCAAGAGTCATCTTCTTCCAAGGGGTTGTGTTGAGGGGGTGGGATCTGATTTAAATTGAGCTCTGGACTTTTCTACCATCCTGATTAGTTTCTACTATCCTGACTAGTGTGGTAGGAGCAATAGCTGTCATACAAGTGGAGGTGAGCACAAGCAGGGTCGGATTTTTGTTTTTTTCTTGTTGGAGTTCAAGTTCCTAGGCTCAGGCTAAATTGTGGACATCTGAAGGAGTCATCTCCTTTGAACCCTGATAATTCACAGCTGTGCTAAGTCAGGTAAGTTTTGTGCCTTCTGGCTCTGAGCCAAACAGGGGCTGAGTCTTTGTTATATATTGTGGGAGGTTGGTGTTTTGCATTGGAGGTTTACTCAGGAAAGGACATTCTGATTCCCTGGAATGGACTCTGAGTAGCTGTTTGTCAAGAACTGGTCCCTCCCCGTACCCCACTCCATTACTCAGATGTTGGTGTTCTCCCAGTCTGGTGGTATTATTCTGTTTAGACAGTTGGAGCCCTGTCTATTAAATTTTTTCTTGGATACTCACTTCTTTCTACTTACCTGTAATTAAAGTAAATTTGTTGACCCCTTTGAAGGTCTTTCCTTTAGAAAAGCAGATCAAAGAACCTGTGCTAACAGCCCAACCTGTGTACTAGTGTGGTTGCTAATACAGTTGTTTTTTTTTTTTAAATAAAAGGTATGAAAGCTATCCTTGTTACTTAACTGGTTTAAAGGACTAAGACTCAGGCCACTGATGTAGATTCCTGGTGGCTTAAGTTACAAAAACCAGCCCACAAGAGACAGAAGTTTTTCTCTCTCAGGCTTGACAGGCATGGTAACATGGCCAAAACAGATACAAGGAAGCTGAAACTGAATCAATGCCGTATCCTTGCTGAGTATCCTTTCTATACTATGGCTAAGTACACCTCCTTTTGTTAACTGTTAAAATGGTCCATAAGTGTCTAGTTTTATTCCAGTTTCAAACCTGAAGCTTAAACCCAGCCTGAATCAGGTCTAGATATCAACCCCTAATTTCCTACCTTCTAGCACTGCACCTCTTTGCTATACTCGTGTGTGTGTGTGTGTGTGTGTGTGTGTGTGTGTGTATTGCAGTATAGTTATTGGACAACTTGGGCAAGTGACTGGGACGCTGAAGAAGGGTTTCCAGAGACAGCAAATTCCATCTCCTAAAGAAGATGACACCTCTACCAGGTGTCAGGGATTCTCACATTTGCTCTCCATTGGAAATGTCAGTTGCCTACAACACTCCTGCCCTTATTCTTCTTAGATCAGAAAGTTTGCCAGATGTGTAAGAAGAGGCACAGTGTGTGTGCGTGTATGTGCATGAGTACTCATGTGAATCTCTTTACCATATATAAGAACTTTTCCCCCCTCTCTGCCTAAAAGACATAGTTCACTCACAAACCAAAAGCATAAGGCTTGTGTTTAAATACTTTATAAATAGTCAGAACCTAAGACCATTCCAAATGCTCCCAGGAAAGCCCACCCCAAAAGCCTTCAAATGGAGATATGGGTATGATCTCAGCTTTCAGCAATGCATTTAACTATGAAAACTCCCCAGGCTTCTTTCTTATAAGTCTTCATCATCAAAGGTCTCAGTGCACCTCAGCATCACTGTCTCATCATCAAGTGGGATGGCTGATTCCTGCAAAACAACAGGGCAGAAGAAATTAAGAAGAAAGTGAGACATTTTCTCCCTGAGCCGTCCAGTCTAGGTTAAAACTTTTTTCAATGTCCCACCCATCACCCCCAGGCCAGCCCACTGTTGCACCCTCCTTTCACAAAGCTACCTGAATTTCCCTTTACGAATTCCTTTCTCTTTGATCTTGGGTTACCAATTTCTGGAAGAAAACAAGAGTTCCAAGAAGGAAGGCCCCATCCCAATTTCACTCAACCTTCTTGAAGGAACCACTTCTTTGGTAGCTCTAAAAAGTCTTTTTTGAAACTCTCCAACAGGACATCAGAATAAGAAAAGTTCTTAAGTTTTATCCCCCATGGTAAAACCTCAGGCTCAAAATGGTCCACTACAAAGAGTTTGAGTTTGATTGTGCCTGGCAGTCAATTAACTCTCCTCTGTTTCTGATTGGAGCATTCCACTAACCGTAGTCAACCATCGCTCCACGGTGTGCCCAATGGTCTCATGGGTGATAGGGTTCACAATGACTTGAAGGAAATTCCTCTTCACTACTAAAGAAACATCGGACACATGTCCTGCTGATGGTGGGGGCATCTCAAGTGAATGCACAGGAAAAAAACCCCAACAGTATTACTGGTCCTTCCCCTAGTATAGATGTTAACAAGGTTGAAAAACTACTTCCAAGTCCCCAGCAAAGGAGATTCAGTTGAAAAGGTAACTATTTGTATCCATCCATGTAAGAAGGAAAAGAACCAGGTTTAAATTGCAGGAAGCATTAGCAAAAGCTTGAAAGGGATTTAGGGTGCTCAAGAGGAGGCCAGGAGGCCTGGTTCATTGGGGGGGGGCAGGAATAAAGAGTTCAAAAAAAAAACCAACAAAAACCCAATTTATAACGTCCCAATTTTGAATCTGAGTCAACACCTGATTTAAATTTTATTCAAAATGCTCTGTGTATAGTGCAATAGGGCCCTAGGAAAACAACCCTGGAAACTGTAAGCAGGAGTTCCTGACCTGAAACCATAGCTCACACCTTAGTAAATGGATTTAGTAAATATTTATGTAAATTAGGTCACACCAGTTGGCTTATCTGGCCAAGGCTGATGGGAATTGGAAACTAAAAATGATAAAAGTAAAAAGCTTTTTCTTCTCGTGGGTAAGAAGAACATGGAGGTAATTTGAAGCTGCTTGTTTTCTCTCTTGTCAATTTTGGGTAGAAAAAGGGCTAGGAGTCTGAAATTCTAAAAAGCCAACTTGAGGCTTTTTTGTCTTGTTCCAACAACTTATAGGAACTGAGCTTGGGATAAGAAGGAATCTTTCCTGAGGGAGAAGCAGGAGAAGGTACCAAACCAGCAAAAATCTTTTTGCTCTTAGATAAGAATTCTGGGGAAAGAGATTAAAATATATATGTATGATTCAAGAGAAAAGTACCAAATTGTACCTTAGTGGTGCTGGATTTTTTTTTAAAAATTGCCATATAAAATATCTTTAAACATATTAATTGTTTAGATTAGGTTGTTTTAGTAAAGAATTACACTGTAAAAAATAAATGCAGGGGAGGAAATGCATGAAGCCCCTGAAGGCTTGGCCAAAGAAGCCCTAATAGGTTGAGATTAGAGTTTTAACCTTTTGACAAAAGATTCACTGCCACCTAATGGGAGCATCTCCAAATTTCAAGTTCAGCCTTTTTTTTTTAAAGGGACAAGACTTAATCTTACCCTCACCTCACTCCCAAAATCAAGGTCTAAGATGTCAGCAAATTTCACATACACCTTCACAAAACGTCCCACCATCCTATCCACAACTAGGGTGAGGAAGGACAATGAAGTGGCTTATTCTCTTCAAAGTCTGATTATCTTAGGCCCAGTTATGCTGAGAAGGTAGAGGTTTGACCTTATGTAAATAAGCTTTCTCTCCTTTTGTTTTTTATACTCAAGTTTAACTGGAGTCTCAGGCTACTCACCAGAAGGTCTCTGAAAATTGTGAAACTTACGTAAGTGATGCAAGAATAAAAAGAACTTTCTTACTTTAGAAAGCACCCTCTCCTGTCTCTTCCCTCAGTTTTCTCTTAATAGTTTTCAGCTCCATAGGAGAACACATGACTTAAATCACTTCCAAATGGAAACAGGTCAAACGCAATGAAAACGAATGCCTAATGGCTCCTTTTGGATGTGACCAGGAAAAAGGCATCCAGTCATTCAATACTTATTCAGCTCCTACAAAAAAACTCCCAGTAAATAGGAATTTAATTCCTAGACCCTTAGATGAAAAAAGGCTAATGAGCTACCTAGAAATTCAAGCAAATGAAATACATTGAAAAATCCCTTTCCCCCATGGAGGAGAGAAGCAAGGGGGCAGAGATCTATCTGCTCTGCTCTCTGTCCTACCTGTGGCAATTGTGTGTTAGCACAGAAAAGGCCCTTTAAGAAACTGATGATCTGCACATAGAGATGATTGTTTTCCTCTGGATTTTCTGAGCTGCAACCTGCACACACTGAACTGACAATAGAGATAAAAAGAACATTTAACTCCTAGGTTGTTTTTTTTTTTTCACCTTTTCCTGGGTACACTTGAATATGTCTACTGAGTCCCCAATGGGATTCCCACACACAGACTCCCAACTAAAGAAAGCCACAGTACCCAGCACGTCCTCTGTAATCCACTCCCACCAAAGCTCTATTGTATCTCCTTGGGTCCTCCCTTTTAATCTCCTGTGATATTAATTACAATTCTGCACTATTCCAGAATTCAGTTTTAGCTGTTCAGTACACATCACAAATGATGAGGATAGGAATAATCTCCCATTATGGTGGGGTTGGTCTCTTAGCCTCTCGGAGCCCTAGGCAGCCCTCAGAGGTTCCAAGTGACAAGTGGCCAGTCTGCCTTGGTAGGGTGAGTTACCTACTAAGAACCATCCACACCCATTAAATCACAAGGCTAGATGAAAAAAAAATCCTCATGATCAAATTTGTGATTCTGGGTCATAATCTCTAGACAAAAGAAAGGGGTAAAATACTTAGTTCAGTATTTCCCCCCTCATGCCACAAACCAGTAACATAGAACGTTGGTCTCATTCTCCAGCATTGTTCATTTTACAGAACCAGCATGGTCTAATGACAAGAGTGAGTGGATTGGCATTCAGAAGACCTGGCTTTGAATCTTGACTCTTCTTATTAGTCATTAAACCTTAGACAAGTTGCAAACTTTCTGAACCTCAGGGTTTACTTGCGGGGGGAATAACATAGTATGACCAGCCTCAAAGGGTGCATAAAACCTTGTATAAACCTTTTGTGGTTGTTCCTTTGTTTCAGTCACGTTCAACTCTTCCTGACCCCATTTAGGGTTTTCTTGGCAAAGATACTAGAGTAGTTTGCTATTTCCTTCCTCAGCTCATTCCATTCCACAGTAGTTGAGGAACTGAGGCAAATAGGGTTATTAAGTGACTTGCACAGGGCCACGTAGCTAGTGTCTGAGGCCGCATTTGAACTCACAAAGATCAATGAATCTTTCTGATTCCAGGCCTGGTGCTCTATCCACTTTGCCACCTAGCTGCTCTATATAAATTTTGCATCAGTGGTTCTCAACCTGTGGGTTATGTTCAATTTAAATACATCCTGCATATCAGATATTTACATTACGATTCATAACAGTAGCAAAATGACAGTTATGAAGTAGCAACAAAAATAATTTTATGGTTGGGGGTCACCACAACATGAAGAACTGTATTAAAGGGTCACAGCATTAGGAAGGTTGAGAACCACTGCTTTATATCATTCTAAACATGTCAATACTATTACCCAGAACACATAGTAGGGTAGAGAACGCTAGATCTTGAAGCCAAGGACCCATGTTTGAATTCTGTCTGTGCCATTTTTCTGTGTGATCCTGGTCATGTTACTCAAACTCTGTGGGCCTCAATTTTCTCATCTGTTAAAATAAAAGGGGACTAATATTGCATTAGGTGACCTCTCAGGTGCCTTCCAACTCTAGGTATGGGATCCCAACGAAGGCACCCCACGTTCAGTGGGAACCTTCGGCACAGGGACCCAAGCAGAAGCCCAACTGTAATCATCTTTTCTCTCTGTCCTAAGGGGACAAAGGAATGTGTTGTGGGAAAAGAAGTCTCTTGACAATCTTCAGAATTAAGCAATGGATGGCTTCCTTATCCATGCAGCTGCTGAGGGTCTGAAGCAACAGTATCCATCCTGAGATGACCTTTCAATTTTCTTTAGCTTTATCGGGTCTTGAATGACCTTTTCCCTCCTCCGCAAAAGGCTAGCAACTTTGAAGCAGCCATTTCCGGTGCTATTATAGACTTGTCTTGGAGGAATAACAATTTATGTGTTGTTGCTGAACATTTCATTCTTTTCTTTTTTTTTAAAAAAAAATGAAGCTGGTTGTTTATTTTATTTTGTTTTATTTTTTGAAGGGGGGGAGGGCAGGGCACTTGGGGTTAAGTGACTTGACCAAGGTCACATGGCTAGTGTTCGTGTGGGAGACCCAACTTGAACTCAGGTCCTCCTGACTACAATGGCCGATATTCTATTCATTTTGCCACCTAGCTGTCCCCAGAATAACAATTTATGCCAGATTTCCTTATCTCCCTCTCTAAAAGAAAGTAAGTTTATTTCCATAAGAAGGTAACAATGTTAGCAGTAAATGCAGACTATTTCTCAGCAAGGCTATCCTTGGACTAAGGCAATACTGTCTCAAGCCCTTTTCTTTGTTTCTTTCATTTTTTAAAATTCCTTTTTATTCTTATGAACTTGATAAACATAAAGCAATTTTCACTAACACAAAAAACAACCTCTGCCTTGCAAACAGTGGGGAAAGCCTTGTATAATCTTAACATCTTAATAAATGTTCAGTCTATCCATCTAGTATCTGTTTATCTATCATCTAGCAACCTATTTATCTGTCTGTCATTTATCTGTCTGTCATCTATCTACCTATTTACCTCTCTACCACTTAGCACAGTGCCTAGCACACATTACTCCTTTATTTAACAAGTATTCTATCCTGTCTATCCATCCATCCATCCATCCATCCATCTGCTTAGCACAGTGCCTAGCATATATTAAACATGTAATAAACTCTCTCTCTCTCTCTCTCTCTCTCTCTCTCTCTCTCTCTCTCTCTCTCTCTCTCTCTCTCTCTTTCTCTTTCTCTCTCTCCCATTTTTTCCATGTCTCAGTCCTTTGCTATTTTCTTATTAACAGTAGCTGGTACTAATATGTGGCTTGACCTCAGAGGAAAGATGATCACAGATTTAGAAGAATGATGGAAAAATAAAGAGCCAGGAATTAAAAGGCTGCAGATTTAGGTTCAGTTTAGGTTCAGAGGAGAATCTTCCTGACAATTAGGACTACTTGAAAATATCTCCTGTTTTGGTGAATTCCCTGTCAACTGAAGTGTAATGGAATGACTTTGTCAGATCTATGTAGAGATAATTCGCACTTCAGATAAGGGCTGCACTAGATGAGGACTAGGTACCTTTTTTTTTTTGGAGGGGGGAAGGCAAGGCAATGGGGTTAAGTGACTTGCCCAAGGTCACACAGCTAGTAAGTATGTCAAGTGTCTGAGGTCATATTTGAACTCAGGTCCTCCTGACTCCAGGGCCAGTGCTCTATTCACTGTATCACCTAGTTGCCCCAAGACTTAGGTACCTTTTAATCCTGAGATTCTAGGATTTTAGAAGTGTGCTTTATGTTTGAACTCTACCCACAATGGCCAGTTTGGCTTTGACCCACTCTATGTCTAAGCTGGGGATGTGGGGAGTAGGGTGGGTTGGAGGTAAGATCCACAGTTGCTTCAAGGCAAAGGATAAAGGAGTGAATGATTTTAACATTGGCTCAAGGAAGAACTGACTTAAATGGCTCCAGACCTTCCACTGAATCCACACTGACTGATCCTGGAGTTAGCTAGGCTCTCTGGGACTGCTCACATCCTAGATTATCCCACATGACAGGCCGCTGAAGAGCAGAAGCAGTGACATGAGGTTCTCTTCAATATGTGCCTTCCCATGGCTGAATGTTTTGTCAGCTTCTTGTTGCTGTTGGCAAAGATACTGGGAGTGGTTTGTCACATCTTTCTCTGGGTCATTTTATAGATGAGGAAACTGAGGCAAACAGGGTCAAGTGACTTGCCCAAGGTCACACAGCTGGTAAGTGTTAAGTGTCTGAGGCTGGATTTGAACTCAGGTCCTCCTGATTCCAGGGTTGTGCCACCTAGTTGCCCAGTTAGCTTGTACACACAGGATAAAAGGCTCTCCCTGTCCCTGGGTTCTCTTCCTCAGGTTCACTAAGTGTCCGTGTAGGCAACAAGGTGATGCTGTAGAGAGGAAAATGGATTTGGAGAGAGGAAGACCCGAGTTCAAATCCTGCCCTCAACACTTAATAATCCTGTGACCCTGGGTAAGTCACTTAACCTACCTGTTTCCTCATCTGTAACATGGGGACAATAATTGTACCTCCTGGATAGGGTTGTTGTAAGCATTAAATGAGACAACAGGTGTAACACGCTCTGCAAACTTTAAAGCACTATCTACATGCTGGTCAGCTATACTTATCTTACCTGGGGCTGGACGCGCCTGCGGCCACATCAAATGCATCTTCAAAAAGGACCTGTGAAGGGGTCACATTTTCATAGGTCAGAAGCAATAATCCATTTCTGGGCCCAATAGGCTTGGGATTTCTCTCAAAATTCCCTGGTAATGACATTTTCCTGGTTTGTGCGGTCATGCCCCTGAAATCAGTGACATTCACACAGGGGCTACATTGTAAAATCAATGGGTGGAAGGGAGGAGTGGAAGCAGGACTCCTGACTAAATTATTCATTCTCTTTAGCCCCCCAATGACCCCAAATGCTGGGCATTTAGCCCAAGGAGGTCAAAGGCAGAGAGGAAGCATCCATGTGGGTCCAAAATATTCACAGTAACACTTTTTGTGCTACCAAAAATATGGGAGAAAAGGTGTCTGCCCAGCAACTGGGGAATGCATGAAGAAACTGTGTAGTGTTTGAGCGGAATGATGTTATTATAGAGTAAGAAACCAAGAATATAAACAACCCAGAGGAACTTAGAAAGCCTTGGACGAACGGATACAGAAGGACCTAAGCACAACCACGAGAAGAACACATGAGGGCCACAGTCACGTTAAGGAAAAAAACACTTTTTACACAACCCTCTATGTATGTACTGATTACTGTTGACTTCAGAGGTCTGATAAGGAAGCATAACTCCCTGTTTCCAGCAGAGGGGTGAGGGACTGCAAGGGACGGACACCACACATGTTTTTTGTTGTGGTTCGGTCATTTCAGTCACGTCCAGCTATCTGTGACCCCATTTGGGGTGATCTTGGCAAAGATGTTGGAGTGCTTTGCCATTTCCTTCTCCAGTTCATTTTATAGATGAGGAAGCCAAGGCAAACTGGGTTAAGTGACTTGCCCAGAGTCGCACAGCTAGTAAGTGTCTGAGGCCAGTTTTGAATTCAAGAAGATAAATCTTCCCAACTTCAGGCCTGGTAGTCTATCCACTGTGCCACCTAGCTGCCCATATGCTTTTAGACATAAGCAATAATTTTTTGTTTTATTGCTTAGCTACTTTTTAAAGAGAGGATTTATGGGACAAAGAATACTAGGAAATGACACCATTTTTTTGAAAGAGAAAGAATATTTTATAATCAAGCCACACCAATCTCAGAATATCACAAGAGGGCAAGGTCAGACTATATCCCCAGATCCACAGGGAGGAGGAAAGTGTCTTAATGGGCAGGCAATTCTGTGCTGAAACTATGGCATTTGAGATTCAGTTTGATAGTTGGGGTGAAAAGGGGAGGAAGTGGGCAGGTGGGCCAGGAGGAACAGGAAGGAGACAAAAACCAGAGATGTGGCCTGGGCTTGGACCTGAGGTCTCGAGAGCCACACACAGTGGTCTCCTGACCTGCTCCGTTCACTAGCTGCCATGTTTGCTCCCCCCAATCTTGTGATTTGTCCTTTGATTGGGATAGCGGAAGGAATTTATTTGGTGTCTGGAGCATACTTTACATATGGACAGCCAGGTGGCACAGTGGGTAGAGTGCTGGCCTAGAGTCAGAAAGACCCAGACACTAAATGTGTGACCCTGGGCAAGTCATTTAACCCTGTTTGCCTCAGTTTCCTCATCTATAAAATGAGCTAGGGAAGAAAATAGCAAAGCATGCCAGTACCTTTGCCAAAAAAAGCTCCAAATGGGGGCAAGAAGAGTCAGGCACGACTGAACAACATAAGAGGAGACTACCCTTTTACTCCTCTTCTTCCTCCATTAAGGAGAAGCCCCATTCTCAAAGAAATAGGAAGCGCCAAAACTCAATTGTGGTGTGTGTGTGTGTGTGTGTGTGTGTGTGTGTGTGTGTGCGTGTGTGTGCGCGTACACTGGGCCTGCACTTAGACACTGCAAACTAAGAATTCCATCTCCCTCCACCTCCAAGGGTTAAGAGGCAGCATCGTGCTTGATGATAGATGAGCCGAGTTCAAGTTTAGATTAACACTATTAGCTGAGAGCTAATGAACAGGACAGCCTCTCTTGAGCCTTTTTGGTTATTGCTCGGTCTTTTCAGTCATTTTTGTCATCTGACTCTCCATGACCCCATTTGGGGTTTTCTTGGCAAAAATACTGGAGTGCTTTGCCATTTCCTTCTCCAGCCCATTTGACAGATGAGGAAACTGAGGCAAACAGGGTGAAGTGACTTTCCCAGGGTCACACAACTAGTAAGTATGAGGCCAAATTTGAACTTGGGTCTTCCTGATTCTAGGACTGACAGTCTATTCACTGCTCCACCTAGCTGCCCTTTCTCACTTTAATAATGGGGATGATAATACTTATTTCTCTTACACCTCTCCCTCCAAGGTCGCTGTAGTAAAGCACACTGTAAATTGTAAAAAACAGGATACAAATGGGAACTATTTGATTAGTTATTTATCTATGCCTTATCCTAGGCAATGTGCTATATTATAGAGTGCTGACTCTGGAGTCAGAAGACTCGAGTTCAAATCTGCTGCTTACTGTCTGGGTACCTTTAGGTAAGACACTTAACCTCCCTGGGCCTTGGTTTCCTCATCTGTAAAAAAAGGAGAGGTGGACTAGGAGGCCCTTGCAGCTCTAGATCTATGAGCCTATTGGTGAGTGTTCCATCTAGGACTGGAATGTCCCACGTTCTGAGCCAAGAGTTCTAACCACAAGTCCCCAAGGGCCTCTGCTCCTCACTAGCTCTATGACCATGTGAAAACCCCTTAAGCAATCCGAGATTTGGGCAACTCTCCAAGACTTGTTTAGTAAGTTATTTGCACTGAGTGGGAATCACTGTGTTATGCAAGAAACTATGTACTAATACATCTTCATCAATGTATCTTAGGTCTGAATGGACTTTGTTTTCTCTTGTTTGTTGGAAACTTTTCAATTGCTAAGACACAGAAGCCATCTCCAGGATTCACAGGATTCCAAGCTAGCAACTTCTCCCCTTTGCTGGAAGGTTTGCCTGGCAGATTGGTCCAAATAAATAAGACATCTGAGTGAACAGAGCTGTGCTCTAATTTTGTGCATGGTGTCAAATGCCATGCTTGGCACGGGGCAGGCAATTATCAAGTGCTATTTTGAAATGAGATAATGCCATATGCCTTATCTCACTAATCCTTTGCTAGGTCTTCTAGGAATGGAGTCTAATTTCCCCTCCTGCATACAGCTGTCCTGATCTCCTGGCTAATCAGAGACCTCACCACTCATTCTTCTCCACCCTCAAATTTTCCCCTCTGTGTCTGCCAAGGATGATAATAAATCCATATCTTGGCAAGTGGGGTACTTGGGGAGATGGTGAGGAATAAGGGGAAAGAAGAATGAGGCCTATGTTCTGAAATCTTGAGTTTTTCCCTTCCCCAAATTCCATATCATTATTTAAGTACCATATTCATTCATTCATACATCTATCCAACCAACCATCCATTCAATAATCATTTGTTAATCACATACTGTGAGTTTGGCACTCTGCTAAGGACTGGAGGTTGCTGTTGTTCTGTCTGACTCTCAGTGACCCCATTTGGGGTTTTCTTGGCAGAGATAACTGAATGGTTTGCCATTTGCTTCTCTAGCTTATTTTCCAGATGAGAAAACTGAGGCAAACAGGGTTAAGTGACTTGCCCAAGGTCACACAAGGTTAAGTGTCTGAGGTCATTTGAACTCATGAAGATGAGTCTTCCTGACTCCAGGCCTGGCACTCTATCCACTGTGCCACTAGTTGCCCTAAAGACACAAGATACAAAGCCAAAAGTAGTAAGAATTCCTGTGTTCAAGAAGCTAACATTCAGCTGGAGAGAGTGAAGGAAGACAGCATGTAAATATGTAGATAAACAAAAACAAACCACAAGGTGCGCCAAGACTTTTGGGACACCCTACATAGATGAAATAAATCAAAGTAACTTTTTTCAGGAAGGTGGTAGGAGGGAAAGCACTAATAACTAGGCAGGGAGGATCAGGATGGCCCTCATGGAGGAGCTGAGACTTGAAGGAAGTTAGGGATTTTTTTTTATTTTTAATTTTTTTAATCCTGGGTCTTCTTTGCCCACTCAGGGGCCTGATCCCACTGCTGATGGACATATTTTGACCTTTGTTTTTGACCTAGGCTGATCAGACTAATCTTATACATATTGTTCATTCCAGTCTCTGTGCTTTTGCCTACATCATGAAATTACTTTCCACTCTCTTCTCTGCCTCTCCATCTCCCATGACTTCTTCTAAAGGCCTTCCTTGACTACCACACTGAGAATCCCATTACCCAATATGTGTATGTGGTTGATTCCATGCAATCTTTCCATTGCGGGTGCTGATCCTGCTAAGGGAGGTCAGTTCAAGGTATGCCCCCAACTCTTGCAGGGCTTTCACAGGTTGGAAAATCATGGGGACTCAGGAACCTTCTGGAGTGGCTTGGAACCAAATTGTCCTCCCCATCCTCATTGGTGGTAGGGTGATTCAGGTTTCTTGAACCTCCCTTGGGCCAGAAAAGCTGTTTATGAGACCTCTCAGGACTACAGTGGTCATTTTGCCTCCCCTGAAGAGGTAGCTAGATGGCTCAGTGGATAAAGTACTGGGCCTGGAATCAGGAAGATTCATCTTCATGAGTTCAAATCCAGCTTCAGACACTTATCAGCGGTGTGGGGAAGTCACTTAACCACTCTTGCCTCAGTTTCCTCATTTGTAAAATGAGCTGGAGAAGGAAACGGCAAAACCATCCAGTATCTCTGCCAAGAAAACCCCAAACGGAGTTACAAAGAGTTAGACATGACTGAAAGAGACTGATCTGGTAGCTATAGAGGCCTCCTGTTATAGTGAATAGAAGAGCTGCTCTTAGAACCACGAAAAATTGTCTTCAAGCCTTGCCTTTGACATATTCTGGCTCTGTGACCCTGCCCAGGACTCTTAATTTCTCCAGGTAATAGCAGTCTGAGAGTATAAAAGTTGCTGTTCTGCATTAATCAAGGGAATCCTTTAGAGTCCCTTATACAAATAAAATCATAGACCTGGTTAAAAAAAAAAAGATCCCTGCGTGACCAACAAGTCAGCATTGTGGTAGGGCAGAGCTTCCAGAGATATCAGCTATGGTCCTAATGACATTCTTGACACAATAACGTCACCCTGGACAAGTTCTCTGGCCTTTTTATCTACAGCAAAGGGTACCTCTTCTGGACCTACCTCTGTCTCCCCCAAAAGACCCACTTACCTCCTCTGGAGTGGAGACCAGGGATCCATTGGCCTCTTGGCTGCCAACTCCACTGTCCTTCACACTGTCCTCAGCAGCACACGCAGGCTCCTGGCAGGGAGCTTCTGCACATATGAAGTCACTTTGTCTCTGAGCACAGGCCTGGAGGATGCTTCCTCTCTTCTCCTCTGGAAGCTCTTGCCACAGATGGGAGATGGCTGTAGAGACGATGGGCAGGGACACCTGCTCAGGGGAGACAACTCCATTCTGGATCAGAAGGTCCACTGTCTGCTTGTAGAAATAGAGGTATCTAGAAGAGAGGATGACCAGTGGTAGGAGGAGAGGGGTGGTCACTAGGAGGCCCTGTAAGAAGCCATTTGTCCAAGGTGCTGCTCCCCGCCTTTTACTCTCATGCACATTTCATTCAGGTGTGTCTGTCTCACAGATTCTCAGAATAGGAAAGGACTTTAGCCAATTGGGGAAGGAATGGTCAGAACCCAGTGTTTCCATCAGAGCAGGAATCTCTTCTAAAATATCCTCTAACAAATAGTCATACATTCCCAAAGACCCCAGATGCTACTTACTTTCTGACAGAGAGATGATGGAGTCACAATGCTGATTGGGATACTCATTCTTTTTTTGCCTTTTTGGAGGGGAGAAGGCAGGGCAATTGGGGTCAAGTGACTTGCCCAAGGTCACACAGCTAGTAAGTGTTAAGTGTCTGAGGCTGGATTTGAACTCAGGTCTTCCCGACTCCAGGACTCTGTGCCACCTAGCTGCCCCATGGGGTACTCATTCTTGGACATGGCCAATGAGGGAATTTGCTTTATAGGAAGTGGTGGCAGGATTAATTCTCCCTGTTAGACAGTGTCCCAAAGGTGACTTGCCTTTTTGACATTAGACCCAGCTTTGTCCTAAATCTTAGGATTTTCTACTGATGGGTGGTGTAGGATGAGTGATGATGAATGGTTCTTTTTGGATCAGACCGTTTTGCCACCCTACTTGTTCATGGGGTCCTTTAATTTTTCTGCTCCAGTCCCAAAGACTAAAGCAGGACATCCCTGGGACATTTAGCTAGAAACCACAGACCCGGTCTGCCTGGGAATGAACAGAGGCCTGTAGAGAGGCTCTGGTTCTATTTCTTGGTTTGTAAACAAGGAAAAACCTGATTTGCCTGTAAGGAAGGAATATCGTTGTGAAAGGCTATCATGGCCTTTTGGAGAATACCCTTGATGGGTCCCTCAGCGTCCCATGATTATAAACTCCATGAGGACAGGGACTTCAGCTTTCTTAAGTATTCTTTGACCTCCATCTGCAATGCCCCATAGAAGAGTCATACTGATGTCAGCTACATATAGGCAACACATCCAAGAAAAGATTCTTAACAACCAAAGCTGTCCAAATAAGGCAGGGGCTATCTCAGAGGCTCATAAATTCCTCCCTATTAGAGACCTTCAAGGGGAGGCTGTCTGACCTCTTGTCACACATGGTGAACAGGGAGGATTCCTACAGTGACTGGGAGTTAGACTAGATGACCCCTGAGTTCCTTTATGATTCTGAGATTCTATGGTACTATAAACCGATAACCCTAAGGTCCTTTTGCAAGTCTAAAATTCTGTGTTTCTATGGAAGCTACAACTGCAGCAACTTTAGGAGAAGAAATGAATCTTTGCAAGGGACCTTGGAAAGGAAGTGGTCCCAATCTTTGTGGGAAAGCTGGACTCTGAGCTTGGCTGGGCAGTGATTTTGCTTTGTGCTTTGATGATGTAGTGAATTAAATATTGGACTTGGAATCCAAATGTGTGAGTACTACACACATATTAGCTGTATGACCCTGGGCAAGTCACTTAACTCTTAGCCACAGTTTTGTCATCCATAAAATTGGGATAATAATAACACCAAACTCATGAGGTTTTTATGAAGGTTGAAATTATACAATATGCATAAACATTTCATAAAGCTTAAAGTGCTATGTAATTATAATTAACTTTCCTTCAATAAAATAGAACCAGGGAGTGAGAGATAAAGGGTTTCTTTATGTCTTTTATGTTATGTCAGAGAGCTCAGTGTAAGACCTATATACCTCATATGCAAGATAGGGTTCATGTAATAGTCTTAGAAGGTTCCTGTCAGCCGGGTCCTGGCTCTACCATGTATCATTCAAGTAATCAAGTAAATGTACCCTGCCTTGGACAGCCCATAGATTTCGTTTCTGAGCATGGAAAGGTCCCAAAGACTGTATACAAATACGGTATTGGTGCCCTCTGCTGGCCAAGCTCTACCCTGATGCTTTGCACATGGTGATTAACTTCTGCCTGGGAGAAGAGGGGGTGACACAGAGGTCTGCCTCTCTAAACCACCAGACCGATCACAAGATCATACACCATAAATTTAGAGCTGTACAGAGTTTTAGAGGCCATGGAGTTCAACCCCTCCATTTCTGGTTTTTTTTTCTTCCTCTCCTTTTTATTATTTTAATTTGTTATTTTAAGAACCTTCAAAAAGAATGGACAGTGGTATGTCAATGACAGAAGAACAGAGAAAGAGTATTTGCACATGAAACTGCAAGTCTTTATTATATTCGGCTTGCTTTTTTTATTTAAAGGATAAGATGCAATCAACCTATAATGGGCCCTATTAGCCATCTGGGGAATCCTGTGGGCCCCTTCAAAGGTATTAAATAAAATACAAAGGTTTATAAAGGAAAAAAATTTATATTAAAATACAGTTATGTACATATATATATATATATGCAGTACGTGTGTGTGTGTGTGTACATAGATGGAGATTTAGATAGAGTTTTCAGGTTAAAAACCTCTGCTTTTAGGGATAGTTGTGAAAACTATGAAAAGGAACCTAAGTCCATTAACCAGAGAACTAGTCTAGCTCAATGCCTTTTTGTTCTGTGACTGAGCCCAGCAATGCTACATCCTGCACTCAGCATCTCTGGCTGGTCCCCAGAGGGCCTCACTCGTTCCTTCTTCTTCTGATGGAGCTACTTAAACTAGAGATCCAGCCTCAGGACCCTTCTCTCTCTCTCTCTCTCTCTCTCTCTCTCTCTCTCTCTCTCTCTCTCTCTCTCTCTCTTTTGCTCTCTCTGTCTCTCTCTTTCTCTCTCTCTCTCCCCCTCCCTCTCTCTCTCTGTCTCTCTCTCTTTTGCTCTCTCTGTCTCTCTCTTTTGCTCTCTCTCTGTCTCTCTCTTTCATTCTCTCTGTCTCTGTCTCTCTCTGTCTCTCTTCCTGTCTCTATCTATGTCTCTCTGTCTCTGTCTCTCTGTCCGTCTGTCTGTCTCTCTGTCTCTCTGTCTCTGTCTGTCTGTCTGTCTCTCTCTCTATCTCCGTCTCTCTGTCTCTGTCTCTTTCTGTCTCTCTCTTCCTGTCTCTGTCTCTCTGTCTCTGTCTCTCTGTCTGTCTCTGTCTGTCTCTCGCTCTCTGTCTCCCTGTCTCTTTGTCTCTGTCTGTCTGTCTCTGTCTGTCTCTCTCTTGCTCTCTCTGTCTCCCTGTTTCTGTCTCTGTCTCTCTCTAGCTCTCACTCTCTCTCTCTCCTCCTCCTTCTGTCTCTCTGTCTATCTCTGTGCGTGTCTACCTGTCTCTGTCTCTTCTCCCTCTGTATCTTTTTATCTGTCTCTGTCACACACACACACACAACACACACTATCATTACCAACACTACCAACCATCACCAAGTAGGCTATCACTTGCATACCGTTCAAATTCCATCAAGTCAGGAGATGAGGTCACAGGGGACGAGTGGGAGAGTTCACTCCTTCTCTCTTCTTCTTCCTCCTCCACAACCTCTCTGTCAAACTCTTGAATCAGATACCAGATGGTTGAACCATTCTCCCCCATGGCTTCTGTTGTCATACTGGGGAAAGAAACAGACACGTGTTGGATGGGTAACATCTCTAGCCTCTACCCTTCCCTCCTTCTCCTTTCATCTTTCATTTCCACCCCCTAGTTCAGGCCCTTGGACTACCTGTACCACTAACACATTGTACCACTAACTTGGACTACAATTAATGATTCCCTAATAAGGCTTCCTTGCTGTATTTTCTCCTCTCACCCTACACCACCAGACTCATCTTCCTCATGTACACACCCGCTCATTTTACATTTTTGATGAAAAGTGGCACTCACTTGCCAGCTGTATAAAGCTCAGATTTCATGGTTTGGTTACCATCTATTACCCTCTAATTTTCTAGTTTTATCTTGTATTTTCTCCACTCCCAGCCCCTGCCTTTCTCCAACCCACATACTCTATGCTCAAGTCAGACTGGGTGACATGCCCTTCTTTGCTGCATAGGTCCCATACTTACCCACTTCTCCCTTCTTGTTTCCATTGCTTTTCATGCCTGGAACAGTCTCCCCTACATTTCCACCTATTGAATTCCTATCCATCCTTTAAAGTTCATTTCAAAAGCTACCTCCTCCAGGAAGCCTTCCCTCATCCCCTAAGTTGTTATTCAGCTGTTTCAGTCACGTCTGACTCTTCGTGGCCCTATTTAGGGTTTTCTTGGCAAAGATCCTAAAGTGCTTTGCCATTTCTGTTCCCAATTCATCTTATATATGAGGAACTGATGCAAACAGGGTTAAGTGACTTGCTCACAGTCATACAACTGGTAAATGTCTGAGGCCAGATTTATCCATTGGACCACCTAGCTGCCCTAAATTGGTAGAGTGATCTTTCCTCATATGACACTGTTTGCATCCCCTTTATTCACTATTTTATGTTAATCAATTGATACACATTTGAGTGCCCCGATTGTGCTAAATGTAGGGGATTTGAACACAGAAATGAAAAAAATCTCTGTTCTCAAGAAATTTACATTTCACTGAGGATACAACATGTTCATAAGTATATGCAAGATAAATAGAAGATAATTTTCAAGGGGAAGGCACTAACATCTGCGGGAAGAGGGGAGATCTTCTATGGAAGAAAATGGCCCTTGAATGGAGTCTTAAAGGAAGCTAGGAATTCTGAGATGCAGAAGTAAGAGGGAGTGTATCCCAAGTATGAGGGAGAGCCTATGTAAAGTCGTGGCAATGGAGGATAGACAGGGTGTCCTGTGTGAAGAACAGGAAGGAGGCCAGTTTGGTTGGGCCATAGCATCCAAGAAAGGGAATCATGCACACCAAGGTTATTCAGGTATGTAATACTCCCCTGCTAGACTATAAACCCCTTGAGGCAGAGATCTAAAGTTGGCATCTCTTCTAGAATCTAGCACAATGCTCGGCTGTAGCTGGTACCTGAGAAATGTTTGTAGAATGCCCCAAAACATTGGGGGTCTGCAGTGCCTTACCTGTGATTGTTGGAGTACATCCTGGCATACTCTTCTTTGACCTCCTGTAAAGTGGACGCGTTGCCATCTTCCAGGTTGAAGAATTCTGTTGGTGGGAAGAAGGAAAGGAGTTGGAGAGAGTTGGTGATGTCCAGATGGGAAGCCTGACACTGTACAGTTCAACCCTAAGGAGGTTCTGAGGACAGCTCCCTCTTCTAGACATGAGGGGCACCAGGAGAAAGAGAGAGAGAGAGAGAGAGAGAGAGAGAGAGAGAGAGAGAGAGAGAGAGAGAGAGACTCAAAAAACCAGCAATGAGAGTGCAGAGAGCTGATAAGACAAGAAACATGTAGGATCATAGAGCAAGGAACCCTAGAGCTGGAAGAAGCCTTTGAGATCTCCTAACTCAGCCCCAGCCTATCCAAAGATCCTCCTCTCCCTCCTCTTCTTCCTCACTCTCCTCCTCTTCCTCTTCTCCCTTCTCCTCTTCCTCTTCCTCCTTCCCTTCCTTTCTGCTCTTCCTCCTCCCCTTCCTCTTCCTCTTCTTCCTCCCTCTCCTCCTCTTCCTCTTCTCCCTCCTCTTCCTCCTCCTCCTACTCCCCTTCCTTTCTCTTTTTCCTCCCTCTCCTCCTCTTTCTCTTCTCCCTCCTCTTCTTCCTCCTCTTCCCCTTCCTTTCTCCTCTTCTTCCTCCCTTTCCTCCTCTTCCTCTCCTCCTCTTCCTCCTGCTCCTCCTAGTCCCCCTGGTTGAAGAGAGATTCCGAGTGATCATTTGGCCCTTCGGCCTTATCTAGCTGTCCTACCCAAGACAGCTGCCAAGGACCCCAGATCAGACTGCTAACCTTTGTCTCTCATTTAGTGAAACCCTAACCGTAAATCCAACTGACTGAAAAGCAGGGCCAGGTTTGAACCTGGAGGGAGAGAAGGGCCACACTGATATCCAGTTACCTTTCATCTTCAGCAAATTATCCAATGTTTGCTCCAGTTCCTGAATGTGATTCTTCGCCTTACGCAAGACCTGCCACTGAACACAAAGGCAAAGCTGAAGGCCCTCGCTGACCACTCTGAGCAGGTCTGTGTTGCTAGAGGCAAAGAGGGCTGTGCTCGTGGACCCTAGTCAGTCACAATCTTTGGGCCATTTTGGTGCAAGTGTTATGAAGGGGCAAGATTACCAAGCCCAAATTCAACTGTAAGGATTTAAGGCTTTGAAAAGAGTTCATGTAAATGGGTTTTGTATGAAATACCAAAATATATGGGTAAGCAGGAATCAGCAAAATTTTACTTGAGTGTTTTTTAGTGTTTTGTTAAAATGCCAAGCTGAGATCAGCAACTTCAATATTGATGTTTACACAGTGGCTATGACTCTGCCTCTATAGATTTTTTAAAAACAATTTCAAATCTGTCTGTTGATTACAATGAGATGATAGTTTTAGAGCTGGAAGGGCCCTCTGAATTCATCTAATACAGTTGTTCTTAATCTGGGGTCCATGATTTTGTTTTCTTTGATATTCTGATAACTGTACGTCAAGTTTTCTTTGCAATCATTTATCTTGTGCATTTAAAAACATTATTCTAAGAAGGAAGGGGCATCCCAAGAGCTTCACTGAACTTCCAAAGGGGTCCATGGCAGAAAAAATGGTTAAGAGTCCCTGATATAGTCCAACTGAAGCCCCAAAAGGTGAAGTGAGCCTAAGAGAACACAAGCTAATAAGGGACAGGGCCAACACATGGATGCTGTCCTCTGACTACAATTCCACTGCTCTCTGCCCCTGGGTTACAGTATTTTGTCATGGACATTACCAGGAAGAAACCTCTTAACTTTATGAAAAACAAACAAACAACTTTATGGTATATTCAATGCAGCTGGTGCTAAATCTGTTTGATTTGAATCACGGTTTAGGTAATTGCTTTAAGAATGATCTAGAAGAAACCCGCGGGCAGGAATTGTGGCTTATGCTTTCTTACCATGGAATACATTTATCCCTTCCATACTGTGACTTTCCCTGTTATGGTTTTGATATATTGTGGGTCAGCATAAGAAATTAAATGAGAATTTTGGGGAGTTTTGCTGAAGCCACAGACAATGTGCAAAGACCAACAGGTAACACAGAGCCTGTGACCAAATACTTAACCCAAATTTTAAAATAAGGTATTGTAATTACCCCATTAAAAAAAGAAAAAAAATCAGACTTCTCTGGCATGAAGGGACTTTTCCCACATATTTTTCAGATCAAGGTGGTGCTATATCCCTAACCCTTGCCATGTGGAAGTGATAACTGTACTTAGCATATTGGTTCAGCTTCTCCTTCACTGACTTGTGGCCTGGCTATATAATCCTATTTGCTACTTTTAGATAGAAGATTTCCGATAACAGAAGATGAGCTAGTTTGAATATCAGTCTTCAGGATATCTTGCTTCAATGTACACAGGCAAACAGAATGAGCAGAACTAGATCTGGTTTACCTGTACCAATGCTGCCAGTTAATATTATAATCCACTATACAAACAACAGCTAGTTGGAGAGTGGGAAAGTCCACTGGGATTCATCTTTGTACCCTTTCTTGCCATGCTCAAAGCTGGTATTTCATAAATGTTTGTTAAATTTTATTAGCATTGCACTTTATCTAATAACTCGATAAAATAGCCACCACTGAAACTGGCACAATTTCCAATTGCGTTGTCAGCTTTAACCCTGAATTGGAGAGCCCAGAAATTTTCCTCCTGGCTTTTTTCCCCCCAAAGGGTGAAAAGTTAGAAAAAGGAAGACACAATTTAAACTTCCAAAATTCTTATTCCACAAAGCAAGACAAATACAGATGGTTTTTTAAAAATTGTATTCTACCTCAATGATATATTGCATCTGGTAAGAATGAAGTTTGCAATTTTAGGTGAACTCACACACTAATCGGATGTACCACAAGGAGATGCTCAGATCAAAGTAATGGCCAAGTAGCTCTGACCAACCCAAAAGGCAAGGGAGAAGGACCAGAGACAATAGCACAATAGAAAACATTTCCCATTTAACAAAATCCATCTTAGCATCAGTAGCCTATTCAAAATAGAGGTATATTTAATGTTACTCCAAGAGACACTATTTCTCTACAAGGCCTATGACCCAGTGGAAATCATGCCGGATTTGGAGTCAGAGGATATGAATGCCTGCATGACCTGAGACCAGCAACTTAATCAATTCGGGCCCCAATTTCTTCATCTGCAAAAACTGAGGAGTTTGAATAGATGGCCTCTAAGGTTTCTTTCAGCTCTCAATCTATAATCCCATATTCACTAAAGGGACCCAGTGTCTCAAAACTATGGGGAAAAGTAAGCAGAAAGAAAAGTATTCTTGTCCATGAACTCCTCTACTATTTATAATGATTTATCATCCTTTAAAGGTTGTAAAGAATATCCCATAAAACCTTCTTTCTGTTCTATGTCCATATGGAAGCATATGTTGTATTTGATGTTTATTAAATTCAGAATTTTTTTTAATTGCAAAAAAAGGTAAGTTCAGACTTTTTTTAAGTTTGCAAATCATTTTACATACATCCCCTTCCTGATCCTTATAAAACCCTATGAGGTAAGTGTTATTGTTGTCCCCATTTTATAGATGGGAAGACTGAGGTTCAGGGAGGTTAAATTAATTGCCATGGGTCACTCAACTAATAAATGTCTAAGGCAAGAGGTCTACCTGACTCCAAGTCTAGCATTCTAGCTGTAGCTGCCTATCTCTACTGGTCCTAAATACCGACAGGTCCCCGCTCTATTTAGCACCCTCTCCATAGTGAAGGAAAAGTCTGAATTGTAGCTTCTTTCAACTCAGATGAACATTCTCCTTTAGGTCTTTTTAAGTTAATGTAACAAGCACTTCCTTGCTAGCAGAAAAATGCAATTCAGGACCGTTCCTTTCTGGATAGTCACAACTTCTGGTGCATGGCGAGATGACATTTACTAAAGTACTGTTCTGATCTAACGGCAGCTAGGTGGTACCTAGAAGGCCTGGAGTCAGGAAGACCTGAGTTGAAATTCAGCCTCAGACACTTACTAGCCGTGTGACCCTGGGTGAGTCACATAACTTTGTTTGCCTCAGTTTCCTCATCTGTAAAATGAGCTGGAGAAAGAAGTGGCAAAATCACTCCAGTATCTTTGCCAAGACCCACGAATCATGGGTCACAAAGAGTCAGACAGGACTGAAATGACTGAATAACAGTAATTCTATTCTAACTTCCTGCTATGGAAGTGACCCTAAGTTGTCAAAAGCTCTTCTTGAGGAGGGAGGGACCTCTCTGACAACTCCACCTCAAGTTAGAAAGACTTCAAAAATGCAGACCCTTCAGTGGGTGGCATATCTTGTGTCTGAGGTCCAAAACCATCTGTACCCATGGAACCTTCCATTCAAATCAAGCCAAAGGGTCCTTAGTAACAGCCCACTTAGATGCAAGGCAAAAGGCAGATGGACAGAGTAGAGAGAAGTTTGCCTTTAGAGTCAATAAGGGCTGGATTTGAGCTGTCTCTGTGACACACACACACGCACACACACACACTAGCTGTGTGGCCCTGGGTAAGTCATTTAATCTCAGTACTCAAAGCAACTCTCTAGAAATCCCAGACAAGACTACAGGTCCCAACAGTGATGAAATTCCATGTTCGTGGGGCCCCAAAAGAATCAAACCAAAAAATTCTTTAACTTTAAGTCTCTTAAGGTACAAAGACAAAAAGGTAAGCAGCCCCTGCCCTCTCAGAGCTTAAATTCTGTTTGAAGGAGAGAATTAATCCCATGGCTAACTTGTGCTTTTTATTTTTATTTTTGCCCTTTATTTTTTTGCAGGGGGCAAAGGGGATTAAGTGACTTGCCCAAGATCACATGGCTAGTGTTTCGTGTCTGAGGCCATATTTGAACTCAGGTCCTCCTGACTCCGGGGCTGGTGCTCTATTCACTGCACCACCTAGCGGCCCCTAACTTGTGCTTTTTAGGTTGTTCTGGAAACATATTGTTTAAATGTTTAGAAGCTTCAGTGCCTTCTCCCTGACAAGGTGTGGAGCTTCATTAGGACCAGGATTTCTGATTTCTGATTCTTTTGTATCCTCTCAGTTACTAACTTGTGGCTCCAACAATAGGGAGCAATGAGCATGGAAGACTGACTTAACTATCTAGGCAGGGTTGTTGTGTTGGGGCGGGGGGTTGTTTGTTTTTTGCTAAGACTAGTGACTGTGTGGTAGTCACACATAGAACCTAAAGGCCAGGAGAGGCTTCTCCTCATCTGAGGCTCTTTCCCCCCCCCCCCCCAAGTTATTAACAGTAATCACTAGCATTTATAGGGGCAGCTGGGTAGCCCAGTGGATAGAGTACCAGGCCTGAAGTCAGGAAGACTCATCTTCCTGAGTCCAGATCTTGTCTTAGATACTTACTGGCTGTGTGACCCTGGATAAGTCACTTAACCCTGTTTGCCTCAGTTTCCTCATCTGTAAAATGACTCAGAAAAGGAAATGGCAAACCATTTTAGTATCTCTGCCAAGAAAACCCCAAATGGGGTCATGAAGAGTCAGATGTGACCAGAATGACTGAACAACCACAAAAAACATTTATAGAGGGCCTTGAGGTTAGTAGAGAACTTTGTATGTATTATTTCATTTGACCCTCACAACAACCCTGGGAGGTGAATACTGCTATTAACCCCATTTTAAAGATGCAGAAACTGAGGCTGAAAGAGGTTAAGTGATTTGCCAAACGCCACACAGTTAAGTAAGTGTTTACAAAGTCTGCTAAGGTCATAATTAACAAAAAATTACCACTAGAAGAGGCAGTATTTTACCATCTGCACTAAAATGCAGCAGTCTTGGGCTCAGAAAGGACCTCAGGGGTCACTAAGTCTAACCTGGACCCAGACAAAAATGGCCTTTACACCATATCTGACGAGGGACAATCTGGACTTTGGTTGAAGCCCCCAGTGATGGCAGTGGTGAGATGCCAAACCCTACCCTCTCCCACCCCTGCTTCCTGGGCAGCTCACACACTTCTGGTAGACAGCCTGAATTGTCAGAAAACTTTCCTTCCCTTGAGCCTCAATCTACCTCTGTTCAGTGTCATTCCAGTACTTCTGGTTCTAACCCCTGGAGCTAAGAAGTCTAATCCCCTTTCCTCCACAATTGCCCTTCCAACCCTTGCCAGACAACTCTGGGTTGTAGACAGTAGTTAGAGGGCAAAGGTAGAGTGAGAAGTGGGTGCCTGGCCTCCAAGATAATACATCTGTATTATGAAGCTAAGTGAGTGACAAGGAGGTTCATGATTGATCTATGAGAGCCATAGTTGGTTTGAAGAGGGAAATAGAGCCATCTCTCTGCTCCAGGAGCTCTGTCAAACCAGAAGACTCAAGTTAGGATGGCCTTCCTACTTCTCCCCATGTGCACGCAGACACGGATGCTTCACACATGGGCACAGACATCTATGGCAATGTCCCAGCTGGAAGATCATGACCAACCAATTAGCCAAGGGGTTAAAGCCACACTCCACGCCACTTCTCTTAGACATTTTAGACATTTCAGCGAGTGGAGGGGGATGGTATTGTCAGAAGTAACTAAAACACGGATGGCTCCTGTACAACCCCCCTCTCCTGCCCTAGCACGCCCATATTCCCTGTTGCCTGTGCTATCCTGGCAGGTTCCTCTATGGTCCCTCTCCCCCATCATACTTCCCTACCAACCCTTCCACCTGTATTGCATTTTCAGGTGAGGAACAGATGAGCTCATAGATTCATAGATTAAGATCTGGAAGAGACCCTTAGAGGTCACCTAAAGCTTTTTAAAGATGAGGAAGGGCCAGCTAGGTGGGTATGGGGAAGATTCATCTTTGTGAGTTCAAATCCAGCCTCAGACACTTACTAGCTGTGTGACCCTGTGCAAGTCACTTAACCCTGAGGTTTGCCTCAGTTTTCTCATCTATAAAATACTAGAGAAGGAAATGGTAAACAACTCCAGTATCTCTTCCAAGAAAACCCCAAATGTGGTCATGGAGTGTCAGACATGACCCTATGTCGTACAGGTAGCAAACAGCAGAGGTGTGATTTGAATCTACACCCTCCAACATAAAATCTCCTTCCTCATCCTCATCCTCATCCTGAAAAATGACAGGACCCCTGTACTATATCCATGTAAGGAGATACTGGTGTCAGTGTGTAATTTCCCCTCCCGCTTTGGCCACTCAGCCCTGCCTCCCCATACCTTTGATGCTGTACTATTAGACTGAGAAAAAACCGTTCTCCTAAGGCTGTTGAAGAGTCTGGCCAGAGTTGCACGATGCCGGGCCTGAGACAAGCGTCTCCGCAGAGCTCGGGGCTCTAACTCCTGCAGCTGGGCTAGGAGTCTGGGAGTCACTCTGACATATGGGCTGCTGAAGTCTCCAGACGTCTCCATTAAAAGCTGCAATGGAATATGAAGCCTTTTGCCCTAAATAAGTAAATACAGAGGGGAGAGGGGAGAGGGGAGGGGGGGAAAGAGGGAGGGGCAGGAAGGGGGGGGAGAGGGAGACAGAGAGGGGGGAGTTGTGGATGGAAGCAAAAGAGAAAGAGGGAGAATGGAAGCAAGGCACCCCGACACTCACACTCATTACCCACAACAGACCCTGACAGAAATACAGCACATGCATCCCAAACCAGCAGCTATCAACCCTGGGTTGACAGAAGTCCCCACTGAATCACAGAATAAGAATGCCAGGGTACCTGGTAGAGTCTGACTCCTTAAATTCTTGATGTAGTTGATATGGTCAAGGGAATGAATGGTCTTCCAGCCCAAGCCCTAGTCTTAGATCTTAATTTCTAATATACGAGGCAAACTCCTCAGCCTGGCATTTCAGGCCCTCCACAATCTGGCTGGAACCTCTTTCCAGCCCTTTTTCATAATACCCCTTTCCTGCACAGTATTTCCCATCACACTAACTGCTCTATCCCATCTCTGACACCAGCCTGTCCTTCATGCTTGGGGCCCATCCCCTCTTCCTTCTGCCTTGTAAAATTCAAGTCTCAGTTTGAATGCCACCTCCTGTGTATGAGCAGCCTTTTCTAATTCCTTCCTCAACTGCCCCCTTCCAAGCTTAAGGACGTGGACTGCTTTTGTTTTATATCTCCGGCCTTGTGCTTTGCACATAGTAGGTGGTAAGAAATGTTGAATTCAACCAAGTGGATCTCTACCAATTTTCAAACAGCTGGGACTCCTAAAAGATGGCCCCCATCATGAGATCAGAGATTTAGAGCTGACAATGAAAGAGATTAAGTGCCTGGCCCAGAATCACACAACCCACAGTGTACGCAAATGTCTAAGTGTCTAAGAGAGGAGTCGAACCAAGTCTTCCTGCAAATCCAGGGCTCTCTCCACATCACACTGCCAGGACTTGTCATCTAGATACAAAATGGGAGAGTCCCACCACAACCACAGCAATAGCATTGGCTTCCCTTCGTCTGGTGCTTTAAGTAGAGATTTGTGGTCTTATTTTACTAGCAGTAACTACTGAGGATAATCCTTTCTTCTATTGGAAATATATCCACTATAGCTAGTGATTTCTGGGTTTATGGAGAGGGAGTCTTTTTCCTACAGCAGGTAATGGTAGTAATCTCACTATACCTCCTGCAGAAGATTGGGTATTTCCTACTGTAGCCACAGCAATTCACTCCTTCGAGGGATTCGGGCTATCCTAAACTCATGAAAGGATGTCTGGAGTGTTCCTTTTTTTGAGGGGCAGAATCACTGGCTCTTAGAAGCAATACATTGATCATTCATTTCCCCATTATTATTTAAGTCCCGATGTCATTTTTGCCAGGAGAATTTTGACAGTGGTACAGCAACTGTCAGCAGTTGGGAGAAGGAAGCCTTGAAGGGAGAATCAGTTCAAATGCATACTAAATCATAGATTTTAAAATGCCTTCCCTCCAACCCCTATGGAAATAATTCTAGATTTGGAATCTGAAGATAGCCTGCCACTTAATTCTCATGTGGCCCTGGGCAGATCAGTTCACGTCTCTGGGACTCAGTTTCATTATCTGTAAAGTGGGCATAATAATATTCCTCCACAGAGTTGTGAGTTCCATGAGGTTGAGGATTGTTTTAATTTTTGTCTTTGTGTCCTCAGTACCTAGCACAGTCCTTGATGTGGAGTAGATGTTGGACAAAAAAAATGCTTCTTGAATTGAATTTTTGTTGCTATTGTTGTAAAAATTGTCCCTAGTGAGCCCAAAAGGAGGCATTCTTTTTTCTAACACACTCATCTCCACCTGTAGCAAAATTGAGCAGCACGGCTATTTCTCCTCAACATTTTACTGCTAGGGAGCTTGGAAAAAAGGCACTTTTAATCTACTTCTTTGGTTTCCTCACAAAGCCCCTATCATGTGGCCTAAGAAGAGTAGAATAGGCACCACAGTGAAGACACTGCCAGCCAGTCCTGTGTAAACAATCACCAGCTCATGAAAAGTGAAACAGAAACAAGCTCTGTTTTTTCTGCAGTTTCCTAAGCCAACAACTCATCTGTAAAAGAGACAGACAAACCAAATGATGACTTCGGTTCCTATGGCACTTCACGTGTCATTGGATCCTCACAATGACCCAGTGAGGAAGGTGGAGCATGAATGATCACAGCCAATTTACATGGAAGGAAACAGGCTCAGAAAGTCACTTGCTCCAAGACCAACTATAAGATAACAGAGCAGAGATTCCATTGTGGTATTGTCACTGCCTTCCATGACCTCACACTGCCTTCCAATATACTGGTTTTTTAAAAATTCTCTATCCCTCCCCCCGACCAAAAAAAGAAAAATCCAACTTGAAGGCAATATAATCAACTTTTTCAGACTCTGAATAGTGACATCTAAAAACATACTTACAGGAGAAATCTTATCTCATTTTTTTCTTCACATTTTCTGGTTCAGAAAATCTGACAGCAAAATGAACACAATCCTGAGGTTGTAGAAGGGTACACAATCAAAGACAAGCATTTGGGGGTTCCTTACTTAGCTACACTGTTGTGTGACACCCAAATAAGACAGTGGCTGGACTTGTATTGACATTTTCACACTTTCCTACTTCTTACAAGCCTAAGCAGTAGATGACCAGGGGCCCAAGGTATTGTTACTCCGTATTGCCAAGATTCTTCCCAAATACACCCTTTGCCTGAATTACTAATTACTGGATTGGCTCTATAGAGGGAGGTCTCAAAGTCAATGAGTAATCCTACATTCATTTGCTTGACTTTTTAAAACCCAAATCTGACCATCTCACTCCCCTAATAAAAACTCTTTTGCCTCTAAGAAAAAATACAAACTTTCCTCCATGGCATTTAAACTCCTTTGCAATCTGACTCCAACCTGTCTTTCTAGGCAGATTTCACATTATTCTTCCTCATGGGCTCTAGACTCCAATCAGTCCGCACTATTTGCTGTATTTTAGACAGAACTTTCTATTTCCCACCTCTGTGACTTAGCATGGGCTGTTCCCCCTACCTGGAATGCCTTTCCTCCTCATTTCTGCCTCTTGGAATCCTTCTTCATGACTTACAAGTGCCATGTCTTATATAAGGCTTTACCTGATCTACCCTTCCCCTAGATTTTTAATGAACTCCTCACCCTGAAATTACTTTGTATTTAGTTATCAGTGTAAAAATTGTTTCCCTTACCCTCACTCAGGTAAAATGTAAACACTGTAAGTTCAAAGATCATTTAATTTTTGTCTTTGTATCTCACTTTTTAACCCCTCCCACATATATTAGACACTTAAAGAAAAGTTTGTTGAATTAAAACAGAACAACTAATCACTTTTTTACACCAGTGGCCAGCAGCCCTTCTGAGGTGGTCAGTCCAAAGTCTGCATTCATTCACTTCTTGAGATGAGTGGAGGGACAGCCTTTCCCCCTGAGTACAGAAGATGATAGCTATATACCTTTCACTGCACAGACTGTCCAAAGGGAAAAAAAGACATAGGCCAAGGGCTGAATGTGACCCCAGTCCATGTTCCATGAAAATCAATTTTCAGGCTCCCTTTGACATATATGTCACCTATGATTGATTCCTAATTAGTGTTGTCTTTCCCAATACTACCTCTATCATAGCAAAAGCTCACACTAAGAGAAAACTTGCTTACTAAGTTCTTGTCGTATAAGTATGATTAATTCAGAGGTATGCTAGAATCAGCTCACACCCAGATGATTGTTAAATTTACAGCGTAAGCATTTACATCTCAGGAACTGGCAAAAAGCTATAAACCAGAGCTTGGTTTATTGTTTTATTGACTATCTAGACTTTAAAAAGTGATGAAAAATGTTAATAATTCAGATTAAACTTAAGTGTGTTGTGAGCATGTCAGAGATCCAGGTGTTAAACATTTATCAGCACACCTCTAATTATCACATTTATTTTACAGAAAGGAAGGAGAAGCTTAAAGAGGCTGGGACTTAACCAGTTGTTAAGAAATGCTAAAGTTAGGAATAAAATCCAGAGCCTCTAATTCCCAATCTAATTTCCAATCACAGTGCCCCCATAGGTCAAATGTTTTTACAGTGAATTAACTACAAGGGATTGTATTGATCATTTTGTTGGATTAAAATTTTGTTATATTGAATTTTGCCTAAAGTGAGTAGTCTGTTGACCAGTCCTTGGAGAGATTTTTGATCACGTTACTGAACAGTCTACAAAGCTGACAATACATCTAGGAAATAGGAAGGGAAAATAATGCTATGCCTGTTTTGCAGATGAGAAAACTGAGTGTCAGAGAAGTTAGCTGACTTGTCTAGGTCATATGTCTGCTAAGGATCACAGTGGAGACAAACCCAGGGAGGCTGAGTCCAAGTCCTCTAGACCACAGCTTTTCTGTCTGCTAGACAGAGTGGTTATTCTAATGGTATTTGACCTACCTGTGTGGCCAGATTCCATCTAGACTGCAATTGAAATAACCACAAAGGGATGTACTAGCCAAGAGAAATTATTAAGGGACAAATGGACCTGAAAGAATGAACTGTTCAGTTCTCTTTAAAGAACTCCCATAACCACATAGAATGAGACAAGGGTTTTCTCTCCCCCGGACCAAGAGGGCACCCTCCTTTTGCTTGGGTATAGAGATGGACTTATCTAAAACTTAAGAATATAGGTTAAATGCTTTTATCTTTTAAATGAAAGTACTCTATGGACAAGGTATTATTATTTCTTTTTTAAGAAGCAGTTTCCAGCTGCATGTTAGGGAGTCTTCTTGCTCCTATCTTTCATGATCCTCCACGATCCATGTTCCCCATGACTGCCCACCCCATTCAACCTTCTCTCCCAAAAGAAAATCTCTGCCTGAGTCTGGCCTATTCACTCTTCTGCTTCCATAACTTGCTGACAACCACACCTGCTTCTGTTAGACAATAGACTCTTTTTTTATTACAGCATTTTATCTGTAAGGGTATATTTCATTTAGCCTCCACCTATGGGATGTGCAAGGGGATGTTAGCCTATCTTCAGGACCCAGACTAGATCCCATCTCTTCCACTGATCTCTCCTTTCTTGAAGGAATCTTGAAATGCAATCTTTTATTGCATTTAGCACACAATTTCACATGCAGTTAGAGTCTCATATCTAATCTCTTTTATATGGAAGTTTTATCCCTCCCTCCCCCCCAAAATCACCCAGTTATAAGCTTCTTGAGGGCTAAGTCCTTGTCATTTTTCTTAGGCATGCCTTACGATGTTAAGCATTACCAATAATACTGTTCTTTTATTGACTGACTTTCTTCAACACAACTCATTCCCTCTCTCCCTCCCTGCCCCAGCCCCCCCAAAGCAAGGGTCACTAAAATGCTTTCAACCCTCCGTCCCCACAGCATAAAGCAGGCAGGTGGGTACAAGTGGCCTAGGGAGGGAGAAGGACTTGTGAGAAAGAAGACTGCAGGCAGATGAGAATTCCTCTGGAGGAAGGGGAGGCCAAGGGGGTGGCTTGTAGAGGCAAAAATAAAACTGGGCTGTTCAAGACTGCTCAAAAAAGTAATGATTTCATAATAATTATTTTTTATCTTCGTTCTCATTTGTAGATAAAAGATCCTTGAAGTTTGAGATTGTAATTCTCAGTGATTCCATTTCCTGAGTGACCCTCTCCAACCTTGGCACATCAGCCCATGACACAACTTTTGGTATCCAGGTTAGCCGACCTTTAAGGCCCCTTTCAGCTCTAAACCTGTGATCTTTTGTATTTTCTTTCAAAAGAAAAGCACTCTTAAACATTTTGCCATGATTGTTACCCTCACCTATCAAACACTGGTCATTTTAATTACTTCCACAGTCCCTGACTGTTTCTGTAGTTCCAAGTCCAAGTTGGAAGAGTCAAAACAGAGAATTTTGTTATCTCTCTCCATAAAAATTAGTATTAAAAAAATTTCACTACCCTTCGAAACAGATGTTTTAAAAATCTTTAGTCTAAATTCTGAATAATGCCATGGCCCCTCTGTTTTAGCTACCCCTTTCACTCCTTTCTCAACTCTTTCATTTGCTGGTTCGGTCACAGCCATGAAGTACACAGCCTATGTATACACATTTCATATCTATAGCCATGTAGATATATTATCTATCCAGGTCGAAAAAGGAGTAGATATAGAAAGTATTCTTTCATGCAGTTTGCTGTCCATCGTAGCTAGTTTTGTTTGGTTTGGTATTTTGGCTCCCCCAGACACAGACACAAATAAATACAGGCAACATATGCTCACTGACACTTAGGTAAAGTCACACCTGCCGCTACTATGAAGCTTAAAATGCCTATCGCCGAACACGCAGCTGGCTAGAAGCATTCAAATACACGTAAGTACATGCACAGTACTTACATGCGCGAATGCCTTTCTAGAGACAAACGCACGGCATCCATCGCAGATGGCGGCACCCACACATATATGATTTGGGGTGCTCACCCCAATACTCAAGCTTACACTCCCTGACACGCAGACGCTACTTCTCAGACACGCAAGGAGACCCACGCCCTCACCTACGTAGGCACGGTAGGAGGTAGGAGGGGGACCCAGCCGACAGCCCCCTAAAGTGCAGCCCTCCCTCTCCGCGTTCCCTCGTTTAGCCGCCAGGCAACCCCACACACCAGCACACCCTGCCTGCGCAGCTGGAATCCAGCTGCTGCCCTCGACCCGGGCAGAAATTGCAACACCCCAACGCACCGGCACTGACCAATCCCCGCCCGGTCCGTGGACTTCCACAGCCAATAAGAAAGCGCAACTGCCCGGCCAATGAGAGCGCGGCGGGACTAGTACAGTGTAGCGAAGTTCCCGAGGGGCAAGAGAAAAAGACCAGAGTAGGGACGCTTGGCGAATTTCAGGGAATGACCTTGTTTGACCTCGTTATCCTTTCTATACTTTTCCCTTTTGCTGTCTGTGCTTATATGTATATGGGTGAGAGCCCAATAAAGATAGATATAGAGAGAAAGGGAAAAGGAGAGGGAGAGGGATAGATAGATAGATAGATAGATAGATAGATAGATAGATAGATAGATAGATAGATAGATGGTAGATAAATGGATAAAGAAATAGATGATATAGATTGATGGGTGGGTAGATGATAGATGAATTGAGAGAGGATAGATACAGATAAATAGGAACGTAGGTAGGTAGATGATAGATGGATAGAGAGAGATGCTAAATTTAGATAGATGGATAAATGATAGATTGGGGATAGACAGAGATAGATAGTAGACACAAATGATTTATTCATATCTCTAGAGAATAACAATAGCCAGCGTTATCTGTTATTTGTGCCATTCATTCAGCATTTTTGAGAGATCCATAGTATGTCAGTATCTATAGATAGTAATGAAAAAATTATCAAATACATATGAGAGAAATGAAAAGAGTTTTGACGAGGGAGGTGGGAATGGGTTGAGATAAGAAAGGAAGAAATAAAAGAAGAATACAGGAGAAGTGCTGCTGAGAATGCAAAATGTTTAAGTATATTATTTAAAGTACGTGATAAAAGAGTGAGAAAGAAAGTGGTGAGATGAAGGAGGTAGGTCTATTGTTGATCATGTATCAACATTATCCAGGAGAGTCTTGATTTTAAGAAAATAAAGCAGAATTGTAAGGATGCTTTTGTAAAGCTCCATTTTAAGGGACAGCCTTTCTTATTCATACCACAAATTCTGATTTTTGGTTGGGCAGATATGGTCACAGCACTTTCAGGGAGTAGGAATTCATGCAGAAAATTCCCATTCCCCCCAGTTCCTTCTTACTCCTTGCCTTCTTTGGGGAATCCTTTTTTCTGGTTTTGGTTTTGGTTTTGCCATGGAATAAACATCTTGGAATGTTCTTAAGATTCTTATCATAGGGTAGCCACAGTAGTGATATTTGTGTTACACTGAAAAATTGGAGACTCAAAAGGTCCACACTAGGGGGGCAGATGAGCAAATTATGCTGTCATAGAATCATAGAATGTTAGAGTTGAGAGAGAAATCATCTGGTCTAATCTCATTTTAACTCACTTAACAAGAATGTGTATTATGTCAACACAGGCAAGGATGTATGTGAAATGATGGTGTAGGGACCAAGCTGGAAGTCAGAATAATCCATATGTACTGATTACAACCATGTAGAAACCTCTATATGTACAGAAACATTGTTTAGAAAAGACAATGGAGACGGATGTAAATAGAGTTCAGTTTGGATTAGATGCTTTCTTCATGCAAGGTATTTGTTCACAATAAAATTACCTATAATCAGAATAATATGTATGTATGTACAGCCTGATTTGTTTGTTTACACTGCTTTTTCTCTAGAGAACCTCCTCTCTTTCTGTTCTAATCTATCCCACTTTAACAGATTTATAGAACTACTTATATCAAATCACCCCTCTCTGCTCAAGTATTCATAATGAACCCTTCTTGCTTATCATAAATGACAAATCTAAACTCCATAGCCCAGCAGTCAGATTTGAGTCACTTCTATGCCATGTCTACATACAGCCCTGTCTCCAAATGCTGGCCTTTTCTATGCTTTCTTCTTCCTTTTTCTATACATGAAGCATATTGAAATGTCTAAATCCTTCTACCGCTCAGTCATTTCTCACTTATGTCTAACTCTTCACGACCCCACTTGGGGTCTTCTTGGCAAAAATACTGGAGTGATTTGCCATTTCCTTCTCCAGGCAAACCCCCAGGCTCACACAGCTAGTAAGTGTCTGAAACTGGATTTGAACTCAGAACTTCTGGCTCTAGGCCCTCCACTCTATCCACTAGCTTCCCAGCTCATTCATTAAAATAAGAGAATTTTGAGAGCTGGGAGGAATCTCACAGTTCCCTCCCCCTGCCGTATTTTACATGAGGAAGCTGAGGCCTCAAAAAAAGAAGTAAATCATAGTGTTTTCCGTGGGGTTACCCTATTAAAAAAGCCTTAGGAAAAGGTGAGAAGGGCAGAAGTCAAAGAAAGGTCAGAGTGGGAGAGGAATGTCTAGGACTTTATGGAGATTAACATCTTCTGCAGCCTTTATTTACATACTTTGACAATCTTACTTTTCCCTCAAGCCAGATTCCCACAGAGAGTCACTGTCTATATTTTCAAGCTCCCAGGGAAGGTCAGTGGGATGGTGAAAGACTCGATAGGGCACCAGGAAGTTTGTTTGAATGATTCTAGTGGGAACTGGATGTTTATTTGTCAACCCTTTCTAGCATCTCTGAGGTAAAAAGCCAGACATCTTCCAAGCTAGGTACCCTAAGATGCTTCAAAGGGTGGCACCTCCCTCCTCTTCTCCCCCAGAGTACCATCCCTGGGGAGATAGGCCTATTCCTGTTGGTTCAGCATTGGTGTGTGGTTGGAGCAGAGGCTTTGGTCAGAGAAAAGTGCTTGAAAAAAGCATGAAGTTATGGGAATGTAAGTTTTTGCCAGGTAGAATGGAAAATGTATTGGATTGGGAGTCACCAGACATGGGTCTTGCCGTGATGTGGCCTTGGGAAAATCACGTGCCTACTCTGGCTCTAAGATCCCTTATCTGTGAAAGGAAGGTGCTCCGGGCTCTAAGATTCATAGTACATGAATGAAAGGAATGTTAGTCTTAGAATCCAGAAGATCTGGGTTGGAGTTCTAGCTCAGACTCTGATATGGTGTGATTTTGGACAAGACATTTTTTTTTTATCCGTAATTTCCTCTTGTGTAAGATGAATAATATCCAGGTTTGTTCTTTGGAAGGAAAAGAGCTTTAAAACTTAAAAAAAAAATCCTTTAAACTTTAAAACAAAAAAAACTTTAAAAAAACCCTTTAAACTTTAAAAACTTAAAAAAAACTTTTTTAAAATTTAAAATAAAAAATTTTAATAAATAAAAAAACTCACTAGGGCAGCTAGGTGGTGCAGTGAATAGAGCACTGGCCCTGGAGTCAGGAGGACTTAAGTTCAAATCCAGCCTCAGACACAGAACACTTACTAGCTACGTGACCTTGGGCAAGTCACTTAACTCCAATTGCCCTGCCTTCCCCCCCCCCTAAAAAGCAAAAAACAAAAACCAAAAAGCACAACAACTGACTTTTGTTCCAGAGGTATAAGAAACTCCCCTGAGGTAATTCCTTCTAAGTAAGGCAGACCTGTCCTTTGTTTTAAGGACTTGCTTGGGGCACTAATAAGTTAAGAGACTTGCCCAGAGTCACACGGCCAGGATGTTGATCCTGGGCCTGCTCTCTATCCTCTGGACCTCCCTAAATATGAGTTATTATTGTGATTAATGATGATTATTATAGCTTTTGGGTTTGGTTCTGAATCACAGAGGTCCACGAGCTGTTTTTCAGTTGTTTCACAAGTACAGAGATATATTTTATAGACATCTCAAGTAGCACATATAAATACTTGGAGTCTGTTTCTGTTTTTGCTTATGCCAATATTCCAGTTATCTCTGGAAACATAAGGTCAGAGACTTCAAGTTGGGAGGGACGTTAGTCATCATCTAGCCCAGTCTTCTTTATTTTACAAAAACTAAGACTTAGAGAAAGGGTGTGATTCAATCAAGGCCTGTAAGGTAAGTTATAAATAGCAGAGCAGAAATTTGAGTCCAGACGTTCTGATTTAAGATCTAGTGGTCTTCTCACAGTACCACCTAATTATTCAGAGTACAGCTGAAAATCATGAAGGCCATCAAGTAGCCAAAGCAAAAATGACAAATTCTGTAGACTGAAGTTCACTCATGTTACTTGTAGAAGCCCTCACTCAGAACCTATTTACTTTTATTTTAGATATGCTGCTAGTGCATCTAGTTATCTGATTATCCAGGTCTCAAGAAGTTTAGAAACTCCAAAGTGATAGTGGGTTTTTTGTAAATCAGCATTTAAAAAATGCGGGTTAGCTCATATTGGAGGATAACTGCACTGAAATGAAAAGGAAAGAAATGGAGGGCATGAGAAAGTGTTATCTAAGTTAGATGGTTTCATAGTTTGTGGAAAAAAAGGAAGGCACTTTGAAGTTTGCAGTTTAGCAGTTTGGAGTACAGAGTATGGCCAATGGGAAGCCACTGGAAATTCCACAGACATGGTTATATACTTATTCCACTATAAAATGACAATTTAACCTGTAGCATTTCACCAGCAAATGCAATAAAAATGACAAAGTTGTGCATACCCTTTGATCCAGTCATCCCAGTATTGGGCATATACCCCAAGGAGATCAAAGGCAAAAATAAAAGTCAGATAGATAGATAGATAGATAGATAGATAGACAGACAGACATGCACACATACATACATTTATTTATGTATAAATATAAATATAAATGCTCTTGATGGTAGCAAAGAACTAGACAGAAAGTAGTTGTTCATATATTGGAGAACTGAACTTTGGTTTATGAGTGTAGTGGATGTAGTAGACAAATTATGGGTACAGAAAATTCAGAAGAATATAGGAAGATTTGTATGAACAGAAGTGGGGAAAAGGAGCAGAACCAGATTATGATATGCTATGATTACAACAATGCAAACCAAAAGGAAGCCAAAAATCTGAGTAAATGAAAAAAACTAGTGATGATCCTGGAGAATGTATGATGAAACATACCTCCCTCCTCATGGTGAAGATGTAGGAGACTATTAGGGCAGTATTTTGAATACTTTCTCCAATGGACTTACTGGTTTTACTTAATGTTTTTCCTTTTATTTTTTTAAACAAAAGTGGGGTTCAAACTAAAAGTGGGTACAGAGGGTTTTTTTCCTGAAGTAAATGTGATGAAATGGGGAAAGGGAAGGGCATTAACAAAATGTAGGGATAAAGATTTCATTAGTAAAAGGAACTCCCTATCAATATTAGTGTAAATATAGATGAGGGAACTTTATTAATTTAGGTCAGCAATGTCTCTGCAGTTTATAGTCTTAGTTGCCTAGATCCGTGGTGTCAAAGTCAAATAGAAATGAGAGTCACTAATTAGTTCATTAGGATCCTGCCAGGAGCACATTGACTTAGTTTTAAAATGTATTTTATCCACATTTTGTTGCACCTTTATCTGTTTTGTTAAATATTTCCCAATTACATTTTAATCTGGTTGGAGACATTGATGAGTGCCTTGTGTTTGACACTTCTGATTTAGAGCATTGAGAGTTAAAATGACTTGTTTGGTTACAAGGTCAGGATGTATCAGATGTTACACTTAAACCCAGGCTTTCTTGACCTTGAGAGCTATTCTCACTTCACTATGTCATACACCCTCTCATCAATAAAATGAATTTTTAAAAAGAGTAAAGAACAATGGTTTAAAAAAGTCATGCCACCAATATCTCCTATGTTGAAAGCTTATTCACTTCAAAAGGCTGATTTTCCCTGCTGAAGTTTAATTGGGAGGATACCTGTGATTTCTTTAATCAACAAAATAACCCAATTGCTATTCTGGGCTCGCAGTAATTTTTTTTTTGAGAGGGAGCAGCAGAAGCAGAAGAATGGAAGGGCTGTATTTAGGGCCCTAATTTTATTCAACACGTTAAAAAGAGATATTAGATTTACTAGAATTTTAGGATTTAGAACTGACAGATGCCTAAAAGATCATATAGTCCAATTCCTTCATTTTACAGATGAGGAAACTGAGTGTTAGTGCAATGAAGTACCCTGCCAGAATTCAAGCCTGGAAATCAGGTCCTCAGATTCTAGAACAAGACCAACCCAGGAAGAATTCATACACTGCCTCAGGGAGAAAGTACATGCCTGGTAGATTTTAGCTAGCCAGCACCACATAACATGGCAGGGAATGATCTCCTTACCTTTCAGCACATCCCAAAGAGGAGGGTGCAGCAGCATGGAAGGGAGTCACCTACTGGAATCGACTGATTCTTCTCAGTGTCCTCACTGCTCTGCTTATGTGCCTAAAGTGGATGGGGGTGGGATGATGGTGCAGGCACCTCGAGGTCAGCTTCGCAGAGCACTCTAGGGCCAGTGCTCTGCTTGTGGACTAAAGCTGTGTCCCCACAAATAAAAATGAAATGTTTTAACTTCACTTTAGAAAGGAGATTTCTTAAAAGTGATACCAAAGGGCTTAGAAACTGGAGGAAAGAACAGTTAAACTCCCAACGAGACAAACCCACAGGTGGGGCAGAAGAAACAGGAAATGTCAGCCCAACTGGCAGTTAAAACCATCTCTTCCTCTGAAGTCTAACAGCATCTGCAGTCTTTATCAACCACTCAATTTAGCCCTTCACCCAAATATAGTCTCCTGCTGTTGCTGTACTGAACACGTATTAATTTTCTGCACCCAAGTAGATTGTGAGCTCCTTAACGTAGGGGACTATTTCTCTTCTCATACAGCATCTAATAACAATAGGTAACATTTACACAGTGCCTACTATTACTTCTGTATCTTTGCCAAGAAAACCCCAAATGGGTTCACTGGACATGATTGAAACAAGTGAACAACAAGAACTATGGGCTAAGCGTTTTACAAATATGATCTTATTTGATCCTTACAAGAGCCCTGGGAGGTAGATGTTACTATTTCCTCCATTTTACAGTTGAGGAAATGGAAACAGAGATTAAGTGAGTTGCCCAAATTCACATACATCTAATGAGTCTCTGAGGCTGCATTTGAACTCAGATCTTCCTAACTCCAGGCCCAGCATTCTGTCCGCTGTGCCACTTAACTTTTTTCTTCTATTGAGATGCTTAAAGTGTTGTTATTGTTTCATCATTTTTCAATCCTGTTGGTTTTCTCCTGTTGGCAGACATATTAATGAGGAGGTAAGCTAAAAATCTTTAGCTCCATCTGCTGAGAATGTGGCTTGATCATGAGACTCAGCTGCCTCTAGCAATCTGGACCAAGGAATCTATCACTACTCGGACCACTTTTGTTGGTTCTCACATTCATAAGCTGACTTACCCTAAACTCCCATGGAGGTGTATGGCAACATGGGTTTATTTTCTATGGGTGAGAATTCATCTAGATTCGACTCTGTTTACACTCTAGCTAGAAGTAAGGTCTTTTAATTGGGTGGATTCCCATTCAGGATGGCAGAACATGTACCCAGAGGATTTGGGTAATCTCATCTATTGGCAAAGTCCTTTAGAGACTGGCTGACCTATAAGTGCTGATCCCTGAGTGAGGAAATTTAAAAAATGGTTATTAATATAATAGAAAATAATCACTCCTTTCAGTGAACGCTCCTTTTTACTTACCTACTGGGCAGTGGGTCAGAGGGAGGAACAAGTGCACTCCTTGCTCACCACTGACATTTTCCGTCTTTGCTTGCTGCCATCCAACACCCAGCTATATCTCTGAGGCTGAGCAAAGGAAAGGAACATGGAGGGAAGATAAGTCTGCATTTGTGGCGTTTAGATGGCAGCAGGACATCTGTGTAGAGATATCTGTTTGATAGAGTGCAGCATGGACTGGGGCATTGGCTTGCTGGACACAGCTTACACTGGCTCCTGAGAGCCAATTGTTACATTTCCAGTGTGAGCATTTATACCTTTTGCTGTTGTCCAGTTGTTCCAGTCTTGTCTGACTCTTTGTGACCCCATTTAAGGTTTTCTTGGCAAAGACACTGGAGTGGTTTGCCATTTCCTTCCCTAGCTCATTTTATAGGTAAGAAAGCTGAGGCAAATAGGGCTGTGTCTTGCTTAGAGTCACAAAACTATATGCCAGATCTGAGCTCTGGGAGATGAGTCTTCCTGACTATAGGCCCTGCATTCTATCCACTGTGCCACCTACCTGCCCAACTGGAAATCAGCAGATACTACAAATCAGGCCTTGATTTCTTGTTTTATGGATTGACTAGACTTAAGAAAGTTATGGAGAAAACTTTAATAATGCAGATTAAATATAGAAGTGCTTAAACTTCTTTTTTTTTCCTGGAGAATTGATCATTAAACATATAACAGTACACCTCTGGATTGGGGTAAAAGAAAACAGACAAGTAAATTTGCATGCCATATGCATATAGCAACTGAATCCATTACGTTCATTACATGCCATGTCTGGCATCCAGACATAAAGAGAAAAGTGTAAGGAACCTCAGCTGAAGCCTTGGGAAGCCTAGGGTTCAGGAATGTCTGTATGAAGTGGAGCCTTTAAGGAAAATACTGGTAGGCACTGGGATAGAGAGATCCATCTTGCCCTACCAGAAAATCAGCCGGGTGATGGGGGAGGGTATAGGAAAGAGCAGATTGGGGGTGGGGGTATACAGTGGGATCACTGTCTTGGGGTGGTGGGTAGGGGAAAGATGGGGGGAAAATTTGTAACTCAAAATCTTGTGGAAATGAATGATATACGCTAAAAATAAACAAAAAGTTAATTAAAAGAAAAAAGAAAAACTGGGGGAAAAAGAAAATACTGGTAGAAAGATTGTCCATAAACATGAGACAAAAATGATTTGTACACCATCTTAGATTCAATGTTCAGAAAAGAGATCAAAAGCTGTGAAAGAGGCAAAGGAGAAACTGATCAAGTTGTGTCCTCTGGATTTATTTGTGAGAAAATAGTCATAGAACATGGGAAACTTCTCAGAGGAATGAAACTTCATGGTATAATGAAAAGAAAATTGAACTAGGAAGCAAGAGACATAGATTCTAGTCCTGAGTCTGCCATTAAGTATTTCTTTGACTTCTGGCAAGCCATTTCCCCTGCCTGTGTTGAAGTTTTCTTATCCATCCAATGAAGGAGTTGAATTAAGTGGAATTTAAAGTTCGTTCCAACTCTAGGGGGTAGAAGCTGAATTATAGAGGACAAGGAGAGAGTCTGCTTTCAGTAAGTTAACATACGTAGTTTTCTTCACTATGCCCCATAAGGAGACATCATTCAACAAACCCCTGTAACTAAAAGACCTGAAAGCAAATTTTTTTCCATAATCATAGACCCATGGACTCATACTGCTTACTGTTCAGTGCTCAACAATAGCATTAAGGAATTTGCAAATATTGACTATGCTGTTCTTTGAAGGTAATAAATAGAAGCTTAAAGGGATAGAAGAGGAATGGGAGGAGAAGGGGAATAGAGATTGGTAGCAGGCTGTAATGACATTATGAGCTTCTGGAAGGAGAAGTACAGTAAGTATTTCTTCCTTGGCCAGTTTTCTTTTTTAATCCCCAAGCTCTATTTTGAGGGTTGCCATTTTCTAGGTAAGCAGCTCAACTTATACAGTCAAGTTGAGAGTTAACTTTTGTCACCGTTTTGATCTCTGGAGGATCAAGCTTCTTTCCTGTTTGCTTCTTAGAACCACTTTTTTGTTTGTTTGTTTCATTTGGAACCTCTAATTTCACAAGAATATCACAGAATATTCAGTCTGTTTTACACTGGATTCCATCCTTATAATAGGAAGCAGGAATGTCTAATAGGAAGACCTGGGAACTTACCTCTGCCTTCCATTTCTTTGTATTTAGAGCTAAAAGGTAGAGCAGTCGTCCCCAATCTGCAGGCCACAGGTCTATAGGGGTGTGTATGCATATGGAGTTATTGCAAGGGATTATTAAATCCATCTGCATACCATACATTTCTGTTCTGTCATTACATATTTTTCCAATCAATGGACACTATGCATGCACCTATGTATACAAAATTATAGCAGTCCTTCTTATAACAAAGAACTAAAGATGAAATGGGAGTTCATAAAATGGAGAATGGCTTAAAATGTATTATAGGAATATAATGAATATTATTGTGTGTTAGGTCTCTGATACCTCATGTGGGGTGGAGACTCCTAAAAAGGGTCATTGATACTCCATGTGAGATGGACGGGTTGAGCCAATCCTCAGCTAACAGGAGTGCACGTGATCACCTGGGGGTGGAATGCGAAGGCTGCACCTGTTTACAATAAGCAGGATAATCTCTCCACCTTTGGGGTGATGCACATTGGCTCCCTGCTGCCGAGGGCATGGCCAGGGGAGGGGCCCTAAGGGGCCCTGTAGAAAGGACTTAAATACAGGCTACCCAGAGGCAGAGGTCCAGCCATGCCAGGCTTAGAGAATGTAGCTAGAAGCAAGTCCTGTGTCCTGAGTTTTTCTGTGCAGCTGTTTCTCCCAGAGAAAGCGGGAGCCGGGGACACCCGAAGCCTGTTGAGGAAGGGTATAGGTGAAACCTATACATCCTGACCCCCCAAAACCGTAGCAATTGTGCTGTAAGAAATTACAAATATGAAGGATTCATAGAAACTTAGAGATACTTATAAGAATTGATATGGAGTGATACAGAGCACCAAGTAGAACAATTTATGTGATGGCCACAATAATGCAAAGGAGAATAACTGGGAAAGACTTAAGAATACTAATAAATGCTGTGTCCAATGATGGATTCAGAAAACTGATGATAAAGCATACCCTTTGCCTTTTGTCATAGAGATGAAGGTCTAGAGATGGAGAATGACAAACACATTCTTAGAAATGGCCAATGTGTTGATTTGTTTTATCTGTCTATACTTATTGTTACAGAAGAGGGCACCTATTTGGAAGGGGATAAATTAGAAGATAGAAAGTAAATAATATCAATAAAACATTTTTAAAATACACAGAAGAACACAAAAGAAATTCATAAAGAGACACAAACAGGACAATTTTCATTGCTACCCTATTAAATTGAATACAATTAAAAACCCAAACTGTATAAAACAAGTTCATATACATTCTTTTTTGTTCTTTTTATATTGGATTGTCTGCATTTGCTGTTGATTAATTTCATAAATTTAAAAGAAAATATAAACAATTATAGACAGTTGGGTTATCATTGCTGTAGAGATGATCCAGTCTAAGCAACTCATTTTATGGAAACTGAGGCCCAGAAAGAGGAAGTGACTTGCTTAAAGGCACACAAATAGTAAGTAGCAGAGTCCTTATTCAAATCCATGCATTCAGTGTCAGATCTTCCCACTAAAACAGATTGTCTCTAACTCTGGAGGCTGTTGCTATGTATTACTAAGAACAGTCTCCAAATGGAAAGATTGACAGATTTCCCAGTTGGGTTTCCTGTATCTTCAGTTGCAGATATTTGGTTTACTTTTCCCTTAAAAATGATTTTTTTAAGGGGAAGATATTTCCATTAATGTCTATGTACCTGGCTCTCCTGGAACAGGCTGGAACCTTTGGGCATTGAAGCAGGGAGATCGTTTTAAAACCAATCAAGAGACCCAGTGATTAGATGACATGGAGGCTAGAATCTTCAGTCAAAAACAATAATAATTAGATATAGATAACACAACAAGTCAGACAAATCACGTCAGGTAAGTTAAAGGCAAGTCAGTTGGGGAACCACCTTAAACAACGAGCTCAAGGCAAGTGCAGCACCACGGACAGCTCCAAATGTAGCTACTGGGTTTCCTTGTGAGGTAATAATAATCCCTGTTTGCCCAGTTTTACCTGCTTTACTATGACAACAAACTGATATTTCTGAGCTGCTGGGTCAGGCCCTATGGTGGAAGCAGGGTTATTAAGAATATTTTTTTTATCTTCTAGTTCCTGACGTCCCTGAAGGCAACGGTTAGAGGCTTCACAGAAGAAAATGACGACCCTTTCACACTCTTGGCAAAGCTTTCCCCTCATTCTGTCTCATGGAAACTTGTGAACAGTGAGCAGAATGTTCAATGGAATAAGTTATCGAGGAGGACTTTCTGTGTACAAGTTATATCTAATTGATTTAAATCACAAGTACAGTCTCATAGTCATTTGATAGAAGTTCAAAGTGTAAGAAAATCCTCAGGTACTACCTGTAGTTACTTCCCATTTTAGTGCTCTTTTATTTTTTTGGAGTTAATATTTTTCTGTCTAGTATACCATGTTTCCATTCTCTAGTGCTATGCTTAGCCTTTAATGGCCTCTTCATCTCTATAGAAACATAATTCTTTCCTATTTGAACTGTGAGCTCTGAGTTAATCCTTTTCTGGTTTCCTGTTGAAACTGCTATCTGCATGATACCTTCCTAACTAGCTTATCTTGTATGTCTCTGAGTTCTTTTTTGCTCCTAGGAATCTTATTTCCCTTTTGTCTCTTCTTTTCAACACTTGATCCAAGAATCTTTTAGAAAAATGTTTTCCAATCTCTTCGCTTGAGAAAAAAATGTTTTGGGGACAGCTGGTTGATGCAGTGGATAGAGCACCGGTCCTGGAGTCAGAAGGACCTGAGTTCAAATTTGGCCGCAGGCACCTGACACTTAGTAGCTGTGTGACCCTGAGCAAGTCATTTAACCTCAACTTCCTTGCAAAAAAAATGAAAAAATTTATTGATGTCTTTTATCTTTATGTCATGGTAATTTTACACACACACTCACACACACACACACAGACTGAACCCTCCCTTGGGGCTAAGAAGAACAATTAAGCAAAAATATTCTCTATAGCATCGTATCTGACAATATACAACATCCTATCTTACTGGTGTCTCATCTGTCTCCCCTGTCTTGAATGTACTACTTTTTTTGCCTCAGAAATCTTATAATTCCTCTATTCAGGTTTAGCTCATATTGACCTCTTTTTCTCATGCTCCCACTTGCTTCTCTTTCTTCAAATTATCATGTATATTCTTATTTATTTATGTACTGTATCATGCAGTAGGATACAACCTCCTTGAAGCCAGAGACTGTTTTTTGGGTTTTTTTTTACTTTAGTACTTAGCATAATCCTTGGCTAGGGGATATGTATAAGAACTAGACTTATGACTTCATTGATAGAGGGAACTCCCAGGTGAGGAAACTCCCTTTACCAAACTATTTTGGCACTTTCTTTGCAACTTATAGACATAGAAAGCTGCCTAGAACACTGAGAAACTAAGTGACTGACCCAGGACCACACATGTAGAATTTGTTAAAGGTGAGACTTAAACTCATGCCTTCCTGGCTTTGAATGCCCAAATTCTATTCTCCATGGGACTTCCCTGCCCCCTCCCTCAACCCCCCGGCTTAGTTTCTGGTGATGGTGATGTCCTGACTTAAACTGGATTTAAGTGAGGCAGAGTTGAGCAAAGTTATCAGCCTCACTCTTTCTTTCAGAGTTGCTGAAGTCCAGTGGCAAGAAAAAAATCAAGATGACTGGCTCTTGTATGGGATACAATGGATAACCTTGGCATCTTTGATGTCTGACCAAGTGCCTGTTTCAACAGCCATCATGTCTGTCAGAAGAAATTGTCATTTGCCCACTCCACAGAGGGAAGTCTCCACATGTTTGGGGTAGACATCCCCCTAACTCACCGATGGGTTTGAAGCCTGTTGGTTACCATCAACATGCTTCAGTCTGTTTGCAAAGATGGTTTTTTTGTTTTGTTTTGTTTTTTGTTTTTACCAGGATGTGTCCGTTGCCCATGCTGCAACTTCTTGGAACCACAGGTGGATCAGACCACTTTGGGAGCACATAAAACTTTCAGGTTACCAGTCTGAACTGCCCTAAAAAGTTCGAATAATATAACCCTCAGTACCCCAAAGAAGCAGCAACAGGACCAGCCCAGACCTTCCCTAAAGAAGTGTACTAATGCTGATCTTAATATCAGATATGAAATCAGGAAGTAGGCTGGAAGAATGCACCAAAAAAAAGTAATCTTACTATAAAAAGCTATTGTAATGACAGGGATGCTCAAGGCAGCAGCTGAAAAGAAGTTCCAAAACTACAAGCAAAATCTCAGAAGAAAACACAGCTCGGGCACAAATTTTGCTAGAACAAACTACTGGAAGAGCTGAAGCACAAATTAAAGATGTATTTATGTAGTGCTTGTGGAAAATCCTTTTTTTTTTCTTTTGAGCCTCTGTTTGCAGTTGTGATGGAATTAGAGTTGCAATAACTTTTTAAGCTGTTTGGTATTTTGATTTACTCACCTCTCTAGCTTTTAGTCCTTAAATTGACGTTCTGTGTCAGGGCCAGACTTTGTGTCTCTTGCCAGGCATTTGAGTAGGGTTAGGACTGGGTTCTTGCACTGGCCTCTTCACACGGTAACTCTTCTGCTTCTGCCCTGCCTCCCTCTTCTCTCCCCCTCCCCCCCACTCAGGAACTTTCTGGCATCTCAGGACAGAATGCAAGGGACCTCAGAGCTCTCAGGTAACAGCTTGTCTGAGTGCTGCCTCACATCACTCTGATCACTAGCTCTTCTGGGGCTTCCAAAGTCCCCACCCCCAGGCCTTTCTGACCTTCCTGTGACTCTTTCTGTCTCTGTATATATAGCCTATAAATCTCTGGTCCACCATTAGCCACATTGGATTTGTTTGCTGGTTTTGCTGTTTCTTTCCTGTTGCCTATGGGTTTCTAACTGGTTTTTTTGTGCAGTTCTGTCATGGAATAAGAAATTTATGGTAGTTTCTCATTGGATTTCTTAATCATCATTTGTTCTGGTACAAATTTCTGGTTTTTACTGAAGTGGAATATTGGAGCTGGACAGCCTGTCTTCTAATTATCTCTAATGGGCAAAGTACTCCCATCTATCATAGAATTGCTAGAGAAAAGATATTTTTGCCTAATGAGCTTAGCATTATTTTAGGAACACATTTCTACTCTTTCTGTTCTTTCATTCCAACCTCACCTTCTCCTTTTTATTAATTTCAATAAAGATTTAGATGTGATCTTGCTGCTGCTACCCTATATGCTACTCAGAACCTTCTATTCTACATCTTTATGAAAATACTTTTCAGGAACTACAAATAATGAAGCAAGGTCTGAATTTGTTCAGAACACAGATGATGGTAATGATACATCAGCAAACCATGGTTTACCATCATATGACTGAAGAAGAGAGATAGAAAGTTGATCAACGTCAGAGTTGAGGAAGTCAGTCAGAATGGATTCCCCTCATTAACATTTGTAGTAACTGTAAGTAAAATAAAATTGTACTTTGATTTCAGGGATTAAAGTGAGTAGAGCAATTGTAAGAAGCAAAACAGGATGACTAAAATAGAATTCAATTGAGGTACAGTAAAACATACCTCATAAGTAGAGGGTGTAGAGTCAGTCTAGGAAGGGATTTGTCCTATGTAGAGAGACCAATTTGTATATGAAGACCTTGATGCTGTAGATGCAGATAATTCAGGAAATTTTCCTAAACGTAATTATACCTGCCTTCTACCTTGGTAATGGTTATTTCTGTCTCTGTCTAATAATTAAAATTATTTACATATAGAAGATCATGAATTTATCATAAACTGATTCATTTTGCCCCCACCCAAATCTGGAAAAGTCTCCTAATAGAGCTCATCTTATTTTCCATTAACATTCTAATCTCCTTTCCAAATCTGCATGACTTCAAAATAAAACATGCTATCATAATAAATTAAAACACATGCAGTTTATTTCATTAAACTAAAATTAAATGGGGTGTCAAAACTCCAAATGCTTTGCCTTGCTTAAGTAATAGATCTGTTATCTCCATCTCCCAAAGGTAGCAGCTGTCAGGAATAAGAGCTGAGTTCAATTTTATCATTACCATAGGAACCAGAGTTTGAGATTTCCAAATACTGGTGATCTACCCATTATCTAGTAGAAACTAAACTAATTTCTTCCCTGCTCACAATTTTTAACACCTGTATTCAGGTGAGTCTGAATATATATTTTCCATTAAGGAAGTGCTTCTTGAATAATCGCAGCAAAAATCCCAAGGAGGAAAGGAAGGAATAAATTCATCATCCCAATGCAGTTCCCATGACTTGGGGTCTCACAAATTGTTACTTCAAGTTCCCTATTCAAGCTGTGTCTCAGGTTTTCATCAAGGACACTGTTCTGGTCAGTAGTTCCCAGGCTGGTAGCTCTAACTCATTGATAACTAACAATTCTGGAGATAGATGAAGAGTGGTGCATTTTTCTATTTGTTTGGCAGGGCACTCTCTACCCAGAACACTCCACTGTCCATGTGGATTCTTCTGACCTGGTTGTGACAACAAATCAGTCAAGTGTCTTTTTAGAAGTTTTGTTGTGCATTGCAATTAGCCACAGCGTCCTGCACCATTTGCCTCCTGATTCCTTGAGTCTTTGGTCCCTGGAATGTGTGGGTCTAGGAAGAAACCTGGGGAAATATGAAGCAAATGCCTACCTGCATAAATCAGAGCCAGATAAGTACCTGGGGGAACAATTGTTCTGGATACTTAAGATTTCCAGGTAGCTGAAGACGTACCTCCTTGAGGTTTATATCTTTTAAGAATTTTCATAATTTTATATGGAAATATTTTTTTGCAACACATTATGTTTTCCTGCCTTTAAAAAGTAATTTTTTGGTTTTTACATTTCCCAATAAATCCTCTTTACATCTCAACCATACCTCATAGCAAAAAAGATTTTAAAGGGGGGGAGTATGTGGGACACTCAAAACTAATCAACCCATTTAAAATGCCTGATTTTATATGCAGTATTTCACACCCACAAAGAGGCTCATGTTCATGTCTCTTCTTTGGGGTCAAGCTTAGTATTTTAATTAGCAGCATTCAGTTAAAAAGATTTTTGATTAATATCTTTTATTTTTACATGATGTACATTTCTCATTGCAGCCGTCCTTTCATGGCCTCTCACAGAGTCTTCCTTTTTAATAAGGAACTAAAAAGAGAGAAAGGAAAAATTTCCATAAAACTAATCAACATTATAAAAAAATAGATCTCATATGTAGTGTTGCATATGTAAAGGCCACGCATAAGCAGATTTTCAGAAGAATGCTACTGTGAACAGCTTTTAAGGTTTTGATTACACAGTATAGTGAATACTTTTTAAATTTCATAACAAATCAAAGCAAAACATTTACAGAAATCAAGGTACAGCATTCCCAATATTACAACTTATCATAGATAATCAAAATACAGCATTCACAATAACTTATTGCAGAAAATGGCCAAGTAGTTTCCACTACAGTGGTCACAAAGTTTTGAACAAAGAACAATCATTTAGTAACTCAAGCATTCAGAAAATCCTTAATTCGATCACAAAGTACAATAGTCAAAGCTTTTCTACTCATGGGGTATACTAGGTTACAAATCAATTACTTATTCAGTCATCAAGCACTAAATACAATCATTTACTTAATCAATCATCCTTGTTATTCACTATTCAATCATCAGAAAATATATAGACCCTCCCCCTAGGTCATTAGTAAATTTACAATTTCTCAGTCAGTAGACAGTATCCAAGTAAAGTCTTCTTTCAGTTTGACTCTGAGTGGTTTCTCAGATTTCCTGGATCCTCTTCCATGGTCCCAGATCCTACCTGGATTCACCCAACTGTCACCGGTTTCAAAGGCTGACAGTTCCCAGGTCTTTCTTTGTCAAGCTCTCTATGCAGTTGCTGCTCCAAATTGGAGCTCCCAGTGTCCAGTCCATCTTAAATCCTTCCCAGTCTCTGTTTCCGGGAAGTCAAGGCTTAACAAAGCCACAAACAGGTGCATAAAAAGTATCAGCATCACAATCATGCTTCCTCATGAAGCTTCGGCTGGATCCCAAAATGAAAATCACTCCATCCAGGTTTTCAAAATCAAAATCATTCTTTCTGGCCTAGGAGGGGCTTTTTTCTTCAGCCTTCCTGGCAGCAGCAGCTTCAGCCTCCATAGAGTTTGCTTCAAGAAGACCTGTCTCAGTTACCAATTCTCATTTTTCTTCTCAATTCTCAGTCCAGCAATAGCAGCCCAACCTCCAGATGCTGCTGAGAGAAATTCTCTTTTTTTTCTGCTTTTTAGAGGGCAGTTGGGGTTAAGTGACTTGCCCAAGGTCACATGGCTAGTTTTTTGTGTTAAGTATCTGAGGCCAGATTTGAACTCAGTTTTTCCTAACTTGAGGGCCAGTGCACCACTTAGCCAACCCTGAGAAATTCTCTCTTTCTCTATTGGCAGCAGCTTCTGCCTCTAGATCCTTGTCCCAAGAAATTTTGACTTTCCCTCTCTGGGCTTTTCCTCATATATAGTATTTCTCCTCCCTGCTCAGGCCCTTCCTGTTGTGTAAACAACAGGAGATAGGATTTCATACCTTCTGTTTCTTTAACAGAGGCTTAATCTGAGCCAGGTGCTAAGTACCTCTTAGTTTAGCGATACAAAAGGAACTTCAAATCTCATTGCTGTTACAATCTGTAGTTCTCTACCTCTGAAAAGAAGCAAATGGAGATATCTTATAATTCTTCCTTAGAACTAAACTTGGTTATTAATTACAGCATTCAGTTTTGATTGTTTCTTTGTCATTCTCTTTATTTGCATTGTTTTTTGTAGTCATGCAAATGTTATTTCCTGATTCTGCTTTCTTCACTTTCTTTTTAAATTAATTTAAAAATATTTTTCCAATTATACACAAAAACAATTTTGAACACTTACTCATTTAAAAATTCTTTTGAGTTCCAAATTCTACTCCTCCTTTTTCTCTTCCCTCCTTGGGAAGGCAAGCAATTTGATTGAGATTATACGTGTACATTTCCATATTAGCCATGTTGCAAAAGAAAACAGATCAAAGAATGAAAGGAAGTTAAAAAAAATCATGCTTCAATCTGTAGTCAGACTCCATCAGTTCTTTCTCTGAAGATGGATAGAATTTTTCATTATTAAGTCCTTTGTAATTGTCTTGGATCATTGTATTTCTGCTTTTTAGAGGGCATTTACTATTGATCATCATACAATATTGCTCTTATTGTGTACAATGTTTTTCTGGTTCTGCCCACTTCACTTTGCATGAGTTCATATAAGTCTTCCAAGGTTTTTCTGAAATCATCCCCCTTATGGTATTTTTTTATAGCACAATAATATTCTATCACAATCATATATCACAACTTGTTTAGCCATTCCCCAATTGATAGGCATCCCTTCAATTTCCAATTCTTTGCCAAAAATAAATATTTTTTTAATCTCTTTTTTTCCTGATCTTTTTGGAATATGGGTGTAGTAGTGGCATTGCTAGATCAACAAGTACAAACAGTTTGGTTGCCCTTTGGCCATAGTTCCAAATTATTCTCCAGAATGGTTGGATCAGTTCACAAGTCCACTGACAGGATGTTAGTGTCCCAATTTTTCCTCATCTCCTCCAACATTGATCATTTTCCTTTTTTGTCATATTAACCAATCTGAGAGGTGTGAGGTGGTACCTCAAGAGCTGTTTCACTTTACATTTTTCTAATCAATAATGATTTAGAACATTTTTTTTTCATAAGACTATAGATAGCTTTGATTTCTTCTTCTGAAAACTGCCTGTTCATATCCTTTGATCATTTACCAATTGGGGAATCACTTGTATTCTTATAAGTTGGACTCAATTCTCTATATATTTGAGAAACAAGGTGTTTATCAGAGAAACTTACTATAAATTCCTCTACCTCTCTTCCCCCCCCCCCCCAAGTTTTCTGCTATTCTTCTAATCCTGGCTGTACTACAAACAAAATTAGTTTGTGAAAAAGTATTTTTTTTAATTCAATGTAATCAAAGCTATCTATTTTGCTTCCTATAATCTTCTCTACCTCTTGTTTGGTCATAAAATCTTGCTTTATCCATAGATCTAACAGGTACATTTTCCCATGCTCCCCTAGTTTACTTATGGTGTCACCCTTTATTTCTAACTCATATACCTACTTTGACCTTATCTTGATATACAGCATGAGATATTGATCTATAACTAGTTTCTGACAAACTGCTTTCTAGTTTTCCCAGCCATTTTTGTCAAATAATGAGTTCTAGTCCCAAAAGTTTGGGTCTTTGTATTTATCAAAAACTAGATTATTATGGTAATTTACTACTGTGTACTTAATCTGTTCCACTTATCCACCACTCATTTCTTAGCCAGTACCAGATTGTCTTGATGATCTCTACTTTTTAATACAGCTTGAGATCTGGTATCACTAGGCCACCTTCCTTCTTTCTTTTTTCATTGATTCCCTTGATATTCTTGATCTTTTGTTCTTCCAGATGAATTTTATTATTATTTTTCTAACTCGATAAAATACTTTTTGGTAGTTTCAGTGTTATGGCACTGAATAAATAAATTAGTGTAGAATTATCATTTTTTTTGGTCTCAGCCTACCCATGAGCAATGATATTTCTCCAATTGGTTAGATCTGACTTTATTTGTGTAAAAAGTGTTTTTTAATTGTGTTCCTGTAGTGTGTCCTGGGTGTGTCTTGGCAGGTAGACTCCTGGGTTTTTTACATTGTCTGCAGTTACCAAATGGAATTTCTCTTTCTATTTCTTCCTGCTAGGTTTTGTTGGTAATATACAGAAATGCTGATGATTTATGTGGGCTCATTTTATATCCTGCAACTTTGCTGAAGTTGTTCACTATTTCTACTAGTTTTTTATCGGGTTGTTTAAGTATACAAAAATGCTACATGAATTTGCGTGTTATCCTTGCATAGGAGCCATATTACTCTTCTCTGTATCATTCCAATTATAGTATTTGTGCTGCTGAAGCAAGCACGTTACTTCACTTTATTTCATTCACATGTTTTTCTCTGCTTCTTAGTAGTCATCATATTTATAATTTCTTACAGTGAAGTAATATTCCAAAGCAGATGGCCCTTGAAAACCTTTGTGTGGTGGTAGTGCCTCTGAGAAATATATCTCCAGAAGCCAAGAGATAGGGAATCCTTCCTTTCTGACCAAAGTGTATTGAAAAATGCACCTCTTCAATGAGGTCTGGATGGAGACTATCCTGGGTGCCAAATATTTCAAAATATTTTTATTATTTAGTCCTTGATCCTCCAGAGTGTGTGTATGTTGGGGGGGGGGGTTGCGGGGGCGGGGCGTTAGTTGCTATTTGGTAATTTTAAAACTGGTTGGTTGGTTATCTATTATTCTCAAAGAGGACCAAAATGACATCACTATGTTGGACTCAAGGTACAGTTCCAACTGTGGCTCATCAGACCAATATGAACTTGGAAGGCTCTACCACAGGTTGTGCACAAATAGTCCATGTGAACATTTGCAGGAGAAATGTCTCTAAATTTGATCTATAAGCAAAGCAGAACTGCACTAGCTCAAAAGAGTTGTGAGATGCATAATCTTAAAAATGAACAATTTGAACAAGTAGGCTTTGATATCTAAAGGGGGTATTTAATTTTAATAATTTTATAGCTTCACTTACCACTCTCGGGTTTTCCTTTTCAGATTATATGAACTGCGGAACATATAATTAAAAATTCTTATGTCGCAAATGTTTGTGGTCCCTAGACTTTTCTGTATGTTCATTCTATGGAAAAAGGTCCCAGGGTTCTTTTTCTTATACACATAACCCCACAGGATGAAGACAATATCAGTCATATTTTTGGTTCAGAGTCCATGTAATACTTAAAAATTTAAGGTGTCTTTGAGATTAAATACAATACACTATGGTTTAATAGTGCTAGTTCAAAGAAATTCTGGTGTCTCAGATCATATTTGAACTCAAGGTTTTCCTGAATCTAGGCTCAGCTTTCTGTCCACAGCACCACCTAAAGGCATTTAAAAAAAATCTTTAATATTGTAATAAATGCCTAAAAGTATTAAAAAACAAACAAACAAACAAACAATCTTAATACCGTTTAGTGGTCCAGTGGATAGAGTGCTGGGCCTGAAGTCAGAAAGGGAGGAGTAGTTGCTGCAGATCTCAGATATGCCTGAGGATAGGCAGATGGCACAAAACCTTAACAGGGAGATGCCATTGCTAATTACAAAAGAATAGAATCTGTTTTCATTCCCTAACTACTGCATTCAAATCTAAGCTTTGCCATTTACTTGCTATGTGACTTCAGTGTTGAAGAAAAAAAAGATACCAACAACACACTCTGCAAATTAGGCTCAAATCTTCCAGAAACAATTTTATTTATCATTAATTTGTATCCAAGTCATTCCTAGTTTGGAGAGAGAACAATGCAAATAGTCCCCAAAGAGAGCCACCTGTCTTCTGACGTCACTCTCTGCCCTGAGACAATTTGAGGTAACATTTACAGGAACCTTGAACAATAAGAAAAAACGCATCATAACATAGCTCAGTGGATGGAGTGCTGGACTTGGAGTCAGCACTCATCTTCCCAAGTTCAAATTTGGCCTCAGACACTCACTAGCTATGTGGCCCTGGGCAAGTCACTTAACTCTGCCTCAATTTCCTCATTTGTAAAATTAGCTGGAGAAGGAAATGTCAAAAGATCTATGCTACAAAGAGATAAAAGAGGAAAGGGTCCTGTGTGTACAAAAATATTTGCATCATCTATTTTTGTGGTGTCAAAGAACTGGAATCTGTTGGGAGGTAATGCCTGTCAACTAGGGAATAGTTAAATTATGTCATATGAATGTAATGGAATATTATTATGACATAAGAAACAGTGAAAGATATTGTTTCAGAGATACCTGCAAAGGCTTGTAAGAAGAGCAAAGTGAGCAGAATCAGAACAATGTATGCATAAAAACAACAATATAAAATCCAATGATTTTCAAAGATTTAAGAACTCTATTCAAAGCAATGATCAACCATGATTCCAGAGGACTAGTGATGAAGAATGTTATCCATCTCCTGAAGGAGAGGTGATAGACTATATACAGAACAAGGCATACTTTTTTGGACATGGCCAATATGGGGATTTGTTTTACTTGACTTTGAATATTGGTTATAAGAGTTTTGTTTTTCCTTTTTTTAATGGGTAGGGAGAGTTGGGTAGGAAAAAAAAACCCAAATGCTAGATAATTAAAACAGTAAAATTTAATCAAAAACAAAACACAATAAAGCAAAAATTAAACCATTACATACTTTATACCCTGTGATTTCAGTGCAAAAGCATAGAGGAGGCTAGTAGAAAATATGTTTAAATATGGCCCAGGATCAAGAAATGAAAGTGATGCATTTAGGATTGCAGACTTGTAGACAAAAAAACAAAACTCTACAACAACAAAAAATCCAACTTCATGCCTAGCTATTTAACATGGTAAGCACTGAATGGCATGTAAAAATCAAATTGACTAGATTTTAATTAACAGGAAATAATCTGTTAATAAAGAGTTATTTCTGAATCAACTCTCTATGTAAAGTCAGATCTTGTTTTTTTGTAAATGCTTATGTGGGTGTTGGGAGAGATACAAATATTAAATAATATGTGAGCCCTGTCATCAAATTTATAGAATACTATGGGGATAAGATACAAACTCAGATAATATGTATGTGTGTATGCACACACACACATATAAGTTCACAGGTCCATTAAGCATAGATCTAGAGGAAGGCATATAGTTTAATTCCTTCACTTTTCACACCAGGAAATTGAGATCTGTGAAGATTAAGTGACTTTCCCAAGGGAATATAGTTAGTAAGTGGAAGAGCCAAGACTTGAACCCAGGACCTCCAACTTTATATCCAGTGCTCTTACTGTACCATACTGATGTAGAATCTTGGACTTTTAGAGCAAAAGTCAGAATTAATACCAGATTAGAAGAAAGGATAAAAATGAGAAGCTGATATGGCATCCAATCAAAAATAACTCTAACCAGAACATTTAAATAAGCCACTGATGCTGAAAAATAGTAAATGGATAAAGGGATAGATATTGATAGAGATTACCATTATTTTCTAAGGAAGTTTTAAGTAAGGTAAACTGATCACCACAATAGTGACCAAAATTATCTAGAAACTACCACAATTGGCAAATATTTGATTTTCTTGCCAAAAGGAAAGCTACTATAGCTAAGGACAACATAAATTTACAAAATTAACTTATTTATAAAATCTTATGAAAAAGGTTGTGGAATATTAGGTATAGCATCATATCACAAAACAGCAAGACTCAGTACTTATAGGGGAAAAAGTATAAAAGAGACCCACTTAAGCAAAATCATCCTGAGAGTACTTCATGATAAAACTAGAAGACCAGACAATAAAATGGAAAGTGCTGTACGTTTTGTACAGCAAACTATTTTCTTTCTCAATGACAGTATAGAGCCACTACACTTTGATCCTGATATCTAGTTTTAGTCTTGATATAATGCATGAAGAAATAGTAAAGGAATTTAAAAAAGAAGCAAAAAGCAATCTAACCACAACAGGTATACACAGAAGGGGTCTTTCCTGGAGGCAAGATAATTTTTTGAAAGCCAAGATCAGTTAAGAGGTTATTACGATAATCATGGCAAGAAGTACATGAATCAGGGATGGTAGCCATGACTGAAGAAAAGGGGATGGCTGAAAGAAATGCTGTGGAGGTGGAATCAACAGGACTTGGTATCTGATTGGATACGAGGGGCAAGGGAGAAGGAAGAATCCAAGATGAACCTAAGTTTTTGAGACTAAGTGGCTAAGAAAATAATGGTGTCCTTGACAGAAATAGGGAGGTGAGAAGAAGGGCAGATGTGAAGGAAAGATGGCGAGTTCAGTTTTGGACATGTTGAGTATAAGGAATATGTGGGAATCCAGTTTAGATGTCTAGAAAGTGTTTGAAGATACAGGACTTTAGTTCTGGAGAAAGATTAGGACTGGATAGAAAGGTTTGAGATTAAACAACAGAGACAGAATGGGAATGACTGAGATCACCCAAAGGCAGTATGGAGATAGGAGGGAAGGCCCAGGACACAGCCTGGGGTAGAAGGAAGAAGATGGCCTAGCAAAGAAGACTGAAGACTAATCAGAGAGGAAGAAAAAGAACTTCTCAAAGAAGAATTTATAGGAGAAAATCACATTTTAGAAGCTAAAAAAAGAACATGCAGGTGGAGTTGGTCAATCATAAATAATGTTGAAGAAATGTAAAGAAGAAGAAAACCTGAGAAAAGGTCACATTTGTGGGAACCTTGTGTCTTTGGGACATTTCTCTATCTATAAGACACTCTCTGGATTAAATCTCCCAGAAGTCTATGTGGACAAAGAAAGCATTCATTGGGAGAAGGTCCTGAACAAGATGTGCCTTCCCAGGAAAACATTTATGAGGTGGATATTGGAAACCCCTGTATCTATGTGGGGGAGACAAGATATATTAATCAAAGAGAAGAAAAAAGTAGAGAGGAAAATATATGGCTACTACAGCAGGGTGCCTTACAAACCATATCTTATCTAGCGAGGATATTGTAATCATTAGGTCAAGTTAGATAACATATGAAGCATTTTGCAAACCTTACAGCACTATACAAATGTTAATGATTTATTATTAATAATAAATTTCCTGTTCCTACTAAATCCAGACTCATTGTTTCTGATAACAGGGGTGGAGAGAAACAGACAGTGTAGGGGAGAGCAGAAGCTGTAGAGTCATCCTGTGGGATAGTTAAGCTTCCCAGGACCATGGTGTGACGGCCAGTATATGCCAAGAATTTTATCAGAATTTTCTTCTATCCTCTGTAAGTGGCTGAGCTATTTCTTCTCCCACAGTATTAGATTATTAAAGATATTACGGGTTCAAGGAGGCAACAAGTCTGCCTGAATTTTCCTGTTGAATGTAAGCTTTTTGGGAGGGGGGAGACATTAGACTTCAGTCTAGGGTGTGGAGCAGGTACTTTTCTGGTTGATATAAAGGTGACTGTATTGTGTCACTTTATCCACTGTTTGACTCCACTGGATATTATAGTGCTTTCACTTTTAAGGAAATTGTAGACTTTCTCCCCCAAGGGTTGTAAAGTCAAACTGTTGAATAACAACGGGATTGGGGAAGAAAAAAAAATCCGGGTGTTTGGGAAGCTCATGAACATTCATTAGAGTAGACCGAGTTTCATAAGTAGTTTCATAAGTCTGTAAGCAGATAGGTAGAGTTTCAGGAACAGGTCGTATCGCCAAGGTCTAAAGGAGTACGGAAGGAAGTGAAGGGAGTCAGCCAATGTCGATTACTCTTTTAGGAGTTTGGTGATGGACTTTATAGACAAAGGACGGATAGCTTAAGAAGACGGCAGGATCAAGTTAATCAATTAACGAACATTTATTACGTGACACTGTACCAAACTGCTGCGCATTTTTCCCTTCTTTCTTTCATTAGGAAGTTTAATTCCAAAATCTGGAGTCCTGGTATCTTTCAAGAGAAAGCGGATGAGAGCAGAGGCAAATCTTGTAGGGGTCGCATCTCCGAGAATAAATAAATACATACATGAACAAAAAAATAAATAGCATTTGAACTGACAATCAGTGTAGCCCCGCCTTGGAGAGGATGGGGGCGGGGCCAGAGGCGTGAGAATTAAGTCGCATCCGGAAGAGGGCGTGCCTACGTGTAACTCCGGGGGCTGGGGGCGGGCCCGGCTGGCAGCGTGATGGCGTCACACGCCGCCCACTGGCCGGCCCCGCCCCTCCGCCCCGGCGCGTGTCTGTTGCTGCTGCAGCTCCTCTCCCCGTCTAGTTCGTCTCGGGGCGGAGTCACCATACTCCCTCCCGCCTCCGCGCTCCCGGGTCCCTCGCTTGGGCTCCGGCTCCGGTCTGTGCGATGGCGGAGGCCGTGGAGCGCACAGACGAGCTCGTCCGCGAGTACCTGCTCTTCCGCGGCTTCACGCACACGCTGCGGCAGCTGGACGCGGAGATTAAGGCTGACAAGGAGAAGGGGTTCCGGGTGAGGAGGCCGCTGTCTCTGGGGACCCCCGGGGCAGCGGGGGCTGGGCGGTAGGGGCAGGACACAGCCGGACGCGGGGTGGGGGGGGGGACATGTCCGTCCCGGCAGCCGAGCTTCCACGTGTCAGCAGAGAAGCCCCGGCTCTCCGGCTTAGCAAGTTCGGTTTCTGCCCCGGCGGTGCTCGGTGGTTTGGGTTGCCACCCCAGTGGCCACTTCTTCGTAAACAGGCTCCTCGCTCCCCGCTCCTCTGGCCTTCAGGCATTTATTAAGTGCCTGCTGTGTGCGGTGGGGGTGGGGGAGGGGGGTCACCGAGGTGGGAGAGGGGCCGCAGGTGGCCAGCCCCCAGCAGCTTGGTTTCCTATGTGGTCAGGGGAATGGTATCCTCCGGTGACTTTGCAATTAGCAGAAGCATGAAAGCCCTATTACCCTCTGCAACACCATTGGACGGCTACTTATTAAGCACCTGCGATTTTCGAGGCTTTGGGCTAGGACGGTGCTGGGACCCCGAGGCAGAACGGAGACTCCCCCCTCCCCCCAGGAGTTTGCCTTTTTTGCTGGCACCTCTCTTCCAAGATCACTGCCGATTTATATTGTATCGATCTTGTTTGTACATGGGGGGGGGGAGGAATGAGAATGGTCCTTAGGGACCTCCAAGTTCCTTTTCAGCTGCAAACCTATGATGCTGTGGTTTATTTTCGGGTTTATAGAAGTCAGCAAGCACTTCTTTTGTGCCGGGCTCTGTGCTGACTCTTCCGTGGCCAGGTCTTTGACAACCGGGTCTGTATCCTCAGCACTCGGCCCAGAGCCTGGCACGTAGTTCTAGGTTCAGCATTCTAAGCACTCCACCAGGCTGCCTCTCATAAGAAGATAGGAGGGAGAAAATACTAAAGACTGGGGTGGGCAGTGGGGGGTTCAGTAAAGGCTTCTGGTTAGAGTTGGCACGTGAAGAAAGCTGGAGATTCTCAGGAAAGTGAAGAAGGGGATTGTTTTGGGCAAAGGCCAGAAATGGAATGCTCAATTCAGGGAACAAGCAGGACAGCTTGTCTAGAATGTAAATAGAAGGAAATAACGTGAAGAGAGTTTAGGAATATAGGCTGCACAGAGGGGAGTTAGTTCTCCATATCTCAAAGTTGCACCTAGGACCTAGGATAGAATTTTACAGTTGGAAAGGACATTAGTGATTCTTATCTTAGTTCATTCTCTTAATTTTACAGGTGCCTAAGTGAATTAATTGCTCAAATTTCTGGTGCAAGACTGAGGGAGCCTTCTGATACTCATTTCAGTGTTCTTTTCACTATAGCAAAAACTTTGTGACTGTGGGGTTGAACCAAATATCTAAAGTCAATTAAACTTAAAAAAAATTAAACCTTCCCCATTTTCAAGAATGACTGAAGCGTTTGTATATGTGTTAACTTTTATGGTGAAAGGCCCAGCAAGTTTCTTTTGATGATGGTCAGAAGGCTTCACAGCAGAAAGAGACTGAATTAACTGAAGCTGTTGTTTCTTGCTATCTGTTTCCCATCTGTTTCTCTATCCCATGCTCTTCTCAGGTGGATAAAATTGTGGATCATTTGCAGCAATTAATGCAAGTTTATGACCTGGCAGCACTTCGAGATTATTGGAGCTACCTTGAGCGTCGTCTCTTCAGCCGATTGGAGGATGTATACCGGCCTGCTGTCAACAAACTAAAGACCAGCTTGTTTCGTTTTTATCTCATCTATACGATCCAGGTGCCTAGGGTTTGGGGGCCTTGCCTGAAGCAAATATGGTTTATCTTCCATAAGATTTTAATTGAACCACAAAAGAGGATCCTGAAAGTGGCTATGAGGCAGGCAGTCTCCTTGTTTTTCCTTAGTATCAGTGTAACACCTTAAACCTCAGTCTGCCTCTCTGGTTCTTATTTCTCGCTTCCCTTCAGGTCCTAGGCTCTCTTTTCTCTACCACTCTGTTGTAAAGATTTTCCATGGCCTGAGGAACTGATAGTTTTTTGCATGAAAATTAGAAAGGAATTATTTACAGGTTGTCATTTTGCATTCATTGGATCTCTTTAAGCAACACTTGAAAACAGTAATGTGGCTGAGCTCTTTGCCTGTTTCCTTCATGTTATCTAGAGGAATGACTTTGGGGTTTTGGGGTAGGGAGTAGTTTGAATTCATAGTGGAGGCTTCAGGATTGCTCTTTGATGTATAGTATATACATAGACTATATGTATAGTGTGTACATATAGTATAGAAGACTCTAACTCCTTGACTTTATTTTTTCTCTCTTGTGTCACTGGCAGACAAACAGAAATGATAAAGCTCAGGAGTTCTTTGTGAAGCAGGCCACCGAACTCCAGAACCAAGCAGAGTGGAAGGATTGGTTCATCTTACCCTTTCTCCCATCTCCAGATACCAACCCTACCTTTGCCACCTACTTCTCCCGGCAGTGGGCTGACACTTTCATTGTGTCCCTCCACAACTTCTTGAGTGTCCTGTTTCATTGCATGCATATCCTTCCACCTGTTTGGGAGTGGATGATGGGGAGGACGTTTTGGAATATTGTTTCTGTGGGCTTTCCCTGAGCCACCTGGACAATTCCACCTGTTGTCCTTGTGGCTGATGTTTTTATTTCCACAGTGCTTTATCATTTTAATATGTAAAATATATTATGAGAAGTACATTACATCATGTTTGAGAGGCAGCAAAGTGTAATGGATAGTAATGTACTTGGAATAAGGAAGACCTGGTCTCAAATGTCTCTGCCTCTTGCTAACTGTGTGAACATGAGCAAGCCATTGGATATCTTGAGCCTCAAGCAGCTCTCAGAATAAAATTATTTGCTACAACAGACCCCTGAAGGGTGAGTTCTGCTCTTAAAACTTGTCAGGGTGTGACTTGTAGGAAGGATTAGGGTGCTACTGTTGAACAGTAGACCATATGACCTGGATCATATTTTTCTTCTGTTAGTCATGGAAACTAAAGTAGCTAAATTGAGAAGAAATCTGTTGCCTTGAGGCTACATATGACCCTCTAGGTCCTCAAGTGTTCCCTTTGACTGAATCCTCCTTGGAGCAGAACCTGCCACTACTGAGGGCACTTAATGCTCTCAGTGACATTATTTACCTTCTATGTGATAACCTAGAAATAGAGTTTAGAACAGAACTAGAATTAGAATTTCTTCCCTTTTGGTTAATCTCAGTTAGTCTAATTCTGGCAGCAAATGGAACTCTCTTACTAAGGTCCTTGGGAAGAAGACAGCAATAACAGGAATATGATGAAATGGGTTTGGGTTTTTTTATTTAAATCTAGATGGCCATTCAGTTACCGTTTGATTGTTTTTATCATTGAAGGTGAGATCCATGAAGCCTGTGGCCTTCATTCTCTCTTCTCTTGCCTTGAAGTACTAGAGAGAAAAGGGCAGCCTTTCTTTTGAGTTGGGACACCTAGTGAAGTACTGATAAATTCCTAGTAGCAAGTCCCACCCATTGGGTGCTGTCTCTGTCTATGGGAGGAACCCTTTTTCTTGTAGGGTTGAGAACGACTTCTCGCTTGCTTTTGCTCTTATTTTTCAAGTGTTCTTTGCCTTGTTCCTGCCCTTATTTCTGTAAGAGTTCTTGGAAAGGAGGTATTGGTTACTTGGGTTAGGAGCAGTCTTAACATGAATATTTGCCTATTCAAGAGAAGTGCTTCTGTGTGTTTGTCAGACTATTTTGGTGATAAGAAATAGGAAGCTGACACTTTAAAGACAGGAAGCAGTTTTAAATGAAAAGTGATACTGGGAAAAGCTTTGCTTTAAAAAAAAAATTAAATGTTCATCAGTTCATAGACCTACAGCTGGGAGTGACCTCAGAGACCATCTAGACTAACCCCGTTGTTTAATGGGTGAGGAACCTTAAGGTCTAGGATCATTAAATTACATGTCCAAAGTCACACAGCTATTAAGTATCTGAGGCAGGATTTGAACCCAGATCTTTTTGACTCCATGTCTGCCACTTTACACAGTTTACCAGGTTGCCTTAATGTTTTGTTGCTGCTTTTGCAGTGCTTTCATTTATCTCTCTTGCCCCAATAAGACCTTCCCTTACAACAAAGAAGAATAATTCAACAACATAAATCAACAGGCTGGCCATGTCTGACTGTGTGTACCTCATTGCACACCGGTAATGCTCCACCTCTCCTCTGAGAAGAGGGAAGCATGCTTCACCAGCAGTTTACTGACATCACTGCTCCGATGAGAGTTCTGTTGCCTTCATTTTTATTTGTCTGCTGTCTTTCATTGATGTTTTCCTTTACGTTATTGCCATCTATTTTGTTCTCCTTGTTTTGCCTGTTTAAACTTTGTTTTCTCTATTTTAACTGAGGCTGTTAAGTGTCAGGATGTTATTAAGGATCCTTTGCCTCAAACCAAAAATGTGAATGAAGGTGGATATCTGGGTGATTGTACCAGCTCAAGAACACTTTGTCGTACAGTATTGTAAATCTTGCCCTGCAAAGTACAGCTACCCATGTTTAGCTCGAAAAGAGGGAAGCAAATGGATGATCCTTTTCTCCCATCTGCTGGATTTTCACATTTTTCAGCCGACCAATTGGCCATATGCCTGCTGAGTCACAAGACTCTTAAGATCTTATCCAGTCAACTGCCTATTTTTGTTAGCTGGCTAAGGCCGGGCTTTGGTGTGTGTAGTTACTACTTTAAAAAAAAAATCTGAGCTGGGGCCTGCAAATTTGTTTTTGAAAAATGATCACTGAAAAAAAAAATTTCACTAAACAATTCAAATGTAAAAAAGTAAAAACTTTTATCATTTGGTAGAAATCTTAAATTTGGCTGTATTTGCTAGCCAGGCAAACTTTTCTGTGCTCCTGAGCAGTGTTCTGATGGGAATTAGACCAGTCATAAAGTATTAATATTAGTAATAACAGCTGACAGTTTTACAGCATGTTATAGTTTACAGGTAATTTCACATTCGTGATGTTGTTTGATCTCCATCTGGTGAATTGTAGGTAGTATAAATATCCCCCTTTGGCAGATGAAGAAACTCAGACTCAGAGAGGGGAGTCATTTGTTTAAGCTTGCACAGCTATGAAATAGCAGAGCTGGTTTCTTCTAGTTCTAAGTCCAGCATTCTTTGTACCTCACCAGAGCTGACACAGCCCAGAAAGTTTTATCAAACATTAAAAAAATGTGCTCTGTATCATTTACTTCATTAAACATCTGTAATGGGCCAGATGGAGTAGGAATTGATGCGAGACGTTTTGTAGGCGGGTTTATTCTTTAACTTGGTGCACCCGTCCCAGTAATCCTGAACTTTGAGGCTGAGTGTCAAAGAACTTCTCAGGTACAAGAGGAAAACGAAGTTCTGCGTCAGAAGGTTTGTTCTGGTTCTACTCAGCTGTGCTTGTTGGGGAGCATTTCCTTCTGCTTTCTGGGCATGTGATGAGGTAGCAGAGGCCACAAGGTTGGGGCAGGGGTGGGGGGTGGGGCCAGAGGGAAGCGAGGTCTCCTGCCATGTTGGTGGGGGAGTGTGGGTGTGGCCACATCAGTAGTTTGCAGAGTCTGAGGCCTCTGCTGATTGAGAATCAGGCCATTTCAGCATTTTTGTTTTCTGGGTGCCATAAATTTGGATTGTTTTCAGCTATGGATATGTCTTCTGGGTAGCTCTTGGGCTTGTGGTTTCCTCTGCTCAATCAGATACCCAGTATTGGTCTATATGTGGCCCCCAGTCTGAATAGTTTGAGGAATTTCCTTTCATGCCTGAAATGAGCAAGATAGATCTTAGGGAAAAGTAACTGTGGGCTGTTTAACCCTGAGGCTTTAAAAACTTTAGGGTTTTTGGGAAATAGGCATTTTGTTCCAATACCTTAGGTGAACTAGCTAAAAGGAACCATTTTAGTTTTCTAACTTAAAAACTACTCTAGCAAAGTGGTCTTTACCAGATCTTCCTCATTTTCAGCGCTAAGTTTTCCGGACAAAAAAAGTACTGAGGAATGGGATGGGCCTGTTAGGTTCACCAGAGAATAAATTGAAAAATGGTAAAAAGTTAGTCATAGTTCTTCACACTAATTGTTATGGCACACATAAAAGTGAGTCTTTATGTATATTCTACATTCAAGAAATAGGAGAGGGAAAAACTTTTAAAAGAGAGTTGGCAAGGCTATATCAAGGAGAAGGAAGAGGTCTTGGTATACAAGCAATACCTGTTGCTGTTCCCAGTTGATATTTGTACCCCTACATATCTTCCATTTAGGCCTTAAAAGCAAATTTGTTGAGATGTAGTTGTGGATAGATGAACCAAAAAAGAAGTAGAACTTTAATTGGTTGGAATACCGGTACGTTAACGTCTGGGGCATAATTGTCCTTTCCTCCTGAGACTTCATCATTATTTCCCTGAGGTCAGTTGGTGAGGGTATTCCCTTCCCTCTTGAAGATCACACACCCTCCTAAGGAGACTCTCCTAAGTTACGGATGATCCTCCTCAGTCTCAGCTAGGCTTCTTGGGTGAGGGGACGGTGTTTCATCACATTCATACTTGACACATGCTTTGCTTGTGAGGACCCACATGTTTGCTATGTTGGTGTAGCTTTTGAGGATCGATCTCTTCTGTGTTAGTTATAACAAGAACAGATATTTCTGTAGCACTCAGTCTGCAGAGTGCTCTACATACATCGTCTCCTTTTATTCTGTGAGGTGGGTGCTCTTATTCTCACTTTACAGCTGAGGAAGCCAAAGTGCAGAGAAATGAGGCGACTTCAGGATTTCAAAACTAGGAAGCCTCTGAGGTAGATTTGAACCCAGGACTTAATGGCACCATTCTGGTACTTGGGCTACTCTGCCACCCTACCTTGATGAACTTGAATGAAGGCCTGTCCCAAATACTTATGGTAAAAACTGTCAGACCAGTGATGTTCATAGAATCTTCTTGATGGCCTCTTGGGGTTGGCTTCCTTCCTCCAGTTTTGGTTTTCCCACCAATGGGAATGTTTGCTACCCTCTTACCCTTCCAGCAGTTACAATTTTGGGATCTCATGTTTTCTTTTTGTGACCGAAAGGGGGATCCTGTGTTTCCCAAATAGTAAGAGTTATGATTGTTGAATATGGAAAAAAAAATCCTATAATACCACAGAGTGATACCAGATGTGTCCATTGGCAAGGCAGTACTTGTGCTGACATGGCAGACTTACTTTTTGAGTTCTGTTTTAGATAAGATGTGGGATGGTGAGATCTATAGACTTGATAAAGCTAGAAAGCATCATAGACCTGAGGGAAGATCAGGTGAGAATACCTTCTAACTCAGCCCCATCCCTACATAGCTTTTTGCATTGCAAGCAGAAATCCATCGGATGAAGAAAGAAGAGCAACAGCTTGAGGAGGAAGAGGCAGTGGTCCAGCACAAGCTCCCTCATTATGTGTCCAGCATGGACCGCCTGGGGGACTCAGAACTGTGAGTTTAAGTGGTGTTTACTCAGCTGGGGAGAATTTGGTCCTTATCCTCATTGTGCTTTTTTTTTTTTTTTTTTTCTACTTTTTACCCTACGGTATTATCTTAGTAATGGCTTTGTTTCCTTATTCTACCCTAAACACTTACTTGGTTGAGGGAACTATCCCATAACATCTTTTCACCATGTGCCATCCTTCTTTCAGAGAGCTGTGAGCTCAGCCTTTTGTATCGGTACTGCTCTCTAATGTAGGTTGCTTGCATATGGTCTTGTGAAGTTTTAGATGAGAAAATGAGGTGACACACACTTTAGTGACTTTGAGAAATAGCCCATTGAGGCAGAGCCTTTTGTTGATGAAACTTTCTTAGTTATTCTTAACACTGGAGCTCTGTAAGAAGCATAGAGGAGTGACACTCTCCTCCTGGATAAGCAGCGGATTCCATTAATGCTAAGAAACAGCACCAAGAAAGCAAATAGCTCAGAACTTGCCAACGTATCCCAATAGCTTGCACTCTGACAAGGAATACCTCACGTATCCCTGGTAGTTCTGTGGTCCTGCTGGGCCTTCCTCCTTCAGCTCTATAACAACATTGTGTTTCTTGTTTGACCAGTGTCATGGTATGTAGCCAGAGGAGTGCTTCGCTTTCGCATTCCCCTAAGATGGGGTTCTTCTCTGCCCTGCTGCCTCAGAGTAAGAAGAGTCCTTCTAGAGGATCTCCAGCTCCTGGTCCCCTTCAGGCACAGTCCTCCATGAAAAAAGAGTCCGTGAACAATCAGGTGAGTGTCTAACGTCTGCCACCTATGTAATAGTTCCCAAACACATCTTTGATATCTGACAGTATTTCCAAGGTGCATGGTCACTTTTTTGTATTTATCTTTAGATTCTACATTAGAGCCTAGGTTTCTTTATCTTAAGGTTGTATCTTTTCTTTTTTTCTTCTTGTGTCTTCTTTGATGTTAGTATTGCAGGGTAGGGATAAGTAGGGGAGCCAAGGGAATGGAGAAGGAAGGTGTCATGTTCCCATCTTCGTCTCAAGTCTTTCTGACAGTGAAATCAGAGCTTTACCATTTATTGTTGTGTGGCATTCTTAAGTTTTGTCTAACTCTTGAGATTTACTGCTGCCTTTCAAGCTGATTGAGATCAACTATAACTGCATGACACATAATAGCCTTTGAAATTTTCCTTCCCCTAATATTATAGTCAGTCGCCTATAGTGCTTGTGACTGAAGAGTGGATTTTAAAATCTGAAAATTTAGACGTGTAATAGCAAAATCTACTGGGGAATAAATGTTTCTTCACAGCAGGTCTTAGAACCAGAGTGTTCCTCCTTCAAACCAGCCAGTATTTGCTAATTCTATAAAGGATTTTTACCTTTTCAAATCCCCTGGGAGCTTGCAAGGTACTTGCTTCTATGCCAACTACCATCTAATAATCAAAATGCCCTACTGAGATTTTTTTTTTACCCCAAAGAAGATAGTACTGGCTATAGTGAAAGTTAATGGATTTTATTTAGATAAGTGTCTCTTAAACTGTCATACCATATTGGTTAGGTGGAATTGCTCTGAATTACTTTTAGAGGTAGCTAAGACAGGCAGCTGGTTTAATCTGTTTTCCTTTTTAATTTTAGTTGCACATTGTAAATACTTCATAAATATTAGTTGAGTTTAATTCTCATCACAAGCACCAGTTAAAGACAACGGAGCATCTTAGGTGTTACCATGGTATTTGGCTCATTGGTCTTAGGACCAGGGCCACCACTGTAAGCACATGTGGTTTCTGTTTTGTTCTAGTTCGTTGGCAAAAGTAGTCAGCTTTTCCATCACCATAACTAATGTTTATTTAGTACTTACTGTGTAAAGTACTTTACAATTATTGTTCCATTTGACCCACACAACAACCCTTCAAGGTAGGTGCTATTAATATCCTCATTTTATGGACAAGGATACAGAGGCAAATAGGGTTAAGTGTCTTGCCCAGGGTCACACAGCTAGTAAGTGTCTGAGTTTGGATTTGAACTCAGGTCTGACTCTAGGCCCAGAGCTCTATCCATTGCTCTTCCTAGCTATCCCTACATATTAGGGATGTGGTAAGATGTGAGTACTGGAACAATGTAACTTGACCATTTTGAACTAAAAAATGCCGTTGAAATGAGAAGTTGCAAACAGTTTGGTAAAAAGGTGGTATTTTCCTCTTTCTTGTCCTTCTGTAGCATTTGACCCTGATACGAGTTCTTCCTCCTTGCAGCTTTGCTCCTTTGGCATCACTGTACTGTGTTCTCTTCCTTTGTCTGGTAGCGTCTTCTGTCTCCTTTCTTGACTCCTAAATGTTATTTTCTTAAAATTCTGTCCTTTGCCTTTTTTCTCTACAGCGTCTCCCTTGGTAAGCTTACCTCTGGCCTCAACTCCCAACCGTTGTTGGCTTGTCAAAGTCCCAAGTTATACTGTGCTTCAAACCTGGGTGTGTCAGGAATAGAATTCGAGAAATCCGAGAAGCTGGCTTTGGGGAGAGGAATCTGGTTTTGGACACCCATAGTTTGAGATGCCAGGAGAACATTTCCGCTGTTGAAAGCAATTAGAGATGCAGGCCTGGAGTTTATACACCTTTGCTTATGCTATGCCTATACTTACACTCACATTCCTACACCCAGTCTTCACATGTTTGTGTGCACATAACACATACCTTGAACATACATATACACATGTATATACACACATGCTGTATTGTGTGTGTATGATATACATGCATATATGTGTGTATATGGCTTTTTGTCTTTCTCCTTATTCCAATCTGTCCCTCACCTTCTCTTTAAAGCTCAGAATGTGAAAACCAGATTCATCTCTCCCACTTCAGTTCCTCTTCTTGACTGCTCTTCCCTTTCTCCTTCCCTCCATGCAGTTAGTTCTGTTGATTGTTTTTTTTTTCTGAATGTTGTCTATCATATGTTACCTCTGCCACCTGTGTCATTCAGGCCCTCATTGCTGGACTATTGCAGTAGTCTCTGAATTGGCATTCCAGTCTTTTTAAAAAAAATTAATTTATTTTTTGTTTTTTTTAGTTTTCAGCATTCACTTTTATAAGATTTTGAGTTGCAGATTTTTTTTCTCCCTCCCCTCCTCCTTTCCCAAGACAGAATGCAATCTGATATAGGCTATGCATATGCAATCATATTAAACATATTTCTCCATTAGTCATATTGTAAAAGAAGAATCAGAACAAAATGGAAAAAAAACAAGAGAAAAAAAGAGAAAATAGTATGCTTTGATCTGTATTCAGACTCCATAATTTTTTCTCTGGATGTGAATAGCATATTCCATCTTGAGTCTTTTGGAATTGTCTTAGATCCTTGTATTGCTGAGAAGAGCTTAAGTCTGTCAGGGTTGATCATCACACACTGTGGCTGTTACTGTGTGCGATGTTCTCCTGATTCTGCTCACTTCACTCAGCATCAATTTGTGTAAGTCTTTCCAGGTTTTTCTGATGTCTGAGTGCTCATCATTTCTTATGGAACAGTAATATTCCATTACATTCATATACCACAACTTGTTCAGTCATTCCCTACTTGATGGGTTTCCTCTCAATTTCCAGTTCTTTGCCACTACAAAAATAAATATTTTTGTACATGAGGGTCCTTTTTCCTTTTTTTAATGATCTCTTTGAAATAAATACCTAGAAGTGGTATTGTTGGATCAAAGGATATGGACAGTGTGATTGCCCTTTGGGCATAGTTATAAATTGCTCTTCGGAGTGGTTGAGCAGTTCACAATTCCACCAACAAAGCAATGGCATTCTGATTTCCCCACATCTTCTCCAACATTTATAATTTTCTTTTTTTTGGGTCATATTAGCCTATCTGATAGATGTGAGGTGGCACCTCAGAGTTGTTTTAATTTGCATTTCTGTAATCAGTAGCAATTTAGAACATAGCATTCTAGTCTTTGGTTGTCCCCTTCCACGGTCCATTTTACTGGAGACTGCTAAAGTGACATTATTTCTTCACCTTTTGTAATGTTAATGGGATTTAAGATCTTCCCTGCCCAATAATAGGCCTCACATGAAGCCCATCCAGGGAAGCTTGCTTAGGGGAAGTTTGCTTGTAGGAAGGCTTTCATACCTTTTGTTAATTTCTAATTAGGCATTGAATCACTAAGAGTTGTGATGACCTCTGGCTCTAAAAAAGTTATAAATACTCTGAGGTTAGCATTTTGCGTTGAGGCTTGCTCTTTGAAAGAGTGTTCTTGTGATTTGACCAGATGAGACTCTGGGTAACTGTTAAGGAGGCCTCCTTCCCTGCCTTTGAAAAAAACCAGATGTTGGTGCCTCTGTCTCTGTAACTATGTATGTATTGCCATGGTCAGACAGTTGGATTTGTCTCTTGATCTGTACTCATTTCTCAGACTATTAGAAGCCCTGTCTATTGGTCTTTATTTCTCTGCTTGTATTTTCTCTGTTTGGATTTTCTTTGAAGTTCAGGATGCTGACTTTTCCACTGAACTAATGATTGTAATTAAAAAAAGATTGTTGACTCCTTGTTCAACACTATCTTTCCTAGCAAAGCAGATCTGAGAACCTGTGCTAGCAGCCATCCTAGGTATGCCAGGGTGGCTGCCGTTAGACCTTTTTACTAAAACCCGTAATGGCTTTCTGTTGTGTACTGAGTTAAGTCCAAACTATTTACTTAACCTGGCACTCAGGGTCCTCCTTGCTCTGACCACAGAATCACCAAAGCCTCTTTCATTACTTCCTTTTCTGTACCCTGTATTCCAACCAAGGTGAACTATGTTCTTGCTACTTTCCTGCCTTTGGGCCTTTGCTCATGCTATTCTTTCTGCTGGTAATGCCGTCTTCCTGCTAATCTCTACTGGTCAAAATTCTACACACTTTTCAAAGCCCATATCAAACACTGCCTCCTTTATGAAGCATTCCCTGAAATTCTGCCCCCTACCTTCAAGGTTGTAATCTTTCCCTTCTCTGACTTTTTTTGGCAGCTTTGTACCTCTTATATCATTTATGCTTTGCCTTACAGAAAAGTCATTTATGTGTGTTAGGTGCAATATATAAATAAGTATAATTACTTACGTACTTATGCCCTACTACTAATTTATAAACTCCTTAAGGCAGGTACCATGTTTTATTTGTATCTCCTGTGAAATACCTAGTACAGCTTCTGATACAGATTAGACTTTCAGTAAACATATAATTTAAATTAAAATTAAAATAGAATTAGGATTTTATTAAAGTTTAAGTAGGTGTGTAAAGTTTTGCTATTAACAACTTTGAAAACAAGATGTAATTACCATCTAAAACTTCTTGTGTATGAATAATTGGAATTCAGGATGATGTGTTCCCTATAATATGTGGGAAGTGTTTGGGGGAAAAAAATCCAACTATAGATAAGCTTTTCTGGTATCTCATCTGTGAGCCCTTAGGCATGAACTCCTCTGTACTCTCTTTAATACAATACATGATTATTAAGTGCCTGCTGCTTTCAAGCTCTGTTGGTGCTGAGGACACAGAGATGAAAAAGTACTAACTCTGGGAACTTAGAGTTTAATACAGGGCATTAGATGTGTATACAAATCCATGTGATGTAAGGTAGCTTGTGATCAAAAGAGAGGATACATTCAGACAAAATTTTTGAAAGAAATTTAAGGACACTTTCAGATGAATGGAGAGTTGACAAGGCTTCATAGAACAGGTAGCACCAACTCAGAGCCTTGGAAGAACAGAGATTCTAGTAGTCAGAAATGTAGATGGAGTACATCCCAACATTGGGCATGACCTGTGGAAATACATGGGGCCTAGAGACAGCAGGGCAAGAATTGGGGAAATGTAGACCTAATGGCCTCTGTAGTACCAGCTTTGATGCTTCTTCATCCTCTCCCTCTGTAAAAATGTAGTTTAAAGCATTTTTGGTCAGCGTGAACGTTTCCTGACGAATACCTTATCCCCATTTTTTCGTGGAAGCCTGTCCTGCTATCACAGGCCACTGGTACAGGAAAGCAAATCCTATCCGAAATATGTGTAGCCAGTTGTTGGCTTTCATTATCATCTCTTTTTTAAAAATTCATTTTATTGATATCTTTTTATGTCATACCAATTTTCCCCATGTATTCCTTCATTTCTCCCTTCCTAGAGAGTCATCCCATTTAACAAAGAACTTTTTATTAATGGAAAAGACAAAAAAAATCAGCAAAATTGTTAATATATTGAAAAAATCATGAAAACATATGCACTGTTCCTCACCATGGACCTCCCACCTCTTCAGAGGAGTGGGAAAGGTATTTTCTTATTCCTCTTCTTTGAGGTCATACTTACTCTTTATAATTTTGCAACATCTATTTTAGATTGTTTTGTGGTGGTTGTTCTTTCCATTTGCATTGTTGTCATTGTCTGTATCATTTCTTAGCTTTGCTTACTTTACTTTGCCTAAGTTTGTGTTAGTCTTTCTGTCCTTCTCTGTATTGATCACATTTGTTTCTTATAGCATGGTCATATTCCACTACATTCATGTAAAACAATTTTAGCAATTTGCCAATTGATAGATTTTATTTCCAGTTCTTTGCAATTTCCCCCCACCCACCCCCTCTGCAAATGCTGCTATAAATATATTAGTATATATTGGGGCTTTCTTTTATCATTGATATCTTTGAAATATATATAGTAGTGGAATCTTGCTGTTCTGTTTGCTTAATTCCAAATTCTAAAATAATTGAGTTTCACTAATGTATGATTGAGTGCACTAATGTATCTGTCTTTCTACATTTTCTCTGACATTGATTATTTCCATCTTTTGTCATTGTCAAACCTCTGGGTTGTTTTGATTTCATTTTTTCTCATGGTTCCATTAGTTTTCAGTTCTTTTGAGAACTGGGAACTATTTGATCGTATCCTTTGACCACTTATCTATTGGAGAATGGTTTGTGGTCTTATATGTTTCTCCTCAAGTTCTTTATCATGAATCATGTTTATCATGGATATCATGGATACCAAATCATTATTTGAAAAATTATATTTTTTTCCATTTAACTCCTTTTCTTCTTATCTTAGATGCGTTAATTTTGTTTAAGCAGAAACTTTTTAATTTCATGTAACCAAAATGATCTATTTTAACTTTCTGAATTTCCCCTCCCCTTTCTTTAAGAATCTCCTTCCCATTGTTGGGAAAGGTATATGGTCTTCTAAGTGGTTTATGGTATTTAATATTCAGGTATCCATTTTGCATCTGTAACTAGAATATGGTGTAACATGTTAGTCTAAGCATAATTGTTGCCACACTGTTTTACAGTTTTCCTAGTACTACTTATCCAAATAGAGAGTTTTTTCTTCAGTCAATCAGTGAACATTTATTAAGCGTTCACTGTGTGCCGGGCCTCGTGCCAGCCCTTGCAGTGTTATGGGGGAGACAATGTGTAAACAAATATATACAAAACAAGCTATTATAAAGGGTAAATAGGAAATAATCAACGAAGGGGAAAGCACTAGAATTAAAAGGCATTGGGACAGGCTTCCTGTAAAAAGTGGGATTTTAGTTGGGAATTAAAGAAGTTCCAGGCATGGGGTGCTAGTCAGAGAGAATATCTAGAACTGAGAGCTGGAGGGTAATTTATGTAATTTATGGTTTGGAGTTCACCAAACATTGTTTTTATTGAGTTTCATTATTTCTGATTCTCCTTTGCTTAGCCTATTCCATTGATCTACTTCTCTTTTAATCAATACCAAATGGTTTTGATGACTGGTGCTTTATCATATAGAGCAGTATATCTTCTTTTCTTCCAAAGTCACAACAATCATTGGAAAAATAATTGAAAGTACCACTCATGTTTCTTATCTGTTATTTAGATTCATAGACTTTAGAGCTGGGAAGGATATTAAAGATGCTCTGTGACTACAAAGGAGTAACCTCAGGTCCACAAAGATTAAAGAATTTGACCAATATTGCATAAGGTCTAAATCCAGATCCTCAGATACCCTCCCTCTCACAAAGCATTGCTTTTTCCAGTTTACCTTGCTGTCTCTGTGTCTTTAGAGAAGGATTTTTGTATTCTCAAACAAATAAAACAAATGGCCCGAGTGTTTGCAGATTCTTTGTTTTAGACACATAGCTAAGGAAAGTGGCATTCGTTACCATTTGCCATAGCAGAATTTTTTCCTTCCAAATCTTAAATTGACTAGAGTTCTTTGAGTATCCTAGAATTTCATTTAAGAATTCTAAATATCGTAATTTTTTTAATGCCATGGTTTTCGCTATCATCTTGCTCAGTCATAAACACTTTGCTAGAACTACGGAGAGTGCTGTGACACTTTTCCAAAGTTTTTGTTACCTTAGCATCTTCTAAGTATTAGTAGATTAAGGTCTTTATTCCCAATTTGTAGATGTTGAAAACTAAGATAGAGAAGTGGTATTCTTTTCATCATGCATACTTACTGTTAGAAGTATAAATGGAATCCCAGATTTCCTCATTTACTTATGGAATCATTGAGCTTCTGCTTGGCTTAAACAGTGAAATCTAAACTTTTTGAAAAAAAAAATAGGCAAATACTAAATGAGAGGTGACATTATGGCATTGATGATGCCATGTTGTAGCTCTTCTTTCTGTTCTCCTTGCCTACTGTGGCCTGGATATAAACTGAAATTGAGCATCCATTGTTCTGATTCTTGTCTTCTAGATCATGAAAGGAAAGGAAGTCACAACAGGAGTCAAGGATGGAAAGAACATCTTCAGCGGCCTATCAACTGGAGAGCCAGGCTTGGCACATCATCGGCAGAAGCGCCTGCAGGATCATGGCAAGGAAAGAAAAGAGCTGTTGTCCAAATCAACTTTACAGGTGTGGCCCTCTGCTCCATAAGAGCCAACAGCTAGTCTTCTTTATCTTCCCTTAACAATTGTAGGTTATCCCAGAGCATTGATGGAGAAATTTGCTCTGCAGTTCAGATATTGTTAACAAGTCTGTTTTCATTTCTTAGTCATGTAGAAGTATTTGATGTTTTTAACTTTATTTTATTTGTGAAGGATTGTTTTTGCTTAATTAATTTAAAATGAATTTTGACAGTTCATTAGAGAACATCTTTTGTGTCCTCTTTCCTCCCCATCCCTGTCCTTCCTTTTTTGGTTTGGTTCTTTTCCATGCTAGCATATTATTTGTTGGTTATGGTTGTCAGCTTTCATATATAATATTTCTCTACAAGACTATTTGTACAGAACTTAGAAAGGACTCCTGTACTGTCCCCATACTTAGTTGGGTCACAAGGACTCTAGCAGCTCTACCTGTTAGGTGTATGGTCTTCTCTTGTCAGCAATAAAAACTTTTAGATCTTTGATGTTTGTGAAAAAGCATAAGAACAGGGCTCTGCATGTTTGACAAATAGATGGTTGAGGAGTTAATGAAGGGCAAATGGCCTTCTGTTGCACTTAATGCGACAGCGATGTATCACAGTTGGGTGAGGAAGAATAATTGATATGGGGAAGTGGATCCATGTCACCAGCCATGCAGAATGGCCTGTCTTCCTGAAAAAAGAAATGACCCCAGGCCTGAAGGAGGTGGGGACAGCCTTAGAAGCCAAACCTTGAGTCCAGCCCTACCTGAGATTTCTTGAAAGATACCCTCTCTAGCTGTTGGGAGTGGGTTTGTCTATAAGTACCATCTTCCTTCCTATCTGGGAGTGTTTCTTTATACCTCAATTAAGGTAGCTTTGAAAAGAGTTTTTGAATTTCTAGGGGATACTGGAAGTTTATTGAAGTCAGTTGGACTTGACTGTAGAGTGCATGAAGCAGAGTACTGTGCAGTAAGGCTGGAAAGGTAGGTAGGGGCCAGGTTGTGAAGAGCTACAAATAGAGGAGTTGAAAATTGAATGTAAACAACATGACTCATGTGGAAATATGTTTAACATGATTGTACATGTATAACCTATATCACATAGCTTGCAGTTTTGGGGAGGGGGGAGAGAGATAAGGAGAAATATTTAGAACTCAAAATTTTACAAAAATGAATGTTAAGCTATTTTTATATGTAATTGGAAAAAGAATACTATTGAAAAAATATTTTTGTGTGTAGATCTTCTCTATATCTTACTCATTTTATTTGCTTGAGGGTAGGGTCCAGAGAAGAAAACAGAAGTTAGTGGCCCAGAGACAGAGCCTTCCCCAGAGCTCCATATTGAACAGGCAGACCTGATTACCAGAGCTTCTGGAGCTGGCATGGAAAGGAGTGGCTTCAGACCTGAGCAGCCTTTCATTGTATTGAGCCAGGAGGAGTATGGAGAACATCACTCTTCCATCATGCATTGCAGGTGAGTAACTGGGCTAGGAACAGCTTAGAGGTGGCAGTGATGGAAAACCAGCCCATTGTCAAGACAGTCTTTACTCTTCTAGCTGGAATTTTCAATCTGGTGCCTTCGAGGTAGTTAGTGCATTGCAGGGAAGGAATTGCGGACTGAGAATGAGGATGGGAAGTTATTAGAGGGAAATTGTGATAAATTACCTGCAAGATTTTAGAAAAAAATAAATGCTTAGGAATCCAGAAATCTTCAGCCCCATCCTGCAAAGGGATGGATAGAGTTGAACTGATGGTCTCATGATTCAGATTTTAGTTACCCCATTTAATCTAATAGAGAATCATAGAAATCCTGGGTTAGAAGGAACCGTAGTTGTTGTCTAGTCCAGTCTTCTCCCAAAGTTTGAGTCTCAGCTGCAGTAGGATTATGAATGTCGTTTTTCCTCTGTTTAAGACCACCTACCAAATACCAAAGAGTATTTATTTACTACTACTACTGTTCCATTTTTGACAGCTCTGATTGAGAGGTAACATTTCCATATGTTGAGCCAAAATGGGTGTTCTTATAACTTCTACCAATTGATTCAGTTTCTACTATGTAGAGCCAAGCAGAGCAACTATAATTCCTTTTTATTTCTGCGTGTTAATGGTATTACGTGGCTATTCCTTGCTTATCTTCTCTTTTAGGTTAGAGGGGTCCCAGTGAAATGACCCTCCATTTGCCTTCTAGAGAGTAGGGTATTGGTAGTGTACACAGAAGACGCTGATTTGATGGAACAACTCTTAACTCTTTTTAGTTGTGTTAAGAGCTCAGGGAGAAGCCCACCAGAATGATTAGTCAAAGCTTTTGTTTTCTTAGGGTGTATTAGGGGTTTTATTAGGGCTTAGGAATTCTTAGGTTCTTAGAATTTAGGATTTTCTTTGTGCTGGATTCTTAAATTTAGATAATTTAAGATACCATGTTATTAGATTAGGTATTTTTGAATTTAATCTTCTAGTATTACCCCTAGCAAATAGAAAATAATCTAAACTTTGTCAAAGAGAATTGTAAGATCAAGGAAGGAGGAGGCTGACAATCATATATGTTCTTTTTCTCCTTTAGAGTGGATTGTTCTGGGAGGAGGGTTGCTAGCTTAGATGTGGATGGAGTCATCAAGGTATGGTCATTCAATCCTATCATGCAGACCAAAGCTTCTTCTATTTCCAAGTCACCGCTTCTTTCTTTAGAATGGGCCACTAAGCGGGACAGGCTGGTGAGTAACCTTCTTACCTGAGTTGCCATTTTTGCAGTCTTTGAATTTCTGAAAGCCTTTGTATAGAGCTTTTAAAATTCACCTCCCTTCTACCTGCTCTTAACCATGTAGCTCCTAATGTCCTTGCACCTTTTGGGATCTAGGCTTTGTGTCTGTAATGAGAAATAATGAAGTCACAATTCTTTTACATCGTCTTCCCCTAAGGGAGATTTAATTACCACATGTCTAGAATTTCCTGGCCACTGTTGTGTTCTTCTTGCATGTATGAGTGGCAGTGTGGCTATAAGACCAGGACCTATGTCACTAGGACTTGTGATTGGAATATGGTGGAATTTTAAGGATGTTCCTCATGGTAGCAAGCTCCTTAAAACCCTTTCCAGGACTGAGAGAAGCAGAGTTTTATTGGGGGAGTTCTGAGGCATGGTAAGACTCAAGCAGACTGGGCATCTGCACTGTCTGGCGCCAGTATAGTGAACTCTTAGGAGGAGGGGACTCTCAAGCTGCCTGTGGAGGGGGAGCTGACCTAGGTCAGAAATAGAGCAGGCCAATCTTCTGTGCCCATCAGCAGGATCAGGCTCTCTTGGGCTAGACGGGAGAGGCCCAGTCTTCCACCAAAACAAAAATCCAGCCCTCCCGGGAGGTACATTGTTTAAGTTTTACTTCCTCCTTTTCTATACTAGCCCTATTTATTCTTTCCTTGTTCCATCAATTCATCAGAAATGGACCTTTTAAACAGGCCCCTTTTGATTGCTAAAACTAAAGAAAATAACTTAAGATTTCATGTGTTACATAAAGTCCCATTTATAGTTCCTGTGATTGACATTGGTTCCCTCTTTATTTTGAAATTTGTGTTTATGAGGTAGGATTTCCTAAACAGTGAATATAGAATTACCTTTTACATTTTTTCCTTTTTGATAGGGTCATACCATGTAGTCAGAAATATTCATTGTAAATACTTAACAAGATAGTTGGAAATGATAGGAAACAACTTTCACCCCTCAACCTTTGTTTCCCCTAAATCTTAAAACTTAGCCTAATTACTTTAAACAATATCAGGGGACAGCCCTAAGCAAACAACTTGTATGTTTTGAAAATATTTTTTCAGTGTTGTGTTTACTATCTAGATTGTATTCTTCTTCAGGTGATGGACAGTGCCTTCTGTTCCTTTGCTATTTCTCCTAGATGATGCATGAAGAGCTCTTCTCAGGTCATAGCAATTTAGGGAAATGATTTTCAGAATTTTGGATTTCAGAATCTTTGATCCCTTAATGGTATCAGAATCAATAGACTGTGAGACAGTGGTTTAGGGGAGAAATAGCCTAACCATGGGTAGCTAGGTGGCATAGTGGAGTGGAGTCAAGAAGACTCATCTTCCTGAGTTCAGATCTGGCCTCAGGCACTAGCTGTGTGACCCTTGGCAAATCACTTAATCCTGTTTGCCCCAGTGTCCTCAAATGTAAAATGAGCTGGAGAAGAAAATGGCAAACCATTCCAGTATCTTTACCAAGAAAACTCCAAATGGGGTCACAAAGAATTGGACACAACTGAAAAATGACCAAACAGTGACAACAACAAGCCCAACCATCTGGTCCGTGAATGAAAGAGCCAAAGCATTCATAGGTGTTCAATCATCCTTTAAATTCAGAAGATAAATGGGTGGATAAAAAGGCTTCTTCCCTTCCATACAGGTTTCATGTTAATGGTATTTAAGATCTTCCCTCCCCATTAATAGGCCTCAGGTGGAGCCCATTAAGGGAAGCTTTCTTAAGAGAGGCTTGCTTTTTAGGAAGGCTTTCACACATTTTGCTAATTTCTAATTAAGCACTGAATCATTGAGGGTTGTGATGCCTTCTTGCTCTGAGAACTGTATATGCTCTTAAGTTGGTATTCTGCTTTGGAGGCTTGCTTTTGAGAAGGATCTTGTGATTCCCTGATTGATTCTGAGTGGCTGTATGTCCAATACTCTCCTACTGTTCAGATGTAAAGGCTCTCTCCATCCAGGGATGTATGTAAAGTGTATAGCAGTATTGCCTTGATTCAGGCAGTCAGAGCCCTGTCTGTTGGTCTTTATTTCTCTGCTTGTATTTTCTCTGAAGTTCAGATTGCTGACTTTTCCTCTGAATTAGTGAATGTAATTAAAAAGATTGTTGACCCCTTAAACAGCTGTCTTTCCTAGTAAATCAGATCTAAGAACCTGTGCTAGTAGCCATCCTGGGTATGCCAGTGTGGCCTCCGTAGATAGAGTTCTGGGCCTGGGGTCAGGAAGACCTGAGTTCAGATCTAGCTTCAGACACTTACTAGCTATGTGACCCTAGTGGCAAGTCACTTAACCCTGTTTGTCTTAATCCACTGGAGAAGGAATTGGCAAACGACTCCAGTGTCCTTGCCAAGGAAACCTCATGGACCGTATTGGTGTGATATGGTGCACGGGGTCACGGAGTTGGACACAGCTGAACAGCAGCCCTTCCACATACATACCCTTTGACTACATTGCCTTTGTGTCTTCTAGTTCCCTGCTAGATTGACCTTTTATTTACATTTGAACTATATTTCACTTGTATAGAAATGTTGGGCTAGTGTGGAAGCCACTTTGAGCCTTCACTTGCCTGAGGTTCATACATGATCTAGGAAAGGCCATAACATGCTTAACAAATGCTACTGATTTTGTTCTTTTTTTTTTTTTGCTCTTCCACTTCTGCCTCACCAGCTTCTGCTGGGCAGTGGGGCGGGAACTGTGCGTCTTTATGACACCGAAGCCAAGAAGAATCTCTGTGAGATCAGCATTGATGATGACATGCCGAGGTGAGCAAAGAATAGCCTCCCTCCCATTCATGCACTTGGAGGAAATTGTTCATTTATTTTGCTATCCCCTTGATTTTATATTTATCCCTATTAAATTTCCATTTGTAAAGTTCAGCCTACTATTCTAGCTTGTCAAGATTTTTGAATTCTGTTTCTATTATCCAATTTATTAGTTTTCCTCCCAACTTTATGTAATTTATGTCATCTACTTTTTGATCCAAATGGAATAGAACCAAAGACCACTTCTTGGGGGTCACTTCAATAGAGACTTCTTTCCAGGGTCCTATCAGTAAATCATTTCTGAACTTATCCATCTAAAATATTTAATCTATCTCTCCATCTTATATACAAGAATACTGTGAGAGACTTTGTTGTAGGCCTTGCTAAAGTCTAGATTCAGTAGTTCCACATTGTTTGTGGAAGCCACTAGCCTAGTATGACTATGAAAATGGAAAAGAGGTTCTTTTGGAATGACTGAGCCTCCACCACTCTGGCATAGTAATCATCACCTCGTCTTAAAAGTTTTAAAGACTTTTATTATAAACTTAATAACAATCAGCACTCAAATACATATATAAAATAGGGTGGGAAATCTTAATCAAATGAATTAACAACTAACAAACACAAAATGAATTGCTCCATGCCCCTTTACATGTGTGGCTGAAACTCTGCCACTTTGGGCTTCCTTTTCTTCAAAGAAAAGATAGTTTTAGTCAGTGTATGTGTAATTCAGGTTCTGCTCATTTGGTATTGTATCACTTTGTATAAACCTTTCATTGTTTTATCTTAAGTTTTATTTTTTTACGTTACCATAATATTCTATTACATGACTATACTATAACTTTTCTAGCCTTTCACCCTAATTTTGTCTGTGAAAAATACTTCCAGTTGTCTTGGATTACAAATAATGTAGTTATTAATTTATTCACATTGCTAATTAATTTATATTTATATATTGTATTTATATTGAAATATATATTTCATCTTTTTAATGAATTTTTTAGGATCCAATTCAGTTGAATGGGTCAAAAGGTATAATCAGTTTTGTGACTCAGAGCCTATTGAATATTACCATGTTGTTTTCTATAACCCACCTCTTTTTATAAAAACTCATAAACCAGCCCTTTAGTAAACTAGCCTGCCTCTAGTTGATGAAATCCACTTTATTTCCCTTTTTGAAAATTGGGGCAGTTTGCATCTCTCCAGTCCTATGCCTTTCCCATTTGCCAAGACAAATATCGAAAGCAGTGATTTAGCAATTATTTTTGCAAATTCAGTCTCCTGAAATTGTCAGTTGTTCAGGTGCTTTGAACTCATTTAGGGTAGTTAACAGCTCTCTTGCTATCTTGGGTTTTAGTTCCATGAACCATTTTTGTTCTACTTTTCCCAGTCCGAAGATCTTTTTCTTTGATATTGAAAAGAAACAAAACAGAAGTGGCATTTCCCCTCCATTATTTTCATTGTTCATTATTGTCCTGGGCTCTCATCGTCATTGATATTCCTCTTGCCACTGAAAATAGCTTTTTTAAAAGATATTTTTTATTGTCTTTCTCATTTATCACAAGCTTGAGCTCATCCTGGTTTTTAGTCTTTCTAGTGTTATTCTTATAGGACATCGCAACTTTTTTTTTATTTCTCAAATGTCTGCCCTTGTTTAAATGCCCTTTTATAATTTAAGTATTGATGAGCTTCTTGCTCATCCAAATTGATCTTCTCTATAGATGCCTCTCCTTTTTCCTTATCAGTCTCATTTATGACTCTATCTCCAGAATTCATTTTTGAGGCTCCCACCTCTTTCAAGTTGATTTCTCTTTTAGAGTCTTGGGTCCATAGAATCCTGTCAGTCTCTGAACTCTTTGAGATCTGTTCTGTTGAAGTTAAAGGTGCAAATCAAATTATGCCTGGCATTTTCACAGCCTCTAAGGTGGTATGGTCTTTGACATTGTAGCTCCTGTTATTTCAGTTTCCCTAAACAATTTTTTTTCTTATTAGTCATGGTCTGATTTAGAATAGTAGTGCCTTGAATTGTTTTCTCTTCTTTTTTGAAAGATCTTTTTTGAGTGAGGAATCTCAATGAGCGTCTTCTCATTCCTTGTAGGATCCTCTCACTTGCCTGTAGCCCCAGTGGGACCTCTTTTGTCTGCTCAGCTGCAGCACCCAGCCTCATTTCACAAATGGACTATACTGCACTGGACAGTGGCATCAAAGGCATGAACCAGGTTCCTGGCAAGCTCTTGTTGTGGGACACTAAAACCATGAAGCAACAGGTACATACGCGGCTCTTTCCCTGGGTGTGTCAGCTGCTCATGGCAGTCCCTCAATAATGTCTCTGGCTGTGGCAGAGCCACAGTTGGGGAATTAACTGGCTTTAATGCCAGTAAGAATGGCAGTGTCACTCCTTATGACAATTAGCAGGTTGCCTTATTTAGGTTAGAGTTCTTGTATTCCCAAATAAGAACAAACAGCTGGTTTCTAATTATTTCATATTTCTTAATGGTTTTTTTTTTCTTTTTGAAGGAGAGAAAGTAGGGCAGTTGGCGTTAGGTGACTTACCCAAGGTCACATGGCTAGTTTTGTGTTTAAGTGTTTGAAGCTGGATTTGAACTCAGGTTCTCCTGACTCCAGAGCTGATGCTCTAATCACTTCCCCACCTAGCTGCCTCTGTTAATATTCTTAAAATGTGAAGGAATTCTGTAGGGTGAGAATGTGAGTCAATATTAAAGTATATCTTAAGGTCAGACTTGCAGTGGCTTTACTCATTTAGAAGCCGGCCACAAACCTGGAGGTACAAAGAGGACACCTGATGCAGAATCATGTGTAAGTTAAAGTAGAAGTAATTAACAGAAGTAAAAGGGAATTTTGCTGGAAGATAGAAGAAGCATACAAAAGAACTATAAAATTATAGAACTCTAGGGCTATTTAGAATAAAAAGGGACAAGCATCCCTATACTTAATGGTCCCTGAAGACTTTATTGTATGACAGCCCACTACAATAACTGATATAAATATGGTGACTGACTCATCAAGAAAAGTTTATATAAAGTTCAGTGTAATCTGTTTAAGAAGGCAGAAAAGAAGCCAGTTCATTTGATGAAGATGTCTCCCTGTAGAATTCTGTAGCTTAGAGGGGGTAATCTTAGGGATTTGGAAAATTCACTTATTTGGCACATCTCATTTTCTTGACTTCACTAGATAAATGAGGTATTAATATGACTTAAGCAGTCTCTAGATTAATAATGACTTGTTTTCCAGATGTTCATTTATAAACCAGTTTGGAATTTTGGAAATGCTTTCTCAAAGAAACAACATTATAAACCATTTAGATTTACAGGCTAGCCCACAGAGACCTTATAATTGAAATATATAAAGTGAAATTTGCAATGAAAAAAAGTAGAAAATAATATTCTTGCATATGTAGGCTGTTTTAGGTACCTTTGGGGCTAAATGGCTTTTGTGAGTTGATCTGGGAACTTATAATCATTTATAATGTTGTTCCTCCCTCTCTGTTCTGGCAAGAATATCACAAACTCCTGGTGTTAGTATGTATGAAATATCCATGAGTTATGAAGTGTCCATACTGAGATATGCTGTGACAAAAGGCGGCAGATGAATTCTTAGCCCTAAGCCCTGTTTCGATTCTGATTTTATCTTAAGTGAGTGTCTTAGCTCTGAGTGATTTGACTTTGATTCTTACTCAGAGTCATACAGCTGGTAAACCAAAAAAGTAGGTTTACTTTCTCTAACCCTTTGTTTTGTAAGAGAACTCACTACCATAATAATAGAATTCACAAGAATATAGCATTCAGAAAAAGGGAAAATTAATTAGTAATATATAATTTCCTTCTCTAGAAGTCTTTATTTTTTTTTTTTTGGAGGGGGGAAGGCAGGGCGATTGGGGTTAAGTGACTTGCCCAAGGTCACATGACTAGTAAGTCTTAAGTGCCTGAGACTGGGTATGAACTCATTTCCTCCAGACTCTGTGGCTGGTACTTTATTTATTGCACCACCTAGCCACCCCAAAAGTCTTCAAAACATAGAATTAGTAGAACACAAACCCTGTAAGGGATGGAGGGACTTTAATCTTTATTTCTGTATTCCCATTTTTTAGAATATAATGGATAACTTTAAAAAGTACTCATCGAACTGTCTATAGTATTCTGCCCCCCTCATTCATGCCTCTTGGTTTTCCTGGCTTCTTTCAAGTCTAAGCTCAGGTCCCACCTTCTGCAGGAGATCTCTCTCTTTCTTGTGCTCTCTGGAGCTCTCCCTTTCTCTCTCCCCCCCTTCTCTCTTTCTTCCCTTCTCTTTTTCTCCCCCCCTTCTCCCTGTCTTTTTTTCTCCTTTCCTCCCCAGCTGCTAGTGCCTTCTCCTCTCAGATTACTCTGTAAATAGCATGTGTATACCAGTTATTTACATGCTGTCTCACCCATTCAAATATGAGCTCCTTGAGGGCAGGGGAGCTTGTTTTTCCCTTTTTTTTTCTTTCTATTCCTTAGAGTTTAGCACAGGGGAAAATGGGTGGTCACAGAGTAAGTGCTGACTAGACATAGGTTATCTCTGACACTGCCTTTATGGCCATTGGTGAGTCATTTAACGTCATGGGGCCATCGACAGCACTAGAAGGCTATCACTTGGAAAAGAGTTGCTGATTGGCTTTTACAGAGGGAATTTCTTGTACCAGGGAAATCACAGGTTCAGACAAAATAAATTAGGTATGTTATTACTTCAGTACCTACCTCAGTTATTATATGAAAAGCACTTTGTAAGCCTTAAAGCTCAGTGTGAGTTACAATTAATAGTAAGAATGAGTCTGAAATGTTGTGAGCCTTTTTTAAGAGATATCATCATCACCATCACCAAAGCATGGACTGGCTCATTTTAGAAAGGACCCAAATGATTTATTGTTTGATTCCTGAATCTGCTATTTACAGCTTATAACAAATGTTAGGTAGGTCACTTAACCTCTGAAGGCTACTTCCTCGATGGTAAAAATAAGGGAGGAGGTTGGATTATATGACCTCTAAGGTCTCTTTCTAGCTTGAAATCTATGATCCTGTGTATTATCTGATGTGAATGTTCTATAACGAATATCTGAGAGTCTTAGGAAAGGTATAGTCATCACAGTGTAGAAACTGGTTTCAATACAATTGAAAATCATAACTTTATTTGGCCAGTGCAGTGATCCTTAATGCTAAGAGGGAGCACCAAGCCTTATACAGTGCCTCACTCAGCAGCTTGTACATTGTTCTTGGGAGAGCAGAGCTAGTAGCTTGACACCTACTGATAGCTCTTTCTTACAGCTCCAGTTCTCCCTGGATCCAGACCCCATTGCTATTAATTGTACTGCTTTCAACCACAATGGGAACCTACTGGTCACAGGGGCAGCTGATGGTGCCATTCGGCTCTTTGGTGAGTAGTTCTGTTTCAGAGCTGTCACTTAGACTCTGGGTCCATGAGGATGGAAGCACAATCAGGACTGAATCTGTGGGGCTGGAGTGAGATCTGGGTGCTTTTTGGCCTGTGTGCTTTTGCACAGTAGCTTATCATGATAAGTTTTTTCTGTCATGGTTTTAACATCTACGTGATCAGTGTTAGTGTTAGTTACATCGGTTGAGATGTAGTGAGGGTTATTGCTTCTTCCATATAGGCTTCTTATGTATTGTTTGAGTATCAACTGCTCTGTGACCCAGTGAGATATATGTTTGATTCGGAAGCAGAGAATGGTGCTATTCTACCCACTTGTGGTGCTTGTGGGGACACACTAGCTCTTATCTTCTCTCTGTAAATTTGTTTTATATAGAAGAGAAAGCAAGATAGCAAAGTACAGGGGAAGGTTTGGGTCCACCTTGGTGGCTCCTTGTTAAATTGTATTTTTGACAGTTTTTCAGGCTGAAGAGACATCTCAGCCCTTAGTTCCCACCTATTCATAGCTTCATAAGGCCCCTTTTATTTGGAGACTATCATCTCTTCCTAGTTTCATGAATTTCCTATTCCTAGTAGAATATCACTGATTAATAACAAAATACTTGGTCATTGAACTTGGTGTGAGAAGTCTTGGGTCTGAATCTCGGTTCTGATGTTACTGTGACCTATAAAATGATGGGATCATTGTTAGAGTCTTTTTTGGTTTTAACATTCTTTGATTAAGAAGCAGACAGTGGAGCAGAACTATTGAGCAGAGTACTGAGAGGGACTTTTTCACACTTTGTATGGGGAAGGAGTTTTTCTGGAGTGATGAATGATCTAGTTAATTCACACTAAAGAGTTATAAAATATAACCCACTTAATTATAAAAGCATATGCTTGGGACCATTGAATGTAAGGGGAATTCTGTAACTTGTTTTCTCAGATATGCAGCAGCATGAATGTGCCATGAGCTGGAAAGCCCATAGTGGAGAGGTCTATTCTGTGGAATTTAGCTACGATGAGAATGCTGTGTACAGCATTGGAGAGGATGGCAAGGTGGGTTGAATTGTGGGGTAAGTGGTTGAGGATTTGAAATATTCCTTAGGTAAGACCTGCTTGTCTGGAGCGGTATTGGAGGTGATGATATTCGTAGCTCTGGACATGAATTCTATTTAGTGTCAAGAATTTTCCCTCTTCACTGGCGTGGGTTCTCTTAGATTTGCTTCCTTCCTCTTTTGCTTCTCTCCTCGTCAGTAGGAAGTGGCTCATAGCACTGTAGATAGCAAGTATGAGAGTGGGTGGTAGGAATTGAGAGCCTAGTTCTGTGAAGGGATTCAGGTAACTCTGTTTCTACTATTGTTTCCCTTCCGTAAGCTGCCAAAGTCCCTGAAACATTGTTATGTGCCATATCTTGCTTCTGAGTGCCAAATTTTTAGAAAGGAGATGGACTTAGCAAATTGGGCTTCCATTAAACTGGAATAACACCATAGATAGTTCTTGGCTATGATGATCTCTGGGCCCCTGGTGCCAGCTGCTCTTTATTTAAAAATAGCTTTAAGTGAAATGTCTTTGTTTTATACATTTTCTGTATTTCCCACTATATTCTTCTCTTTTCCCCGTTCTTTTCCCAGAGTCCTACCGTCTAGTAAAGAATTTTTTTTAAAAAGGGGAAAAAAGGCAGCAAAACTCACCAGTGTAATTGGAAATATCTGGTTTGTGCAGTGACCCACACCCATTTTCCCCTAGCTCTCTAGACTAGGACTCAGGGGAGGTGTTTTCTCATATGTCTTCAGGACCAAGTTTAAATCATGATACTTTGGCACCATTCAGGTTGTCTTGTTCTTTCCATTCCTATTGTCATAGTTATCATGTACATTGTTTTCTGGGATTCTGCTTCATTTTATAGCTACTTTTTAATCAGCAACTTTCTTCTTGTTCTTTTGTAATTCCAGTTTATTCAGTGGAACATCCACAAGAGTGGCCAGAAAGTGTCTGAATATTCCCTCCCCATGGATGCCACAGGGCCCTTTGTGTTGTCGGGTTACAGTGGATACAAGCAAGTCCAGATTCCACGGGGTCGTCTCTTTGCTTTTGATTCTGAGGGAAATTACATGCTGACTTGTTCTGCTGCAGGGGGCATCATCTATAAGGTAACAGGATCGAAGCAGTAATTCCTGAGTTTCTCTTGAAGCCTCAAAGTCTCTTCCAGCTCTAAATCTCTCCTTTGTGATCCTGTGGGTGGATGGGTGCCTTCTCTCTCAATTTCTGCCACTAATCTAGTATGAGTTTGATTTTTGCTTCCTGTTTCAATGCTTGGTACTTCTGGGGTTCTTTGTAGAGGAGTCATTCTGCCTGTGTCTTTTGATTTGGTTGGGATTGTGAGGAAGACAAAGAGTGTGTTCCTGCAAAGTTGAGACAGCATCATGTGGTGGAAAGAACTTTGGGTTAACTAATTAGCAGCTGTTTGACCCTGGGCAATAAGGAAAAAAAATGAAAGTAGTTGGGCAAAGTATGTTGGAAACAAAGTTCTAGACAAATGAGATATTATGTTACTTTCATAAATCAGCCTGGTACAGACTTCTTAACAATGCGCCCTACTGGTTATATACATGTAACAATCTTACCAGGATAGAATGGTGTTGTGACAAGTACTAGAATGACTTTTTCCTGAATTGTTACCAAAGCATGATACACTTCCTACTTTTGTAAGATAATAATCCATTTAAGCTATTAGCAATAATCCTTTGTGGTTGGAGGGGGGGTTGGAGTCACCCAAACCAGAGTGCCCAGGGCTCCAAGCATGCACCTCCTTGCTCAGGTTTAGTGTGCCTCCTCACAATCCAAAGAAGGTTTGGTAGTTTAAAGTGAGCTGTCCAACTTGAGAAAGGGTTTCTTCATTTCTGGTGGCCTTCCATTCCAGAGTTCTCTTGTTTATTTGTCTCTTCTATCTTGTCTTCCTTCGCAGTTGAGCAGTGATGAGAAAGCCCTGGAGAGCTGCCTGAGCCTCGGGGGTCACAGAGCCCCAGTGGTGACAGTAGACTGGTGCACAGCCATGGACTGTGGGACTTGCCTTACTGCTTCCATGGATGGCAAGATCAAGCTGACAACCCTGCTGGCTCAGAAATTCTGATGGGGCACTAAGCCAGGGAAGCATTACAGAATGCTTATGGAATCAGTATTAGCATGAGATTGAGACCGTTGACTGGGAAAGAGGAGACAGAAAGAGACTGGCAGGTTTATTACAATCAGTTGTCAGCTACCTGGGGAACCATGGGGAGCAGGAGGCCAGAAGGCTATTGGTCCTGGCTCCTCACAGACTCTGATGTGACCCTGAACTCCCATTGGACTATGGCAAATGGCTCAAGAAGACAGATTTCTGGTGACTTTTGCTCTGGCTCCTGTGGACCTTGACAGTATTTTGTGTACAGACAGTTCTTGCTTTTAAGTGGACCTTTCCGCAAACCTCTACATAAAGTGATTTTTACATAATGCAGATTTGCCCTTGGATGTGGGGAAGGGAGACGAGCAGGAAGGGGGCTGAGCACCTGTGGAGGGAGGGGGCCAGCAGTCAGTTCAAAGACAGATGGGGTCCAGAGACAGAGAAATGAGAGCAAGAGGAGGAACATGCAGGGGCCAAGCCCAGCAAGAGGAAGAACATTTGCGGGGCAGACAAATGGGGTCTGGACATGCACATAGACAGGAGAGGATAGGTGACATGCGGGAGCCAGAACTGGACAAAAGGCAGACACACATGGGACACATGGGTGGTTGGAGCATGGGAAAGATCTATCTTGGTGCCAGATGTGGCAGTGGTGGTCTCTCTGTGTATCTGTTCTGCTTCACTTGGGAGGATTGAGTTGTTTTTTGGAAGGGTGAGTAGGGCGGGGCCTTGAGGTGGAAGACCAGAGCTTGGAGCCAAGTAGCAGGAGCAGAGAGAACATAGTACTGTACAGTCAAGTTAACACAGGTGTTTTTTTGGGAATGTGGATTTCTTTCAAAATTCTTCATGTAAGATAAATATGCATAATGTAAATTTATGTAAAGCAAGAACTGTCTGTATATTTACACATTTCTTTTCTCCCTTAAAAGAATATTATTTTCACTGTGGTGTCTTTCTGTAGAAGTAGTCACATAAAAGAAGCTGCTTCTGTAACTTTCAGGTGACACTTGGTTGTGATCCTTTTACATTATTCAGAAAGCAGAAGCACTGGGAGCTTAACTGTCTCCTTATCTTCTCAGATAGAAGGATTAAGATGAAGTATGGTAGTGCGGTATAGTGGATAGTGCTGGATGTGAAATCAACAGGATGATAGTTCAGTCCTGCCTCTGATGGTTGTGAAAGAAGCCAGGTTTCTTGTTGCCCAGGTGCTGGGACTATAACTAACTAGTTCAACTACTAATGAGCATTAAGCAGGTCTGATACATGTCTCTGATACACATCTCTGAATTGTCTTCCTTAGGCAGGCTCCTAGTCCCTTCATATGCTAAAGGTAGAAAACAGTTCTCTCCTCTTCCATAGCCTGTGGGCAGTGGGAAATAGCTCATTGGTACTGTTGTCATAGCCGTTTCAGTGAAAAGCGCAGTTAGCAGGTCTGGAACTTATATAGATAGCTGTTGAAATAAAAATGATAATAGTATCTATAAAATGTTAAGGTTTGCACAGCACTTTAAATATTTAGTGTTCTCATTTATTCCTTATAAAGACCCTGTGAAGGTAGGTGCTATTGTTTTCTCTGTTTTAAAGATGAGGAAGCAGACCAAGAGAGGTCAAATAACTTAGACTAGGGTCACACAGCTGGTAATGTCTGAGGCTGTATTTAAACTCAGATCTTCTTGACGCCAAGTCCAGAGCTTTCTGCTCTCTACCTAGTATTGCCTTTGAAATTGACTCATTAAAGGGATCAGCTGGAAGATGATGGTTATTGAAGCTGATGAGGTATAAGCATAAATTAATACCCATTCATCCTGTCTCTCCACTGCCAGAGGCTGGGCTGGTTCTAACTATGTTCTGGGGCTGTAGTTCTAGAGGATGCTATCATCAGGTTTCATTGCCTCTTAGTTTTCCATGCTCTTAGGGCTACTAGGAAGTTAGGTAACAAATCTAGTGCTTTGTTCTGCTTGGGAATAAGGAAAAATGGAAAGAACGGAAATACATACTGAACCTGCATTTGAGCAAGCTTGAATATGAAGTGTAGTGGCAGATTCCATTTACTGCATATTAGTGGGATATTCCATTTACTAGACTGTTGCCCATGCCCCTCTTGAGAATACATTCTCTTGTCTTCTTCTTGAAGGACATGTTCATATCATACTCTTTGTTGTTTTTCTCCAGTACACATAATTCTGATCCTTCCTCTACCCTAAGTGTAGGAAAATCAGGGGAAAATATTTTCTTTCTGTATTTTTTTTCCTCATCCCCTCTGTTGAAATGGTAGTCATGATTTTTCTCAATTTTTGTTAATGCCACCACCACTCTCCTAGTTTTTTTTTTTTTGTATTTGCACAAGAAATCTTTATTGAGTTGAAGTAATTAAACATAGCTAAATAAGATCAAGGTCTAGGAAGTGCTTACAGAGACAGTTTAAGTTACCAGAGAACATGCCTTGATATAGTCCTTGAGGAAGACTCAGGTTGCTGTCCAATAAACAGCAAATCTGTCCTGATAGGAAATGCCAGGGCAGTTACGATGCTGAGGCTGTACTGGGCTAGGGAAGAAGAAGGGAAATAGAGAAAGGCACATAGTTACCCCTGTCATGATTGTCCCTCCCCTCTCTATCCCCATCCCCTTCTTCACCATAGGAAAACAGGCTTTAAAATGGACATCTGGCTTGAGGGAGAGGAGAGGGGGTAATGGACCCCTAGTGTCTAACAGCAGCTTCCACAAGATCAGGCTGTCCCAAAGAAGAGGAATGAGTCATTGAAATGAATCAGGCTCTGACCATATGTTGGCTGGTGGCTTCAACAAAGAACTTGAACTCTGGATCTAATGTGGGATCTGTTATCTCAAAGTACAATATTGGTATTCTACTGCTAGCCACAGCAAGACTTCTTGGGTTGGTGGACCTGGATGATATTCTCTCTCACAGTATCTTCTTGTTCTTTGAGTGTTAGGTCTCTGATACCTCACGTGGGGAGGAGACTCCTAAAGAGGGTCGTTGATACTCCATGTGAGATGGACGGGTTGAGCCGATCCTCAGCTAACAGGAGTTCACTTGATCACCTGGGGGCAGAATGCAAAGGCTGCACCTTCTTACAGTAAGCAGGATAATCTCTCCACCTTCAGGGTGAGACACATTGGTTAGCTGTGTCCTTAGGGGAGGGGCCCTAAGGGGCCCTGGAGAAAGGACTTAAATAGAGGCTACTCGGAGACAGGGCAGGGAGCCAGGCCAGTCCAGTCCAGTCCAGCCACACTAAGATAGAGGATGAACTCTCAATAAAAGCTAGAAGCAAGTCCTGTGTCCTGAGTTTTTCTGTGCAGCTGTTTCTCCCGGAGTGGAAGGGAGCCGGGGACACCTGAGGCCTGTTGAGGTGGGTATAGGTAAGCCCTATACATCCTGACCCAAAAAGATAACCCTCACCTGAATAAAAAACCAGTAACATTTGAGGATCCTGCTCAGGTGAAGCATTGATTCTTTGACATTATAGTCCGAATATGCACTGCATTCATAGAAGATCAAATCGTTCTCCTTGGCAAGACATTCTCCATATCTCTGGGGGATTTATCTCTTTCATTGTCAATCTTATTGCCCAGAAGGAGGATGGGAATTTTCTCTCCTGCAGCTTTCTCAACACTTGTCAGCCACTGGTGGATGGACATGAACGTCTGCTTGGCTGTGATGTCGTACATCACAATGACACCATCTGCCTTGCGGAAAAACTGCTTGGTGATGCAGTGATACCTCTCCTGTCCAACTGTGTCCCACAGCTGCAAGGCAACTTGGGATTTGCCAATTTTCACTGTCTTCACTTGGTAGTCTAGCCCAACAGTGGCTGCCTTGCCTGGGGCAAAGCAGTCCTTACAAAACCTCCTCAGAAACGATGTCTTCCCCATGCCAGAACTGCCCACAAGTACAATCTTGAAAAGTTGATCTGGGGAATTGGAATTGGAAGAGATTTTTCCCTGCAAACACATGTCCCGTTCATCCCATAGGTGCTTGTTCTTTTCCCTTAAGAAATCTAGCTGTTTCAAAAGTCCTGTCTTTTCTCTCTGGAATTTTTCTGTCACCCCGTATACTTCCATCTCCTCCTCTTGCAGCTGGCAGCACTCTTTCTGTAGACTCCAGCTGCAGCTGAGCCTGCTGGAGCTCACTCAATGTCTGTTCCAATTCCTTGGCCAGTTCCTGGTTGCTGAGTTTGTTTAGTGTTCTCTGCTTTTGTTTCATGCGTGTCATTGGTTGAGAGCCATGAACTGACCTTCCAGCTGTTTTTGCTTCTAGACAAGCTGCTCCAGGTCCTGTTCCTTTGATACCAGTTTTTCCTCCAGCTTCTGACTCTGGCACTGAAATCTCTTCACCTCCTTTAAGATACACTGTTCCTTCTCATTTTCTATCTGCTGTTCCATTTCCTCATAGAGATGCCGAACTTCATCATATGTGGCAATTTTCTTTTTCAGTTCATCCTTCTTGTGGGCTTCCTGGAGCTGGCAGAATATTCTAGAGAGAAACTCTTCAAAGTTGAACAGCAAGTGAGGCTCATGCTTCTTTAACTGCTCCCAAAGTTGTTTAACATGACTTTCATCTTCTAAAATTTTCTGTGCTCCAAGTTTATCCATCAGTATGTGGAAGGTCTTCCTCATCTTCATCCTTGTTGTCAGTCACCTCTTCACACCTGGACTGATAGATTTTCTCCTCCTGGGGCAGGACCCTCTGTTCATCCAAGTTATACTTATCTTGGCTAAAGAAGAAGTGACTGAATCCAGTGGTGAACTCCTCGAGTCAGGAAGCCATTGCCATCAGAATCAAGGCTATCAAACATGTCCCCCAGATCCTCCAAGCTGAGAGGCAATTCATAGTGAAGCCGCTGCATGTCCCTTTTGGCGATGAAGCCTTTGCCCTCTGTGTCACGGATCTGGAAAAACTCTTGAGCTTTATTCAACATGTCTAGCTGGTCTGAGTCTTGTCCTCTTGCCCCCCTCCACTGTGCATCTTTCAAGAATTTGGGATTGGCCTCATTCCCTTTAAGCGCCAGCCTGGCCTTCCCCAATCCTTGAGCCACTCTCTTTTCAGGAGCAGCCATTTTATCACTTCACCATTCAAGATCCAGCTCTGCCCCTGAACCTGGAGATTCCTCTCCACTCCACTCACGGCTCCTCTTCTGGGCTTCTCTCCACCCTCCTAGTCTTAAAACTTAGGTGTTTCTTTTGATTGTTCTTCACCATCCACGCCTAAACAACTTGCCAATTTCTTTTCATTTTTCCTTGATAGTATCTCTTGAGTCTTTCTCCTTCCATTGAAAAAAAATCCCATTTAAAACATAACATGGTGGGTAGAGTGTTAGCCTTGGAGTCCGGAGGACATAGGAAATCTTGCCTCTGATGAATGTTATCTAGGTTGAGTTACTTAACTCTCAAGTCACAAGCCGCTTGTTAACCCTTCCCTATCAAGTTATTGACAGGTTGTAAATGTCTATGGGTGTTCCACTGACAAACCACAGATTCTTCAGGCATCTCAGCATGTGGATGTGCCATCTTGAAAATAATAGGGTCACACGTTCCCATTCTATGACTCCCCTTTAGATTAACCCCTCTGGTCACACCAACTGTGTAAGTAGCCTGGTTCAGACTCTCAATCCATCACCTTCTTCCTGTTTTATAACCTTATGCTTGGACTTCCCAGCCATAGTTTCCCCAATTTCCAATCTACGCTATACACTGCTCATTCACGTCTTTATGGGGCTTACTGCTCTGCCCTACAACCTTTGGAACTTCCCATTACCTACTTAATATAGTATATACTCCTTCAATACTGACCTTCAAGGCTCTCTTTACAGTCTGACATTAAAAGCCACGTTTTCCAGGCAGCTGAACTGTGCTCATTTTCCATTCTTGTTCTTCACTCTGCTGTCCCACCCTCTCTTCAAGAACCAGTGTTGCCTGCCTCATGAAACCTTCCTTCTTGGATTCTCCCACTAACTTCCTTCAAATATCTTGTGGCACTTTTTATTTTTTACACTGGGAGAGGGACCTCTGTGCACTTCACAATTCTGCCTTGTATTACAGTCATTAGTGTACTCACCTTAACTCCCTTTCCACTCTCCCCTTATTAAATGTGTAAGCTCCTTTCCAGCAAGGGCTACATTGTTTTTCATGTTTGTATCTCAGTGCCTTGCACTTAGTAAAACCTTAATAAACAAATATGTTTGTTGAATTGTGTGACTGATACCTATCAGTGGCTTCACAGGGCACTGAAGGGTGGCAGGTAAGCTAAGTGTATTAAAATTCTTTGCCTCACCTAAGAAGCTTAATCTCGAGGTGAGTTTTGTGTTCTGGTTCAATGAGAAACAAAAATGCTTTATTTGGCCAACACAAAGCCCCATTTAGATCCACAAATGCCAAGAATTGCTTCACTTCCTTGGGGGTATTGTTTTGTTTTAGAAGTCATTAGAAAGCAGTTCCCTCTCCCTCCCCTCTCTCTCCCTACACCTCCAGCTGAGTGGTGTAGTGGATAGAGCACTAGGCTTGGAGTCAGGATGACTTGCTGGATTTAAGTGAGGGAGGGCTGTGCAAAGTCACCAGCCTCACCCCTTCCTCTGGAGCCATCTGGGTCCAGTGGCAAGATAGAGATCGGGAAGACTGGAGATTTGGACATTTTTTCAACCTAATTTTTCTATAGCAGAGAATAGAAAGTAATATGCTTTTTAAATTTTAAGTGTAGCACTATTGACTAAATGTTAGAAAATACTTTAAAGTTAGATTTTTGTAGGGCATTTTGTGGTTGTATTTCTAAGGTTTCCTATGGTTTTTGCTTCTGTTTTAAAAAAATCTTTCTTGAGTAAAGGAATAAGAAACCCCTGAATTCTGATATTTATTATTCAGCCAGTGTTGACTGAATATCTCCTATGTTCAGTTATTGAATGCTGATAGTGGTAGAAAGGATATAAAAATGAATACAGTGGCAATCAACATTTTTTTAGGAAAAGATACAAATACATGTAGTACAAGTTAGTATTTTTTAGTGTGGTATAAGGGGTATTTGTAGTTCATTTTCAGCAGTGTCTTACTCTGACCCCATTTGGGGTTTTCTTGGCACATAACTGGAGTGGTTTGCCACTTCCTTCTCCAAGTGACTTTACAGATGAGGAAACAGAGGCAAACAAGTGACTTGCCTAGGGTCACACAGCTAGTATGTATCTGAGGCTGGATTTTAACTGGTCTTAACTGTCTCCAGACCCAGCCACATCTAGCTGGCCCAAGGAGTATAAGCAGTGTTAAAGGATTTTAGAAGAGACTGTAATGGCTAGGGATTGTTTCAGTGAACTCTGAGCTGGACACGGAGAGGTGAGTGGGATTTTGATAGAGTGATTGGGTTGGATAGAAATTCCATATAGTGGGAGTGGCATGAGTAAAGGCAGGAAAGTGTGATGAAAATTTTGAGAATTTACTGGAACAGAAGCGTCATAAATGCTCATAGTGGGAGTCAACTATAAGGTAAATTGAGTCCACATCTTGGGATGTCTTGCATACCACATTGAAGAGTTTCGATCTTTATTTGGTAGGCAACGTTTAGCAAACCACCGAAGGTTTCTGAGGGGAGTGACAGCCAAAAGAAAAGTACCTTTGAGACCCTAAGGCTAAGCCATCTCGGTTGCCGCAAGATCCTTGCTTCTCTTATGACCACGGGTTATATAGATTTGCAAGACGGTTGTCTATTGTTAGTGTGTGGCCTCGTATGGGGGTTGTGGCATGCAGTTGGCTGCACCCTGCGGGATTACAACCAGTGATCCCAATGTGTGAGTACCGTGACTATGGGAGAGATGCCCCTGCCCTCCACCCCACACTACTCTTTCTCTGTCACTCCTAAGCGCCTTTCTAGCACGTTACCGCTTGTAAACTTTTGCTTTTTTCTAATTTTCCCCACCTTTTGGGGGGAGTGGGGGGATGGAGGGAGTGTGCCGGAATAGACTCAGACCACACTAACCAGGCCGGTCACGCGCCCTTTTCCAGCCTCCAGGTAGAGAACAGATGGCCTTCCTTTCGGAGAGACAACCCGTTTTTTAGAATAATAGTAGGGTCTCATTTTTAGTTGGATGTATGGAGTTGTTTTGGGGGAGATGGATTTTTATGGGGATCTTTAAAAACAGCAAAAGGTCTTCGCGGGCTTTTCTGCCCTCTTCTTCCAGCGCGGAGGTAAAGCCCTTGCTTTCTACCCCAAGACTGCCCTATGCGCAGCCCTCCAATGGGAGGCGGGGTGGTGTGGGGCCCCGACGCTCAGAGCGGACCGGGGCTGCCCGACCACGGGCAAATGGAAGTGGGAATACTTAGCACAATACCAATACGACCCGACAGAGAAAAGGTGACTAGGTCGTTCTTTAAGTCAGCCTGCGGCCCGATATGATCCACAGACGTCTATTTGCATTTAGCACCACCAGTGTGGAGAAAGGCGAGTCCCCAACTTTAGACCTCGTCTGGCGTAGGAGCCTCCGAAGCGTTAACAGAGGCTAAGGCTAACTCTAGGCGGAAGGCCCGCCCCTTCACCCTCTTTTCGCTGGTGAGGAAGCCCAGGGAGGGGGGAAGTGGGTGTGGCTTCCAGAAGCCGGCGGCGTGGATGGAAGGAGGGAGCCTGTGGAAGCCGCGCGGCCTCGTGCCTGCCGGCAGGGGGCGCGCCGTCCTCAGCGTCCGGAAGCTGCGGCCGCTCGCCCCTCGGGGCGGAGCCGGCACCTAGAGCCTGTACTTGCAGAAGATTTGAGCGGGGACTCCAAACCCGTGAAGGTAATGGAGAGCGGGAGCGGGTGCGGGGCCTGGGCCAGGCTGAGGCCCAGAGGAGCAAGGGGAAGTGTCGGGAGGGGCCCAGGCCTCGCCCGCCCCGGCCTCGGGGGAGGGGCAGAAGAGACAGGAGAAGTCCTGGAAGGCCGCGTAGGTGCCGCCGTCTGGGCCGGCCGGCGCGAGGTCGGGGCGGGAGGCCTGGCTCTGTAGGTGACCCCGGCAAGGCCCTTAGCCCTTCCTCTATTAACTCCTCGGGGCGCACAGGCGGCCCCCAAACCCTGAGGAAGGGTGCTGGGCCAGACGGCCTCCGCGCCTTTCCGGGGCCCGGTGACAGAGGGGCTGAAGGAAAAGCCGCCTCCTCCTGCCTTACAGGTCCCGGGTTCAGAGCCCACTCGCGACCTTGGGAGAGCGCCCCTTGCCTTCCCGAGCCCATGTCCCGCTCTTTAAAATTCTCAGGGCCGGAGTAGATGGACGGCCGCCCGAGGCCCCCGACCTTAAGGGGGGAGATGAAGCCGTGTGGAGCCTTGCTAGAGAGCCCCGTTACCCGGCCCGGGTGGTCTGTGTGCGATCCTGGGAGCACGGGGTGCGTGTGCTCTCGGGGCTGACCGCTGACGGACGAGTAGGGCCTAGCGTGTGGCCCACGCGTGGAACTAGAATCAGGTGGAGGCAAGGACCCCAGAGCGAAGTCAGCCAGCATTGATTAGGCGCCTGCTGGGTTCAACGCTGGGCAAAAACACCGTGCCAGCCCCTCTTCTAGCTCGATGTGCAAATCACCTCGTGCATACAACATACAAGCCCTGACACCTCATGGCCCCATTTGAGGTTCTCTTGGCAGAGATTCAGGAGTGGTTTGCCATTTCCTTCTCCAGTCCATTTTACAGATGAGGGAACTGAGGCAGACAGGGTTAAGTGACTTTTCCAGGATCACACAGCTAGTGCCAGAGGCAGGATTTAAATTCGGTCCTTGGCACTCCAGGCCCAGCATTCCATCGGCTGTGCCGCCTTAGCTGCCTTTGCTTACATTCAAGGTAATCTCAGAGAGAGGTTGTGGAGGAGGGCTAGGTGTCAAGAGGCCAGGGATGGGAGAAGACCTACAGAAAGTAGGAGTTGAATTGAGACTTAAAGAAAGCCAGGGAAACCTTTGGGAGATGGAAGTGAGGAGTGAGAAAGTTCCAGGCTTGGCAGAGAGGCCCTGCGAAGGGAGGGAACTGGGAGGTGGAGGTTAGAATTCAGTTGAGCAAACTTACTGTGTGTTAAGAGCATTTTACTAGGATTAAGGAGGCTAGGATTTCCTACATTCTTAGGACTAGGCCTTAGTCTTAAAAGATCTATGGGAAGAGATTAAGTTCAGTCAACATTTACAATGCTCATGCTAACTGGGGAGGGTGGAGAGAAAGTTTGGAGAAGGCACCATCCTTGCTCTTGAGCTACTGGTATAGTAGGGGCATAAACAGCTAATAGACAATAGGATATGATACAGTCTTTTTAGGGAGAAGAGTGAACATAGGAGTGCAGGTAAGAATGCTATGTATAATCAATAGACCAGTTTGGCTAGATCTAGTATCTATAGGCTTTTTTTTTAAAAGACATAAATCTGATGTGTTGAGGTAAACTAGAAGGAACCAGGAGAGAGAGAGAAAAGGAAGATACAAGAAAAGGAATGATTGATGGAGCCTAGTCTCAGCCAACAGATGGGATCACTGAATCTTACACACAGGGCCTTCACATGGATATAGGACTGTAACAATAGCAAAATAAGCCCAAATGAAATCTCTTCCATGAAGGCATCCTTGACACCCTGAGCCAAAAATGATCTTTGAACTCTCTTGTCAGTTTGCTTTATATATTATGGTGCTTCTTTTACTTGGAAGCATTGTTAGTCAAGATGACAAGCATTTGGGGGGCGGAGCCAAGATGGCGGTGTAGAAGCAGCAAGGTCCCGCAGCTCCCACGCTGCCACCCTAAACACCCAGAAAATACGAGCCCAGACAAAGTCTAGGAAAGTCTAGGACTCTCAGACTCACACAAATCCAGAGAACACACCTCTCGCTGAAGGCAGCTCGGCAGCAGGGGCTCAGCGTGGCCGCCGGAGCAGAGGCTGGAACAGCCGGAAGCCCGAGACCGCGGCCAGGCCTGGGACGGTGGGAAGGAGCTGAGCCGAGCCCAGCAGCCAGCATGCAGAGGTTCTACAGCCTCCAGCACCCTCACATCTGCCAAGGCGTGAGGCGCAGCTTGCACCGCAGAGGAGCAGAGAACAGCCGCCAGGCAAGGCCTCAGGGCGGCCACGATGAGCAGCGGAGCCTCCCAAGCCCCACGTGAGTCTGCTTCAAAGAAAATCTAAAGCACTGGCCTGAGCGGAGCTCCTGAGGGGAGCTTCTGTCAGAGACAGTTAGTGAAAGCTGAAACTTTGAAACTTAATTGGGTGGGTAAAGCAGTTCAGCCATTCTACCCCCCCGGGGCAAGGAAGCAGTGGGGGAGGGCAACTACTGGAACCAGCAGCAGTGGCCCACACCAGGCTGCTTCAGAGCCTCTGGCCTGCACACTCTGTAGGGGGGCTGAATCGATTGATCGGGCTAAGTGTTCTTGTGTTGAGTGGCCTGGATCCAGATCGTGGTCTTGGGTGGTGGTCCTGGGGTGCACTTTCAGCAAGCCAAAGCTGGGGGGACTTGCAACACCCCCCTAATAGCTCTGGCAGTTGGGAAAACCCCAGCGATTTGGAAGCAGAGTTTCACAGACCTAAAAAAACCAACTAATTATTTGGCCAACATGAGAAAGAGGAAGCAAAATAAAAACACCAATAAAACTCTAGAATCCTTTTTTATGGATAAAAAGGGTCAAAGCATGGAAGGGGAGGAAGAGAGCCCAGAAACCAGAACTCCCACACCAGATGCTTCCAAGACAATTGAAGAATGCCTAGAAGCTATATATCAACTGAAAAAGGACTTTGAAAACCAAATGAGAGAAGTGGAGGAAAAATTGGAAAGAGAAATGAGAATGATGAGAGAAAGTCATGAAAAGAGAGTCAACAACCTGACTGAAGAAAACAATTCCTTAAAGAGCAAATTGGCTCAGCTGGCAAAGGAGGCCCAGAAAGCCAATGAGGAGAAAAATCCCTT
>CM053597.1:87609718-87625337 GCA_028646575.1 Pseudocheirus occidentalis
TGCAACAGCCGCCTCCCGCTGCCTCCTTGCCCTGGGAGCAGTTTGGCCGGACCCGCTCTTCTCCTCCCCAGTTAGCAAAATCCACTGACCTTTCTCTTAGCCTTTTTGTCTTCTGGCCTGATAAATGTGGTAACTGTGCCTCCAGTGCAGCCGATCTGCTCTCCTGCAGCCGCGGTTCCCAGCCCGATGCCCCAGGTCCTGAGCCGGCCGGGGTTTCAGCCGTGGGTCCCAGACTGCTGTGAAGAGCCCCGCCTGCTGCGCTGCCTGTAGTGCTGTCTTGTGGAGAGTTTTGGAGCTTGAAAATCTGTTTAGCGTCCCATTTTATGAGATTTTTAGCGTGTTTGTGTGGGAGCTGTGGTGCTTTGCTGCTTCTACGCCGCCATCTTGGCTCCGCCCCCACACACATATATTTTTAACATTTTAATATAGAACTTTAAATTCTAGATTCTTTCCTGAACTCCCTTGTCACCCACCCCCACTGGAAGGACAAGCAATTCAATATAGGCTGTACATGTATAATCACGCAGAATATCTCCACAGTGGACATATTGTGAGAGATTAATTATATGTCCCTCCTTCCTATTGTGCCCCTCTCTGTTCTGTTCTCTACCCTGTCCCTTTACAGAAGTGTGTACTTCTAGCAACCCTCCCCCATACCCTGCCCTCCCCTTCATCACCCCACATCTTGTCCCCATTCCCCCTACTTTTCTTTGTGGTAAGATACTCAATTTAAAGTTTATGTCATTCCTTCCCTAAGCCAAATTCAATGAGAGTAAGGTTGACCCTTTCCCTTTTGCCTTCCTGTTCTTCCCTTCCATTGTAACAGTTATCCCTAGCCTCTTCTACATGAGATGATTAACCCCGTTCTGTCTCTCCCTGTCTCCTCTCATTCTAATCCTCTCCCACCTCAGAATTTCATCTTTTAAAATATCAACCCTTCCTATTCAATTGATCCTCTGCCCTCTATGTACACATTTATACACATATTCAGGTATGTATCCACATGCATATATAAACCCTCCTATATAGACATATATATATATGCACATATGTATATGTATATGTGTATGTATATATACATTTGTGTTCCCTTCACCTCTCCTCATATTGAGAAAAGTTTAATAAGTTACAATTACAGTTTTTCCATGTTGGCCTGTAAATAGTTAAACTTTGATAAGTTCCTTATGATTTCTTTTCCATGTTTACCTTCTCATGCTTCTTGAGTTCAAGTGTCAAATTTTCTTTTCAGCTGTTTTTTTTTTCATCAAGAATGTTTGAAAGTCCTCCACTTCCCTGATGACCATGTTTTCCCCTGGAACATTATACTCAGTTTTGCTGGGTAGGTGATTCTTGGTTTTAATCCTAGCTTCCTTGATCTCTGGAATATCATATTCCAGGCCCTTTGATCTGTCAGTGTAGAAGCTGCCATATCCTGGATTATCCTAATTGTGTTTCACAAATTGTTTCTTCTTGGCAGCCTGTAATATTTTCTCCTTGATCTGGGGACTCTGGAACCTGGCTATAACATTTCTAGGAGTTTTCTTTTGGGGATCTTTTTCAAGAGGTGATCGATGAATTCTTTCAAGTTCTATTTTGCCCTCTGGTTCTAAAATATCAAGGCAATTTTCCTTGAGAATTTCTTGAAGGATGCTTTCTAAGTTCTTTTTTTGATCATGGATTTCAGGTAGTCCAATAATTTTTAAATTGTCTCTCCTGGATATATTTTCCAGATCAGTGGTTTTTTTCAAGGAGATATTTCACATTGCCTTCTATTTTTTCATTTGTTTGGATCTGTTCAATAGTATCTTTATTTCTCACAACGTCACTTGCTTCCATTTGCTCTACTCTAATTCTGAAGGAATTATTCTTCTCAGTGAGCTTTTCATATTATTTTTCCATCTGGCAAATTTGACTTTTTAAGGCACTCTTCTCCTCATTGGCTTTTTGGGCTTCTTTTGTCATTTGAGTTAATCTATTTTTTAAGCTGCTATTTTCTTCAGTCAGGTTGTTGACTCTCTTTTCATGATTTTCTAGCATCATTTTCATTTCTCCTCCCAATTTTTCCTCCACTTCTCTTATTTAATTTTCAGAATCCTTCTGAAGCTGATCTGTGGCTTGTAGGCAGTTTTCATGTTTCGGTTTTGGTGCAGGATTTCTGACTGTGTTGTCTTCCTCTTGTTCCATGCTTTGATCCTTTTTGTTCCCAAAAAGGATTCTAGAGTTTGATTGCTGTTCTTACTTTGCTTCCTTTGCCTGCTCATGTTGCCAGTGAATTACTTGATTTTTTAGCTCTTTGGAACTCTGCTTCCAGGGGGGAAAGCTCTGTCCCAGATTGCTAGGATTTTCACAGCTGCCAGAGCTATTGGCTGCTGCAGCCCCCACCAGCTTTGGCTCTGTAGGTTCTCAAGCTGTGAGTCATGACCCCTTTGGGGGTTGAATGACCCTTTCACAGGGGTTACAAGGGTCGCCTAAGACCATCAGAAAACACATATTTCCATTGGTCTTAGGAACTGAGACACCTATCCATCTCAAGGTGAGTCCACCCACATGTAGACACATTTACATACAAGTATTAACGGGTCTTGGCATTAGGAAGGTTGAGAACCACTGAGTTAGACACTTTAACCACACCCAAATCCTCTGCTATTATTCCTTTGAAGTGTGGATACTTTCCACATTTCTTTACAATGGCTAGATTTTGTGCGGAAGGCCTTTCCTGAAACACCCTTTCCCCCAAGAGACACTGGAACAGGAGAGACACCTACTAGTTTGCAGAGTGCGCTGTCTGAATTCCGAGGCGAAGGCCTCCAGGTTCTGTGGGGAACGGGGCATGAGGCATAAAGCATACTTCGAATCATTATTCAGGTCCACCACTGTATACGAACTTGGGGTGAGGACCCTCAGGCCATGTGGAGAGCAACGAGAGAAGCATAAGGCATTCTCCTCTTGACTAGGCTTCAGGTCCACCACACTAATGAATGATGTCCTCTGGTCAAAACCTTTCCCCACATCTTTACCATGCAAAAGGGACATAGAAAGAAAGGGGGGTTGGTATGAACAAAAAATGAATTACCATTTCAAATAAAATAGTCTAAGTAATTGTTTCATAATATCACTTAAGGAGAAAAAATAATTTTGAAACCCAAAGCTTATATCTAGGTCTTGATATTCACTCTTCTATTTTTAATTCTTAAAAAAATTAAGTCAGTATATATTCTGGGGGTTGTCATATGTAATCATGAAATGATTATGAGTCTTGGGCAAAAGTTATAGTAATTCAAAAACTTCAATGTTGTTGGTAATTATCAAAGAAAGTGCATGCAGGTAGCAATTGCTGCTGGCTAGTATTTTTCAAGTATTTTTCAGGTTGAAGTTGTTTCTTAAGAATCTGTTTATACAAATAAAATAATTTGGGGAAAAAAACAACTTCTATTACGTTAACATTTTTTGGGGGGTGGAGGATTGAATTTGGTCCTAAAGAAACCTTTCTTTTGAAAACGGTTTTTTTTTGCCTAATTCAATTTTAAAACAAAACAAAACTGATCAATGTGTATAGATACATCTTTATCATACGAGGATATACAAAGTATTATTATTTTTTCAAATAAAAATATACTGTGTTAAAACAAACAGACAAATTCAAGTTTGCTCTTTTATTCAGTTCAGGTAAGATATCCATTATATTTTGCCAGGGGGAAGCCCACAAACTAGATAGTAACTGACTCATTAGATTCAACCAGCTGTTTGTAGAGTGCATACTTTGTAAACTATATACTTTGTAAAGTACAAAGGTTTGTAGAGTACATTAGCACTTTTAGGTGTTTATATATCATGATCATCAAACATTAACTGAGTAGCCACAGACAACAAAACTTTTCAGTAGGCTTTTGGGACAGACTTTTGGTAAATGTTCCATCAAGATGGAATTGATCTTCAAAGAACTTTCAATCTAGTAGGGTGATAAACAGCCATATTTTAAAATACAAACACACACACACACACCAGTTATAGCACTAACACAAATATTTAGTTCTTAGTTGTGACACCAATCTAAAATTTATACACAATATATTAAATAAGCATATTGAGAAATGAAGGTAGGATGAATGCAGTTGTATGATGATTGGTGATTCTGGTTCTGGCATTAAAAAGATTTTTAAGCTGAATTGTAACGAATTGAATTAATATAGTATAGTATTGGGATGGGACAAGACTTCTGTGTATGAGAACCAATTTATATTTCTAGCAAAGCATTTGAAAGATCTTTTACTCTAATTTAATGAGCAATAAGATATTTTTCATGAATTGAAATGAGAATTTTTTTGATGCCTGAAATGAGACTAGGTCTTTAAAAACCTTTCATTTGATTTACCACTGCAATGTCATTTTCAAAAGTATCTAATAATGATGATAATCCTACCCATTTTCTGACTTATCACCTCTATATTCATGGTAACCCAAAGTCTGTCTATGGTCCTCTCAAATTCCATATTTTCTAACTTTCTGATACAGTACAAGTAAAAATATCTATCACTTTAAACTCCTGCTTCAACAAACTCATACTTTCATTGGTGTTGTCATTTCCTTCATTGATACATTGCAATTACCTCATCCTTAGTGAATGGTTTTCATGAGTCAGTTGTCTAACCTTCTGATGATGAGCCTATTCAGCAAGACAAGTGTCTTTTTTTGGGCTGTACCTGTAACTTTGGTAGGACATAAGTAAATCTTGTGCTCTATTTTGGCGTAACCTTTAAGAACTGAAGAATACTTCCTTAAAGAATTCCTGAAATAATAGAACTGAAGCAACTTCCTGAATTTCCTCTAAAATGGCTTCCCCTTTCTGGGTGCCATAGTTCCAACATTTCCTATTCACTCATATTCCAAACTTTAGCCATCTCTGGCTCCCCCCTATTCCTTGTCTCCTCCTACCCAGTCTGTAATTCAGTCTTATCAATTCTTCTTTCTGATATCTTGTCATTAGCTTTTCCCTTTTCATTCTTATTGCTAGCATTCTAATTCAGGCTCTTACCACTTTCCAGGTACATTATTACATCACAGCTCTTTGCCACCATTCCTTCTAATCAGCTTTTCAAATGACCACTAAATTAAACATACCTTCCTGGTCTTTTCTGTCATTATTGTCCAAATTAACAGTAGATTCCAGATAAAGTGATCTCAACGTCTTTGGTAACTACTTTACGATTTCTCCTTAATGGCTCATACCATGACCCCAGCTAGAATGTTCTAGTGAAATAATAATAGCATCTACCTCCCATATTTGTTTTGAAAAACAAATGTGATGATTGGGAAGCATTTAGTATAGCACCTTGCACACAGTATGGACTATTTAAATGTTAGTTTATTAGTCAGGTAGGGAGATTTGGTGGCCAAAAAACAACACTGATATAAAAGTCATTTAAAAAATCTTACAGAGAATAATAATGGATGATTATGAGCACCATAGCTTCATAAGGTAGAGAGCAGCAGTGAAGAGTTAACTAAGCAAAGCCATAATGAGAGTATTCAAGGGTAAAAATGGGAAAAAAAATAACAAACAGAAGAAAAATAAAAAAAGATGTGTAAGGATTTTTATAACACAATATTTTCATCATCGAGGAAACTTAAAACAACCACATTTTGGACTCTACTATTACCAGATCAAATATGTAAATCAGTAAGTTAGTCAACAGTCATTTATTAAGCCCTCACTAAGTACTGAGTAATGTGCTAAACACTGGGGATAGAGAAAGGCAAAAATAGTTTCTGCCTCCAATGACTTCATATTCTAAAAGGAGAAACAAACATAGAAATAATTATATATACAAGATGCATCTCTCAGAGGGAAAGGCATAAGCAGCTGGAGGTGGAGAGGGGAACCTGTGAAGACCTACAGAAGGAGACAAAGCATTTGACAAAGTTTCTCGAAATGCTTCATTCATTCATTCTTATTATCTTTTTGGCTAACTAAGCTAGAAGGCAGCTAGGTGGCACAGTGATAGAGGGCCAGGCCTGGAGTCAGGAAGTCTCATCTTCCTGAGTTCAGATCTGACTTCAGACACACTTACTAGCTGTGTGACCCTGGGCAAGTAACTTAACCTTGTTTGCCTCAGTTTCCTCATCTGTAAAATGTGCTGGAGAAGGAAATGGGAAACCCAAATGGGGTCATGAAGAGTCAGACATGACTGCAATGAATGAACAACAGCTAAGGTGGATTAGAGTGTAGACTAGCTAACACTCCAGTTAGGCAGAACTAGAACTGATTCAGTGCTGGGCTCTCCAAGGCTGTCACCAATAGCTCCTTGTCAGCCTGGAAAAGGATCTTAAGGAAAGTGCTCAAGGGATTGGTCCCTGGCCCTGTTCTGTTTTTAATCTTTCTGTTTCATCAGGGACTTGGATGAAGGTTAAGATGGCATGGTTATCAAATTTGCATTTTCAGTTCAATTTAACAAGTATTTATTAATTAATGAATAAACATTGAGCACTATGTGCTAAATGCTGTTGAAGTATTGGGAATACAAACACAAGAGAGAAGACAGTCTCTGCTCTCATTAAGCTTACATTCTAAAAGAGAGACATAATACACATAGGATAGTGGTGGCCAAGAAGCAGTATTTTAGTTTGGGGTGTTATAGGAATGGTAAGTGGGGCCACAGGTGAAGTAGGTTGACACTTTCCTGCCTTAACAATGATAATATTAATTATGGTGCAAGAACTGAAAAGTAGGGAGGGAAGGGCTGCAGAGCAAGGCTGAAAAGTGCCCATACAATGGAAAGAAGATGGAAAGTGAGGCATGACAGCCAACCTAGATATACTGGACTCCATGAGGCCTGAATCCCTCAGGACAGCAGGGGTCCCAGGCTGGGAATTCTGGAGCTGACCCGGTTATGTCCTTAAGGATCTTGTCAAGGCAGGGCAGCAAGGCAGCTAGCAAGATGGGCAGGGAATAAATGCATCTGTCAGGTGCTAAGCACAGTGGTAGATACTAGGGATACAAAGACAAAAATGAAAAGTCTCTCAAAAATAATAAAAAGTGAAAACAGCCCTCAAGGACCTTATCTTCTGCTGTGGTTGGGGCAAGAAAGTAACGTGTCAGTAGAAAAATAAATATTGAATATAAACAATATCAATAGAGTGTTATGATATGTACCAAATGACTGGAGGAAGCAGGAAGGTCTTGTAGGGAGAGGTAGAAGTGAAGAGGTAGGATAGCCTGGGCAGGAGAGCAGAAGCAGATAGAATGTTGTACATATGGAACACTCAGGGGCCAGTTGGCTTGGAATGTACAGCATATGGCAGGAGGATGGGAGGAAGTCATCTCTAAGATAGGCAGCTAGGTGGCCTGTGAATAGCGCGCAAGCTCTGGAGTAGGAAAAGCTTGAGTTCAAATCAGGCAAAATACTTATTAGCTGTGTGACCCTAAGCAAGTCACTTAATCCTGTTTGCCTCAATTTCTTCATCTGTAGAAAGAGCTAGAGAAGGAAATGGCAAACTACTCCAGTATCTTTTTGCCAAGAAAACAAGAATGAGGTCACAAAGAGTCAGACATGGCTGAACAACAACAAAATAAAAGATGTGTAATATAAATCTGGAAATAGAGATTGGAACCAGATTGTGAAGGACTTTAAATCCCAAACAGAAGTGTTCATCTTTTAAACTAGAGGCCAGTAGGGAGCCAATGAAGCCTTTGGAACAAGGGAGTGACATGGTGAGAACTGTGCTTCAGGAATATTCCTTTGGCAACTCTGTGGGTGATGAATCAGAGAGGGAAAGAATGATGGATATAGGGAGTCAAACTATAAGGCTACTGTAATGGTCATTCTTGTGTGAGGGATGATGAAGGTATGAATTAGGACAGTGACCTTGAGAGTTAACAGAAAAGGGTAGATGTACTTGCGTACCTGGATGACTGGAAGAATGGTAGTGCTCTCAACAGAAATATGGCTATTACAATGAAGGGTATATTTAAGGGGAAAAGTGATGGTTCCATTTTGCACATCTTGAATTTTTAGTTGCCTATATGCAGGGTTATCAAGGTGAGGATATGGGACTAGAGCTCACAAGAGAGATGAGGGCAGGATAGGGAAGAGACAGTATCTAGGAGAAGGAGGTCGACAGTAGTGATGATGCTACAAAGAGATCAAGAAGGATGATTCCTGAGAAAAGATCCCTGGAATTAGTTAACAGATCCCTAGGGATCTTAAAGTCAAGTGATGGAGTTGGAAACCAGACTGCAAAGGGATCCACAAGGGGTAGATATGAAAGTGGCGGTGATGACTTAAGGAGTGTAGACAACTTTTTCAAAAAGTTCAGTCATCAAAGTGAAGAGAATTGAGGGGATAGAGAAATGAAATGAAGAGAATTGAAGCTTTAAGGGATAGTAGGATCCAATGAAGGTTTTTTTAAGGATGGGGAGAATTTGTCATGACTGTAGGCAGCAAGGAGTCATTAGATAAAATGACTGAAAATTAGAGAGAGGGTATAACAAGCTCCCAGAGAAGGCAGAAGACTGGATTAAGAGCAAAAATAGAGTTTAGGGGCTTGAAAGAGGGAAGGACCACTTCTTCCTCTAAGACTGGAGCAAAGGAGGGAGAATAGGGGATTGAAGATATAGAATTGGTGACAACAGGAGGCCTACAATTGATGGCCTCAATTTTTTTTAGTGAAGTATAATTTAAGACCTCTGCTGAGAAGGAGGGGAAGAGTGTAGTGTAACAACAAACAAAGAAAGTTTAAGAAAAGATTTGAAGAGACACTATGAGAAGGTGTTAATCAATCAGGGAAGAGTAAAAAAAATAGTTTGTAAGAAAAGTTCCAAGTGACATTACATAACTTAAGTTTCTAGTGAACCAAATTAGCAGTTGTGGAAAATCTTGTAGTTATACACATGTAGGAGTAGAAAAGGAAATGGTGGGAGTAATCCAGGGTGGTATTTTGGAAAGAGATGAGCACCATTATGTAAAGGAAAGTAATTTTGTAAGGCTTCAGAATTCTGATTAATGCAATGACCCAGTGACCAATTAGGATCTCAGAAGAATGATGATGGAGAATGCCCCTCATATCTAGGCAGAAAGATGATGGGCTAGTGTAGAGAATGAGATTCATATCTTCAGACATGATCAATGTATTTGTTTTCCTTGACTAAACTTATTTATTATGATATATATTGCTTCTGTTGATGAAGTGGGAAGTGGGTGTAGTGAGCTGTTGGGTATTTAGGGATGCAAAAAAGAAAGGAAGAAACAAGTAAACAAAGGAGCATCAATTAAGATTTTAAAATATCCAGAACAAAGAGTTCAAAAGGGGACAAAAATCAAGATGATTTTATAACTGCCTTATTACATTTAATATACATTTAAAAACTCAAGCTGTACATAACAAAAATTCAGTCTCATATGCAAACATCTTTTTAGGTATCATTTATGTAGCAACAGTTGGATTGAAGGATACCCCTTGGAAAGTTTACTGAGGTACCCTGGATGTTTGCAGGCTGCCATATGTGGCTCACTGCTGAAGGATTTGAGTGCTTTGGGATAATAAAGCAAAACCTAGCTGGTCCCTTGGTCCTCAAACCTCACCTAAAAGTGAGGGAGGCTGAGTCAAAGGTCATTGGCTACCAAGCCAGGAGTGGACTTTAAAAAGAGTAACTCTACCCTCTAGAGCTTTCTCTTCTCTGCCCATCTGCCGAATGTGTCAGAACTGCTGAAACTTGTCCCTTGAAAGGGTGGTGGCCCCTGGCAGTATGATGTCTGGGACTACATGGCAGCTAATGCAGGGGCTCATTTATACAAGTTGAGCCTGGGCTTGTCAGATTTTTCTGCTCACTTTGTTTCCTGAGCATAGGTGACCAAATGGTGAAAACAGGAGATGGGTTATTTCCAGCCTCAGAAGGCAGCATCATAAATTGGGAAGTGTGGGGTCCCTAGGTCCCTTGGGCAAGGCTGACTGGCAGCAGGAAGAGTTTCTGCAGCAGAGAGGATGACCCCAGTGGAAGGATGAGTCTAACACCTGGCCTGGCTTGCCAAGGCAAGAACCTCGAGGGAATTATTTGGACAGTGTATAGAGATCAAATGAGGATGAAATGCTGATTCATCTACCTAAAAATGATTCATGCTTGATGTTTTAAGTATCAGTCTCCTGGGAGAGTATAGCAGGAATTCTAAGTTATGGCTGCTGCTTGTTTAACTTTTGTTAATGCATATGTATGAATCTCTTGTATAGAATAATTGTATCTTTTATGAGGAATAAATAAGTAACTGTCTTATTTACTTACATTCTACACTTTGTACCTTTCTACACTCACCTTTTGGGGAGATTCTAGACATGAGCTAAACCAAAACCTAACGTTAAGTGATTTCCCCAGGGGCTTCAAGGTGAGGGGGCCAAAAACCAAAGAGTACAAGGTAAGATGCCTGGGTCCTTTTTCCTAGAGTTCAGAATCTCCAGATCTGAACCTGGTTCATCTGAGTAGGATCCAGAACTTGAGAGCATCATTTGAGTGGAGAGGGAGAGGACCAGCACCCCAGACTCACTGGGTCTAGCAATAGTTCTATTTGTACTGTTACATTTGTGAATTGGAATGTTAATATCTGTGAATGATTATGTTCATAATGAAAAGAAAAAAACTTAAATGAAAGGAATGAAAAAACAAGTGAAGAAGGGACTTGTGGGGCATAGAATAGTGAGAAGGTCAAGATTTCAAAAGGAAACAAAGCCAGAGCAGAGGTGATGGCTTGGAAAAGCAGGCAAGCAGACAGGTGACAAAATCAAGATTCAAATGTTGGCACAAGTTAAAATTGTGAAATTAAAGAGATAAGCATCAAGTCATAAATAGGGTTTCCAAAAACTTGAGCACAATAATAAGATGGGGAAGACATAGCTAGATAGGGTCATAGTTCTGAAGTTGAAAGGGATTTCTCAGAGGCCTTTTAGTCCAACCCTTTTATTTTCAAATGAGGAAACTGAAGCCTAGGAAGGGTGAATGACTTACCCAAGGTCACCTAGTCAGTCAGCAAGCATTTATTAAGGTCCTACTATGAACCAGGTACTATGGTAAGTGCTAGGGGTACAAAGAAATAGAAAAGACAGCTCATGCTCTCAAAAAAACTCCACAATTTAATGGGGAGAGACAACATGCAAACAACTATGAACAAACAAGCTATATAAAGGATAAACAATCAGCAGAGGGAAAGCACTAGAATTGAGATGGAATGGGAAAAACTTTCTGTAGAAAGTAAGGTTCTAGCTGGGACTTGAGGAAAGCCAGGTGGTGGAGATGAGGAAGAAGAACATTCCAGGCATGGGGGGGCCAGCCAGAGAAGATGCTCAGAGCCGAGAGTTGCAATGTCTTGTTCAATGACCACCAAGGGAGACCGTGTCACTGGACCAAAGAGAACATGTGGGATGGAGTGGGGGAGAGGGTTGGTGAAGCGTGAGAAACCCATAAATGGGGGAGGGAGCTAGGATTTGTAGGGCTTTGAAGCCAGAGCATTTCATACTTAATTTTGGAAGTGACTGGGAGCCACTGGAATTTATTGCATAGAGGGCAACATGGTTGGACTTGTGCTTAAGGAAAGTAGCTTTGGTGGTTGAATGCAGGATAGAGTGCAGTAGGGAGAGACTTGAGGCAGGCCGACCCATCATCAGGCTATTGTTAAAGTCCAAGGGAGAGGAGATGGAGGCATATTTGAGTTGTTGAAAAGGTGAAATGGATAAGCCTACCTACCCGAACTAGTGATGCTTGGGGGTGTGAGCTCAGAGTGAGTACTACAAAGGTCATTCAGCATCACTCCAGTCTAACCAGCCCAGAACCCTGCCTTACCCATACGAACTCGCCTAGGAAATGCTGAAGAATAGGAAGGCTAGTGAGAGAAATTGTGGGCTTGCCTCACTAGCCATTTTTACCTTTAACACCCTCTGGTAGAGATAAGGAAAGAAAAAAAAGAGAAGAGGCAATGTGGTACAGTGGAAAGAAACCTGAATTTAGAGTCAGAAGATCTGGGATGAAATTCCACTTGTACTACTCATTACTGTATTATTTATTATACAAATCCATTTCTACAGTTTATTACCTGTGTAATTTTAATCAAGTCATTTAATCTCTCTGGACCTCAGTTTCCTTGTCTATAAAGTGATGGAGATTAGACTTCTTATCGTTCAGTCATTTTTCAGTTATCCTACTCTTTGTAACCCTATTTGGGGTTTTCTTGCCAAAGATACTCATGAAAAAACAAGTGAAGAAGGGAGTTGTGGGGGCGTAGAATAGTGAGAAGGTCAAGATTTCAAAAGGAAACAAAGCCAGAGCAGTGGTGATGGTTTGGAAAAGCAGGCAAGCAGACAGGTGACAGAATCAAGATTCAAATGTTGGCACAAGTTAAAAGTGGTTTGCCATTTCCTTCTCCACTTCATTCTACAGACAGGGAAACTGAGGCAAACAGGGTTAAATGACTTGCCCAGGATCAAAGAGCTAGTGTGTCTGAGGCCAAATTTGAATTCAGGTTTTCCTGACTCCAGGCCTGGCATTATATCCATTGTGGAACCTATGGGCTCCTGGAGGTTGGACTAGATGACCTCTAAAGTCCCTTTCAGTTCTGAATCTATGATACTAAGATCTTATCATTTATGCCCTTTTCTGGGACTTTTCCTGGGAAAAATTCTATAACAGATTATTAAAGAGATGGCTGGCAAACATCTAGAAATGAAATAGTAATTACAGGCAGCCAGCACAAAGTGACAAGTCAAGTCAAACACACACACACACACATATATACACACACATGTGTATTCATGTGTGTGTATATATACATACATTTGTGTGTATATGTGCATATAAACACATACACACCCTTTTTTTGGACAGGATCATTCAGCTAGTGGAGAAGGGAAATGCTGTGGATGTAGTTTGCCTAGATTTTAGTAAAGCTTTTAATAAAATATCTCATAATATTTCTGTGAAGCTGGAGAGAAATGGATTCAACAAGAATATGATTAGATGGATTCAGAAATGGCTACATGGCCAAATTCAGAAAGTAGTTGCCAATAATTCAATGGCAGTGTGGCAAGAAGATCCCAATGTAGTGCCCCCCTTGGGATCTGTGCTTGGCTTTGTGCTTTTAACCATTTTTTAAAGCCATAACTTGTGTAAAGACATAGATGGAATGTTCATCAAATTTTCAGATGGCAGAAAGCTGGAAGGGATAATTGGCACACTGGATGACAGTCAAGGTCCAAATGGATATTGAAGGGCTAGAGCATTGGGTAACATATAATAAGTCAGTCAGTCAAATGAAATTCAATAAGGGTAAATACAGTCTTACACTTGGCTACAAAAAATGATTTTATAAGCATGAGTCAGGGAAACATGGATAGAAAAAGGATGTAGGGGGGGCTTTAGTATATTTCAAGATGAGCCAGCAGTGTGATGAGGTCATCTAAAAAGCTAATGCTGCATTAAGAAGAGCACACAGCTTTCAGGAATAGGGAATTGAGAGTCTTACTGAACTCTGCCTTGGTCAGATATCATCTGGAACATTGTGTAGGTCTCTGGGATCTATAGTTTAAGAAGGATATTGATAGGCTGGAGAATGTCCAGAGGATGGTGAAAAGCCTTGAATTCATGTCGTATAAAAATAGGTTCCAAGAACTGGGCATGTTGAGGTGGAGAAGAGAAGACCCAGGGGAAACATGAGAGATGTCTTCAAGTTTTTGAAGGGCTGTCATAAGGAAGGATTAGTCTTGTTCTTCTGTATCCTCAGGTTGAACTGGGTATAACATGGGTAGAAATTGCTAAGAAGCCAATTTAAATTTTGTATCAGGAAAAATCTTTTAACAAATAGTGCTGCTCCAAAGTGGAATTGGCTGTCAAGAGAGGGAATGAGTTGCCTCTCCTTGGAGGTCTCCAAGTATGACCATTTGTCTACTATGCTATAGTGGATATTCCTTTTGTATTGAACTAGATGATACTGAGGTCCCTTCAAACTCTGAAATTCTGTGACTGTAATTCTGAACTTCAGGCAAGAGAACCTTATTCTCTGACCCCAAACTTAACATAGAACTATATCAGATCTAGGAAGAACCTTGGAGATCATACAATATAACCCTGTCATTTTCAGATGAAGAAGCTAAGGCCCTAAACTTAAAATCTTTGTCTCAAAATCTGAACTATAGCAAGATATTATATTAGATGACAGTCTATGAATTCAGCAGATTGTGAAAAAAAATACTTTATGTGAAAAATGATTTTAAAATATTTCCTAGTTATAATAAAGGAAACAATCTTTGAAAATAATTTTATTAAAGGATAAGAAATGAGCTTAACTCAATGAATGTAAGTATATTAAAATTGATTTTGTCAATGTAACAGTTGTGTATTCAAGCCCTCATAAGCTATATTTCAGGTTCATTTCTAATCACATTTATATTCTGATCCTCCCCTCCATTTCTACTTTCTGAATCTTCACTCCCCAGACCAACCAACTGAATTAATTCCATGACATCAGATATTAGTGGTGAAAAAGGAGAATTTACTTGAATAGAAGATCATAACAATGTATTGAACAGTAAATGCTCTCAACACCCATTTTCCAAAGCAAACCACCTCCCCAAACATATCTACCATGGAGAACTGGCCTCCACAAGGCACTGCAGGTTAGTGACTTTAGGGCAGAATGAAAATTTTGGAAGTGAAGAGTATTATAAAATGTTTTGTTGTGTCCACTCAGCACAACAACTTGGTGAATAGAACATTAAGTCCAGTTCCCGATCACCATTTCTTCCCTTTCTCTTTTTCTGGTGTTTCTGATCCTGGTTGAAACCTTCTTCCTTGGATCAGGAAACCTCAGTTTTCTCAGGTGATTCCCAGCTTGAGCTTTATCAGCAGGGAAGGGATGAAGTTTTAGAAGATCAGCCAGCATCAAATAATTAGAGTCCAGGCAGGCATCAAAGGGTGGGAGGGAAAAAGCTTTAAATGGTAGTGGAATTGAGTGTGGCACTGGGGGAATCTCCTGGATCCATAGATTTCCCCTCTCATTCCTCATTCTCCTATCCTCAGTTCTCTTTGCAAAACCTCTTGACTGTGTGACCATGAATGAATGCCTCCCTGGGATAGGATGTTCCGGCCCCTCTCCCCAGTGAATGAGTCTTTGCTGTCCCAAAGCATTGTGGACATGTGGCAGTCCTCTGAGTAGAGGCTTGGCATCCCTGTTCATTCTACCCCCAGTAAAAGTTTTTTTACCTGCAAATTACAGAGGATATACTAGGGCATTTGTAACTCAAATAATAAACATTAAAAAATTAGCACATAACAAAGTCATAGGACCATATACTTAGAGCTGGAAGGGACCTTAACAGTTATCTAGTTCAACCTTCCTCATTTTAAAGATGAGAAAATGGATAACCTCCCTATTCATATAGCTACCACTCAAGACTAGACCCTTATAAGCTCTCAGTTGAATTATTGAAATAGCCTACTAAGCAAGATGGTGGTGTAGAAGCAGCAAAGCACCACAGCTCCCACACAAACACACTAAAAAACTCAGAAAATGGGACGCTAAACAGATTTTCAAGCTCCAAAACTCTCCACAAGACAGAAAGCCCTACAGGCAGCGCAGCAGGCGGGGCT
>CM053597.1:87625837-87641909 GCA_028646575.1 Pseudocheirus occidentalis
TGGAAAAGAACAATAGCATGTATTGCTTCAGTCTCCATTTAAACTCTGGTCTTTCTAGATCTTTCTCTGAGTGTAAGTATCTCCTTCCATTCTGAGACTTGTAGAGTTGTCTTTTAACTGTGTGTTGCTGAGAAGAGTCCAGTTTATCAAGGTCGGTCGTCACACATATGATGTGTCTGTGACTGTGTACAAATTTTTCCTGGTTCTGCTCTTCTCACTTAGCATCAATGTATATTAGCCTCTCCAGGTAGTTATAAAGTCCATCTCCTTCCCATTTCTTATAGCACAATAGTATTCCATTACATTCATATACCATAACTTGTTCAGCCATTCCCCAATTGATGGGCATCCCCTAAGTTTCCAGTTTTTTGCCACCACAAAGAGAGCTGTGATGAATATTTTTGTACGTATGGGTCCTTTTCCCACTTCTGTGATCTCTTTGGGATACAACCCCAAAGTCCAATACCTTCATTTAGATGAGGAAACTATAGTCCAGTGAAATGATTTGCCTAAGGTCACACAGCTAGTAAAAAGTCCCAGGGAATAGTGATCCTGTTTGTAAGAGGTAAAATACTAAATCTAAACCAGAGGTGGGGAACCCCCAGCCTCAAAGTCATATGGGGTTTTCTAGGTCCTTGGGTGCAGCCTTTTGACTAAGTCCGAATTTCACAGAACAAATCCTTTTATTAAGGGGATTTGTTCTGTGAAGTACTCAGCCATAATTACAATACAAGTGCAAAGCCACATTACACAGGGCTTAAAGTGATACAAATAAAGAAATGCTAAAATGTGTCATCACTTTGAAGAAATAAGGGAGACTGGGAATGTATAGGGGCCCAGGGTATAGGCCTTTTAGGCAAATCTACTAAAGGGAAATGGTAGGTTCCCTCCAGGAAAGGAAGAATGATCTTCTCTCACCCTTCATTTTCACTTCAAGGTTTTTGATTTCCAGAATCTGACCCCTGGGCTGAACAGCTTCACCAAAATCTTCTAATGTTTTGAGGTTTAGGGGTTCTGGGACCCCAAAATAGCAACACACGGGTCCTTCCCTAGTAAATTTGATGCAAGCCACCTTTTAGCCAGAAGAAAAAAAAAACCAATGGTTAAAACACTGTCCAAGGTGGCAGTGATTCCAAAAGTCCACCATATTTATTGGCCAGACTCTTCAGGAATCTGTGAATTAGTGAAGTTTGTTTTGACAAGCTAGACTGAATCTGAGCACTTTGATGGAAACAAGATGGATCTTATATTCAGAAAGATTGTGGAAAGGACCTAGGAGTGGCCAAGGAGTCTGGGGTGATTGGAGGCAAAGACCTGGACCAAGAGAAAGGGGTCTAGATAGGATCAAGGGTGGGAACTAAGCTGGGTCAGTGGTAACAGACAGTGGAGGACTGGGCAAAAGAAAATAGGGAGACTGAGTTTAGGTTACTAGGAAAGGCCATTTGAGAGGATTATAGCCTCAGGCGAACACTGCAGACTTACTTGATCAAGTGGGAAAATTCTAGGAAAGTTCAAGGTGGAGTTTTCCAGGGCAGGTAGACAAATGAGACCCAAAATCTTTTGGGGGTAGGGGCAAAAAGTCTCAGCTTGGGCCTGTACTCCGTCAGATGGATAGTCAAAACACATCCTTAAAGGCTCTCCTTCAACAAATTGTCTTCCATGCATATGTAGCAGGTTCTACTATTTCTAGTTATATTACCTGGATTCTGGGTGTCAGAACTACTCAGATTAGGGCTCCAACCCCCTATTTCTTCCTTGTGTTGAGTTAATAATTAGCAACATCTTTTTACATCCTTTGCTTTTGCCCACGTGAAACCTGATTCCCAGACTCCTATATACGCCCAAACTCCCTGACTCTCAGACTCTAGGAGACTTGCTCTCCTTTCAAAGTTCTCAAGGTCAGAGCCTCCAGATTAATCTCTTTCAACTAAAACAGAAGGACAAATGTTAAGGTAAATCAAGGCCATTTTCAAGGGGCTGTATCAGTGGGCCCCTTACAGTATTATCTCTCACTGAATGACATCAGAGGAGTCGAACCAAGAGAAGAACCTCACTAAGCTAGGAGCAGAGTCCTGCAAATATTCTTTGCATGCCTCTGTGGTCATTTAAAGAATTTCCCAATCACCATATGGTTGGCCTCTCCCGTCTTGTCTGTACAGATTTTAAAATTTCTCCCACCTCTTTTATATCAGAATTTCTACATAGTCTACACTTTCAACAATCTGATTACATGGTGAAAAAGGAAGTAAAGTAAAAGATGAGGAATTTAAATTGTGTTTGGCATTCTCAGTTGCCTACTTTACAAAACTATCTCCTCCCAAACTTCCTGGGATATAGGCTTCAAGTCCTCTCAGCTTCTGCTTTTTAGTCCTGCAACAAAGCTAGCAGAATGGGGGTATGGAGGAGGGGGAGAACTGCCCATTCCCCACATATTGATATTCACATATTGATATGGTAGATCAGTTGTTCAGGGCAGAGCAGCAACATGGCATTGGATTTCTCATAGTGGGAACCAGACAAATAGGAAATTCTAGGGCTTCACCATAATCAATTAGGTCTGAGTCAGAAGCCCAGCCCTGATGAATGCTCCTCCTTGGGAACCAGAAGTTAAGAGCACCCATCTCAGGTCACTCTGATTTGTCCTACAGGACTCTCCAGTATTCCTTTCAAAAACCTCCTGCCTCAAACATGTCCCCAAATTGCATACCCAAACAGCCTCCAGGAATAAGTAGATTAGGATCACTCTCCCAATAAGTAATTTTCTGTGGTTCCAAAGCATTATGGCAATATAGGACAAGGCAATCAACATTTATTTAAGCACTTTCTTTGTGCCAGGCACTGTGAAAAGCTAGAGATATGAATCCAAGCAAAAAGGAAGACAGTCTCTGGCCTCAAGAAGATTACATTCTAATGGGGGGGTTGAAGGGGAAGACATTAGAAAAGGCAACTGAAATGCAGAGAGGGGCAGGATACTTTAGTGGGGAAATGTTGCCAAAATCCAAAAAAGTCAAAATCAGAGCAAAGAAGGGAGTAAAGATTGGCTATTCTGAGCCCATCCCCAAAAGAAGCCTCAGCAGGAACTCCTCAATGGAAAAAGTGGGTCTGGCATGGTGAAGAGATATTGCCATGGTGAGATGGCAATTGAAACATGGTAACCAAGTCAGGAAAGTCAGAAACAGAGCAGAAGGTGAAAGTATGGGGAAGAAGCTCATATATAATATCATATACTATCATAGATAAATAAAGGCAATGCTTCTATACAATGGCCTTCTGATTTTAGATCTTGATTAAATCTGATTTAAAATTTTAAATATTGAGAAAAACAAAACCCCCCAAATAGGGAAATGTTCTCTATCACAGAGGACACTCTATAAAGGTATAAGTTGACCACGTATTGTCTAAAGATGGTGAGCTCCTCTGGATGCCCCCTATTTGTGGATGACCTTGGGTCAATTAGCTGCCCAATAATACCATTGTCACTCTCTTATGAAATTAAGGGCTACAATAAGATAGGCACCATAGGTCATTTGCTCTTGAGCTAAATGGGACCTTAAGAGATCTAGTCTTTTTTTTTTTTAACCAAATCTATTATTTCATATTCCAGCGAGCTCCTAGTAAGGTACACCAATGCAAACTAGCACTTTGTCTGAAATTTGTCACTGGGAAACTGATTTCCCATTCATAAACAGCCAGTATGTATCAGAGGGAAGATCTGAACCCAGGTCTTCCTGACTTCGCATCATGCTGTGTTGGCCTCTGCCAGAGCATTTTATAGATAGGAAAATTAAGGCCCACAGAAGAAAAATGATTTGTTTAGGGTCCCATGAATAGTAAGTAGCATAATTGGGCTTGAAGCTCTAGAAGGAAGCCAAGGAAATCAGGAGATGGAGGTGAGGAAAGGGCCTTCCTGACCCAGAAGACAGAAAATGTCCAGAGTCCCCACAGAACCTCTTGATCATGGAACAGAAAGTGTCACTAGAATAAAATATCACCAGAACAAAGAGTACATGTGTCAGGGGATAGGAAGCCAAGCAAAGTTGGAGAGTAGGCAGGTTATAAAGGGCTTTGAACAACAAAGAACTCTGTATTTGATCCTGATGGGGGGGAGGGGGAAGTTACTCTACAATTTAGGTAAATCACTTTAGCATCTGAATGGAGGATAGAGTAGAAGAAGACTTGAGGCAGGGACACCCACCAAGAAGTTACCACAAAAATCCAGGCATGAGGAGAGGAAGAGCTGCACCTAGGTGCAGTGGTTACAGTGCTGGGCCTAAAGTCAGGAAGACCCGAGTTCAAGTCCAACCTCAGACAATAGCTATGTGACCCTGGGAGAGTCCCTTAAACTCTATTTGCTTCAGTTCCTCCATCTATAAAATCAGGATAATAATAGCACTTACTTCCTAGGATTGCTGTATGGATCAACTGAGAAAATGGTAAAGCACCTGGCAGATAGTAAGCCCTATATAAATGTTAGCTAGTTATCATTAGCATTATTACTAGAGAAGGGAAACCTATTTAAGAGAACGTAATAGTGAAACTGACAGACCTTGAGAACAGACTGAATATGGGGGGAATGGGAGACAGTAAAGGACGATGCCTAGGTTGTGAGCCAAGGGGACTTGAAGCATGGTGGGGCCCTTAACAGTAACAGAAAAGTTGGAAGGGGGCTAGGCTTCAGGGAAAAGATAATAAGTTCAGTTTTGGACATGTGGAATTAAATTGTTTAGTGGACATCCAATGTGAGATGTATGAAAGGTAGTCAGAGATTCAAAACTGGAGGTCAACAAAGAGGTTGGGGCCAGAGAAGGCTCACTAGCATAAAGAAGATAATTGAATCCATGGGAGCTGGTAAGATCAAGTGAGGTGGTATAGAGGGCAAGGGGGCCCTGAATAGAGTTCTGTGGGTGCCCACTATTAGTGGGAATGGCAAAGGAGACAGAAGGGGCAGTCAGATGGGTAGAACCAGAAGAGAGTAGTATCCCAAACACTAGAGAAAAAAGTGTCAATGAAGAGAGGCTGATTCCAGGTGCTGATGGAGGTCAAGAAGGAGGAGGTTTGAGAAAAGGCCATTGGATCTAGCAGATCCATGTCTACTAGAGATACCTTTAATCTATAATTGCTTTTTTAAACAGAGGAGTGAAATTATCCTTTCTTCCCCCCTCCTCCCCTACCTTTTGTCTAGAATCCTATACCATACGAAGTATGCATCACAGGAAACTTAAATGATTCCAGAAAGCAATTAATTGTTTTTATCACCCCAGTCAGGAACACTAAGGAGTCTATTATTTAATAGTCCTGAGGATACAGTGGAAAAAGTACTGAACTTGAGTTCAGTTCATAACTGTTCATAACCAACCCAGGTTTATATCTCATGACATTATTATTTGGCCCTTGATGAATCATTTAACCTGAGCCTGTTCCCTTACCTGTAAAATGGAGATGTTGCTCATTTCTAATTAAGAAATGCCAGGCTTTGCCTATTCCTTTGGGTCAACTGCCTTGTTAGTGTCCTTTAAATAACACCATGAAATTTGTCACCTAGTCTGCCGAGTCACAAGGATGATCCTTACCCCAGATATTCTTGATAACCTTTGTCCATGGATTGCTAGCTAATAGCTTGCTTGCTTATGTTTATGAAAAGCTGGGAACTTTGTGTGCATCAAAGTTTAAGTGTGGATATGCATGTCAGAAGGTGAAAAGTTAAGCATTCATTCATGTGTTTATTTATTTCAGGTCCTCAGGAAAGTTACTGCTCAGGAAGGTTGGAGAAGGGATCAGGATGGTCACCATAAAGTCAAAAGGCTGCAGGCTCCTCCTGTCTTTGACCACTGCTACCCTCATGGCTGCCGTGATCTCCCTGCTGCTCTATGCCCTGCTCTGGAGGTCAGGCAATCTCGTTGACCTCCCCACCATGAAAATTGGCTTTTACAACTTCTGCCTGTGGAATGAGAGCATCCACTCTCTCCTGTGTCATCAGTTCCCTGAGCTAGAAGAGATGAAGGTGTCCCAGGTTGGAATTGCCCTGGCTAGGTTTGGTGTCTATGGGGCTCTTGTCCTTGCTCTCTTTGCCCCCCTGCCACTCCTACTGGCCTGGTGCTACGGTAACGAGGACAAGTGGAATCTGACAGTGGTGCTCCTGGGGACTTCAGCGGGGCTGCTGCTCGGCGGACTTTTGCTCTTCCTCTTCTACACGTCTCAGTGGATCAAACCCTCACAGCTGGGTTCTGAGTTTCCAGCCCTGCTTGGGGCAGAAATCATGCTACTGTTTCTGCTTCTTATCATTGTCAAGTATCCCCTTAGTTATGAGAGGGGCAGGCTTGAGCCCCAGGAAACAACGGCCTGCATCTACAGAGAGAGCAGTCCTACATCTGTGGCCTTACTTGGAATAGATAGAAACCCACAGAAGTGTTCCAAGGATCACTGGGGATATATGAGAGACACCCCTGTCCATATGCCCTTTTCCCCTAAGGAAAGCTGGCAGGGGTAAAACTCAATTAACTCTTCTCCATATCTATCTCTTGAGTCTTTTTTTTCCTTCTACCATAGAAAAATAGATGTGGGTTGTTGTTCAGTCATGTCTGACTCTTTGTGACTCCATTTGGGGTTTCCTTAGCAAAGATACTGGAGTGATTTGCCATTTCCTTCTCCAGCTCATTTTACAGATGAGGAAACTGAAGCATACAAGGCTAAGTGACTTGTCCAGGGTCACACAGCTACTAAGTGTCTGAGGCAGGATTTAAACTCAGAAAGCGTCTTTCTGATTCCAGGCCCAGTGCTCTATTTGCTGTTCCACCTAGCTGCTCTTAGGAAGACCTTAGGTCCTATAAAACTTTGTTCTGAAAGGGCTGCAATATGGCAGCAAGAAGACAGGGAAAGTACTTAAACCTTGGACCTCACAATATGGTATAAAGAACTTGAAGGGCAAATCACATTATTTTTAGGGATGAAAGAAAAAAGGAAACAGCTTGCCATGATCCTTGACTATATGTTGAGAATATGGGCCTACTTATCTAACTATTGCTCCAATTAGAGATTATCCTGTTTCTTTCAGATACAAGCACAATAGTGTTGTATTCTGTGTTTATTAAGTGTCATTCACCTGACTTTTAAAGCTTGTGGGCAAGTGGGTTATTCATTTTACATAAGGATAACATGGAATGATCTGTGCCATCTCCTGCAGATTTCCTTTTCATTTAATCCTGTGCTTCCCTTACTGCACAGAAGCAGTATGCCCACACACTGCTTCCAGAGATGCCCAGTGGTTCAATATGCCAAAGGATAAAGACTACTTAGCTAGACTCCTTACTTAGCAGAGGAATGAGAGCACCAATAGAATACGCTTCATTCTATCTCTTCTTTAGAAATACGGTTCCTCAAACTCCCAGGTGCTGGCATTAAGAAGCTATAAATTTGTAGCCTTTTGTCACAAAGAGAGAGAAACTTCACTTTTTTCCTACTGAGGAAAATGGGTATCATATTTCTTTCTGGACAATTTCTACTATCTCTGTTCTCTGATTCCATCTTTACCAGGTAAATTTGTAAGTGCAATTTTTGGTTCTTCTGTCTCTCTGGCTGTTCCTTTAGTATCTCTGTCCCATCCCCTACAAGCTTGTCTTCCTCCTCCTGCTCTCACTATGGATGTTTCCTAAGCTTGTATCCCCAGCCCTGTAATCTTTTCTCTCCTCTTCCTAAGAGAACACATCTGCAGAGTTTTAACCAACGCTTCTATAGAAAGATTCCCAAACAATGGTTACTGCTTCCTGGAACTTATAATAAAAGATTACATTTCTATAGGTGAAGGCTTTGAAGACACTTTCTTCTTTAAGAGACATTCTTTAAAAGAGAGGAAAGACTTTGGGAAGCAGCAGAAGATACACAGAGAAGCCAGTACCTCAACCTATCCCTGATTTCTGGATTATTCTCTAGAGCAGCAGTTCTTAACCTGTGAGCCGTGACCCCTTAGGGGGTCAAATGACCCTGTCACAGGGATCGCTGAAGACCATCAGAAAACACCTGTTTCCAATGGTCTTAGGAACCAAGACACTGCTGCTCTGTCTCCAGGCGGGTCTGCCCACATGCAGATATGCCCACATACAAGCATTAATGGGTCACAGAATTAGGAAGTTTGAGAATCACTGCTCTAGAGGATTTTCCCTTGAATAAGACTGGGGTCTTTCTCTTGATTGAGGAGATATCTGGCTCCTGGGGAGAGAGTTCAATTACTCTATGGATTTTCTGTTATATTTTAATCTGTATAACTTCTCCAATTTCTATTTAGTTTTTGTTCACTATTTGTGGTGGCATGAAACTAGCATTTGGTGGGAAGGAGCCCAATTCTGGGCCTAAGTTTAGGATACCCTTCAACTCAGAGACAGTGATCAGGAAAGCATCTTGAAATTAAAAGTTATGCTCCTAGACTATCAATATTTAGGGGAGCAGACAGATATAATTGTGTCTTATCTATTTTGTGTATATACCTTGGAGATACTCCAGGTTTGGTTCAAGACCACCACAATAAAGCAAATATCACAATAAAGCAAATCATGTGAATTTTTTGATTTCCCCAAAGTAGATGTGGAGACTGGCTCTGATTGATTATTCAGGTTAGAAGGAAATAAATAACATTTCTCTGCACATGTTGTTAAAACACCTGCCAGCTTTATAAGGGGAGGGGAGAAATATATGGACTACCATCAAGAGGTGTTAATTTGTCCATATAATTGAGAATAGGTTATGTTTACAAGAACAATTATTTTCTAAGGAATACACAAAGCAGAATTCAGAGCATTTTTTCTTAATCCACAATTTTTAATAAGACTGTAATGTCTACCTAATATAAAGAAAGAATCCTGTATATGGGTATACATTAGAGATATTACAAGTTCAGTTCCAGACCACTGCAACAAAGTGAGTCTCAAGAATTTTTTATTTCCCGGTGCATATAAAATACTTTGATTAAAAATACTAGGAAGGTGGCTTGCAGAGGCAGGGATATCTTCCCCCTTTTTCAAAATTTCCCTGGTTATAATGAGTAGATTTCCCCACAGGGGCAATGGTAGGTTGGTCTTTGCCTCCTTTTTTCCACCAAGTCACCTCATTGTGCAACACTGGCATAAGTAGCACGTAAACTAACCTGGCCCCTTCCTCCTCTTCTCTCATCTCACATAAAATAGCTGCTTTTGTAGTTGGGGCCAAGCTATGAAATGAGTCCGATCCATACATCCAAAGCTGCAAGGAAAATATTAAAATATGGACTGCTCAGCATAGATGTCTCCTTCCTTATTGTCCATTACAAACTGCCTCTCTGGTACACGTTAATTAGTCTTGTATGCGTTTGGTGCGAGTCAGTTTTTCCCAGAATATGATTATCCTCTAGATAAGCTGACAACAACAGAGTTTCCACAACCACAGACCTGAGACTCTTTACACTGAAGCAGAGCTACCCCGTGATAATGGTGAGGACTTCCCTGGCCACAGACTAAACTGATCACTACTACACCATCAATTCAATACCAGCTTGGACTGCCCTGATTTCACTGCCCAAGGCTAAAGTTCTGGGATGCAGAGGCCTCACCCCAAGGACGCATAGGAAACATGGGGTACAACACTGCATTCCCTGCTAGTTAAACTTAGCAACTACAGACAAGGAAGCATCCCAACATACTCAAAGCAAAACGTTCTCTGAATTCTTCATCTACTCAACTGAAAAATATTTCCCTCACATATTTTAATGCATCCTCATCCTCTTCATCTTCTGAGTTCTTCTTGTGGCCAGAGGCTGAACATGCCTGCTCACTTGAGGGACTTGTCCGAGGGGCATCATTCACTTCCTCCTCTCCATCACTACAGCTCTCAGAAGCCCAGGGGGACTCAGGCTGTGGGGTTTCGGCCTTATCAGTTCCCAGCAGCAATGTGTGCTCCAAAGGCTTTTCCTGTTTACGGCACTGAAGGGAGGGAGAAAGATAAGAATGGTATTTTTACTGACAGCCTAGTTTGTTTATATCGGACCAACAAATCCTGCAGGTCTAGAGTAATTTCTGGACCATAAGTCATTCCCTTCTTCCCCTTCACTATCCTCCATACCCACCCACATTCCTCTCCAACTCCTCTCACCCTCCCCCATACACTCTTCTGAAGACTTCTGCAGAGAAGCTGATACTACAGAGGGGAAAGAAGAGGGCTGGGGAAAAGAGTTTGCTCAGGAGGTCACAATTCTAGCCCTAAACAGAAGAAAGAAAAAGGGGAAGGTAGGAAGAAATAATTTCATTAGTTAGGTCTCTTTTTGAATGAGCAGAGCCAAAGAACTTCAAAGGAACTGAAGGAGGGAAGGGAACAGCAGCTAAGTTCCCATTCTAGGCCCATGAAGAAATCACACACATGCACAATGGCAGAACCCTTCTCCCACTCCTATCTCCCTACACAAAAATAGCATAACCACAGCAAAGGCAACAGCTAGACCATTCAGATGCACACACAGACATCCATATTCTCCCTTGCCCATATTTGTATGAGGACACACAAACACCACAGCGGGCAGAAGAAAGCATGGGTAGAGTCAGAAAGAAGAGTGTGGTGACAGGCTGCATGAAGCAATAGAGAATACTGGGTTGGAGTCAGGAAGAACATGATTCAAGAATCCCACCAAACACTTACTGTCTATGGGCAAGAAACTCACCTCTATGAGCCTGAGTTTTAGAGTCTTCTGAGAAATTAATAGACCCTCTATCTCACAGGGGTGCTAGAGAGGCCAAATCACTGAATGCAATGAAAACCCTCTGCAAACCTTAAAAGTGCTAAGAAACTGTCAGTTGTCATCATCATCACCAGTATTATATGTGGAAAGTTAGAAGAGAAAAGTTTGAGAATATCATTAAAAATGTCAAAGCCTAAGAAAGCTTGAAAGGACTTATAGGTTACTTATAGGTCCAGGGGTTCTTAATCCAGTGTCTGTGAACCTGTTTTAAAAAATCTTTTAATAACTATATTTTGATATAATTGGTTTCATTTGCAATCCAATGAATTTTATCTTATGCATTTGAAAATTATTTCTGAGAAGTTCATAGGCTTCCAAACTTACAAAAAAGTTGAAGAATCTCTACTCTAAACCCACTTCCTCATTTTGTAAATGAGGAACTGAGGCCCAAAGAGATGACTAACTCAACCTTTGCCCAGCTGGACAGTGGCAGAGCCAGGACCAGAAACTGAGCCTCCTAAGCCCCAGTTCACAGTCACACAGTGCTTTCCAGTTACCAAGTATATGACATTTTATCTTTATGGCCCCTCAGGACAACTTTGCAAGGTAAGCAATAGGAGAATTTCCCTCCATTTTAAGGATAACTGCTCAAGCATGAAAAAACTGATGAAAGGGGGGTGGCTAGGTGGCGCAGTGAATAGAGCACCGGCCCTGGAGTCAGGAGTACCTGAGTTCAAATCTGGCCTCAGACACTTAACACAAAAAACTAGCTGTGTGACCTTGGGCAAGTCACTTAACCCCAACCGCCCTCCAAAAAGGAAAAAAAAAAAACTGATGAAAGGAAACATTAAGTATTTTCCCCAAAAATCTCCCAAGTAGTGAAAGCCAGAACTTAAATTCAGGTCCTCTAATCAAGTCCAGCTCCCTTCCTCCAAATCAGCGTCCTCCAAAGTAGGGGCTATGGCACAGCCCCAAGTAGGCTGTGGCTAAACCCCTGCCTGTATATGATCAACCAATCAAAGAGTGGCAAGATGCCTCACATCCCACCCTCCCCACAAAAGTCATTCATGCAGCTTATATCCTTCAACCTCTCCCAGTGCTGTGTAATCTTCTCCCTTAGGAGCTGCTTCAGAGCAGTTATAACCAAAGTCTTACCCAAGTGTCCACAGCACCAGGTGTGTAGATACCATTGGGAAAACCAACACTACCAATACCACCCTACTCCTCCACAAGGGGAAAAAAATTACTAACAGAGATGATCAAAAATCATTTGAGGACCATGACATTAGCCCAGGCAGCTAGATGGCACATTAGATTAGCATGCTGGGCCTGGAATCAGGAATGTCTGAATTTAAATCCAGTCTCAGATACCTACTAGCTGTGTGACTCTGGGCAAGTCACTTAACTTCTGTTTGCCACAGTTTCCCCAACCATAAAATGGATCATAACAGCACCTACTTCCTAAGGCTGTTGTGAAGAGGAAATAAAATAATATTTGTAAAGTGCTTAACACGGTGCTTGGCACATAATAGGTGTTTAATACATGTTCTTTACCCCAATCCCCAACTAGACTATATTAAGGCAATCAGAAATGTTAATATCTATTTTCGTTAACATTAAACACTAAAGGCCTCAAATCTACCCTCAGGAATTTTCTGTTCACAAAGATACAAATTGGGATCCACTAGAATAAAAGGTCTTTACCTCAACCAGGATACCCAGAGCAACATCCACCAATTCGGCTTCATTCATGAGGTATACAGTTCGTAGAGGGGGAAGACTGAAAGACAAAGAAACAAAGGCAAAGATGGATGCAAAGTGTGTCCCAGACGTATACACAAAGAAGAAATTGGAGCTGTGTTACGGGTTTTTTATTCAGGTGAGGGTTATCTTTTTGGGTCAGGATGTATAGGGCTTACCTATACCCACCTCAACAGGCCTCGGGCATCCCCGGCTCCTGTCCACTCTGGGAGACACAGCTGCACAGAAAAACTCAGGACACAGGACTTGCTTCTAGCTTTTATTGAGAGTTCATCCTCTATCTGAGTGTGGCTGGGCTGGACTGGACTTCCCTCTGCCTCCAGGTAGCCTCTATTTAAGTCCTTTCTCCAGGGCCCCTTAGGGCCCCTCCCCTGGCCATGCCCTCACCACAGGGAGCCAATGTGTCTCACCCCGAAGGTGGAGAGATTATCCTGCTAATTGTAAACAGGTGCAGCCTTTGCATTCTGCCCCCAGGTGATCACGTGCACTCCTGTTAGCTGAGGATCGGCTCAACCAGCTCAACCAGTCCATCTCATGTGGAGTATCAAGGACCCTCTTTTAGGAGTCTCCTCCCCACGTGAGGTATCAGAGACCTAACAGAGCTGAGAATGGTGTATCCCCAGCTGTGTCTGCCAAGGATGAGAGCATACACATCCTTTTGATCTAACCAGCCTGCTCCACATGGGATTTGGTGCCTAGGCCTCTAAGATGAAGGAATTTAAGTTGGAAACCACTGTTCAGCCCTTGCCTTTCCCCATATACACAACAGATACAATTTTTAAGATACGTATACATACAAAAGAGATGTTAAATCCCTCAAGAAACTAAAAGTAACAATTAGCTATGTGTCCTGGATGATAACTGGTTTGTCATCAGTGTTCACTACATTTTCTAACGATAGCTGATTTTCCAAAAAGCACTAAGGGGAAGTCACCACATCTCATTTACCTTTACATCTTCACCAGCTCACATAATTTCTGTACATAGTATAAGCTAATGAAATGTTTTCTGAAGTGACTGAGAATTGGTAGAAGCCTAGAGAAGAGGAATGAGAGGAAGACAGAGAGGGGGGGGGAAGAAGAGGAGGCGAGAGAGAGAGAGAGAGAGAGAGGAAAAGAGAGAGAAAAAGAAAGGTATGTGTGTGTGATGAGAATCAAGAGAGCTCTAAAAGTATTTAAAGGGTAGCCAGATGGAAGAGGGAATCCACTTGTTTAGTCTGGACCCAAGGGACAGAACTCCAAAGAACAGGTGGAGAATGCAAAGAGACAGCCTTGACAGAGAAACAACATTTGGAACTGTTTCCAAGTGGAATGGGAAGCAGTGAATTCCCTTTCAACCAATTCATCAATATGCATTTATCCAGTACCAGGCTGTACTAAGCACTGGGGATACAAAGAAAATGAAAAATAGCTCCTGCCCTCAAGGAGCTTACTTTTTTAAAAATAATTTTTATTTTTTGTTATTCTGAATTTGACAAATACCAATAAACATAAGCACTCCATATACAAAGGACAAAAAAAAGATTTGCACTTGAAACCACAAATCTTCATTATGAATAGTTTGCTCTTTTTTAAAAGTATGTAATAAATTTAAGACATCAGTTTCAAGTCTGTCTTGCTTGTTTGGGTGTCCTTCTGAATTTCCTTTTGTTCTCTAAGAAGTTTACGTTCTAATGGTGGAGAAAACATACAGTCCTTCACTGTGAGTCTTAAAGAAAAGACTGAACACTTACTGGTATGTTGTAGTGGGAAATATTTTGTGGGGTATTACTTTGGGCTAGGGAGATCTCTAAAATTCCGCAGTCCTGTAAAGGAAACAACTCTCCTACTCATGAAGTTTTTCTGAATAGAAATTCTCAGGAATGGACAAGCAATCTGGAGGTTCCTTCCAACCCAAGAATGCTCCCCTTCTAGACAGAATAGTATTGATAGATGAAGAAAGAGGAAGACCTAAAGAACTGGTAACTAAGAGGGTGCCCATCAACTGGAGAATGGCTGAACAAATTATGGTATACAAACATAACAGAATATTATTGTGCCACAAGAAATTACAAAAGGGACAGTTTCAGAGAAATTTCAGAAAACTTGTATGAAGGAATGCCAAGTAAAGTGATAAACAAGGAGAAGGATTTATACAATAACAAAACCATAAAGACAAATAAATAACTTTAAAAGCCTTAAAAACTGAAATCAAAGCAATGACCATCCATGATTCCAGAGATGATGAAGAATGCTGCCTACCTTTTGCAAAAGAAACACATATTGTTTGAACATGGTCAGTTAACGAATTTGATTTGCTTGTCTATGCATGTTACAAGAATTTTTTTTCCTAGGGGTAGGAGAGGGGGAAAAGATTTTTCTCAATTGAACAAAAAACAAATGTTTCAAGGAGTAAGGGGAAAGACCCTGTAAGGGCCAGTGGATCAGGGAAACAGACCATGAAAGAACATTGTCTAGTTTCTGAGCACACCACTGCCCATAGAACCTAGCCACTTAACTACAAAGTCCTCCAATTCTTTTATCCACTACCCCTCTGGAAAGATTAAAATTGATCCTGTAGCATTTCCTTCAGAATTTAGCTGGCCTGTAATAGGTTAAACAGTTTAGAAACCCAGTTCTCTCACTAATCAATGTTCTTTTTGCTTCAAGGAATACTGCTAACTATGGGGGATGTGGGAATCAGGCCTAGTATCTTTACACCACCAAGCTATCCTTCAAGGATGTCTGGTTTGCTGTCTAAAGACGTCTGGGCCCTTTCTTTGGCCTTGGAGGTGGACGCAAACAAAAATCTCAGGAGGGAAGGAGGAGATTATTGCTAGCTCCTCATTACAAATTTCTAGCCAATTACGTTGTTTCCCATGCCTCAGCAATCATGCTCCCCTCAATCCTATGATGTCACCTACCCCATTCTGTTCTTTTTTTCTGTACTCCCCAAATTTATAAAAGAAAAGCTGTCTTTTTACTTGGATCTCTGGCTGGAAAATGAGGCAGACACTGACCTATCTTATTCTCAGGTTTCACGTCCTACCTTGCTCAGAGAAACATGCCTCAGTTTGCCCTTCTGTTACATTTCACTCACAATTAAAAGGGCCCTGGACCACAAAGGTTTTGTTGCTATGCAGCAGCGATTTGCAAAACTCACCTTGATGATGCATTTGCTGACTGCACTGTGGTTTTTCTTCTCTTAACTGGTCTCCATGTTGGCAATGATTTCCTCATAGCCACCTGGGCTGTCATCCACAGAGGAAGGTCTCTCTTTTTACTCTCAGGCTGTGCATTTGCCATCTGTCCAGATTCACAGGCAGAGTGTTCAGGAACCAGGCAGTATCACAGGTGAAGGTGAAGGCCCACTAATGGTCTTCCTGTTTCAAGATAGCAAAAAGCAACCCCTTGTCAGAATAACAAAAGTCAAATTGTCTGTACTCTTAGCGCAGTGTCTAACACACAGAATAAATGCTTGTCATCTTTTTTTTTCTTTTTTTTTTATTCATTTTCATTACATTTTTTGAATTACACATTTTCTCCCCGTCTTGCTCCTGCCCCAACCCCATAATAGCAATCCCACTGTAAAGCCCCTCCCCTGCTCTGCTCTCCTATTTTCTGGTAGGGCAGGAGGGGT
>CM053597.1:87642409-87686224 GCA_028646575.1 Pseudocheirus occidentalis
CCCCCCCCCCCCTTGCAATCTTAGAAATTAGCTTGTAGCACCAAGAAGTTAAATAACTTGCCAGGGCCACAGTCAGTATGTAGCAGAGCTGCTTCTTGAACTCAAACCTCCTGGGGTGTGAGGCCAGTTCCCTGTCTATTGCCCCAGGATGCCTCTCCTTATCCTATAGGACACCTGCTAATTTGGCAGTAGGTAGGGGCCAAAATTAAAGCAGCCTAACCTCCTTCATGCTGTGGATAGGTTAGACTAGAGACAGACTGACAGGAGCATTTTTCCAAGGCCATCTGACATCTTGGTTGCTCTGTCCTATTGTTTTTTTTTTTTTGCTTTTTTTTTTGGAGGGCAATCAGGGTTAAGTGACTTGCCCAAGGTCACACAGCTAGGTTTTTTGTGTGTGTGTGTGTGTGTGTTAAGTGTCTGAGGCCGGATTTGAACTCAGGGACTCCTGACTCCAGGGCCAGTGCTCTATTCACTGCGCCACCTAGCCGCCCCTGTCCTATTGTTTTTTCAGGGCTAATTCAGAGAACTTCTAAGTGTAGCAGAGGAGCCCTAAGGAAGACTAAGCTAGAATTTACAGTCAGTTTAGAGAACAAGGTACTCATCTAAGTTTGTCCTTTGTGCCAGCGGCGTGCAGTGACCCAGACTGCATTATTTGATGATTCATGATGGAGGAAGAGAAGGAATGAGCCAGAGTTGAGTAATTTGTCTGTACAGTAGAGAGGCATGAGGGGGCAGGGAAGAGAAAAGGCAAGATTAACAAAAAACAAAAAAGAAGCTCGATAGGGCTGGATTTCTGCTTGTCTGAGAAGGAACTATTCCTTATGTCAGCATCAGAGCCTGAGCTACATTCATGTGACCACATATATGCACTTGGCTGATGGGTGCAGTGGTTTGGGGGTAGAGAAAAAGGAAATGGGTCACATTTCCTTTGACACAAACACCAACCCAAGATGCTTGCAGTTCATTTCCCAAAGAGTCTTATTATGGAAACAGGTAACCCTGACTGGAGTAGATCTAGGCCTTCTGCTCCCCTCCTGAAGCTGTGGCAGGAGATTGATACTTTAATGACACCCAGTTAGGCAGTATTCACATTCAGAAGATAAAATATCACTCCTATAATTGGAGACTTAGTTTTGAATCTTAGATGATTTACTTAAGCTCAAATACAAATTCTGTTTGCTCTTTCCCACAGCTTTTCTATGTTAGCCACTGTTTATTGTCCTACAGGTGGTTAGTGAGTTAACATTGACTGGGCAGGTACCCAAGGTGACTGAATATTGTACTGGTTGCTTTAAGTAATTACAAAGGAAGGAGAAGACATAATCTCTGCTCTGAAATTTAGCATTAGTTGTGTTTTATGGGATAAATAGAAAAAATTTATAGAATATCTGTTCTTACTGTATGTGAAGAGTTACTATTGCCCAGCGTCACAAGCCAGTGCACTGCAGAGGTAGAATTTGAACCCAGGATGTCCTGACTCTGGTGCTGATTTTACTCACTATCCCCACATGGATCCTTGAAAAGACCCTTCATGTGCTATAGAGGTAAGAGATGTTAGTGCCCCAACATCTGTGTTGTTCCATATGGATTATGTTCATAGACCACTTGTTTTCTTCCAGAATTCACATGAAGAAACAAGATGCTTGGGGTTTTTATATTGAGCTGTGAGTGCAATGAATCAGTAACATGATGTGGAAATGAAAAAAGCACATGATGTTAGAGCAGGGGTGGGCCTTGAGGTCACATGTGGTCTTCTAGGTCCTTGGGTGTGTCCCTTTGACTAAATCCAAGCTTCACAGAACAAATCCCCTTAATAAGAGCATTTGTTCTGTAAAACTTGGACTCAGTCAAAAGGACTGTCATTTTATGAAAAGACAGAGAAATAAGAAGTAGTTTAAATGTTACCTAAAGGGAGTTAGTTGTTCAGTCTTTATTATTTCTGTCCAATTCTTTGTGTCCCCATTTGGGGTTTTCTTGGCAAAGATATTATAATAGTTTGCCATTTTCTTCTTCAGCTCATTTTATAGATGAGGAAACTGAGGTAGAGTTAAGTGACTTTCCCAGGGTTATACCACAAGGAGGCCAGATTTGAACTTAGGAAGATGAGTCTTCCTGACTTTAGGCCTGGGACTTTATCCACTGTGCCACCTTGCTGCCAAACTACAGGCCACTTTCTAGTGGCATGCAATAGGATCTGCTGAATGGGTTTTTTTTTTAATCAAACCTGGATGAGGACATATATGGAATGCTTATCAAATTTGTGGATGACATATAGCTGAGAATAGCTAATTCACTGGATAACTGAAGAACCAAAATAGAGCTTAACAGGAATGAATGATCAGCTGAACCTAACAAAATGGAATTAAACAGAAATAAATGTAATGCACTGAATGTTAACTTATTTTTTTAATGTAAAGGGCAAGTAGTTGGAAAGCAATTTGATGTGAAAAATTCGTGGGATTTTAGTGGACAAGTAGAGGAAAAGTAGTTGGAAAACAATTTTATGTGAAAAATTAATGGGATTTTAGTTGACTTGGATCTCAGTGTAAGTCACTGTTGTGATGTGGCTGCCCCAAAATGCAAATGCAATCTTAGAAGGCATCAATAACAGATATATACGTATGTGTGTATGTCTGTGTATATATGTATGTGTGTAGATGTATCTGTATATATCTACACACATTTGTATATATGTATGTGTATATATACATATTTTATAAAGCAAGGGAAATTATCATTCCACTGTAGTCTGCCTTGGTCAGACTACTTTTGAAGTATAGTGTTCCATTCTGGTTTATACATCTTAAGAGGAACATTGATAAACTGGTGTTCATTTTAATTAATCAGCTTAAAATCACTCTTAAGTACCTACAAAATGCCATACAGTGTGTTAGACCCCAAAGATACCAAGACAAAAAAACCCCAGAAAAACTTGTTTTTCAATAACTTACATTTTGTCAGGGAACCTCCTCCCCCTGCCCCTGCAAAAAAAAAAGCCAAATATATTAAAAGTAAACACAAAGTCTTGGTGGAAGGGTGGAGATTTAGAGGGGGTGCTGTCAAGAAAGCTTCGGGTGGGAAGTGGCCCTGGAGAGGAGAATTGCAACAAGGGAGGGATTCTAGGATGGGAAGGTGAGGAAGGTACAAATGGAGCCTGACATTAAAATCCAAGAATGCCACAGCTATAGTTAGAAGAAAGTTCAGGGATCAATCAACCAGCATTTATGATGTACCTACTATGTGCTGGGCACTGTGCTAAAGCACTAAGGATGCAGAAAGTCCTTGTTCTCAAGGAGCTTACAGTCTAATGGATCACCTAATCTCATCTCATCAAGGGTAGACAGGAATCTATAACCAGTAAGAGTGGGACCTATTGGCAGACCCAGTAGAAGCTGTTCCTTATAGGGACCGACCCCTTTGTCAGATGCTTCTTCCCAGCCTCCTTTCTCCCAGATTTTCCATCCCAGGTAAAGAAGGCATGCCTGGTACCATACCCTTGATGATCATGTGGTTGAGGACACCTGAAAAATAGTTCATTTTCGTAGAAAAGTTGGAGGCGCCTGTCACCCAAGTGGTCAAAGGACAGACACATCAATTGGTCAGGTGTCATTCAGGAAGTCTGAATAGGCAAGCTTTGAAATAGTTTTAAAGGACATAATGGTCATGGTTTGGCAAAGAGATGGTGCTCAATAAAGGAGGAATGGAATATTCAAAATATGGAGGCAGAAACAAGTATTGAATCTTTGGTGAGAAGGAAGCACAGAAGTCATTTACTCTTACTGGTCACCTGCCCCCTTTAAAGAATTCTTTCTGCATGTATAGGTAAATCAAGTTAACTATGTAGGTTCAGAATGTAAGACAGACATCAACACATGGATGTAACCTAAAGACTTTTCTGGTACTCATGGTGGGTAATAAGAATAACAAAATATTCCATTTATTTAAGAATCTAAAATTAATATATTTATATTTTTATTCCGGATAGTGTTACCAATATGGCATAGTTAGTATAGGTAACTAGGAGGCAGGGGTATTAGGGTACTTGAACTAGGTTGTTTTTTTTTTGGAGGGGGGGCGTGTCAGGACAATTGGAGTTAAGTTACTTGCCCAAGGTCACATAGCTTGTTAAGTGTCTGAGGTCATATTTGAACTGAGGTCCTCCTGACTCTAGGGCAGGTACTCTATTTACTGAGCCACCTAGCTGCCCCTGAGCTAGCTTTTATGTCAAGTTCTCACAAAATTTCCGAAGTTGATTACAGGCCCTAAACCAAGACTGGGAGCAAGAAAGCAGGAGCAAGTAAAAGTGAATAGCAGTGAGGATGAAAAGTAGAATTTAAGTTGTACCGAAGCTCAGTTGTAGAACTTTTTCAAAGTATGGGTCTAAAACACTGACAAATACACTCACTAAAAGAAAAAGGATGGGAATCGGGAAGTATTGTCCACATGAATTTCCTTCACCTCTGGGACCCCCTTCATCTGCAATCACCTGAGCAGGTTCCATCTTGCAAAGGACACTTGTGAGGACTTCACCACACTAGCATTTTCATTGGAATCTTGGGATTGATTTAGCCAAGCACTTTTCTTCTGTAACTATAGCTAGAAAATCCCAATTTTCTGCTCACTTGATCCTCATTACTCAGTCCTGCCAATGATCAACAAGCAATTAATAAGCATTTACCATGTCTCTGCCACATACCCTGTAAAAAACCCATTCCCTGTTACCTTTCCTCAAATTCTCCAACTATTTAGAGCAACTCTAAATACCCCCAGAACCCATCCTTCAGGTGTCTACCCCTTCCACTGTATCCTCTGCAAAGACTGCTCTGTTAAATTCCTCTTTGTACTAACAGAAAAAAATCTTCCACTTAGACAATTTCCTTCTCTGGCACTGGAATCTGGCCCTCTGAAGGTACTCTCTCCAATTCTGGGTGCTCCTTCTTTAATGACTCTTCTTCCCTCTCTGCTACCCACCTCTCACCCAAGGCAGGAGATGTCACTACATTTCTTGTTCTCCTCCTCCACAGCCACAACTACTCAGCAGCCTCTTCTCCTTTGACCTTCATACCATTCACAGTTCAACTACCCTGTCCATTCCCTTGAATTCTCATAGGGTAGGCTAGTAGAGTGGAAGCTCTGGCAGAATCTTCCAGGCTGGAAAGGCTTCATCTATAGCCTTGGTGATAGTCTGTACCTGTTGTCTTTGGAGCTGCATAGCTAAGTACAGAGAAATGCGTCATTAAGCAGAAGGTTGTCCACAAAGTGAAAATGCACATATGCATGCATGTGAATATGCATGCACAAGTACACAGTTTACACACATATACAGGTATATGCATGGTGTAAACACAAGTATATTTGCATAATCACATGTGGGCGTGTATACATTTGAACTCTTTCAATATTTTCTCTTTCAGTGAATTCTATTTAAGGAAAGAGTGAGAAAAATTGTTGGATAATCTGAACTTATCTTAAATACAGATTTGATTTGCATACTAGTTGCAAGAAATGAATTGACATTCAATAAATTAGCTTCTGTAAAAGGAAAAGCCTAATCAGAGTCCTGCATTCCTAGAAACAGAAATGTCAGAACTCCAGAATTTCTTCTGAAGCTGGGTTCATCAATACCAACAATAAATCTAATGAACTCAGATTCTTGGACTATCATGCATTTCTTTGGGTTAGTAGCTGGCAGTCTTTTCTCCTCTTATCTCTACTTGAACTGGTACAAGTTAGTGATACCTTTTCCTTATGTCTGCTAGAAACAATGCAAAATACTGGAGCCTTTACTTACCAAGAAGATACTAATTAAATTCACATATTTGACTACCTTTTTTTTTTTTTGCATCATACACTGTTAATATGAAGTGAGAGGCCAAAAAGAAGTGATCTTGTGAAGGATAGAGATGGGAGGGGGTTAGGGGATAGGGAGGAAAAAGGCAAATAAGATTCAGCTAAACAGAGGCAATCAGAAGGAATGTTCATAAATATATGTGGAATTTACCCTCCACTTCCAACCCCATCCACCATCACCGCATGCTAAATGATCCTGGAAGTAGTAAGTTCACCTTTGGAAGAGGAGATGGAGAGATAGCTGAAAAAGTTTGGTGCATGGGTACTTACGTCACAGGATTCATGGTGCCAAACGATCGAGAAAATCCACAGACTATGAAGGAATTTAGGTATGCCCTTGTTTAGGGCATACTTCTTTCGTGCATGCTTGAGTTCCTGGTCTAAGTAATCCACTTCAAACTTAGCTTGACTTTGCAGCGAGATGCGAATAAATAACTCTGCGTACTTTAATATATTCCTTGTGACGTCTGATATAAACAGCTAATTTCACTTTCACTTCTTATAACTATCATTTGCTTCGTAGCTGGGACTTCTCGGAAGCAAACTTGGTAAACAACTCCTTGCACTTTGTCTGAAAGGACTCACGAGGTTTCCGAGTTAAATTGTGGCGAGCAGGTTTAGGAAGTCAGGGCAAAGTGCCTGTAATTGTTCCAAGAACCAGGTCCCTTGTACTCAGCTGTTTAAGCATTAGGATGTTACATAGCAAAATAAAACCAACAGCCAGGTTTTGTGGGGGGCGGGGGAGCCACTGATGGCACAGAGCCAAAGAATTATTTTTCTTTATGATTGGAAACCTTGATCAGGCTTAGACTTGTGAAAAGTAGGAAATTAGCTAGTCATGCTGCTGCTTCTTTTATACCTTTTTTTTGATAGAAGGGGATCTTTGATTTGCTATATACAAGTGAATACTGTGCCCTCTCCTTATGAGCTGTTAAGCCATTGACATGCTAGTGACTAGATCTATGCAACTCTTGCCACATCACTGACAAAATCTGATTTTTACTAGAGTCAAGGTAGTTAACTATGGATACATCCTAGTGAAGCAAAGCAGAACAGAAGAAAAGGGGAGTTATGTATTTCTTTTTCAATTATTGGCCCTTGTTGAGAAGAAAGCAGGGTAGGGATGAATTTAGGGTTAGTAGAACTTAGTGCTACTATAGAAAAGGCATGAAGGCGTGAAAAATCAGAACTGAGTTTGAATCCTGGTTTCAATAGTTGTTAATTTTGTGACCCTGCATGAGTCACATATCCTCTCTGCCTAAGTTATTTCATCTGTGAAAAAGGGGAAAGGATACTTGTGTTGCTTACCTCACTTGGTTATTGTGAGGAGAGTACTTTTTAAACCTTAGAGTACTATGTAAAATGTGAACTTTTACTATTAATATTGTCCACTTGCTCCTGTTGATAGTGTTCTTTCTGATCACTAGAACAGGAAATGACAAGACATTGCGCAGACTGTACTGAGCTGTAGGTCTGGGAGAGTCCATCAGGACTACTTGGAGAGACACTGGGGATAAACAGGGAGTTCTGGCCAGAATTGAGTAGGAGGAGAAGCAACTGAATTACATTTGGGAAGCTGTAAAGTGCTTTCAATGGTCTTGAGCTGTTCCTGATCATAAAAACCATCTTTCTTAACACAGAACTTCTGGGAGGCAGCTTGGAGTAGTGGATAGAGAACCATGGTCACGGTAACAGATGACAGTTCAAGTCCTGCTATTGTGTATCTGGGAAAGTCACCAACTTCTCAGTTCCCTAAGTGATTCTTTAAGATTATATATTGCAGAGCAGGTGCTGATCTGCATTGGTAGAGTAGGCTTCCTCATTGGGAGTTCCCCTATGCCGGTAAAATCATAGGTCCAGACGTCTGGCTAAGATGGCAACATATTAGAACCCAGAGGAATCCAGATCTTGCACCAGACATATCAATAAATTTCAAAGGAAAAATGACCAAGAAAGCCAAAGAAAAATGGGTAGGAACTACACTATCCAGTGCAGGACCACATAAGAAGCCTGAAGTAAACCTGTGGAAGCCCTAAACAGAGATAAACCAGGGTCATGGGAAGGCAAGTAGCCCAAACCCACAGCAGGAGAGAGGGCCAGACAGGTGCCCATATAGCCCAGGCCTGCCTCAGCTTTCAGGCAGTCTAAGCCCAACTCAGAACTCAGGCAGCCCACATCTGAACAAGTTTCCAAATTAGACCCTTTGGAATTAGAATGAACAAACTGAAATACTAAGACACAATTTTAAAAAAACTTAAAAAAAACCCCAACCAAATTCAAGATATTTCCTATCAAATGGAACAAAATGCAAGATACTTCCTATCAAAAACAAAAACCAGTCAGAAAGTTATCTAAGAATTACTGGGTTACCTAAAAATCCTTACTAATAAAATCCTGGATTCCATTTTTCAAGAAATAGCACAGGAAAACTTCACAGATTTATTAGAACTAAAAGGCAAAGTGAAAATAAGAAGAATCCATTGAAATAATTGCTGAAAGAAATCCCAAAATGAAAATTCATAAGAATACCATTGCCAAAATCCAGAGTTTCCAGGTAAGGAAAAAATACTACAAGCTGCCAGAAAGGATTAGAAAGCAAAATTCACCAATGTACTCTTTCCAGTAAACACAACTGAAATATAAGATTCACACAGAGTTAAAATAACGGACTACAGCAAAATCTTTTGTGCTTCAGTTGAGCTAAAAAACCAGAGATAACAATATTTGCCCCAGATAGTGTGACAGTAAAAATAGAAACAAAGGAGATAAAAAATAAAAATGATTATGTATTTTCCCCTTAACTTTAACACTTTATCCCCTCTTCCCCAATTGCGTGTTTTATGGATGCTAAAACTATGGAACACTCCGCTAGCAGTTATCCACCCTGAAGATAAGCAGAGTAAATATTGCATTGAGGGGAAATAATCTAAGAGTTAAGGCTATCCCTGTGTGGGCCAGCCTATCTCCAGAGACAAAAGTCTCCCTATTGAAGATCATTAAACAAAAGTTGGTTTTACCAAGAGTCAGCTATGCTGTAGAGGGAATAGTTGAGGTATGACTGGACTAGCTGGTCTCAGGTGCTGTGATTCAGTAGTAAATTCCACACAAGGAAGAGGAGGACTTCAGGGAAATGAGCCTAACAATAAGAAGCGCAGGCTGGGGTGGAAAGTGAGGTGAGGGTGACCATTGACTCAGAAGAGGTTGTAGGGAAAGTAGACTCTTGAGACAGAATGGGAACTTGGGTTGGAGGAGAAAAAGGGGTTGCAGTTGCTCCTCAGGCCAGTAGAGGTGCAAATGTCAAAGGCTGCCCTGTAGCTGCTGGGGAGACAGTTCCTCCCAGGAAGGAAGAGTCCCTCCCCTACTGAATGAACATTGGACACTAGGGCAAAGCTATGTAGCCCTATGCTAGTGACATCTTCAATACTTGTGTCTCTGCTTTTGGGTGTTTCTGTATGTGGGACCAACTGTCTCTTCATTCATGAATGCAAGTATGCCTGTCTTCTTTTATGTGTACCATTTTGTTATCTTTGTGTGTTGTATGACATCATTTATCACAGGACCCTGATTATAATAAATGCTTAATAGCTATCTGTTGATTGAATAAGTGAATGTGTCCCATCCCTGGACTAGAAACATGGGACCATGGCTGTGGATTCCCAGAAACAGGAGAAAAAGAAGCAAGCTGGGCAAACTAGAGGTAAGGACCAACTGTGTGATAGAAAAAATACTGAACTTGGAGACAGAAGACCTGTGTTCAAAACCTTGTTTCTGTGGGAATAATTCAGATTCCAATGCTTATTGCCATCTAATCCATCATTGTTATAACAGGTTATTGTGAGAATGGATGGATAACATATGTCATATGCTATATGTCTCTTCTTTCCATAGAAGATACTTTGACTGGTAAGTACATAAAATGTAGCCATAAAGCATCAATGTACATTGTGTAAATCTGAGTGGGCATTTGGATTTGGCTCACATGCAACTGATATGGTTATAAAAAGCATGCAGATACTGGCTTATGTCTAATTAAGGAGGCATGATGGAATGTATAGGGAGCCCACCTGGGAGGCAAGAAGGTCCAGGCTCAAGTCCTGCTCTGGCTCATACTGGCCTTATAACTCTGGTTGTTGCCGTTTAGTCATATCTGATTTTTTTGTGACCTCATATGGGGTTTTCTTGGCAAAGATCCTGGAGTGGTTTGCTGTTTTCTTCTCCAGTGGATTAAGGCAAGCAAGTTAAATGACTTGCCCAGGGTCACACAACTAGTAAGTGTTTCAGGCTAGATTTGAACTTGGGTCTTCCTGACTCTAAGCCCAATACTCTATCCACTGAGCCTCCTAAATGCTTCCTTATGCCTTAATACATAATAATTTTTTCCAGCTCTATATCTATGCTTCTATGATGTAACCTAGTTCACTAGATTATTCCATGGGTTATTTAGCATTCTGGATTTTCTTTCCTTCCTTGAATGTGAGTCCCAGAAAGACGTCTTGCAAATATATTGCTGGTCAGAAAGAGGACCGGGCGAAAATACCCACACGCCCCACTGTGAATCCATTTCTACTTCTAGGGAAACTTAAGCCGTTTTCTTTCCCTCTTTTTTGTGGGGGAGGCGGAGAGAGTGAACGCTGGGTCACCCTGTCTTGCTCAGGCTGGAAGTACAGCACACACTCATGGGTATGAACCCACTACTGATTGGCATGGGGGTTTTGACCTACTCTGTTTCTGACTTGGCTTGGGTTGTTCCTCCTTAAGCAGACCTGTGATCTAATGACCTGGAATTACATAACAGCTCTTCTGTCTAAAAGACGTTTGTCCCTGGGCAAGTCACTTCCCGGTCTTCAAATATTTGGAGGATTTTTATGTGCAAAACAGATTAGACTTGTTTTACTTTGACTAGAGGTCTCAGATCTCAGAATAATGAGGGTAAGCTGCAGAAAGAAGCATTGCAAGATGTCTTTCTGGGACTCAAATCCAAGGCTCCTAGAATGGAATAATCTATTGAACCAGGTTACATCTCAGAATTTAACACAATGATGGTAATCTTGGAGGAAATGCACTAGCAGTGAAAGGGGTGAGTGGGTGGGAGTGGGAAAGGACTCTTGCAGAAGCTACAAGTTGAGTTCAATTTTGAAGGAAGCCAAGGAATCTAGGGTACAGCTAAGTGGCAAAGTGGATAGAGCACTGGGTCTGCAGTCAGGATGACTCATCTTCTTGAGTTCCAAACTAGCCTCCAGCCCTAACTAGCTGTGTGACCCTGGGCAAGTCACTTAACCCTGTTTTCCTCTGTCTCCTCATCTGTAAAATGAACTTGACAAAGAAAGGGCAAACCGCTCCAGTATCTTTACCAAGAAAACCCCAAATGGGGTCAAAAGGAGTTGGACATCACTGAAAAATGGCTGAACAATAACCACTTAAAAGGAATCTAGGAGGTAGAGATCCAGAAGCAGAGAGCATTTCAGGCTGGGGGTTCAGCCAGTAAAAAATCATGGAAGTTGAGAGATGAAATGTCATTTGCAAGGAGCAGCAAGAAGCCCAGTGCCACTGGTCCATAAAGAACAGAGAGTGAAGTAAAGTATAAGGAGACTGCAAAGCTAGGCAGGGGCCAGGTTGTGAAGGGCTATAAGAGACAGTAGAGAATTTTATATTTCATCCTCTGGGTGGAGAGCCACTAGAATTTTTGAGCAGGAGGGAATGAGATGGCCAGTCTTTCACTTCAGAAAGATCACTTTGGCAGCTGAGTGGAGGGTATATTGGAGCAGGGAGAGACTCAAGGCAGGGAGACCAAGTAGAAAGCCGTCATGGTGGAGAAGGAATAAAGTTATTAAGGCTCATGCCAGCATGATGGCAGTGTGAGTAGAGAGAAGGGATTATATACCAGAGACCTTGTGAAAGTAGAAATAACAACACTGGCAAAAGATTGGTTATGTGAAGTGAGGTCAAGCAAGTAGTCCAGGATGTAGAGACTGTGAGCCTGGGTGACCAGGAGGATGATGGTGTTCTTGACACCACCATCTGTTATTGTTCAGGAGAGGGAATGGTTTTGGGGGAAATGATTTTTCATTTTTGGATGTTTTGAGTTTGAGATGCCATCCAGTTTGAGATGTCCAAAAGGCAGTTACGTGAGATTGATGCTTAGGAGAAAAATTAAGGTAGGATATATATATATCTGAGCCATCTGCATAGAGATAATTGAATGTATTGGAAGCGATGAAATGACCAAGTGAAATTGTATAAAGGGAGAAGACACACAGACCTTGCGGAGACACCCATTGTTAGTGGATGTGATCTGGATAGTCTGAGAAAGAGGTCTGAGAAAGACCTCTTGAGAAGGAGTTGTCAGAGAGGTAGGAAGAGAATTTGGACAAAGAAGTATCGTGGAAGTCTAGAGAGGAGAAAGTATCAAAAAGATAAAGGGGATTTATAGTGTCAAAGGCTGCAGAGAGGTTAAGAAGAATCAGTTTGGAGAAAAGATTTGGCAATTACAAGATAGACTTAGGAGAGAGTAGTTTCTGTTGAATGATGAGGTGGAAGTCAAATTACAGAAAGTTTAGAAGAGCTGAGAGGAGAGGACACAGCCATTGTAGATGGATTTCTCCAGGAGGTGAGCCATGAAAGGAAGAAGAGATATAGGATAAAGCTAGCAGGGATGGTAGGAATAAATGAGGGTTTTTTTTAAGGATGGGGGAGAGACAGGTGTATTTGTAGATATCAGGGTGGGTACAAATATATAAAGATGGCAGAAGATGAGGTAGGATGATAGGGGAGACAGTTTGCAGGAGAAAGTGGGATCAGATCATTTGTGCATGTAGAGGGATTGGCCTTGGCAAAGAAAAGGGCCACCTCTTCCTGCAAGATGGGTAAATAAGGATGTGGTAGGGGGAAGAGATGTGAGATGAGTAAAAGAAAAGAAGCTCTTAGTGAATATCCTCAATTTTTTCAATGAAGTATGAGGCAAGATTCTCAGTCAAGATGATAAGCAAGGGGGTGCCATTGGAGGGGCTGAACAGGTTAGAAATCATCATTGTGGTAAGTGGGATTACGAATTTGTTGGGGCATGTGTGTTTTAAAGGATTGCTTTGCTGCAATGAGGGCCCAGTTAAGATGACCTAATCTGTAATGCATGATTTTGTGACTTTCTCCAGAAGAACATATGAAAAGGGCTGAGATACCTTCATTTGTACTAAACCAAAATGAAGTCTCGCACCTGACATTTAAAGTTCTCCACAATCTGGCCCTGACTTACCTTTCTACCCTATTATATACGACTTACCCTCACATACTTTCTGTTTTGTCTGCTTCTCCATCTTCCTCTGCCCTCTCTTGCCTGAATGCATCTATTAAAATCACTTTTCATTCCTAGGACATGCTGGGATGATCTTTCTCCTCAAATTTCCTTAGAACACTTTTGTTAAGCTATTTCCCTTGTTCTGTGACACTCTCCCTTGTATACTTGCTTCTGTACATGCCCTGTTTCCTCAGTAGGATCTCTGAGGCTATGGACCTGTCCCATTTATCATCTTTATACACCACTAACATGAGAGGCATAATGGCATAGTGCATAGAGAACCAGCCTCGAAGTAAGGAAGACTTGAGTTGAAGTTTAGTCTCTAACTATATTAGCTATGTTAACCACCAGCAAGTCACTTAATTGGCAACTCTTAATTCTGCAATTTGGAGAACAGTTGTTGAGCAGTATCAGTGAAGGGAAGTTCCATACTAGCAGTCCTTGAGACTGATGAAATTACACATTCATTCTCTCCTTCCCTTGCCCAAATGCCCAGAAACTTAAGAGTGCTTTGTATAGAATAGAAACCTAATTATTATCGATTGCATTAAATCGACTTCTTTTAGTTAGAAGTGAAAAATAATCTGAAATCTGGAAGGAGCAGCATGATGGAAAGAAGACTGGATTTGGAAAATGATCCAAAGCCATTTAATCCATTTATTACTAATATGTACCATTGGACAAATATTTTTCTCCTCAAACTCTCCCCTATTCTTAAGTTCTGATTACTGTGAAAGTCCTGATCTTCCCAGTCTCCCAGACTCAGAACCTAGCTGTCATCCTTGACTCATCACTCTCTCATCCCCCATATATAATCAGTAAAGTCCTGTCATTTCCCCTCTCACATGGATATGCCCTTTTCTCTCCTCTGACACTGTCACCACCTGGTTGCAGGCCCTTATCACTTCAGGTCTGGACTATTGCAATAGCCAGCTTATTGGTTACCCTCACGTGTCTGTCCATCCCAATCCATCTTCCTTTCAGTTGTCAACTGATCTTCCTAAAGCACAGGTCTGACTTCTGTTCTTCCTTTTAATAAACTTCAGGGGCTCCCTTTTGCCTCCAGAGTCAAATATAAAATTCTCCATTTGGCATTCAGAACCCTTTGAGATTGATGGGCTAGAATGATCTTTTTTTTCCCCCTTTTGTCCCTAAATCTGAGTTCTTAGACAGGAAACTCTCTACCAATGCAGAGAAGCAAGTATTCTTAGTTTCCTAGATGTTGGGAGATTTAAGTTGATTTAACCTATATCACCTACCTGTTAGACGTGAGACTTGAACCTGAGTCTCCCTGAGGCCAGCCCTCTATTCGATATTCCAGTTGCCTCTCAGATGCCATTTATATATTTACACATATTACTGGTAAATTTATTACTTCATAGGAAATCATATTAAATTGATTAACAGAAAAGATATCCTATATTTTCAGTGGCAAAATGCCTGTAATACAATACAATATTATTGTTTTAAATATTTTTTTGGGGGGGGGTTATAGTTACAAAGGGGATAGGAGGTACTTTCTAGGTAATTAATTCTAAGTTCTAGAGTTCCCAAAGTGAGAGGGAGAAGTATACTCCTTGGAAAACCAAAGCAACTATCAACGTAGTCCCTGGAGCTGGAGGATTAGAGCTATGGGGGGAAGGTGGGTAGAGGCTGGAACTGGAGATTTGGACCTTGCTATTCTTTCCTGCTATTACTATATTATTCAGACACTATAGGTCCAACTAAATTGTAAATTCTTTGTGAAAATTTAAATTTTATGTGGATTTATTAATATTTTTCTTAATTTCTGCAAGATGTCTCATCCACCAAAGAGGATGGAGTATCTAGAATCTGTAGTTTAGGATGCAATAAACTTTTCCCCCACACATCTGTTGTCTTTCATCCAATTTTCAAATCAGAACATTCTTCTTAACAGTTTTCTTAAGGCTGGATGAATCGTCTTTTTGGAATTTCAAATAAGCATTGGTTGGTCTCTCATTCAGCTTTGTAGAGATCTATGTGGGTAGAGTCTTGTTGACTGAATGCTTTAATTAAGGAATTTATCTTTCAAAATATTAATATCCATCTTGAGGCCTGACAGGAAGCTTTGCCATTTGCTTCTGGGAGGTTTTTTGTATTTAGATTTTGTGACAATGACCTCAGTTTTTTTCTTGATCTTTGAAATTTTGAGAGCTGACAAGCTTTCAGATGACTTCTGCCTTTCACAGGTCAGGGATATAGACCAAGACCATTCTGTAGATTTTTTCTTTATGATATCCTATTGCTCCAAAAGTGAATGTTTTCTGAGTGGTATCCATGTGGTGAGATGTTTCTCTTTATATCTGGAAAACTGGCTGGATTTAGTCTAGGAAACAAAAGAAATATGTTCATTTTTGTCCAAATTGCACCTTTCTCTGACCTATTCATGTTCCATTAGGTATTTTCTACAGTGTATAAGGTCATAATCTCATTTCTTCAGTAAACTTGTATATTTATATAACTTCAGCTATCAACTTATTGACAAAAAAATTATATGGTTTCCAGTGTCAGATACAATAATGTGTTTTTCCTCAGCAATCTGTATATCTTCTATTCCATTTGGAATTCTTGTTTGGTTAAATTAGTTCAACCAATGAGTATCTAAGGATAAAAAGTTTCAGTGTTTTACAACTTGAAGATTTTCAGAATTGGAAGGGATCTAATTGGAAGGGATCCATTCCAACTTTTACCTGAACAGTAATACCCTTCAATCTTTATGAGAATGACTCCCATATCTGTAGTTCTGACTCTCAGCTGCACTCCAGTCATATTTCTAATTGCCTATATAGGACATTGCCATTTGTATATCTGCTGTCATGTCAAGCTCATGTCAAGCTCAGAAACTGACTATGTTGACTTGATTACTTAACTACTCTGAGTCTCAGGTTCCTAATCTCTGAAATGAGCATGGGAGTAAGGGGTGGAGGCTAGATTAAGTGACTTCTAAGTTTCCTTCCAGCCTTAAAATTCTATTCTATTCTATTCTATTCTGTTCTATGAAATGTCTTTTATATTCCTTACATCTTGTTTTTATCGAAAGTTTCATATTTAATTTTTCTCTAATTTTTCAGTCTTAGTTTTATTTCCACATTTGTACCCTAAAATTTTAAAGGTAGAGGTCCATGTCTTAAACTTCTTTTGTAACCTCTTATAAACTAGCACTGAACATAGGAGATACTCAAAGTCTTATTTCATCACTCGTTGTCCCTTGAATCTGGGGAGATATTTAGTCTTAGATCAACTGTGGCATGTCAGGGATAGATGACAAATTCATTCTGCCTGCATACTGTGTCCTTGTTGCTTTAGTTTATCATAATAATCAATACGAGTCAAAGAGAATGTTTCACTAACCATGTTTTATAGCCACTCCTAGTCTCATCTCTCCACCTCATTTAGAAAGCTAGTTTTTATCTAGGAAGTATATTCCAGTTGAGTTTTGAATTGTAAAATGTTTCTACCTCAAGCATTTCCCTCATCACCAGATGGAATAAAGACACCAGTCAGTCCTTCAGTAACCGAGCTTTTGCCTGAAATTTGACCAGGCTCAGAGAGCAGTCAGATTGTTAATATGACACACAAACCTTGCTGACTTTGCTAATGTAGAGAGAACCCACAGCTTGGACAGTCAGTTGTTCTTTCCAGGTACTATGTATGGCATGCTTGTACCTAGCAAGGCTGCTATTATGTATGTTTTGAATGACTCCTGCCCTAACCCCGGATTCAGGGTTGTCCAGGGTAAACCAGGAAACATGACTTTTTTCCTTCCCTGTTTAACCTAACTTTATTGTATTATATAATCTAACAATAAGTAATAATATTATAACAATAATAGTAATTATAGCTAACGTTTATGTGCTTACAAGGTGCCAAGTACTGTGCTAAGTGCTTTGTAATTATTATCTCATTTGATCCTCACAACAACCCTGAGCTGTAGGTGCTAAGTAATTATACTCATTTTACAGATGAGGAAACTGAGGCAAATAGAGTGACTTGCCCAGGGTCACACAACTGGGATGTGTCTGAGGCTGGATTTGAACTCCTATTCCAGACCAAGTGCTTTATCTATCCACAGTACTACCTAGTTACCAGGTAAGCATGTCAAATTAGGCAGAAAAAGAGAAAATCAAGAATAATAGCCTATCCTAGAAACAGCTGTATTAAAAAACAAAACTAAAAAAGTCTCTTTAATAATGTTAAAGATGATCAGGTTTAACAGATTAGTACCACATAAGACAAACTGACAAGAAATGCCTTGCTCTCCATACCCTTCACCTGTGCTTTCAGACCTGTTCACACTAGTGAGTGACCTTGGGGGAAAAGCTTATAAAAAGCTACTGGCTCCACAAGCTCTTGGCTCCAAGTCAAACTCTCCTGCGGCTGGTGCCCTAGCCAGTGATCTGGACACCTTGTTTCTCTCTTAAATCCTAGGTCCCTGATTTCTTTGGCCTGAAATCCTGCCTGTTCTTTGTTCAGTCTCTTTGCTGTTGTTCCTGACTCAGCTTTTCCTGATCTCTCATCTACCTAGACCCAGAGGATCCACTCGCTGTTCTCACATTCATTGCCTTAGCTGATCTTTCTAGGTTGGACTTGTAGCCCATCTACAATATGGAGCACCTACCAGGCCCCAGTCCTAAATGTCCTCTTGACTGGCCCTCTTCTGCTGTTGCCCAAAACTGCAGTATTACATATATTGAACAAAACAAAAAATAAAATGAAGCAAAATATCTCACTCATTCCCCTTTTCTATCACTCACTCCTTGTACTTCTGTGTGATTTTTAGTCTACTCTCAGTCCTTTGAACAAACTTCATAGAAGAATTTTTCCTCAAAAATTCATCCCTGCAGTTCTCTCAGAATACTGCCTTTTAATTCACATCATGGTGAGGGTTTTATTTCTGTCTTAGGTCTAGTTCATTTACCAGATATATGTCTTTAAACAAGTTCCTTTACTTGGTCCTCGGTTTCCTCATCTATGAAGTGAACAGGTAGGGTTAGAAATTCTTTCCATTTTTATGGAAATATTCTAAGGTCTAATACTTTGGACTGGTTCTTTACTATGGATATTATTTTTTGTTTTCTTTACCCAATATCAAACATTCACTGATTTTTCTTTTCATCTCCAATCTGTTTTAATTAATTCCTAAATTAATTTCCTCTTCCACTGCTGTAATGTTCCTTTTGTTTCCCTTAGGAGAATACTGGTTATAATCACTTTACTTCTTTTGGCAAGTAAAACCAGGTTAACTATTTGATCCTAGTTACTTCATTTACAGTTATATATTTCTAGTCTAATATAAATGATTTATAATTTCACATGCTGTAAACATAATGTCTGCCAAACATGGTCAAAAATTAACAATGGTCCCAAGCAGCAAAGGCCTGGTTTTCTATTTCATAGAGTTGCTGTTATTTTCCTTTCTTTGAGCCCTCTTCCTTTGTCAACAGGCACTATTTTATCCCCCCTGTGCTTCTGTTCTAGGACACACAATTTCATAAACCTTATTCTGTATGGAAAGAATGAATTCAGTGAAATTTCAATGAATGGCAGAATTGTATTGACCTACCGGTACTGGATCTCTATGTTAGATTGACGTTTAAATAGTTGTTTTGTTTGAGGGCTTTGTGTTCTTTGAGCACTTTCCGCAATAGGGAATATGAATTGAAACATTTCTTGAGATGGAAAACTCTTATTCCTAATAAAGATGCTTTTTCTATTTTCTGTCCAATTCATGTTAGAGTTCTTCCTTAGGGAAGTTATAGGTTCTCTATAGTTGTTCTTTACTTTGCTCTGCAGATCTGGGGAATGAGAGTGGAAGAAAAGTTATATTGGAAGCCTTCAATTCTCAAGAAACAAAGCAAGAATGAGGTCCCTGACATACTGATTGGGTTTAGCTAGGCCTAAGAGACAACTAAGTAGACAGATAAGTTGGGCACAGGATCTGGCATTATTGGAACCTTTCTATTGTCCCTAGTAAAAAATGTCAGCAAACTTTAGTTTATAATTTTGTTGCCAAGAAATGTAAGGCAACAGCCTCAAGAAGGCCAGATTTCAGAAAAATCACTATCTTGGTTCTCTAAATTCTAGTAGGCACAAATTTCTTGAGAAAACAGACACTCCTTCTTGCATTTGATTAACAAAGTAGGCCTCCCCACATTAGAATGGGATTAGATTCCAAAGATGACAGTACCAAAGCATAGTACTTTTCTTCCATATTTCCTACAATCACAGTTCTGAGGAAATAAGTTGGAGGATTTTGTCTAACAAGGAATCCATCCAGATCCAGTCCGAAATTTAATGTTGTCTCAATTCAATTCTCTTCTTTTGTTTACCTTTTGAATTCTTTTTGTGATGTATAATTGCAATGATGATATCTGTCACAAAATTTGGTATATATGAGTTATAAAATTAGTGTAAATGTATTTATTTGTACTACAACAGTGAGCAGAAATGAATTTGTTTTCTCTGTGCTTTCCATTTTTACCAATATTTGACATATGTGAAGAAACCAAATTTAACATAAAAAGACAAATAATTATAATAATTGTATACCTGAGAATATTAACGGCATTCTCTCCAATCAGATGTCACTGGTCCAAGTGTATGTGTAGCCTGGGTAAACACTGAACTTTATTCTGGATCACTCTGCCATTTGTATTCTGTACATTCTAAAATGTCTTACTCTTTCTCTGTAGAACAGTTCATACCATAGCTGAACTCTTGTTCTCCCCTCCCCACCCCTTGCCTCCTCTACTTAATATCTTGGTTTGGTGACCAGAGGATGAAACTTCTAATAGGGGCTGTTTGAACACACACACACACACTGCTTTGTTTTCATGATTGTGATCCTATGGGGCCAACTGGTTTTCCTCTCAGACTCTCTCTGGTTATATTGCTAAAATGGAAATGAAATAAGTGCTTCTGTTGAGGCTCACAGTCATAAAACCAGTGACTTGTCTATGTATTCATAAACACCCAGTTACAATTTAAAAGATATGTGTGTGGGTTTTTGGAGGTTAGGGGGTACAGTGTCCTCTTCTAACTACTTTTTGGACATTTCTATGATGACCTGAGGAACTTTACTTGCATTGGAGCAGTCATCTTCAACCTTTTTTTTTAAACCTTGTAGACCACCTGGAACTGGGTTGAATCATAAACCAACTAGGGTTAGGAAAATCACTTCTGTACTGTATGGGGCTCTTTAATTTGATTACAATCCTCAAACAGAAGCAGACCTTCAAATGGCCTTGGGGAAGTTTCACCTTCTGTAGTATCTGCAGTCACAAATAGTTACTCTCGAGAATCCTCCTCATAATGCATTCTGTAGAGGGTGCTGCGAATATTTGGCTTCTATTACCAACTTCATTTCAGGCTGGTGGGAGTTACAATCACTGGACAAGATTTTGTTGTTTTAAGTAGTATGGGGAGTGATGATGGTGGGAAACATGAAATGATTCCCTTTTCCCCAGTCCCTGCCAGTTTACTTTAAAGTTTTTCCTTTTTCCTTTTGTCCCCCATTCTTTTCAAGAGTAGGTTACACTGAAAGTGTTGGAGATAAACTGCCTAATGATCCTTTTCCTTCACAAAACTGGTTCTGGTATTCCTAGTTTAGGATTGGCAACCGATGATTATCTCTGTTTAAAAATGATCTTTACATTTTAATGGAACCTCTAAAATTTAAATAAAATTTGATTCTATCTTAGAACACATTATAATTCTGTTTAAAAATTAAAGAACCTTCTTTAGATGTCACTATCTTCTCAGTCCAGCTGGAAGATTTTCCACTGGGGCTGTGCTGGGATGTTGTCTTAGAGTTGTTTCCATTAGCACTAAGTTTTTTTGGCAGACACGTTTTCTGAATTTTTTGCTCACCAGGTCTTACGGGTTCTGAGATATTTTTGGAGTGGTCATTATTAAGAATTAGTCTATGTGAGCTGAAAAAGATTGGGTAATATGAGTTATTAACACATTTTCAATGTTAAGAAGCAAACTAAAAAACTAAAGCAGGAAGATTTCCTGCTGTGTGCATTTGAGACATCTTTTGTTTTTCCTCTATAATCTGTTTAAATAAATATAGTTTACAATAAAGTTACGTGCAGAGAGGAAAATGATCTAATCTCTTGCTTTCATATAAGATAGTACATAGGGATCCAAAGCAGATTGGTATCTGAGAAGGAGCTGTGGTATAATGGCAAGGAGCACCATATTTGGAATCTCTAATAAATAAATAGTTTGGCACAGCTGGGCTAAAATCCTGGCTCTGTTCTCCTTGTGATCATGGGCAAGTCACTTCACTCATTTCTCTGCGCCTTAAGTTTCTTCATCTGTTAAATGAATTAGAAAATGTGATAGTCTAAGCCCTCTTCCAAAGTCTACTTTGGAAAACTTTGATTTGCTACCAATTTTTTAAGTCTTTAGGGCAAGAGATTCCTCAACTCTACTACATATTCATGTTCATTCAATAATAAAGAAATTATTGGTGAAGTGAGGGAAGGATGGAGGAAAATACCAGATATTTACACTTTGTGTTCCCTCTGTTGTGCAAATATAGGCAAATTCCTAAATGTTCATGTACTATCCAAAAACTTTTCCTTTGTCCAGATAGGTTGTGGCCACAGCCCCCACCTTAACAGCTGACCCTACTGAAACAGAGTTACAGCCAGGGCTGGCCCCAAGCAAAATTGTGAAGTAGGAAAAGTTTGTGTTGTCTCACATTCTCCATTCCCCTTTAACCCCACCACCTCCCCTAATTTGGAGGTATACATTGAAAGGTATATGGAGGTATACATAGACCCCCTAGAATACTATGAAAAGGAAGCCTTGCTTTTAGCACCTTTGCCATCTCTAGTACCTAGTGCTCTCACAAGGAGGAAAGCAGTGGGATAAACTGATTCACGTTACAGTGATGGGTACTTAAAGTGCTAATACTCCTAGCAGTATTGTGCTTTCAAAGAACCAAAGGAAGACAATGATTCACATGGAATCACCCATGGTGGAATTTAAGACCTAGCAGGGAGATATTTTGGGGTTAGGGGTATGTGCTTTCCTCGAACCCCTCAAATCACAAAGGCTCCTCAACTTCCTTTCAAAACTGGCCCCGCCCAGGTCTCTTTGGAAGATTGTCACTATTACAAGTTATTATGAAAAAGTAATTTTCACAGCTTCTAAGAAAGCAGAAAAGGAATGAGGTTGTCAGAGATCAAAGTTGTAGTTCTTTTTCTAGGGCAAAGCAGAAATTTGTCCTACCTGAGGTATCTTTTTAGTAGCCAAGGTGGAACTGGTTCTGGTATCTTCACTATGCAAGGAAAAATTATGGTTAGTGTTAGGAGATTATAGCTCAAGATTAGCAAGAAATTGAAATCTTATAGTTTCTAAACAATTGATTTCTACATATTTGTGGAGACAGGGACCATTGATTAAATGTGAAATTTTTTTTTTTAGAATTGCTAAGAAATGTGATGTAAATAATGGTTTTAGAACCTTCAAGTCAATAGTTTCAGCAGTACTCTGATTATATTGTGGTACAGTGGAAAGAACACAAAACCAGGCTATCTAGGTTATAATCTGGACCCTAGATATAACAGCTACATGACCTTGGATGCAAGTCCCTTGTTCTTTCTGGACCTGAGTTTCCTCTTCTTTAAAATGAAGAGCTACACTCAGTGATTTCAGAGGTTTTTTCTGGCTCTAAGTCAATAATCTTATGATGCTGCTTCTCTACTAGAAAATCTCTGGAGCTACCTATTACCTACCAAATAAAGTATAAATTCCTCTTTTTGGCATTTCAGGCCCTACACAATTTGGCTCCCCAACAGCTTTTACCTCATACTACTCCCTATAACATATTCTACATTCCAGGTATTCTGGATCAGGGCTTCTTAAACTTTTTCCACTCCTGACTCCTTCATGTCTTCTTTTTTTTAATGTAATAAATTTTATTTGTTTTCTTGTTTACATTGTTCATTTTCATGAGATTTTTGAGTTACAAATTTTCTCCCTGTCTTTCCCCTACCCCACCCCCAAAACAGCGATCCCACTGTGGAGCCCCTCCCCTGGTCTGCTCTCTAACTTTCTGGTAGGACAGGGAGGGTCTCCCAATCCCAGCTCTTGTATATCTTGATTCCTAGTTGCAGGTATTACAGAGCTTTAAATTCTAGATTCTTTCGGTTTTTCCCTTGTCACCCACCCCCGCTGGAAGGACAACCAATTCAATACAGGCTGTGTAGGTGTGATTATACAGGACATCTTCATAGTGGACATATTGTGACAGTGATCATATGTCCCTCCTTCCTATCCCTCCCCTTCATGTCTTCTTAATGGGGTCAAGACCCACAGTCTGGATGATATTCCACCCCCAACATTTGTCTCCATGCTTCTTTCCTCATTTCTGGAATGGATTCTTCCATCTCCATGTCCATCTGTTGAAGTCCCTTCTTTAAGGCTCAACTTTGGTATGACTTCCTCCATGAGTACACAGTGCCAACTAGGGCTGTCTACAACAAGGGAAGATCCTAGGTGCTGTGATATCATTGCACTAAAGAATTCCTGATGTGGACACTTTTTCAATAGGTGCCAGTCAACAACTCCTTTGTAACTTAAGGTCCTAGAGATATTTGCCAGGGAAACTGAGAGGTCAGAGTGGCAATGGGATGTACTAAGATTAAGATTTATGTAGTCCTTGCCCTCAAGGAACTTCCCTTCTACAAGGTGAGAAATAGAATTTTGGTAGGAAACTTCTTCTACCAATCCCCCAAATTGCTTAGTAGATAAATATTAGGTAGTTGCCTGAGTCACGTAGACATAGACTTGCTCAAAGTCACCAAGCTAGTAACTATTAAAGGTGAAATCTATAACCAAGTCTTCCGAGTCAGTACTCTACCCACTAGACTATACTGTCTCTTTTTAAAAACAGGACAAAATAGCCCTAACAGACCTAAATACCATATTTAAAACTTAGATGAGTGGGGCAGTAATCCATTCAAGTGGCCAGAGCTGCAGTGCCCCAAAGACTTTTTCCTTAGGTTCTGGGTCTGTGCCCTTGGGCACACTGAGGTCTCTGCTTTTGGATAGTGGTACTACTGAGGACTTTAGCTGACCTCAAACTCAACCTGAAACCATGTTATGGACTCACCAAGGGCTGAATATTCCATGTTCAAGCAAGTTCTGCCAAGGACATAATAGCATTTATGTAGCGCCTTAAGGTTAGCGGAATGCTTCACAAATATCTCATCCCACCCTCACAACAACCTTGGGAGACAGACGCTATTATTATCTCCATTTTGCAAATGAGGAAACTGAGACAGACAGGAGTTAAGTAACTTGCCCAGGGTCGCAAAGCTAATAAATATCTGAGGTTGGATTTGAATTCAGGTCTTCCTGACTCATTCCTGAATTGGAAGGGAGGTAAACATTTCCTAGAGTCTCTTCCAATTCATACATTCTCTGAGTTTTTGAATAACATATTCATGCCCATCATCTGGTTATCTGGTTTCCCACTAAAAGATACCATGTTTTTGTAGGTAACATGGTAGTATTATTTCATTATATTACCCTTAAAAAAGAAATAACTATACCATTAACAACAACAATAACAACAACAAACAGTTTGGCTTTTGAGTGGCTGGGAAATGTTTGGGGGAAGATTTTGAAATTAAAAAAATTTAAGTATATATTTGTCAAGATGTAGGGTATAGAGTGAAGTAGTTGCCACTGTGTATAAGGCAGGAGTTTCTCCTAGGATGCTCCTGACACTGTAGGAAGCAGCTAAGATGAGCAGAGTCTAATGGCCTGGGATCTCCCCCTGAACTCCTCAGGGGTGCCAAAGATTTGAAAGAGTTGTTGGTATGGTAAGAGGGATGAATGAGCTGGTAACAGGTGAGACATGGACATAGTTTGTTGAAGAGAGTGTGTTCATGAGCAGATTGTTTGGTGTGAACTAATGGAGTCCCTGCAGAGGAGAGATCCATAGCCTGACTTTCCTTTTCTGTAAAATGAAGGGGTCAGACTAGACTCAGATGTCCTCTAAAGGCTCTCCTGGCTCTAAGGGTTCATAGACTGATGATGTCAAGGAGCATGGTGCAGGGGCAGTACCCGAGGCCTGGGGTCATAGGTTTCTTCTTCAAGGCGTCATGACACAGTGGGAAAGCACTGTGGATTTTGGCTCAGATCCCCCCTTGGATGTGATAAGCATCCTATACATGTGACCTTGGACTCTCTGGGATTGTTTCCTCATCTATAAAATGAGCAGATTGGAGTAGCTGACCTCTAAGATCCCTCCAGCCCTACATCACCCTCTTGTATCCTCATTGTGGTGTATTGGGGTTCACAGGTGTTTGTATCAGTCTGGGTCATACCTTGTGTTGTCACTAAGCCTACAAACAGTTTGCATAAGAAGAGGGAACAAATGATTTTGAAGTTGTGAAATCAGACATAGTCTAGGGCTATTTATTTGAATGCCCTCAGATGAGTTTGGGGGCAGAGAGGCAGCCAGGTGTCTCAGTGGCAGAGCCCTGGGCCTGGAGTAAGGAAGATTTGAGTTCTAATCTGGCCTCAGATACTTACTAGTTGTATGACCCTGGACACTCTGCCTCAGTTTCCTCAACTGCAAAGTAGGAATTGTTATGAGAGTTATTGTAAGGATCAAATGATGTAAAACACTTAATACATGTTTATTTCCTTCCTTCCAGACAGGTACTGGCTTTATATCAAAAGACACTCTACTCTGTCCTTACAGCTTTGTCCTTATATCACTGTCTATGCTAGGAAGCTTAGTCAGAGCTAGAAGAGATGTTTGAGGTCATCTAGTCCAAACACCTCATTCGACTGATGAGGAAAACCTAGTCCCAGAGAATCCAAGGGATTTGTCCAAGGACACAGGTGGTAAATATTAGGATTCGAACCCAGGTCCTCTGATTCTAAATGCAGACTCTTTCCACTGTACCATGCATCTGTATATACAACTTCATCAAGACAAATCATGTGCAAGATAGTGCTATGAGCAGGGGGAGTGCAGTGATTTGGCTGCTTCCTACAAGTAGGACAGTGGTCACCCTTCCTTTTCCATCTTCTCTACTGGTCCCTGTGATTTACATGCCTGGTAATGAAAAGGAATGAAAAGGAATCAAAGGAATTTTCTTATTCTAAGTCAAATTTAGTTTAGAATGAGTTTTAAATGAAAGTTCCCATGCAGCAAGTTAGGGCAGTGGATAGAGCACTGGGCCTAGAGTCTGGAAGAGTTCTGAGTTCTTTCTGAGTTCAAACCTGCCCTTGGACACTTCCTAGCTGCGTGACCCTGGGCACATCACCTAATCCTGTTTGCCTTAGCTTCCTCATCTGCAAAATAAGCTGGAAAAGGAATTGGCAAACCATTCTAGAATCAAGAACACCCAAATGGGGTCATGAAGATTCAGATGTGACTGAAAATTACTGAACAACAAGAACCTGGGAGGTGGCAAGGGAAAAGGAATCCAAAAGCTGGACTATAAATGCCCAGGCATCTCTTGTTAGCTCGTTATTTGGAATTCATAGCCAGAAAAAGCTAAGACAGTCCTTAGAGCGGTAAGCTGCCTGTGAAGAAGCTTCATTGTAGATGAAGCACAAACTCAGTGAAGGAACTGTCTCACTGTAAATACCCAGCAGATGGCAGCAGAGAGCAGCAGCAGCTCTCACTCTGGTGAAGACCACTGGAAAGCAGCTTAGCAGAAATGCCTGGCAGAGAACTCACCTCAAATCAAGCACAGAAGTGCCTAGTGAGCATTGGAGTCAGGAGATGACCCGGCCACGCCTTTTCCTTGGCCACATGCATTCCTTATGCCTGTGACCTTTCATGTAAGTCCCTTGGTCCCCTATGTCCTCAATGGGTAGCCCTTCCCAATAGTAGTGTGTAACTTACAGGAATGCACCTCTGTGTACATGGGGTGGGGAAAGGGAAATCTTTCTTGTTTATTTTGCTATGATGTTTGATTAAATTTCTTTTTGCTTTGAACTAACACACTATCTAGTTGACCTAGTAAAAATATTAATGGGGACTTGAGCTATGGTATTGAGACATTGACAATCCACAGTATCTTGAACCTAAGACAACTTTCTGGTGGCTCACATGCATGAGTGTGTGTGTGTGTGTGTGTGTGTGTGGTGGGGGGAAAGGGAAGGGAAAGGGAGAGACAGAGACAGAGAGAGACAGAGATAGACAGAGACAGAAACAGGTGATATAAGTTTTCAAATACATACTTAGACCTTAAATGTAATGCCAGAGTTCATCATGATTAGTGTTCTCTTTAAGATTCATAGTTTGAGGATTGCAAAATAAAGAGGTCATCTACTGATGTATGCTTAAGATCTAAGCCAAACAATCAGAACTCCTTGCCTAGGCATTTCTTTAGATTTTAGCACCAGAGAAATTCAAAGGCCTTAGGAAATTCTGCATAGTTCTAGTGACACTGGTCTGTTGGCTGTTCCTTGAACATGAAATTCCATTTCCTGACTAAAATCATTTTCACTGGCTTTCCCCTGTGCCTGAGATCCTCTCCCTCCTTATGTCAACCTCCTTACTTTCTTCGAGTCTTAACTAAACCTTCACCTTCTGCAAGAACCCTTTCCTGGTCCTCAATCTTAGTGCCTTCCTTTATGAGATATTCTGCATATATCTAGTTTGACATAGTTATTTACTCCATTAGATTGCGAACTCCTCAAAAGTAGGGACTGTTATTTTTTTCTTTTCTTTGTAAACCAAGTACCTAATTTAATGCCTGGCATAGGATAGGGACCTGTCAGCCAGGAAACATTCATGAAGCACCTACTATATGCTGGTCACTATGCTAAGTATGAAGGACGCACAGTTTAATGGGGGTGACAACATGCAAACAACTATGTACAAACAAGCTATACACAATATAAAATGGAGATAATCTCAGAAGGAAGGCACTAGAAGATAAGATTTCAGGTGGGACTTGAAGCCAGGGAAGTCAGAAATAGGGAGGGAGAGCATTCAGTGGCATGGGGGACAGGCAGTGAAAACCCTCAGAGTCTGGAGATGGAGCATCAGGTACAAGGCCCAGCTATCTCCCATAACTACTCCAACAAAAATCTATAAGGAGCACAAGACGTAGGAGTGATTGTAAAATCCAAGAAGAAAACATGCTAAGTCATTTTTCTAGTCCAGCTAAACAAAGAGAGAGTCAGACAGACAGAGGCCTGGGCACCAGATCTACTCAGGAAAGTACCACAAAGAGACCTTAAGTCTAAGGATGGAATTGGGGCCTGTGACCATATACTAGGCTAGGGTAAGAAGTTGTTGTGGATCCAGCATAGATGAGCCAGACCATCTGTTCAGGGAGCCAAGATACTAGCTTTGTTGCTTCTACCCCTGAGCTGGTTTGCAGATTCTTTGTAGTCTGAAGAATGGGTCTGTGCCTAGGAAATGCTGCAGACTAGGGCAAGGAGCAAATCATGAGCCTACGGCTTTGTTCTGGGCAAGGAGCATGAGCAGAAGCAAGAAGCAATTGAATAGTGCTGACTAGAGAGATGTCTCCAATTTAGCCGTCAACCCATTGTAGCTTGTAGCTGAGTGTCTAGGTCAGGGAACTCAGACCACTGGGAAGCCTGCAGTTCTGTTCTGAACCCACACAGTCTTCCAACTAGCTGATGGGGACTGGGGCCAGAAGCAGTCTACTGGAACTTCAACCAGTGGCAAAAGAGTAGTTAATTGTGTTAACCAGGTTGAAAATGGGAGTAGATGTTGCAAAGCTCAGAGCAGGAAGGCTTTGTCCTAGATTACTAGACCACTAGGCCCTAGATTACTTTCAAGAGCACTGAAAAGTTGCAAGTCTCTGACCTGATTCACTCCTCAAAACCTTGAGAAAGAAGCAGCTGGACTTCAGAGAACACAAAATGTACCAAAAAAAGCCTAGACATTCCCTTCAGAGTGCACAAAGACAGACCCTAACACAATGTCTCAATTCAGGAAGGAAAGCTAAAAGAATAAGTAAACAAAATAAAATAGAACCAAATAGAACCACAATAAAATATTATTTGGAGACAAAGATGCCCAAAACACAAATCCAGAAGAAGGGAACGGCTTCAAAACATCTAAAACATGAAGCCTCAGAGAAAAACACCCTGGGCAAAAAGTTAATTAAGATTTCTGGAAGAACTGAAAAGTTAAAAAAGAGCAAAAATATAATTTTTACAAATGAGATCTAGGAAGGAAAGACTTGGAGGGAAAATGAACAACTTAATAAATGAGACACAAAACTTTACCCAAGTAATAAAGTTTTCAAAATTTAAAACGGACCAAACAGAAGTTAATGACTTCATGAGGCAACAAATATTAAAATAAAGTCAAAAGACTGAAAAAATAGAAGAGAATTTTAAGTATCCTATAAAAAACTTATCTGGAAAATGGATCAAAGAGAGAATGCTTATGAATCACTGGACAGCCTTGAAAGCCATGACCAAAAGAGAGAGAGAATATTGACATCCTGTTTCAAGAAATCATGAAAGAAAACTTCCCAGAGCTATTAGAATCACAAGGTAAAGTGAAAAAGAAAGAATCCACTGGTCACCTTCTGAGAAAAATAGCAAAATGAAAACTCCCAGGAATATTATAGCCAAAGTTTAGATCTTCCATGTCAAAGAGGAAATTCTGCAGTCAGCCAGAAAGAAAGCATTCAAGTCACAAATCAGTATCATGTGAAATTGAGTAGCTCCCGTTATAAAGGAATGGAGAACCCAGAACATGATATTCCAAAAGGCAAAAGATGGAATCTTACAAGCATGAATAACTTAATCAGAAGAACCATATAAAATTCTGTAAAGGGATGGAATGGATCTTTAATGAAACAAAGGACTTCTATGCATTGCTGATGAAAAGACAAAGACTGAATAGAAATTCTGAAATATAAACACAAGATTCAAGAGAGACATGAAGGTAAATAAATGTGAGCGGTGAAAGATACTAAATCTGGAAAGACCTTTGGGTGAAGTGAAGTGAGCAGAACCAGGCACACAATTTATGCAGCATATCCTACACGTTTTCTAACTTATCCTATAAGTTTTAGTGCAGTTTCAAGCTACTAAAACCTTATAACTGCATTAAGACCTTCGGGGACACACGGTGCAACAGTAACAACGTTGTAAAGAAAAACAACTTTGATAGACCTAAGAAGATCAAAGCAGTGATCAACCCAATCTCCATAGGACTTATGATGAGAGGGAGGTGATAAATTCAAGGTATGGAAGAAGACACACATTTCTGGACACGGCCAGTGTGTGGATATGTTTTCCTTCTCTATGGTTGTCACATTTTTTTTTTTTCTGTTTTCAGTGGAGAGGTAGTGGTAGTGCTGGTAATGGAAAGAAAAGAAAAGGAAAAGGAAAATGAGGAGAGCCATGGAAACATTTAAAAAAAACCAAGCAGGACAATTTTGAAAGACTGAATTGATTTTATGTATATATATATATAATATATATATATAAAGATATATATGTGTGTGTATATGTATACATATAATATGTAATATTATGTTTGCAATATGAATTATATATGATTTTAGAAACAATAGACTAGGTTGAATTTTAGATATAATATAAATTCTGTGTAAGATATGTAACATGCATTATATATGTTATTTATAAATATATATTTTATAATATAATGTTATTATATATCATGTATGATAAATAACTATACATATTCTATAGTATAAATTATATATTATGAATTAAATATAAGATATACATATAAATAAAAATTCAACCCAGTCTTTCAAAACTGTCAAACTTCCAAATTATATATAAAATATATGTTTGTGGGTATATACAAAAACCATTTCTTTAAAAATCAAGCAATATGGATTAGAAATTCATGTTTTCATATATAATCTTTTCTTGTGTTTTACTGAGTATATGGAAATGCTTCCCTCCACTTTGGTATTATTAAGTTTATAATTTTAAAAAAATTTAAAAGAGGGCAACAAGAAGTAAAGAGATGCAGAAATATATTGATTATAATCTCAGATAAAAATGATTTAAAAATAACAAGTAAGGGAGAGGAAGTTCATGGTTATTTTAAAAAATATGTAGATAGTGATAGACTTAGAGTTAGGAGACCTGGATTGAAATTCCACTTCTGAGACTTAATGAGTTGTGTAGATAAATCAGTTACTTTCTTCAGGCCTGTTTCCTCATCTATAGAGCTGGGATAGTAATACCTGTAATATTTCTCCACAAGGTTTTTGTAGGGATCAAATGCAATAATTTATTTATATGAAGCATATTGCAAACGTTAAAATATCATATAAATGCCAACTAATCAATAGTATCTGTGTTTAGTATTTCATAAATGTATTTATAGTCAGAATAGGAATAATACTAGTAAAATAAGAAAGAATATATTACTTTATTTTTTTTATTTATTTTTTTTGCTTTTTGGAGGGCAGTTGGGCTTAAGTGACTTGCCCAAGGTCACATGGCTAGTTTTTGTGTTAAGTGTCTGAGGCCAGATTTGAACTCAGGTCCTCCTGACTCCAGGGCCGGTGCTCTATTCACTGTGCCACCTAGCTGCCTCAAGAATATATTACTTTAAACAAAAGGAATAATTTTGAAATATTTGTGTTTACACTTGAATTTAATCTTCTGTATAAAGAAAAAAGAGGCAATGACGTATAGTGCATAGAAAACTTGCCCCAGTCAGGAAGACCTGCTTAGATGCAATTCCGACATCTGACACATACTTTTGTGTGAACTTGGGTAAGTAACTTAACCTCTCAGGGCTCTAGCAGACTATAAAATGCAAAGAAATATAAATATATTATATGCAAAGAAATATATATATATATAAATATATATATATATAAATATAAATATAAAATGCATTGGTAGAGGGAGTATACCTCACCCTGTACCAATGAAAGTATAGATGCAGTTGTAGCCTATAAAAAGAAACAAGTGATATCAAATGAATTAAAAACATGAAACCAACAATATGTTTTCTAGTGGAAAATCACCTAATGTACAAAGATGTATATAGTTAATGTGAGAGATTGGACTAAAATTTATTATGCTTTAGCTGCAGAAAATTTAAGTTGTGGTGATATCTGGCAAAACTGAATTAATATACATAGCCAAAGCAGTATTGGGACAAATGTATGTTCTTACATGCTTATATTAATATGGGAGAAAATGAAACAGTGAATTGATTTCCATTAAAAAAAATTAGGAAATAAAAAAATTAAAGGAGAAATTAGCAAAATAAAACAAATTTATAAAGAACTTTTTATAAAGCATTTAAATTGATAAACCATTAGCATATTAGAGACATTAAATTATCAAAATCATGAGACAGGATATTACAATAAATGATGAAGGAATAAACACAACTTTTAGAGAGAATTACACACAGCTGTTTGCTAACAATGAGAAGCAGCATGGTACAGTGGATAGAGTGAACTTGAATCAGGAAGATCTAGGTTCAAATCTTGCCAATGACATTTATTAACTATGTTGACTATGGGTAAGTCACATAATGTCTCTCAACCTCTGGGCTTTAGAATACTAAATCATGTATATCGTGCAATCTATTTAATAGATATTTCCACATTGATCAGATTATATGTCCTGTGACATATGCCAACAAAACTAAGACTGTAAAAGAAATGAATATTTATAAGAATATAAAATTGACAAGTTAATCAAATGAAATAGATAACAGAAATAACCAGTCTCAGAAGTAACTAAAAAGGCTATTAATGAGCTTCCATTTCAGAAGTCAGCAGGACCAGATGTATTCACAAATGAATTCTATCAAATATTCAAATATACTATATCAATTGTATTAAAAAGCAGAAAAAGATAGCACCCTCCTTAACTCTATGAGCTAACCACTGGATATACTGGAGGCATTCCTCTAAGTCTAAGTCAACTAATTGGGTGGGTAATTTGCAGTGGGTAATCGCACACTCCAGTTGTTCATTGGGTAATTGCACACTCCGGTTGTTCATTGGGTAATTGCACACTCCAGTTGTTCATCTTTTATCCTTCCCTCTTGTTACATGGCAAGCCTGCTTCCTTTTCTTATATGCTCTTCCTAGGTGATATACTTTATGCATAAATGTCATTCATAACAACATGCTATGCCCTACATTTCTTCATTGCCTTTTGGGTCACCAAAATTTTAACCTATAGGTTATGCTCTGGAATAGGGATATAAATAGTTAACAACTGCTTTCTGAAGAAAATATATGCAAAACACACTTTAACTTACACCATTAACTTGCATCTGTCTCTTAAGTCTAGACAATCAGAAAAATAGTATGTCAAACTCTGATTTGTAGCGTTTGCAGTTTTGAGAAGTAAGTGCCCACACTGAAAAATTTAACAATTGGTTCTTGTAAACTGGTAGGTGCCACCTACAGCACACTGCTCCTGTTTGCGATTTAAGGCCACTAAGAATATTGTTGTTTAAAAATGTTTTTGTTTGTTTCTCTGAGGGAGGGCTTGGGATTGTTGAAATTATGATGCACTTTCCCAAATGCAAACCAGATTGATCTCTTTCTACTATTGAGTCCTGGCCCCAACTTTTTGTCCATTTGCAGAGCCTGCCCAAGTTATGTTTATTGCTGTCATTGACTGGATAATGGGTGTTCTTTATTCACTTGGTTTTTCCTCTGACAATCATTAAACTGAACTCTTTGGGGTAGTTGTGGATCTCATTAAGGAGGTTCTCAACCTTCCTAATGCTGTGACTGTTTAATACTCGTGTGTGGGCGTATCTGCATGTGGGTGGAACCGTATGAAGGTGGATAGAGGAGCGGTGGCTTGGTTCCTAAGATCATCGGAAATATGTGTTTTTTGATGGTCTTAGGCAACCCCTGTGACTCCTGTGAAAATGTTATTCGACCCCCAAAGGGGTCACGACTCACAGGTTGAGAGAACCGCTGCTCTTTGGTGTTGTGAGAAATCACTACCTCAACCACACATGGAGGAGAGTACTTGTTCTGTGAAGTTTGGATTCAGCCAAAGGGCCTCACTTGAAGACCTAGAGGGCCTTGAGGCTGCAGGTCCTCCTTCCCTCAAGGGAGTGGCAGCCAAATAGAAACAAAGGAGTTCTAGAAAATGGTAATGGCCTAGTCTCTCTGGCTAGCTAAAAACCTGAATTTCCCTTTATGGTGGAAGGTACTGAAAGCTGAAGACCAGCAGGTGGCAGAAAAGACTGTCATAAATCTTCAGAGAGCTGCTCACCTATGGAGGATTTCGGAGACTGCAGAGAGAACAGAGAAGAGCTGAGGCCTACAGTCTTTCACAATAACTTAGGCAGTTCTGTAGAAGGCACAGAGGAAAGAATGCTAGGCCTGGAATCAGGAAAGCCTGAGTTCAAATCCTGCCTTAGGCCCCAGACAAATCAGATTTAGTTTCCTCATCTAAAAAAATGGCAGTAATAAGAGTACCTAGAGATGCGAGAATCAGGTGAGATTGTGTGTGTGTGTACGTGTATGTAGCTTTGTAAACCCTAAAGCACAATATAAATGCTAGCTATTAATTATCTTTCAGTTCAATGACATCATGCAAGTGACATCTGCCAGCAGCAGCTCTGCAGAGGAGAAGTAAGGCTGGTCATGGGGGTATAGAGGGTCTCTAGGTCTAGAGATGTCCTAGGAGTTTGAGGGGCACTGGCTACCTGGGTGCCCTCTCCTGGGGTGTTCCCTAGCCATGGGTATTCTCTAATATGTATATTCCATATCCATGAATATTTCCTGTACTCACTCTCTCTCTCCAGTGATGGGAGAATATGTGAGAAAGAATATCACCGGGTTGGGAGGAAGATGGAGAAATTTTCCTTGTCACGAATTTTGAAAGGCTCATTTAAGTGTCTTTTGCTTTCAACTAGATGTCCTTTGGTTAGCTTGTTGAAGGAAAGATTGGTGGGAGTTTGTGACCACATAATTTCCCTTTTCAATAAACTCCAGTCCAGTGGTTTTCAACCTTCCTAATTCCTCAACCCTTTAATACAGTTCCTCATGTTGTGGTGACCCCCAACCATAAAGTTATTTTTGTTGCTACTTCATAACTGTAATTTTTCTACTCTTATGAATTGTAATGTAAATATCTGATATGCAGGATGTATTTAAACTGAACATAACCCACAGGTTGAGAACCACTGCAAGTCTAGTCATTCCCTATTAACTCTAGGATCAAATAAGAATTCCTTTGTTTGACATTGATGGTTCCTCATAACCTGGCCCACTCCTCTCTTTTCACACTTCAGTCCCTCACACTCACTCTGTGTTCCAAAGATTTCAGACCATGGTGGCCAGGACCCTGCTTCCTGTTCCTCAAACACAACACTCGATCTCTGTGCTTTTGCACTAGCTGCCCTCCTTCTTACAATTCTTTCCCTTCTCACCTTCACCTCTTGATGTGACAGGCTTCTTTCAAGGCTCAGTTCAAACATCACCTTCTGCCTGGTCCTCCTGGTTCCTTTAACCTTGAGCCTTTTCTTGTAAGGTTGCTGTCGTTCTGCTTTGTGTGTATCTTGTATGTGTCTATTTATTTATGTGTTGTCTTTCTCATTAGTACTAAAGGGCAGGGTTGTTTTTCGCCTTTATTTATATCCTCAGAATTTAGTTTAGTACTTAGAATATAGTACTTAATAACTGAATGTACATTGATTGAGTGAATGGAAGCTAATACAAAATATACCTCAAAACTAGTTTTTAGGAGGCCCAAGTAGGAGAGGACCTTTAGGTTACATTAGTTATAGCAAGAAAACGAGAAAAAAGAAATTAACGGTACAATAATAGGCAAAGAAAAGGCTAAATATTTTGCATCATGTTTCTATAGTGATTTTTTAGAAAACCAAAGAAGCAGAATAAAAATTAAGTGAAATAATGTAAACTTTAATTAAAGTAGTAGAATATGAAAATAATTCGCAAAAATTCACAACTTTTTGACATATTGTTAATAGAAGCTTGAAGGAATTCATAGAAAGAGAATTATAATAACAAACTAAATCAAATACTTAGGCATTAATTTACCAAGAAAAACACAGTACCCATAAAATGTCAAATACAGGATGTCCCAAAAGTTTTGGTGCAGTTTTAAGCTATTGGAGCTATTTAAGTTATTAAAGCTTAAAACTGCACTAAGATTTTTGGAATACCTCATATAAAACAATATAAATGGAAAAACTTGGAAATCTATTCATTGTGCATTGATTATGCCAATATAGTAAAGATAGCAAAACTAACAATTTACAGATTTCATGCAAATACCAGTCCAAAAACCAATGAGATATGCCATAGAATTACATACAATAATAGCAATTAAATGGAATAACTAGTAGGACAGAATGTAGAAAGAAATTATGAAATGATTTTAAAACAATAATTATTGAAACTAACAGGTTAGACTAGAAACTAACAGTTGGCAGACTGAAAAAAAAGATCTTGAAATCATTGAAAGAGGTAGAAAGGACCTCAATAAGGTCCCTCTAGTCTAATCATCTCATATTTACAGATATCAAAGTGGAGGCCAAGAGATATCAAGTTACTTGACTGAGATAGACATATTACTATTACAATTGCATATCATAGACTGGACAATAAATAGTCTTCATTCACTTTTTTTTTCCTGTGTGGATAATTGGGACACAACCTTTTGAGTGAATATGCATCTTATCTAGAAGACTTTGCAAAATTCTGGCACTTAATGCAATCAGCACAACATCATCCATTAACAGAAGCATCTGGAGGAACTTACTATCCAAGAGTTCATCTTTAAATTGGAGTCATCACTGACAGTAGTGAATGCTTTTACAGAGCATACACATCTCCTTGTTTTTATGCTTCACCTGATATATTACATCACATGAGGGTCATTTGTAGGGCAACATGATATAGAAGAGAGCATGCTGGATTTGGATTCAAAGGACCCAGATTTAAAACTTGGCTCTATTGCCTTTGTGACCTTTGGTACATTACTTAATTTCTGTGGACCTTAGTTTCTCAACTATAAAAGAAGAGGGTTGGACCATTTGTTGAGTATGTTATACTGGAGATTCCTTTCATGTAGGGATGTCTTTTCTGTTGCTGATGTCTTTTCCAACTCTAAATCTATGATGCTCTGATCAAATAATGTTATATCTCTTGTATACCTTCCAGGAAATTTTATATAATTTTAACATGTTCATGGGAAATATATTTTTGGAAGGCAGCCTTTGACATGATATTTAGCTCTACTGAATCAAATGTTTTCTTTCAGTAAAAACAAAACAAAAAAGCCCAAACCCAACAATAACTGCAGAGCATCTTGTATTTTCTTCATCTTTTAAATGAATAAATTGCTAAGATGTAGCAGAATACTTTCTGTATTCTTGATATAATTCAATAAATTTTCCCATTTTTTCCCTCCTCAGTGCCATTTCCATCTCCTCTACAAAATCCAAATTTGGTGGTTTCACTATCCTTAATGGTAAAAAATTCATTATAAAAATCATTGCAGATCTTTGCCCTATTTCATCTGGTTGCTGTCTTTCTTCCAGCATTATCCTCAGATATATTTAGGATGACTTTATTTAAATGGGGATCTCAATAAGCTTTAAACATTTTTATCCTATTGTTTTTCATTTTTTATGAATTTACAATTCTTATAATTTTCCTCACTCTCCAGTAAGATTTTAAAATTAATTTTATATTTTAAACGGACATTGCCCTTGGCTGTCATTTTCCCTCAGCTTGTAAATTTGTTTTTACTAAGACAATTTTTAGGCTCTTTTTTTGGTCTCTTTTTTATAGCAATTAATTTACAATTGTTTTTAAAATAAAATTGTTATAATTGATTGTGATATCTTTATCTATTTGTAATTTTTTTCTTTTTGGAGGGGGGAATGCAGTTGGGATTAAATGACTTGCCCTAGGTCACACAGCTAGTAAGTGTTAAGTGTGTGAGGCCAAATTTGAACTCAGGTTCTCCTGACTCCAGAGCCTGTGCTTTATTCACTGTGCTACCTAGCCACCCATATTTGTCATTTTTTAATATCAATAAGTGAGGCTGAAATTATTTTAACTGCATACCACATTTTCTCTGATTTTAATTATTTTTCTTCCTTTGTATTAATTTTTATACTTGCTCCAGCAAGTTAATGGTCTGATTGTAGGAAGTCAGCTAATTCAGAAATGACTCCCACATTAGTAATGAGTTATTTTGTGTATGTTAAAATAAAATCAGTTTCATAGATAAATATGACAGTGATCTCTACAGGGTGATGTAGATGAATGAAGTGGACCTCAAAGAAGAAGAAATTGTCAAGTAATGGTGACGAAGGCATGGCCCTGAGAAAATATACTAAGGGGCAGATGATAGATGCTAATCTGATCAAGTGGACTGAGAAAGACCAGTTGAACAGGGAGAAGAATCAGAAAATAACAGTATCTCATCTCATTGGTTTGGAATTCCTTCCAACACTAGAGATAGCAACTGATCTATGCCTGTCTTAACTAATGTCCTCTTAGAGGCCCTTTGATTCATTCTCTTGTAAAGTGTTTCTATTGATAAGAGTGTAGAGCTGCAGGTTGGCAGTTATTGATGTTCTCTTAGTCACCTTTTTCTTGTATTTGTTAATACTCCTCTCCCCACCCCACCCATGAATTTGGCATATTTCCACAAAACCTTGTATACCTCAGTGCTCTGAATGCTCCATGATATACATACCCCTTGAGTAAGGAGGCAATCCAGTTATTTTTGCTGACTTTGTTCTTTTTAGTATCACTTCTGCTTCCCCTATAAGCACAAGTGGGACTGGTTGAAATCCAGGTTGGTGTTTTCATGAACCCTGATTGAGAAAAGTTTCCTAAAGTAATTTGTGAAAATATTTTCCTTTCCCCCCCTCCTATTTGCAGTTCTCCTTTCATTTTCATCTTTCAATGGCCTTGGGATCATTTTACTTAGTTGAGTACCTTGCCAAGCTTTCTTCAAATTGGTTTTATCTTCAACTGCTTCTCTCTAACCTGTTCATATTCTAACCTGGTATTGCCTTTGGTATTGCCTCTATTCATGCTCTAGTATTACCTACTATTGTTTGGTGAGTAAGTTAGGTGTTCACTGAGTAAAGTGTCTTGTGGACTCATTTGATCTTCACATTTAAATTAATTTACATTGGTTAAACTTCTGGGTAAAATTTTTATGGTCAGTGTTGATGTCTAGAAGGATGGTGGTACCACTTTTTGTTATTTATTTTCCATTTTTTATTTTCAATTGCTTATTTAAATAGTTGAGTTTTACTGTCTAACAGTGATCATGGTGGAGTGGGTGGAAAAGGGGGCAAAGGATGCTAGGACTCATATAACTCTTAGACCATTAATAAATTTAAATTTGATTGTTTACACCCTAAATATGAAGTGCTTGTCTGAGACTAACGAGCAGACATACTGCTAGAGGAACTGAATCATATGCACCTTTACATTCTTGCTATAAGGAAAGCCAGAAGAAGAAGGTAATTATAGCTAAATGAAAGTATAACTCACAGTAATTTTAGGGGAAGGAAAGAGAGAAATGGCAAAGTGGGCTTCATCATAAAGCCAAAGGCAAAGGAAACAATATGTCATGAGATATTTGGTCGTCACACATTGAAATATTAATGATATGTATATGCAAAAAGATCACCATGGAAATAATTGTAGTTTATCAGTTAACATGAGTTGGTGAGTATGAACAGGTAGAGAAATTCTACAAAGAACTTGACTGTTTTTGTTGTTGTTTGGCTGTTCTTCAGTCATGTCCAAACCTTTCTGACCTCTTTTGGTGTTTGCCTGTTTTTTTTTTTTTGTTTTTTGGAGGGGCAATGGGGGGTAAGTGATTTGCCCGGCTAGTAAGCGTTAAGTGTCTGAGGTCGGATTTGAACTCAGGTCTTCCTGACTCCAAGGCTGGTACTCTATTCACTGCACTACCTACCCATCCCCTCTTTTGGTGTTTTCTTGGCAACAATACTGGAGTTGTTTGCCATTTGCTTCTGCAGCTGACTTTATAGATGAGGAACTAAGCAAATGGGGTTAAATGACTAACTCAAAGTCACACAGCTAGTAACTGTCTAAGGCCAGTTTTGAACTTGGGAAGATAAGTCTTCCTGACAAGACCCTCTATATCAAATCAACATATACTCAGATCCTTGATGACTTCAATGCAAAAGGGAAAAAAAGTGAAGATGGGGAAAAATTTATGGGAAAGCATGGTTTAGGAAGAAGAAATGAGAGAGGACAAAGATTTGTAGGTTACATAGAGGCCTCATGCTTCTATAACAAGAATATTATTTTTAAAAAATTATTTATGTTTATTTTTAGTTTACAACATTCATTTCCATAAGGTTTTGAGTTAAAAATTTTCTCCATGTTTTTCCCCTACCCCCCAAAACAGTAATCCCACTGAACACCCTCTTCCCCAATCTGCTCTCTCCTATATGCTCCCCAATTCCTCCTCTAACTTTCTAGTAGGGCAAGATAGATCTCCATACCCCAGTGCCTGTATGTCTTATTTCCCAGTTGCATGCAGATAATAATAATAATAATAATAATAATAATAATAATTTTTAAACATTTGATTTAAAAACTGAATTCCAGATTCTTTCCTTTCTTCCCTCATCACTCACCCTTACTGGGAAGATAAGCAGTTCAATATAGTTTGTACATGTGTAGTTACACAAAACATTTCTATTGTGAAAGACTGACTGTATTTCCCTCCATCCTATCCCACCTCCCACTTGTTCTATTTTCTACTTTGAACCTGTCCCTTGTCTTCTTTTTTTGTTTTTTGATTGATTTGTTTATTTACTTTGAGTTTATAAGATTCAGTTCCAGAATCCCTTGAGTTTCAAAATTTTCTCCCCTCCTTCCCGTTCTCCCTCCATGGAGGCATGCAATCAAGTATAGGATGTGCAAATACTTTCACACTGGACATTAGTCTGGTTGTATAGAAGGGTTGTAACCAATGGAGTGAACAATGGGAAAAAAGAAACAAATCCAAACATGGAAAAGAGCAATAGCATGTACATTGCTTCAGTCTCCATTTAAAATCTGTTCTTTCTGGATCTTTCTCTGAATGTAGATATCTCTCCTTCCATCCTGAGACTTGTCTTATAACTGTGCATTGCTGAGAAGAGTCTAGTTTATCAAGGTTGGTCTTCACACATATGTTGTGTCTGTGATTGTGTACAAATTTTTCCTGGTTCTGCTCTTCTCACTTACCATCAGTTTGAATAAGGCTCTCCAGGTGAATATGAAGTCCATTTCCTCCCCATTTCTTATATCACAATAGTATTCCATTACATTAATATACCACAACTTGTTTAGCCATCCCCCAATTGATGGGCATCCCCTTATTTTCCAGGGTTTTTTTTGCCATCACAAAGAGAGATGCAATAAATATTTTTGTACATTTGGATCTTCCTCCCACTTCTATAATTTCTTTGGGATACAACCCCAGAAGTGGTATTACTGGGTGAAAGGGTATGCAATAATTTATAGCCCTTTGGGCATAGTTCCAGATTGCTCTCCAGAATGGTTGTATCAGTTCACAGCTCCACCAACAATATATTAGTGTTCCAATTTTTCCACATCCTCTCCAGCATTTGTCATTTTTCTGTTTTGTCATCTTAGCCAGTCTGATTGGTGAGATGTGGTACCTCAAAGTTGTTTTGATTTGCATTTCTCGAATTAATAGTGATTTAGAGCATTTTTCATATACTTATAGATGTCTTTAATTTCTACCTTTGAAAACTGCCTGTTCATATCAATTGGGGAATGACTTGTATTCTTATAGATTTTACTTAATTCCTTGTGTATTTTAGAAATGAGGCCTTTACCAGAGACACTGGTTGTAAAAATTCTTTCCCAGTTTCCCAGTTCCCTCTTAATCTTGGTTACATTGGCTTTGTTTGTATAGAAAATTTTCAATTTAATGTAATCAAGATGATCCATTTTGCATTTTATAATGCTCTCTAACTCTTCTTTGATCACAAAGTCTTCCCTACTCCATAAATCTGACAGGTAAACTATTCCTTGCTTCCCTAGATTACTTACGTATCAGACTTTATACTTAGATTGTATACCAATTTAGACTTGATTTTAGTGTATGGCATTAGATGATGATCTATGCCCAGTTTCTGCCATACTATATTCCATTTTTCCCAGCAGTTTTTGTCAAATAGTGAGTTCTTATCCCCAAAACTGGGGTTATCAAATAGTACGTGACTATAATCGTTGACTACTGAGTCTTTTGTACCCAATCTATTCCATTGATCCACTACTCTATTCCTCAGCCAGTACCAATTTGTTTTGATGACTGCTGCTTTATAATGGAGATTAAATAGAGATTAAAATCTGGTATGGCTAGGTCATTTCTTTTCATTGATTGCCTTGATATTCTGGACCTTTTGTTCTTCCAAATGAATTTTGTGACTATTTTTTCTAGCTCTATAAAGTAATTTTTTGGTAGAATAAATGGTATGGCACTAAATATGTGGTTTAATTTAGGTAAAAATTGTAATTTTTATTATATTAGCTCGACCCAGCCATGGATAAATGATGTTTTTCCAATTAGTTAGATCTGATTTTATTTGTGTGAAAAGTGTTTCATAGTTGTGTTCATATAGATACTGGGTTTGTTTTGGCAGGTAGATTCCCAAATATTTTATAATGTCTACAGTAACTTTATTTATTATTATTATTTTTTGCTTTTTTGGGGGGGAGGGCAGTTGGGGTTAAGTGACTTGCCCAAGGTCACACAGCTAGTTTTTTGTGTGTGTGTGTGTTAAGTGTCTGAGGCCGGATTTGAACTCAGGTACTCCTGACTCCAGGGCCGGCGCTCTATTCACTGCGCCACCTAGCTGCCCCTACAGTAACTTTAAATGGGGTTTCTCTTACTATCTCTTGCTGTTGGACTTTGTTTTGTCTCAAGAAGTTTGATTCTCTAGGATTCTCCAATTAGATCATTGTATCATCTGCAAAGAGTAATAGATTAGTCTCTTATTTGCCTAATTGGATTCCTTTGATTTCCTTTTCTTCTCTAATTGCTATTGCTAACATTTCTAGTACCAGATTGAATAAGAGGGGTGATAGTGGACATCCTTGTTTCACCCCTGATTTTATTGGAAATGCTTCTAGTTTATTCCCATTACGTCTAATGCTTGCTGATGACTTTAAATAGATGCTACCCATTATTCTACGGAAAACTTCATTTATTCCTATACTTTCTAGTGTTTTTAATAGGAATGGATGTTGTATTTTGTCAAAAGTTTTTTTCTGCATCTATTGAGATAATCATATGGTTTCTGCTAGTTTTGTTGTTGATATGATCAATTATACTGATAGTTTTCCTGATACTGAATCACCCTTGCATTCCTGGAATAAATCCTGCTTGATCAAAGTGTATTACTCTCGTGATGATTTGCTGTAGTCTTTTTGCTAATATTTTATTTAGAGTTTTTACATCTATATTCATAAGAGAAATTGGTCTGTAATTTTCTTTCTCTATTTTGTCTCTTCCCGATTTAGGTATCAGTACCATATTTGTCTCATGAAAAGAATTTGGTAGGACTCCTTCTTCTCCAATTTTCCCAAATAGTTTGTAAAGTATTGGAGTCAATTGTTCTTTAAATGTTTGGTAGAATTCAC
>CM053597.1:87686724-87788032 GCA_028646575.1 Pseudocheirus occidentalis
AATATGTTAATTAGGGTGATGGCTTTGCAGGCAGAAATGAGGAGATGCATGTGATAGGTTTTGTGAAGATAGAACTGACAAGCTGTGGCACCTGACTGTTGGGGGCCAAGACTTTCTGGGGTCTTGGCACACTAGCTCCTCAGTTCTACAAGGTCATTAGGCAGATATGCAAGGAAAGTATAATCTTGTTGGGTGGATGCTCTCATTGATTTCGTGAATATCTAAAGAAAAGTACTGAAAGTTATGATTTTCTTGTATCATTGGCTCTGTATGAAATAGTTCTGCAATAAACAGACTATGGAATACATCCCTGTCTCGCTCCCCCTTTTCTTATTCAGCTAGAAGCTTTCTTTCACTTTTTCTTTATTTCTCTCAACTGGTAGCTAGGCCCAGACTGTGCTGGCCACAGCAGGATATGTGGGGTAAGGGAAAAGGAGAAACTGGGGATGAAAGGGACGTTGCTACCCTGGGTGAAAGGAATGATGGTGTTGACCTTGACAGTAATAACAAAGTTTGGAAGATTGGTGGAGTTTTTGGACATGTTTAGTTGAAATGTTCAGCAGACTGTGTGATATTGTAGGACTGGAACTCAGAAGAGAGACTGGGTCTGGATGTATAGATCTGGGAATGATCTGCATAGGGATGATAATAGAATCCATAGGAGTTGAAGAGATCACCAAGAGTGAGTGTGGAAAGAAAAAGAGGGTTCAGGACAAAGGCTTGAGATATATTCACATGTCATGGATAATGTAACAGTAAATGATACTGTAGAGTGGCCACATAGGAAGAAAAGTAGGCAGGAACAGTATTCTGAATATCCAGAAAAAAGACAGTTATTCAGAAGGAGGGCATGGTTAGTGACCTCAAATGCAACAGCACACTCAAAGAGGATGAGCGTTAAGGAGAGGCTATTAGATTTGGTGATTAGGAAATCATTGATAACTTTGGAAAGAGTATTTCAGTAGTTATGAAGCTCTTAGCCAGATTTGTAAAGGATTTAGAAAAAGGAGAGGAAATGGGGGGAATGAATGTTAATGGCTTTTTCCAGGAGTGTGTTTGAAAAAGAGAAGAGAGTTATAAGATGATAGCAGGGACTTGGGGATCATTTTTTTTCCCCTAAGAATGGGAGAGACTTGGAGATGTCCCTAAGGTAACAGAAAAGTAACCAGTAAACAGAGAGAAAAGGATATAATACTGGGACCAAGGGAGCAAGAAAAGAATTGGGCCTTGGTGAGGAAAAGTCACTTTTTTCTATCAGATGGGTTGTGACATTAAGAAGAAGGGAGAAGAAGAGTCCTTGGCAGAAAACCTCAATTGGGGGCAGGGTAAAGTATGAAGGAAGGGCATGAGCTGAGAGAGTATAAGAAGTGGATTCTGTTGGCACCTTTAGGAAAGAAAAGAGGACAGCCATTGTGAGAGTTATATCAACTAAGGAGATGAAAACGATGGCCTTGCTGCATCAATGGCCCAGCTGAGATTAGGTAATATAAATTTGTATTAGTTCCACTCACCATGGATGTGAAACTTTCTTTAGCTCTGTTCAGCAGTGTAAGTAGAAGTGGCAGAGGTGAATTGATAACTGTAAAGTATTTATCCAGCCTCTACCCAAAGACCACTCGTTAGGGAGACACATTATTTCCCAAGGCATTCCATTTTGCTTCTTAATAGTTCTAGTTGTTAGGAAGTTTTTCTTATTTCAAGACAAAATTGTCTCTTTGTAACATTTCTCTTAATTCTGTACTCTCTGTAGGAGCAAAACAAGTCTAATCATCTTTCATGAGATAGCCATTCAAATACTTGAAGAAGGCTATCATGTCCTAAGTCTTCCCTTCCCTTCCCAGTTTCTTCAATCAATATCGTCATGTGATATGGTTTCTAGGCCTTTCACCATCTTTATCACCATCTTTGGATAATCTTCAATTTAGAAATTCCTTTTTAAATGGTAGTACCTTAACTGATGTGACTAAGACATATACAGAATGACTATCATCTACCATAGTCCTGGACACTTTCCTTGGATGAGACCTGTGATTTTATTGGCATAAAGAATTCCTCAAGGGGAAACTCCTTCTACCAGTGTTGGCCAACAGCTCTGTAACTCAAAGTTTTAAAGAGTTTCCTGGGGCCAATAGGAAGTTATGTGACTTGATCAGAGCCACATATCCACTATATGTCAGAGGCAAGCTCTGAACCCAGTTTTGAGACTGGCTCTTGTATTCATTATGAGAAACTGCTGTTTCTGGGGCAGGCTAAATAAAAACAAAAAAAGTCTTAACACTAGATCAAAATAGATAGTGTGGATAACTAAATATTTATCTATTAAAGATTATTTTCCCTGAAATTACGGTCAATGAGTTTGAAGTTTGGCACTAAATTCATGGTAAATCATAATCTTTTCAGATGAAGTATTGTCTACCCTTTATTATATTTGTGAAGTTAATTTCCTTGAACCTAAATGTTAGACTTTGTATTGATGTTTATTAAATGTTGTATTATTAAATAGGGTCCAACATTCTAGCATGTCAAGACCCTGTCTCAGTCATGGTAAAAGTTCTACCAATTACTAGCTATGTGATTTTGGGGAAATTACATTACCTGATTCTAGGCCTCAATCTCCTCATTTATGGAATGATGGCATGGGATTAGATATCCTCACTAAGGTCCCTCCATATATAACATATTCTAATAGTTTATGAAGAAGGTGGCACTTGAACTGAGTTCTTTATGGATTAGAAGTTCAACCGGCAATATGTGCCAAGTGTAAACTGATTATTTTTATGACTGAGTACCTGCAATATCATATAGGAGAGATCAGTATGGAAAAATGTAACCTAAAAAAAATCAATTAGGTTTGGTCAAAAAAGAAAAGTATGTATTATTGAAGATTTAAGTATTAAATTCATTTTTTCCTGAAATTATTATCTAAAAACGTTCTGAGTTTGGTAGTATGTTAATGATGATTACTATAGAGTACATTACAATTTTGTAACACAAGTTATATCACTGGTACAGGAAGTTTGTGGCTTTACTTCTCAAACCAGGTTGAAGTAGGGACTCAGGGACGGTGGATACTTGACATCCTTTTTATATAAGTACATGTTCCATTGGTAGTTTACTTATTATCACTAAGTCCTGTTTTGTCTGTATTCCTTAAAATCCCTGAATCTGTCACAATTATCTTTGTAACCTCAACTTACCTGGAATCTAGATCCAATGCAGTATCCATGACTGAAGCATCTGAATCATAATGCATTTTATCTGAGCTTGTTATGCCTGACTGCTGCATCTCCAATTCTTCTAATTCTTTCATGCATTGATAATACTAGAAAAAATTATAATCTTGGTTAATAATAGAAGTCACTATTTCATCAGGGTTCTCGCTATAGCTCTCCCTTTGATAATAGAAAATAGTAAGTTTTTATTGATACTTTTTCTAATATCATAATCATCCCTGAAAATATTACCCCTGTCTGGTCCTAATTGAGCCACCTCTTGTGATACAGAAAACATAATTAAACAAAAATACCTAATATAGTAAATTGTATCTGAAAATACGTACCGTATTTTAAGTAGTATCCTGCCAATCCGCCATGAGGAGAAAGGCGTTTCGTTATTTGTTTTCCAGGACTATTATTAATTTAATTGTTTAGAATTTTTAGCTGCCTTTTCATTTATACTGCTATAGTCACTATGAAGTACATTGTTCTTTTTGGTTCAGCTTATTTTACTCTGAATTGGTTCATACAAATCTCTCCAAGTTTCTCTGAAGTTCTCCTACTTCTTAGTGCATAATAATATTCCATTGCAATTATATACACTACAATTTTTCAGCAATTCTTCAACTGGTGAATACTTACTTTGCTTCCAGTTCTTTGCTCCTTTAAAGAGTGCTGCTTTAAAAATGCGTATATGTATAGGTACATATATGTGTGTGTGTATGTGTGTGTGTGTGTGCGTGCGTGCATGTGTGTAACATCCTCTTTTGGGGGGGGTGTCTTTGGCTTTCTTAGGGTATATATGCCCAGTAATGGGATCACTGAGCCAGAGGTTATAAACAGTCTAGTGACTTTCCTTTCACAATTCCAAACTGATACCCAGAATGGTTAGAGCAATTTATAACTCTACCAAAACTGTATGATTATCTTCCTACATTCCCTCCTACATTGACTTCCTGTTTTTAAAAACAATTATATTTGTTAAACTCTAATGTAAGAGGTAGCATTTCAGAGCTGTATTAATGTGCATTTCTCTTACCATTAATGACTTGGAACATATTTTCATATGATCCTTTACATTTACAACGCTATTTGAAAATTATTAATATTATCTTTTATCACCTTGGAGGTTTCTGCTTATTTATGTCAAATATCCATGTCTTCGATATCAGACTTTTTTAATCAGTGATGACTGACGAAAATATTTCCACTTGGAAGTTTTTCTTATTCTTTCTTCATAGATTTTCTTCATGCAAGAGCTTTTAAATTTTATGTAATAAAATGGCTTATTTTGTCATTTATGATGACCTCTAGTCCTTGTTTAAGAATTCTGTGCCTAGCCATAATGGCAAAAGGTAATCCCTCCGTTTTTCCTCCATTTTTTATGTGAACTTCTTTATTCAGGTGATGTACATGCTTGGACCTTACTGTTTATGTACATACTGAAAGCTAAAAACACCAGGGCTCTACTAATAAAAATAATGGAATTTATGAGATTGGCATCTAGAGATACAAGAAAACTCCCACTAAGTCCTTTTAGATTACTAAATGAAATATATTGCCATAAATAAGGTCATGCTTTCAAATAAATAAGCTTTGTCATGATTCATGTCTTCATGAACTTTTCTTACCTTTGTTTGGTCTGGATCACAATAGTCTAAAAGAGAATCACAAAAATGATATCCCATAGACTCCAAGTCTTTTGTGTTGAAGTGGGTGCCTCGTCTATTGCCTAAAAAAAAATCAAAGAGCTTATATACTTATGAGAATTAAATTTCAGAAGCCTATCTATTAGCTGAAAAAATAGTATGAATTATAATACCTCCAAGGAACTTTTTCCTTTGGTTTCTTTCCCTGATATAAGGAATAGGTAGAACAGATTTCTAGAGTACTTGTGTAATATCCTATTATTTCTCCTCAGTTAACAAAATACAATGTTGGAAGGCAGCTGGGAATATTTAATAGCTAAACATGGATATGTACACAATAGGTGATCCATATTCATAGTCTGGGGAAAACTGGTTAATAGATGTAAGCAACACACAGAGTCCCTAACTGCTGTCCTTAACTCTAATAGATATTTTTGAGCAAAGAGTAGAGAGAATATGCTTCTATGAGAAAAATTATTCATTATTAATGAACATAATTTTATGTAATTTTATATTTTCAAAGTACTTTATAAGTACATATATATATATATATATATATATATATATATATATATATATGAGGTGGCTAGGTGGCACAGTGAATAGAGCACTGGCTCTGGAGTCAGGAGTTTGAGTTCAAATCCAGCCTAAGACACTCAACACTTACTAGCCATGTGACCTTGGGCAAGTCACTTAACCCCAATTGCCCTGCTTTCCCCCCTCCAAAAAGCAATATACATACATACATACATACATACACACACACATACATATTTATATATATATGATGTATGCAGATTGTATATATTTTACTTTGAAATTTTATTTTTTCTCTTTTGAGCCTCCTAGATGAGTTGAGAATTAGTTCCTGTTCCCTCAAGTTTGAATGTTTGCTTAGTGGATGGGTTTTTGATTTTAATGGGAGGAATAAGAAGAGGGCCCTGACCCAGGAAAAAGGAAAAAAGAAATAATTGAGTTAGAGGACATCAGCTAGCTGGAAGGACTCTTTGTTTTAAAAAGTTTGATGTCTGAGCTTAGAATCTTGTAGTAGGAATAAGAGGTTTGGTTAAGAGACAGAGGTGGGGAACCTGAGGCCTTTAGGTCATATGTGGCCCTCTAGGTCCTGAAGTGGGGATTTGTTCTGTGAAATCTGGATTCAAAGACCATACTTGAGGACCTAGAGGGCCACATGTGGTCTCGGGGCCACAGGTTCCCCATCCCTGGACAAGACTTTGAAGAAAATAAGAAAACCCTAGGGAAAACAGTTTTCTGGTCCAAGATAAAGGTTCTTCCTTTCACAAAAAAATTGTAACAGGAAAAATGTTTTTGGACTTTATGCTAAAAGAACAAGGCTGAATCTGTTCTTTTGTTAAGCAGGAGATAACAAAGGATATTGACTAAGCTAGAAGCCTGGAGGCAGAAAGATCAACATCACATCAAGAAAAGAAGCATCCAGCAAACAACTTGGTGGAGATGTGTTCAGCTAACTAGAACCCAGACAAGAAGCATATGAGCCGGCAGAAATGACACAAGGACATTAATGAATGGCCTGTAGAATCAGAGGTATGAGATACTCTGCTAACATGCACTGGCTACATGCATTTCTTACACGTGACCCTCAATTTTGTTCCTTATATGTGTCCTTCTCATTGATGTGTGTATTTGTGGGAGAGTACACATTAAAGTTTATGGAGGAAAATTTTTGCTATTTTATTTACTATGACGTTTTGTTAAATGTCTTTGTTTTAAACTAATTGTGTTCACTGACTATTAAAGTCAAACACTTGATGGAGCCTTGTGAGTTATGGTTTTAGGGAAATGAGACCTACAGTAATGAAGCTGTCTTCATTAGGAGTGGAGTGCTCCCCTCGAGACAAATGGTTCTAGGGGAGGAGTTTGACTCCTAATAGTATAAGAAGGAGCAACTATGGATGCTCGAAAGCCACAGACCCTTGGGGATCAGCGGAGGTCTACATCTAAGGGAAACTCTATGGGGACGCTATTAAAGGAGAAAGGGTTCCCAGTACTAGATGTCAGGTACCTATTTGCCGTACAGATTTTCTACATATTTATCTCATTACCTGTGTACTTATACCTTCTTCCCTTGGACGCTTCACTGAGTCAAGACTGCAGTCACTCTATAACTTAACAGATACTTTGGAATAGTTGCTGTGACTAAAACATTCATCATCCTGCAGTTGAAGTGATGATGTACTTTTCCAAATTTGAGAGTCTGGGGCTTGGCGACAGAGATATAGATTTATAACTGAAGCCTTCCCAACCTGGTAAAATCTTTTTTTAAAGCTTAAACTCTGATGACATGGCTTTTGAGATCTTAGGATCATCTCCTTAGCATGAATATTTATCAGAATTGGAATGGCCACTGTCACATTCTTGATCATGTGAAATTTATCTTAACATGGAACAAGTTATTTTATGATATGCTAAGTAACAGAAATTTCTTAACTGATACCATAGAGCATAGGACAAGAGAGGCAGTATGGCACTGTGGACAGAAACCTGGTCTTGAAGTCATGAAGACTGGGTTTGAGTCCTGCTTCTCCCTTATACTCGCCAGGGGACTGTAGGTGAGTCACTGAGCCCAGGGTATATAATAAGTTCCTCAGATGGAGCTCCATACGCTGAAGACATGGTAGGTCCAAAAAACAAGCAAACAAAACCCCTAAACAAACCCAACAACAAAAACAAACAAAAAACAACAGAACATAGTTTTTAAAGGTTAGAGAAACAAATTCAAATGTTCCCATTTTAGTAAAAGTCTGTCTCTTTATAGTGCTAATTGTTTTATAAGTAGCAAGCATATATTCTAGTGTTTCCTTGTGCTCATGAACACCATGAACCCAATATAGCTATAAGAGGAGCAATAAAAACCACAGTAGGTCAAATCCTGCCTTAGACATTTACTAGATGTGTGACCCTTGGACAAGTACCTAAACCCTTATCCTCAGTTTCCTCTTCTGTCAAATGAGAATCATAACATTATATATCTTCAAGAGTTGTTGTAAGGGTCAAATTAAATAAAATATAAAGTACTTTGCAAAAATAAAAAGGAGCATACAAATGCCGGCTATTGGTATGATTGTTAGCTTATTATATTTAAAAGACTAAAAGTTCTCTGTGAGAAGAATGTGGCAATATAAGTAATCATAGAATGGACATTATAGCAGTTGTATTATAGTGCATCATATTGACAAGACTGGCTAATTATTGATACATTTTTTTAGAAGGAATTAATTCATTGATAGATTAACTTCCAATTTTGTTTTCCTATTTTAACAATGTTTTGGTTTATGACATTTAAGTGAGGAACACTGTCTTACCAAGAGTAGAGCCACAGAAAGTAGCCTCCATGGTAAAGCTGTTATGGACTCCCATTTTCCACATAACTACCCTTCCTGTCCCTTCTTTGCTCTTCTGAACATCAAACTTACAAGCTGAGAATGAAAACTGGAAAAAGAAACACATAACATGCTAATGATTCTTAGGGATAATGGGTTCAAATAAAAAAATTGCATAAAGTATTAATTCTTACTTGAGCTTCAGGAACAGTTTTAAAGAAAGTTTGTGATCCCTTGAATCTTTGCAAGGACCACATCATAAGTAAATAATATTTAAAACAGGTTTTAATGCTCATGGTCAATATAGTAAACTAGCCCAGAGGGTAAGTGCCTGACTGCCCATGTGAGAACTGTGATGTACTATAATATAGGCAGCCATCCCATATACTTATTTTTGGTTAACATTACACACACGTGTGTTTATGTTTATGTAATATAATATATATGTATGCATGTATGTATATTTGTATATGTATATATTTCAATATATATCACAGGCCTTAAAGCTACAGAGATCTTGGTCCATGTCCTCTCTGATACTATCTGTATGACCCAGGGCAAGTCATCTAACCTCTCTCAGTGCCCCAGGAAACTCTCTGAAACTCTCTTAAACTGACGTCTGTGAACTTCTAAAAAAATGATAATCATATTCAATATAATTGGTTTCCTCTGTAATTTAATGTACTTTATTTTATGCATTTTAAAACATTTAAGGAAGAGATCTATAAGTTTCACCAGATTGGGTTCCATGACACAAGAGAGGTTAGAACTCTTGCTCTAAGACTCTAAGTTTCAGAATAGCTGCTGGTCTGAATTGGCTAAGGAAACTGTTTAACTAGGAGTTCAAAGATCTGAACTATACACAATCAAAATGTTTCAAAAATGCAAATTTGTTCCAACTTAATATATTAGGAAACATTGTAAGCATAATTTGATTTTCAAGTTTGCTTTTGTCAGATATTTTTCAAGAGTTGCAGCACAACTGAGAAAAACACTATAATAACTCGCAAGGTATGATCATTCTAGTGTTCACTCCTACAAGCAAACTTCAGTTGATTTTTAACTTCTGCTGTGGTGGGAGTCGTGGACAGAGGAGAAAAGCTGGTCCTTCCCTTTTTTCTTTTGCTTTTTGGAGGGGGGAAGGCAGAGTAATTTGGGTTAAGTGACTTGCCCAAGGTCTCACAGCTAGTAAGTGTTAAGTGCCTGAATCTAGATTTGAACTCAGGTCTTCCTGACTGGCGTGTGCTCTATTCACTGTGCTACGTAGCTGCTCCTCTCCCTTACCTTCTAACCTTCTCCCTACCCTACTCCCCCCCTTTCTGCCAGTAATATGGGGATCTTAAGACCAAGCCTGTGGCCTGCCCAACTTGCTTCCTGAGGATGGGAGACCAGTATTTCTTGTGGTACTTATGATTTTTTTTATCCACTTATATTTTTTATCCACTGTATAAAATTATGCTTTTTTTAGGTTCCTAGATTTTAAAAAAGTGTCATTTACAACGTTTTTGAGCATTGTGCTCCTAACCCCATTTCTCTCCATAAGCTCTGTAGTTTTTCCTGTGTAATTTTGCATAGATCAGTCCTTTTTGGCAATGCGATGATTGCTTTACATTAGAATATTGGCACCTACTTATTCCCTGTGCTGGCTCACTAAATTGATTATAAGCATTAAAAATGTTTTAAATATTGTACATTTATAATGTAATTATTGTCAAGGCTCAAGGAACCACAACAATAGTAGTGTCTTCAGTAGAAAAAGAGAAAGTTGAAAGAAGAGTGAATTAGGAGGAGGAAGAGAGCCGAAAGAGTTCTGTCTCAGGTTGAGTTTAAGGTAACCATGGGACATCCAGTTAGAAGTGTCCATTAAGCATCTGGTATTTGGCACTGATGTTCAGGAGAAAGGCTAGGACTGAATAAATATATTCTTCTAGGAGTCATCTGCATAAAGATGATAATTGAATCCATGGAATCGTATGAGATCATCAATAGAAAGGGTGTAAATAGAGAATATAAGAGGACCTAGGACAGAACCTTATTGATGTTAAAAATTAAATTAAGCATTTGTAAAGAATTCCAATAGTTAACCTTCACATATACAAAAATGGAAACCCCAGTGGATCTCTCACTGAGATTCCAAGAAAACTACTTTGCTGAATTTGCATATGAAATATCTTACATGTAGATACATAAGTATCCTTCCTTCTTCCTGCCTCTATCCAATGATACCAAATTTTATCAATTAAATCTCCACAACATTTCTCATATCTGTCCCCCTCTTACTCATTCAGCTACTAGCGGCCATTCAACCATCAGGCCCTCATCATTCTTCAGTGAGGCTACTGTAATAGCCTTCAAATTGGTCTCCCTATTTCCAGACTCTTCTCTTTTCAATCCATCCTCCACATAGCTCTCAAATTGGTAATCTTAAAAGTACAGCACTAGGCGTATCACTGCCCCATTCAAAAAGCTTTAGGTACTCTCTATGGCTTGTAGGATAAAATAGAAACTTTTCTAGTTTTTTTAAAAAGGGGATTTAAACTTTAAATCCCTTTACAATCTGTCTCCAACCTCTCTTTCTAGTGTGATTTCAAATTGCTTCTCCTCATGTACTCTGTTCCAGCCAAACAGACTTTACATGACATACCATCTCCCATCTCTGTGCCTTTGCACAGACTGTCTGCCCTACACAGAATGAATTCTCTATTCACCCTCACCTGTTAAAATTCCCAGCTTTCTTCAAGGTTCATCTCCAGTGTCACCTCCTACATGAAGCCTTTTCTGATCCTGACAGTTACCTTCCTCCCTCCCTTCCCTAATTATTTCATATATTTTATATTAACTATATCTATGTTGTCTCCTCTGGCAGGATATAAACTCCATGACCACAAGAATTATTTCATTTCTATCTTTGTATCCTCAGGATAGGTGCTTAATAAATAGTTAAATGTTGAATCAATAAAAGGATTAAACACTTTTTAAGTTTGAAGAAAATGATGATTGGTCTATTATCCCATTCTAATTTATTATTCTTAAAACTTTGGCTATATAATAGATCTTCCTAAATTTTCTCTGAATAAATATTGAGCTTTATTAAGTATTTAATATATTTTAAAAACATTTTTAAAAATCAGGCCAATATGGGTTACATTCAGAATAGTAAAGAGGACCTGACATACTTACTTTGTTTGGACAGTTCTTGCTCAGCATAAACGGAAATACTCGTCGTTCTAAGCATAACTCTTTGTCTTCACTGCTATTTTCACAGCCATACATGAAGATATTCCCTCTCCTGCTGTGGCCATGGAGGTCACAATACAGGAGAATCTCCCGATCTTCCATTAATCTACAAAGGAGAAAAAGGACAAGTGATAGCCAAAACACTGCCTCTTCAGCTTTCTTCTATGTATTGAATCAAGGTCACTTGATTTTCAAAAAAAGTCTACAAAAAAGGAACTCAAAGCTTTCTGATTTTTCTCTCTAGGAGCACTTTAGTTCAAGTCGTCCTATGTATTACTATAATAAAATATTTTCATCATGCCACTTCCTGTGTCAAAAACCTTTAGAGTGATCTAAAGCATCAAGTCCAAACTCTTTAACAGGGCATTTAAAGCCTTTCACTAATTTTGGTTCTAATCAAATTTCTTAATTTCACCATTTTCTTATATGACCTTTCTCTCATTACTGTTTTTCACTGCTTTCCACACATTAATCTTACTTATTTTAACCGCGGAGCCTGTGCTCATGCTGTAGAGATCATGCTCATCTGGAACTACTTCTCCACTCTTCTATATCAGTATGAATATTATTCCCATCCTTTAAGATCCAGTTTTCTTATTTTCATCATAAATATTTTTTGATCACCTCAATCCAGAGATTTCTCCCTCCTCTGATCTTATAGCACTTGTTAATGTCTATGTCACTCATTTGCTATTTGCTCACATATTACCTTGTACCAGGAATGAATATGCACACTGTTCTGATTTTTTAAAACTCAGGACAAATAGAAAAATACAATTTATAAACTATAATCCAGTGAACTTGGTTTCAATTACCAGCAAAATTTTATAGAACATTATTAAAGGGATAGTTTGGGAGGATTTATGGATCATGTGGCTCATAGATTTAGAGATAGAAGGAACGACAGAGATCATCTAGTCCAACTCCTTCATTTAATAGCTGAGGAAACTAATGCCAAGAGAAGTTAAATACTTGCATAAGATTAGTTGAATATAGTAAGGAGCAATACTAGAATATGAACTCTGTCTCCAAACTAGCTCTATTATAACAGTGGTGCATCACTGTTACAGCATCATTAAGAATGGGTCATGCTAGGGTTACTAGAATGGTGGATCAGAGGAATGGCATAGACATGATATACTTGGATTATGGCAAAATATTTGAAAACAACATTTCATTCTATCCTTGTGGGAAAGATCTGTGCTAGATGGGTTTAGAATTGGTTGATTGAATAGCTCCAAAGGTAGTCAACAAATGACCAATGTCAACTATAATCAGTGTCAATGCCAGCAATGTGCCCAAGGGTATTTCTTTGGTCTCTGTGTTAACATTTTTATCAGTGATATTGATGATAAATGATACATTTATCAGACTTGCTGGTATCACAAAACTGAGAAGAATCCAAAAATATTTTGAAAGTCTAGAATATCGGGTCAAATCTAATAAAATGGAATTTGACAGAAATAAATCTTCAGTCCTACATTAGGGTTTACAAAATTAAAAACTATAAGATGAGGAAGTGTTCATGTGAAAATATCTATAGATTTTAGTGGACCATATACTCAATGTGAATTAATGGTGTGGTCCAGCTGCAAAAAAAGCTAATGCAATTCCAGGCTAGGTCAAAAGAGACACAGTAAATAAATGAGGGAGGTGATGGTCCCAGTGTAATTAAGTATGTTTGGATTGCATCTATAGTATTATTTTTGGTTCAGTTCTAGGTGCCTCATTTTAGGAAAGATACTGACAGAGCTGGAGTTTGTCCAGGGTAGGATAACCAAGATGGAGAAGGGGCTGAACCATTAATAGCAGGAATTGGGAAGGCTTAGTCTGACGAAAATAAAAGCTGTCATGTGAAAGAGGGATTAAACTTCTTTTTCTAGGCCCCAGAATAGCAGAATTAGGAGAAGCTGGTGGAAGTTGCATAGAGGTGGACTTTAAGTTCTATATAAAGGAAAAAAAAAACACACTTCCCTACCAATTAGAGCTGTCTGAAAGTAAAATTCACTCTTGAGATGCAAGGGCTTCCCCACAAGTGGAGACTAGATAACCACCTGTCAGGCACATAGTTAGACCACTTTTTTTACAAAGCAAGTTTTAAGGTAAAGATCAAAGAATAAGTGAATCATAGAGCTAGAACTATAATAGGCGGTAGAGGTTATCCCAGTCCCAAGTGATGAGATCATTTAAAATCCTTAACACTACATTTACATTTCAGACTGGAAACTGTCTCCTGCTGTAGTGTTTCCATGTAGTAGATGGAAATGGAGCCAATAAATGTTAGTTAACAGGGATAGGGCTTAGAGCTTGTCATTTAATAACACTGCTATACTATTAGTAGTCTAAAAAGACCAAACTTTATGACATGAGAAATAGTTTTTGATTAGTCTAAGTATAGTTATGTTTTAAGATATTAATTTTATTAATAGAGCCTGAATAAGTATCATACTTTTAACTTGAATATTGATATAAATCTGTAAGACAAAAGCTTCTGAAATCTTACTATTTTCATTTCTTGTGTTGTACCTAAAGGTTCCTTCCTTCACTCAATTCTTCACTTGCTAGAGTAGGTAATGTTTCTTTTGAAATGAAGCAGCATTGCTGAGTTCAATATTTCATAACAATATTAATAACTTGGAAGTAGTTTGAAAAGTTTTCTTATAAAAATGCTTATCAATTTTTCCTCCCCCAACTCCAAATATTGTATTCTTGCCTGTTCTCCCTCCTTGCACATTAATTATCATTATCAATATTTACTCCCAATTTATATCCCTATAAAAATGTTTGAAAAATAAAATTTTCATGTGAAGACTGTGGTGGCTAGGTGGCACAGTGAATAGAGCACCAGCCCTGGAGTCAGGAGAACTTGAGTTCAAATCTGGCCTCAGACACTTAACACAAAACTAGCCATGTAACCTTGGGCAAGTCACTTAACCCCAGTTGCCCTACTTTTCCCTCTCCAAAAAGCAAAACAAAAAAGTTGTTCTTGCTATTTCAATATATTTCCCACCCTGACCATCTCACAAAGCAAACTAAGAAAGATCTAGAAAGAACGGAGTTTAAATGGAGACTGAAGCAAACTACACGCTCTCATTCTTTTGCATGTTTGGTTTTGTTTCCTCTTTCCCATCGTTCATTGTTTCCTCTTTCCCATCACTCATTCCATCTGTTACAACCCTTCTATACAACTAGACTAATGTCCAATGTGAAAGTATTTACAAATCCTATACTTGATTGCATGTTGCCTTGGGTGGGGGGGAAGAAGAGGAGAAAAATTTAAACTCAAGGAGTTGTGGAACTAAATCTTATAAACTATAAGTAAATAAACAAATCAATTTTTAAAAAAAGAAACACCAAGAAACTTTAAATAGTTCGCATAAAGTTAAGACAATTTTGCTAAGTCCTCTTATGTTCAAAACTGGGAAGCCCATTTTTTTTTCTATTAAAGTTCCAGATGTGTAAACTCTTTTGAAGGCAGGGGACTACAATGGGATCATAGAACCCCGATAATCACTCCTCCAAAATAAAGGCCATGGGTATCCTTTGTACAATTCAAGTATGCCCTAAAACCTTCTAAAAACTTTTGACTTTCTTCTCTGAATTCATGAAATCCAACAGGCTCTCCAATGATATCGAGCCTAAATTCTTCTATCATTTCAAACCTAAAGGACTTGAAGTTCCTTCCTTTAGTTCTCCAGAAACAGCAAATCATCTTTCTTTCAGTTCTATTTGAATTTCTGGGACTATTAAACATGAGAGTTAGATCCTTTTCATACTTGATTGCTTGATGCTCTAAACAACCATCCTATCATACATTTCCCCAAAACAGGATTTTGCAGTAAGGGTTCCAGTTACAAATAGGTGAAGGCTGTGGGTACATGGCTTCTGACTACTCAGGAAGTATTTCTTACTTAGGATTTCTTTTATTGATTTGGAGAATGATGGAAATGGAGACTATTCTTATAGTATGAAATTATTTCTCATAGATAAGAGATTTAAGTTCCTTAGAGTAAATATGGCAAGGGAGATTAGGAAGCAATATAGTCAATGACAAGAAAAAACTTGGCTAGCATGAATAACAGTCATAAATGAACCTTCTCAAAAAATCTAACAAATGATTAAGTGGAATTAAAGGGAGAAATACTTGTATGGAATGCTACCAGCATTGCTAGGTAAACTGAGGCTTGTTTTACCTACGGATCATATTCCTGGTGTACCAAACAGAAGGATAAGAGTCCTTTTGGATAGATGTGTAGCAACGGTTTAAATCCTGTCCAGCTAAGGAACATCGATAATTTCCCACAATCACACCATCTGGATTCAGCATAGGTATCACTTTGAAGATAAAAGTGTCCCGGAGCAGCTGGGCATCACTTGAATCTCCTAGGATGTAATCTAGGAAGCCTTTCATGATCCAAGAACTATTGGTTTCTCCTGGATGTACTCTTGCCGTCAAAATCACCACCTTACGCTTTCTTGATTCAGTATTCTTCAAAGGAGTAGTAATTGTTAAAACATATACCATGTTCCTAGCAAGTGTGTGGCACAGTACACGGATTTTACAATACTGTGACCGGACTGGGTCATTAGTAATACCCAAAAGGTAGTCTTGCAGGTTGGCATATGTATATGGGTAGCAGTGAGCAAAGTAACATGTGTCTTTGTCATATGGAAACTGGAAAGTCCACGTAAGAGAGAATAACTGACGCCCCTCTTCCCCTATGTTGTTCCTATAATACTTGATTTTGTCTCCTGTTCTTTGCCAGCCAATATTGTTCATCTTGGCCTCTTTTTCGGAGTAGAAGAGTGGGCGCATGCCTCGATTGTACAGACTATCCGGCTTAGTGAAGTTGACAATGGTGAAACGATAGGGTATCCCTGCTTGAGTGTTGGTGACTTGAAAGTAATACCACTGGGTGTGTCTAGTTGTGAAGAGGTCAGGGCGCACAGTCAACTGATATTCATGATCAGTACTAATATAAGGAAGGGGAAAAAAAAAACAAGTTATAAGCAGCATTCGGCATCGGCAAATAAGAAAGAGCTTAACTTCTTCTACCTACAAAACTTTAGATTTTTGCAGGGTGGGCTCAGTTGCATAAACTATAATTCAGGCAGGGTGCTCCAATAGGTACCTACAAAATATGAAAGCTATAAAGGTCCTATGATCAAATTTGTAGGAGCCATTTATTCTATACAGCAGTGGTGTCAAATAGAAACAGATCATCCCTGGATTCATATATTGACTGAGAAAACTACAAATTATGATTATCTGTATTGTATTATATTTTTATTTATTGTGTTAAACATTTCCTATTTACATTTTAATTTGGTTTGGTATACACTTGGGCCCGTAACTGCTGAGAACTTGATGCATCTGCTGCACAGTTTTTAGGGATATTTTTGCATTCCCTTATTTCTGAAGAGTGCTTAGATGGAAAACAGGTAAAAACTGGGGATTTAACCAAATATCTAATGTTTCATCTTAACCAAGTTTCTCAGGCAAGTTAAATGATTAGACTGAAAAAGTGTTGGGACTAAAGGAAGTGTCACTCTGATTATGCCTATCCAATGAATTGTTTTCTTTAGATTTCTGTCTAGCCTTCATTAGCTTATATTTGTGGAACCTTAAAAAAACTCTTAGAAATAAAAAAAACTCATGATTTTATGCTTTATATCTACTAATATTCCTCCTTGAGGAAAGGTAACATCTTTTAAAATTCATATAATTTTGTAGCTTCTAATTAGACTAAATATTTTGAGAAAAGATGGACCAGCCTGGCACCTAGTAGATGCCCAATTAATGTTTTTAGATGAAGATAATAAAAATTGCTTTAAAAAATCTAGTTCATATCTTTGGTTTATTATCAAAAGAAATTTCTGGTATACATTGATAAGCACAATTATTAAAAAGCTTAGACCCACAGGTGTGTGTGTGTGTGTGTGTGTGTGCATGTGTGTTGTGTATATGTGTATATAGGGGTTAACAGGAACACTAGCACATATACTTACAGGAAGATATTGCATTATAAGGGCAAAATAGAGCCATTTTTAGGAAACGTTTTCTTTTAGTAATTTACAGGCAATATTACTTAGTTATATTTGTTTCCTCTTCATGAAGTAGTAGCTTAGTATCCTGAGAGTACAAATTATTTAGTATATGGAATTTTTCAGACTTTTCCCTCCATGATTAATAAACACACTCCTGGTCATACCCTTCCTCCTATCCCAGCAATTCTGACCCTGAATTTGGCATTATTCAAACCCCATTCCCCATCTCTACTCCCTGTTCATTTATTCCCTTTCCCCTCAACCTACTTCCTGCCCCAGTGTTCTAAAGTTACCTACCCCTTCCATTGTTTTCCTTGGAATACCTGTTCCATAATCCACAAACAATTAAATCTTTCCCTTTCCTACTCCTATCTACTGGTTCTCCCTGGGATCTGGCTCCCTTCTTTTTTTTTTCTTTTTGGAGGGGAGAAGGTAGGCAATTGGGGTTAAGTGACTTGCCCAAGGTCACATGGCTAGTTTTGTGTTAAGTTTCTGAGGTCGGATTTGAACTCAGGTCCTTCTGCCTACAGGGCCAATGCTCTATTCACTGTGCCACCTAACCACCCCCTGGCTCCCTTCTTTTGACAATGCCTCCCTCCCTACTCTTTCCAGCAATGTTTGCACTTTTACTCATTCCCCCAAACTCACTGGTTGAGGTGAGGGAGTTGGAATACTCCCTGATTACCACTGCCACTTCTCTCTGCCACCAGCACTCAATAACTTCTCCAGCTTTGAGGCTGACTCAATCCCTCTCTACCACCTAATCCAAATCTTATAGCTGTTGTCTATTAATTTTCAGGTCACTCTCCTTTCCTCATTGAGTTCAGTGCCTGATCCAGTCTTTTTTTTTTCAACTCCTGCCCTCACACTAGAGCACTTCAAAATACATAATGACATTCCTTCAAGCATCCTAACTTCACAATTCAATTTGCTCATTTCACATGACCTACTTCTCCACTCTTGCTCAGTCATATACACAAATTCTCATATCCTTTATCTTTCTATCCCTGAAATGCTCCACCTTCATATTCTAGAACTATGAAATTCCCTTATCTGATGACAATCTATTGTTTTTCGCCTTCTCTCTGCATCCCAAATCCTGTTCTTCATCTACATCATGACCTCCGATCCCTTGACACTTCGGTTCTCTACCACGTCATTACCCCTGCACTAGCTACACTTTCATTCTTTCCTCCCCTTGACCCCTTGGGTGAACCAGTTCAGCTCTTGGTAGTCCTCTTCTCTTGAGTCTCCTGCCCCCTAATACTGATCCTCTTGCACTGCCAATCCTTAGTCTGGGATCACTCCTACCTTTCACTGCTTTTACTACAGGTGAAAGCTAGGAACTGGTGCAACAGGGAGCACACTACAGGTGTGCTGCTGGAGCTAGAGAACATCATCAAACTGCTGGTGAGGTTGGTTATAAGTTTACATTACATAATAAGCTGAACTAGGTCCTCACCAAGGCAATTCAAAACATTAAATTCAAAAATTTAAACTTCCATGCCAAACCTTTAATTCCTCTTTAAACTTCCATGCCTCTCCCTACCTTGACCCTCTCAGGTGAGAAGAGCTTCATATCTTACTGAAAAATTTAGATTATTTGCCCAGAGCTGCTTCTCCCCTCTTTATCATCTTACATAAGTCAGATGCCTTCTGCCACTATCTCCTCCTTCACACCTTTCTCACATGAAGATGTGATCCTTCTTCTTGCCAAGGCAAATCCCTCTATGTGAAAAAGTGATCCCATTCAATCAGATCTCCAGAGGACTGTCCCCTCAATCATCCCTAATCTCTCACTAATCTTCATTCTCTCCTTTGTTTAATGATTGCTTCCTAACTGCCTACAAACATGCCATCTTCCCCAATATAAAAAACCCTCACTCAAACTCTGTCCCCACTAGCTATCATCCTTCCTATCTCCTCCCTTTGTGGCTAAACTCCTTGAAAAAACTGCCTTTAATAGGTGCCTCCACTTCTTTTCCTCCTACTCTCTTCTTAAGTCTTGAATTTGACTTAAAAATCTCATTATTCAACCAAAACAACTGCCTCCAAAGATACTAATCATTTAATTGCCAAATCTAATAGCTTTTTTCAGTCTTCATCCTTCTTGATTTTTCTGCAGCCTCTGCCACTGTCCATATTGTTTTTCGGCCTCTCTCTGCATCTGAAATCCTGTTCTTCATCTACATCATGACCTCCGACCCCCTTCCTCCTGGATAGCCTCTTCTCTCTAGGTTTTTTATGACACTACTCTCTCCTGGCTCTCTTGCTACTTATCTGATCACTCCTTCTCAGTCTACTTTGCTGGATCTTCATCCACATCATGCCTACTAACCCATGGATGTCCCAGGAGGCTCTATCTTGGATCCTCTTCTCTTCTTTATCTATTCTATCTCACTTAGTGACTATTAGCTCTCATGGATTCATTATCTCTATGCTGAAGCCTCACTTCTGTTGACTTCCAGTCTTGTGTCTCCAGCTGTCTATTGGACATCTCAAAATGAGTGTCCTATAGGTATCTTAAACTCAACATGTCCAACACTGAACTCATCATCCTTCTCCCCAAACCCTTCTTCTTTACTCTTGAGAATATCACTGTCCTGCCGGTCACCTTGCAACTTAGGTGTCATATTCAATGCCTGAATCTTTCTCACCACCCTGCCCCCCATCCCCCAGATCCAATTTCTTGCTGAGGCTTGCCAATTTTACCTTTATAATACCTCTCATATATTCTTCCTTCAGTCCTTTGATACCATCACCACCCTGGTGCAGGCCTTGGATCTCCTCTTACCTGGATTATTTTAAGAGGTCACTAGTTGGTCTCTCTACTACAAGTCTCTCCCCAATCTAATCCAGCTGTCAAAGTGATCTTCCTAAAGAGCTGGTCTGACCATCATCACCACCTCCTCAATAAACTTCAGCAACTTCCTATCACCTCCAGGATCAAATATAAAAAAACCCTCTGTTTGGTATTTAAAGCCCTTCACAACCTCCTCCTCTTCAATCTCCCCATGAAACTTTCCAGTTTTCTTGTACTTTACACATGTACTCTGGGAAGCAGCCTTCTTGCTGTTCCTTGAACAAGACATTTCACATCTAGACTTTTATAGACCTGGGTATTTTAATTGGCTGAAGTCCATGCCTAGCATGCTCTCCCTTCTCCCCAGCTCCTGGCTTCCTTAACGTCTTTCAAGTTCAGCTAAAATCCCACTCTCTATAGGAATATAATAATATTCATAATCCCTCTTAATTATTCCTTGTCTCTGTTGATCCCTTCTAATTTATCCTGAATATAACTTGTTTGTACATAGTTGTTTGTATATTGACTCCCCATCAGGTTGTGAGCTCCTTGAGAGCAGAGACTATCTTTTATCTTTCTTTGAATCCTCAGGGCATATTCCAGTGCCTGGTACATAGTGGGTGCTTAATAAATGTTTATTGACTGACTGACTCAAAATACTCATTTGGAAATTTGATTTTAATACGTGCAGACCACTGCAATAGTCGCTGAAGACCCTACTGTTCCCAAAGTACCCAAAGCTCCTCAAATCAAAGGAATTTTAAAACTTACACTTTGACCACCTTTTGCAGATTACCACTCTCAAACCTGGCTTCAAATATCAAAGTGTTGTCATAGTCCTCCACAGGTAGAATTTCTGAATGCTTCTGAAGAGATCTGATACCCCCTACTCGAGAATACATGAAACAGCGGTCTTTGTAAGCTGGTAAGGGAAGCAGAACAAATGGATGTCAGGGTCTGTCTGTTATGGCACAAGCTACTATGAATATAGTTTGAGATTGGGGTAAAATTTGTGTCCTTCCGTAGAAAAATCTATGTAATTTACATTTTTTAAAGTAGGATCAAAAGAATACCCGAGGAAACCACTGCAAGGATTCAACATTTCATCTTCTGAGAATAGAATTTTTGCAGAATTTTCTATCACAGGTTAGACAATGATTGTTGTCCCGTTTCCACTAAATAGCTGTTTATGCTTTTATGTTTAAGCAAATGTGCACTCAGGTCAGAAGCTAACTAATGCTTAAAGTTAGAAACTAAATAATACCTTTAAAATGGACCTCCTAAGATGATTACATCCATTCTTCATCCTCAAGACAATCCTGCCTAGAATCTCTGAATTGGAAAAGATACTAGAGGTCAGCGAGCCCAACCTCCGCCTGATGCATGAATGATGTCTATAAAGTTTCCCAAGTGCTTAGTAAATCCAGTGCCTAGTAAAGCACCTACAGTAAACTCATGAGGTAATATATTCCATATCTGAACCACCCTGTTAAATTCTTCCTTATAGTGAGCCAAAAATCTGCTTGCCTATAATTTTTACCTACTGGAAGTAGTTTTTACCCTTTGGAACCATAATGAGTAAAACATATATCGAATGTGACAAATATTGGAAGTCCTTCAAACATCTGAAGACAGAATCACATTCTTCTCCTTTGCCCAATTTTTGTCTTCTACAAGCTAAATGTTTTCAATTCTTTCAACTATTCCTCATATGACTTATTTTTGAATCTGATCATCGTTATTGTCCTTTGGATACACTCTTATTCATCAATGTCTTTCTTTCTAAAAATACCCCAGATATAGTTGACTCACTTCAGAATAAAGTAGTATCTTCCTAATTGTGGAAATCATACTTGTACTAATGAAACTCAAAATCATATTAGCAGTTTTGTCAGCTGTATTACACTGCTGACTTATTCTAAATTTACACTCAATTAGAGCCTTCTAAAGTATTTATTCATGAAGACTGTGGTCTAGCCAAATCCTGTACTTATTCAGTTTAGTTTTAGAGCCTAAGTGCAGGAAATCTGAGATCTTGATTCCACAATCTAACATATTATCTCTATCCTTTCCAGCTTCATGTTATACTCAAATTGATAAGTATGTCACCAGTGTCTTTTTCCTCATCTAATTCATTGACACAAACATTAAACAGAACAGGCCAAGAACAGAATCCCATGGATATGCTAGTAGAGGTTTCTCTATAGTATCAGTTCTCAAAATGTGGTCCAAGTGGTGTTTGGGGGGGGGGTGGTTCCCAAGAGTGTTTCAGGACATCCAAGAGGTCAAAACTATTTTCAAAATAATATGATGATGCTATTTGCCTAAAATACTCTTCCTTTTCCCAACTAGATATCTGTGTGAATCTGGATTATCTTCATATATTTAAATCAAAACAATATATTACATGGGTTGAATGCAGAAGCAGGTATGAGAATACAGGTCTCTTCTATTACACCAGATACTGCAGAGATTTGCAAAAATATGTAAAACAGTGCCACTTGCTTTATTTGGCCTCACTAAAGCAAAGACCTGGGTTCCAGAATTTCCAGGAAGCTGATAATCAGTAAACTGATATAAACAAAAGCTTTATTATTATTATGTAACACAGCAAGTGTAATATAAACAGAGAGAGGTTTGCCTCCATGAATGCAAGAAATTCATCCAGCATGAGGGGGAGTTATAAAACAGGCTCAAAGTTGGGGTTTGAGTGGCAAAATCATGTACTTTAAGAACAAAGTTGGTTGAGAATAGGTAATTGATGCCAAATGTAGGAGAGGGCTTTCCTGATTAATAAGATTCAGATGTGGTGGAGAACTTCTCAGGGTTACTTATCAATATCAGGTTTAGGTTAGGTTCAAGAAAGGGGAACTTCTTTATCTGGACCACAAACTAAGCTAGCTATCTAAGGCAGCAGAAGAATGATCCAGGACCCCTGAAGCAGGCCAAGAGACTCGTCCAATAAAAAGCTGTGAGTATTATCTGTCTAAGACAGAGTTAACATAGATAAGAACAGTGAAAAAGTACAAACATGGCTGACTTAGCCTTTATAGCTTTTATGGGCATTAGGATCACTTAGCCTAAGTGACTGCTTATTGGAGCTTTACCATTATAATTATAATCTCAAACTATAACATCAAACAATATAAAGCTTTCAATTATAACACCACTCTTCACTAACTAGAAAATAGAGCTGTTTTTCATTAAAATGTCTTTTATGTTTACCTGTAATAGGTTATTTTAAAATGAATTAATAAAAATTTCAAACTTTATGTTTAAATTTCTAACATGGTTTAAATACAGTATTTTTTTTTTTTTTTTGCTTTTCTGGAGGGCAGTTGGGGTTAAGTGACTTGCCCGAGGTCACACGGCTAGTTTTTTGTGTTAAGTGTCTGAGGCGGGATTTGAACTCAGGTACTCCTGACTCCAGGGCCGATGCTCTATTCACTGCGCCACCTAGCCGCCCCTAAATACAGTATTGATAGATATAAACTACACAAACAAAAGCTCTTTGGAGGGGTCTCAGTAATTTTTAATAGAGTAAGAGGGACCTGAGACCAAAAAAGTTTGAGAACCTCTGCTCTACACTCAGGGTATGCTCATACCAAAGTTCAGCACTACTGAAACCAATTACATTTAATGCATTTTTTGCGTAAAATGAAACTTTTATTGCATGACATAGTGATGCAATGCTGAGTGTGATTTTATTTAGAGTCAGAGGATTTGGATTGGAGTCTTGGCTGTACTATTTACTAGGCGAGCTTGGAGAAGTCATTTATCCTCTCAAGCCTCAGTCTCCTCATCTATAAAATGAGTGGTTTATACTTGATGACCTTTAAGGTCTCTTCCACATGTAAATTTATGGTCTTTTGGTTCTAAATCCAAATTCACCACCCTTAAAGCATTCCTCTAATCTATCATTCTAATAATCCTGTTACTGAAATTTGTGAAAAGTGAACCCATGTTTTGATTCTTGCTTATCTTCCAGGCATGTGTCAACCAGTCTGCTGGGACAGGCCAGCAGTGTGTTGAGAGAAGTGGCATGTACTGTACCTAGGAAAAGTTGAGGGGATCCTGTGCAGGCAAAGGAAGGATTCTCTTGACTCAGTTTCTCATTGTGCTATTTCCTTTCTGAACAGGAAAATTTCCCAACTGGTTAATTCTAAACCTGGCTTCTGATTATTATTTTATAGTAAATGTGGAACTGTGCTACATGATTGGCTGTTGAATATTATATGTACCTGGAATCAAAGAGCTAAGAAAATTTTCCCCATTATGGCTTTTGTCAGATCAGTGTTGATATCACATAACCATGTTCCTACCTTTTCCTTTCATAGCAACTTTCTATTATCATGGCAGGTGAACATTGGAAGTTTTGTCATTGTTATATAAAATCCATTAATTAGCCTATTAATACTAAAACAGTAGACTTACTATACTAGGATATAAGTATAAAAGATCTTACTATTTGAATTTGTGGTCAACCCCATATCCTGAGCATCTAAAGTAAATGAGTTCTTAGGCTCTCCATCCCCTTGCTAATAGTTATATTTCACTCTTTCAGGATATGAAGATATTATATATATCCTCAAAGAAAGGGATAGAGTGAAAACATGCAAGTGTTTTTTAAAAAATTAAAATTTTACTGGTGTAGCAAACTTTGAGAAACAAACAAGATTAAGCTGTTAGAAATCTAAGGATTAGGATGTGCGTGTGTATGTATAAATGAACAACTTTTAAATTGTTTCAAAGTGGGATGTATTGGTTTTGAGTATGTTTTAGAAATAAGTTCTAAAAGTTGAATTAATTTTACATACAGAACTGCATTAATACTTGTAAAGATATTTTAAGCCATCATTTCCCTATTTTGAAGTTTGATAATATTAAGGGACAGATTTTAAAAAAAATTTAAATTCCTCTTTCAGCATGTTGATGGTATTGTCAATATCAGACACAAGGTTTGGGGTAGAAGGTTCAAGTGCTATGTGAAAAACTTAAATTCTCTGAAGTTTCAGGTGAATTATGGGTTCCTCAGTGGTGTTCTTAGTGCTCTGTTGTTATTAGAATTACTTCCATAAAGTCCAAAAGGGTTTTCACCACATGAACTAATTAGTAGAAGGTCAATCTGATTAGATTTTGTTATGGTTTACTAAATTATACTAAGTCTTATCACTAGTTGGTTTGAGCAGCATTACCTAGAGGATCTCCACAAGTAACCTAAGACCTGAAGCTGGGCCTGCCCCAATCCACATGTAGCTGTTTGAGAGACACATGGAAGTGTTTACCAGACCCCCTAAAGATCATGGATGCTGCCAAAGCCCTTGATACCCCTAAATCTACTGCTATATTGGGTTTCTTCATTCTTCTATTTTAACTGTGCTTGTTATGTTGGTTGTGTGCATGTTACGGACTTGTTAACTATTCTGTAAACTGCTTAACATTTCTGCTTGGACTGATAGTACTGTAGGAACTAAGGTCCTTGTACTATACATTTGCTGGTTATGGTTTGCCCATAGTGTATATGCAGAGGCCCTTTGTGCAATCTCTAACAGCCTTTCTTATCAAGAGTTGAACTCCTTTTGTAGGGGAACTGTGATAAAAAGCAGAGTGAAAGTGGGCACCTTACCAACTGCACACATGAATACTTGTAGAGTGGCTATACTGAAATGCCAAAGTCTATGAACTACAGATGTTTTGAAGTATAGAACTTTTCATTGGCTAAAGTATCTGTGGGTTTCCCCTTGTGGGTCTTCAGAAGGACTGTATGCTGTTTATGTTTACAGTGCCTCCCTTCATGTTAAGAACTGATCCCCAAGCCAACCTCCACATTTACAGGCAAGAGAGACTGGGATGGACAGATATAGGTCCAACTGTGGTGCTGCACCATGAGTATGGTTAGCACCACAGAAGGGAATTATTGAAATTTTGCTGAGACAGTTCAAGTGACCCCATTGTTTCCAAGTCTTGCTTATCTTCCAGGGTATGTCAACCAGTTTTTGGTAGAGATGGCATATACTTTGATCCCATCTCTCTGTCTTTTTTATTACCTGCTAGTGAACCACACGCACTTTCATCCCACTCCCCTCCCCTTATCTCTAATCTCATTTCCCCATGATAAGCAATGGGGGAGGAGCTGAGGTGCAACGACCCCTCCCTTTTTCAAAACACCGTACTATCAGGCTCGTCTTTCCCTTATTATGAAATTCCTCTTTAAGAACAGTGTGAGGTTTGAATTTCCTTGCCTGGCTGCTTTCAACAAGCTTTTGCCTTTAGTACTACAGTAACTCCTTTTAATTCTCTACCTGAGTTTGTTTCATTATTGAGGGCAAAGGCCTAAATACTTTCTTTTAACACTGTCAAGAAAAACTCACCTTCCTCAAGAACCTATCTTAATGTATTATAAGCTTCATCATCATAAAGTTTTTAGTCACGTCCAATTTAAATCCCTCTTACTGCAATTTAAGCTTTTTTCTTGTTCTATTACCATAAAAAAGAAACTGGCTTAACATCTTCTGAATAATATAGCTTCATACACCTAAAGAATTAAGTACTACTAAGTTTTATCATTTCATCCTTCAATCTTTATCGTCATCATCATCATCATCATACACATTTTTCCTGTGTATTTATTCCCAAATTCTTCAGATCTCTCAAGTTTGACGAGTTTAAAAAAAGAAAAACAAGCAACTTGAGGGGAACATTATTTCCCCCAATTTTCTTCTTTAATATTTATCAGGCTTTCTTCAAATAATGCATGGAAATTCCAAGTTAGTCATTTCAGTTGTGTCTGACTCTTTGGACATGAACCCCATTGGTGTCTTCTTCACAAAAATACTGAAATGCTTTGCCATTTCTTCTCCAGTTTGTTTTACAGATGAGGAACTGAGGCAAACAGAGTTTAGTGACTTGCCCAGGTTCACATAAGGAAGAGTCTAAGGCCAAATTTGAACTCACGAAGATAAATCTTCCTGACTCCAGGCCTGGAACTCTATCCACTGTGCTATCTATCTGCCCAAGTTAACTATTAAACATGTTTAAAATCAAATTGGACATTGCTGAGATGATTTCATTAGTAATTTATTACTAGTACTAGTAATTTTGTTAGTGAGCAGTACATTCTAAATTTTGTTTTCTTAAATAACCACTAAATGAAATAAGCGTTTTCATACAAAGAGTAAAACAAAAAGCAGAATATAAAAAGAAAATGTTATGTGGAACTGTGGATCTCTATAATGTAGAACTTACTTTGAAGTATATAATATAGTCTAGTGTTGTCAAGCTTGTATAGAAACATATTTTAGAACATATATTGACTTAGAAGACCACAAATTATCATTATCTGTGTTATATTATTTTTATTACTTGTTAAACATTTTCCAATTACATTTTTATCAGCTTCTTTCCCAGATAGTTTTGCCACTTGAGGACAGAAGGCCAGGAATTTGACACCTCTGAATAACTTTCAAAGTTGCCCTGATTGCCTGGCATTTCCTTTTGGTGCCCCCTGAATTTTTTAACCTCTTTTCTGATCTTTCAGAGTAATTTTTAAAAGAAGTAATATAATTCAATTCAACAAGCACCTACTAAGTACCTACAAAGTATAAAGTCTTGTGCTAAGTAGGAGCTTGGAATACAAAGACAAAACCTTTTAAAAATACTCTCTGCTCTCAAGAAACTTAATTCCTAGTATGGTCAAACATTTAATTCTAACCATGACTCACTGAAAATCTAGTTAAATAGGAAAGCAATTTGAAACTATGCCCAAATGGCTATAAAACCTTTCATACCCCTTTACCAAGCAATACCACTACTAGGTCTGTATCTGAAAGAGATAAAAAACGAAAAGAAAAATGATCTACATGTACAGAAATATCATAGCAGTTCTTTTAGTGGTTTCAAATAACTGGAAATTAAGGGAATATCCATCAATTGGGGACACAAGTTGTTGTAAATGATTGTGATGTAATACTGTTGTTGTAAATGATTGTGATGTAATACTATCGTGCTTTAAGAAATGATGAGCTAGATGCTCTCAGAAAAACATGGAAGGACTTACATGAACAAAGTGAAATGAGCAGAACCAGGAGAACATTGTACATAGTAATAGCAATACTCTATGATGAACTACTATGAATAATTTAGCTATTATCAACAATACGATGACCCAAGACAATTCTGTAAGACTCATGATGAAAAGTGCTGTCTATCTCCAGAGAAAAAACTGGTGGAGCCTAAATGCGGATCAAAGATACTTTTTCTTTACTTTCTTCGTTTTTCTTGTTTTTTTTCGTCTGTATTTTCTTTCACTGAATGACTTACGTGGAAATACATTTTGCACGACTCCACATGTATAACCTATGTCAAATTGCTTCCCTTTTCAAGGGGGGGAAAGGAAGAAGGGAAAGAATTTGGAACTCAAAATTTGACAAACAAAATAAATTGTTTTTACATGTGATTGGGAAAAATATTAAATAAGATAAAAGAATTAGTTAAATATATTTTGCTTAAATTAACTAGGATTGGGAAACTTTAAAAAGAAAGCCCTATGCAAATGACAAATTTTTCAAGGATAAAGACTATATATGACTTCTATATCTCAGCTCAGTCACCTCATATATCCAATCTGCTGTCAAATTTTGTCTTTTTTTTTTTTGCTTTTTTTCGGGGTGGGGGAAGGTAGGGCAACTGGAGTTAAGTGACTTGCCCAAGGTCACACGGCTAGTTTGTGTGTGTCTGTGTGTATGTGTGTCTGTGTGTGTGTTAAGTGTCTGAGGCCATATTTGAACTCAGGTCCTCCTAACTCCAGGGCTCGTGCTCTATTCACTGTGCCAACTAGATGCCCCTTGTCATTTTTATCTTTACAATCTTCTCTCATATACATATCCTTTTCTCTACTCACATAGCTATTACCCTGATTAAGGCCCTCACCACATATTCCTTACATACTGCAAAAGTTTTCTGGTTGGACTCTCTGCCTTAAGTCCCTTTTCAACCTCCACTCAACTGCCAACGTGACCTTCATAAAATGTAAGTCTAATCACGTTATCACCCTTCTCAATAAGCAACAATGACTCCCTGTTACACCTAGGATCAAATACAAAATCCTCCCTTTAGTTTTTAAAACCTTTTATAATCTAACCCCAATTTACCTTTCCAGTCTTATACTCCCCTCCCAGCTACATTAGCCTACTTGCCTACTTGTTGTTCCTCTAATACAGTGGTTCTCAACCTGTGGGTTGTGATCCCTTTGGGGGTTGAACGACCCTTTCACAGGGGTCACCTAAGACCATATTTCCAATGGTCTTAGGAACCGAGACACCTCTCCTCTATCCATCTCCAGGCGAGTCCGCTCCACATGCAGATACGCCCACATAGGAGTATTAAAGGGTCGGGGCATTATGAAGGTTGAGAACCACTGCTCTAATAGGACACTCCATCTCCTGCCTCTCTGCATTTGCAATAGTTGTTCCTTATTCTTGGAATATTCTTCCTCCTTACCCCACTGCCAAGTTCCTATGTTTTCCTTAAAGACTCAGCTCAAATCCCACCTTTTGCAGGAGACCTTTCTTGGTCCTCACCCCTATCTATATTGCTAATGTTTTTTTTTCTCTGAGATTACTTCCCATTTACACTGTGTACGTCTTCTATATGCCTACTTATTTGCACAATATTCCCCTTAGTAGAATGTGAGCTCCTGGATGGCAAGAGCAAAAAGGAGTTCTGATAGAGCTCAAAGACTCACTGGAAATGGGCAAAAAATAAGAACTCTGGGGAATCTGGAGTTTCTGACTGTGTCTCTGACTTTCCCTTCTACTTTTAGAAATTAATGAAGGATGCTGCAAACAGCTTCATTGAGAAAAATCCCTTTTCCTTCTAAAGTTTATAGAACTAGAAGCTACAGTCTTGTCAGCATCTAGCCGACTCTGTCCCTAGCTAGGTCTGGATAGACAAGACATAGGAACCTGACAGCAGTTCTGACTTAGAAAGGTACTGGAACCACAAGGAGGCAGCAAATTCCAGCATACCAAAGCCCGCATTTCTTTCTTAGATATGGTTTTATGTAGCCAGAGTAGCACTTGGTGGTTAGAAATTAATGCAGACATATATGTGCTTGTAAGTATATTTGTATACTATTACATTTTTTTGCCCATTAAGTACCTTGGACTGCTTTGTTCTTGTTTACAGAAGAGAGTTTGGGAAAGATTTCTTCAGATATTATAATACACTAACCACTTACAGGGAAGGAGGAGCTCATTTGGGAAAGAATTTAATCTTTGACAAGCAATTTTCCCAAGCACCCATATTCCTTTTGTTGACAGAAGGGATTAAACTATAAGGATGTTAGAGGAGAAACTTCGATCCTGGACTGAATACTAATCATAAAGAATAGATACTTAGTAGAAATGATAGTACCGTCAGTCTTATTGAATTCAAAGGAAAAATCTTATCCTTTAAGAAGTGAAATGAAAAGTCATTACTGGCTTTATTATTCTTCACTATCCAGAAATCTATTGGTTATAGTTAATATATAGGCTATGGTGTTCCATTCTACTGTGTAAGAGTTTATTGGTATAATTTTGTACATTTTCCACTTGTATACATTTCATTTTCTATTTATAAGGCAAATATAAATAGAGTTTCTTAACTAGCAGCTAACTTATAAAAGTTTTGGGTCCACTTATAGATATTCTTTTTAAATTGTAAATTTTAAAGTTCAATTTGAGACCTTTCCAAAGTTTAGAATATGTTTTAATTATAGATCTGAGAGGGGAAGAGAAAGAAAGAGACATACACATACACAGATAGAGAGACAGATAGACAGACTCAAAATGCTGGCCCTGCCATTAATTTATTCAGTGATCTTTTAATCTTTTAGTGTTTGCCATCTGAGGTTCCATATGCTCAATGTAATGGCCCATATTATAGAATCTAAATACAGTTATAAGTCCTGCTTGTGATATCCTAATATAAGAGGTAGGAATTTAAGAATGGGATAGTTTATACCTGTGATTCTTTTTGCACAATAGGAATTTTATTCTATAAAAGACCTTCCCACCACCATTTGGGAGCTTCCTTTCTTTTCCTCTTTGTTCCAACAAATTAGTCTCAATTAGGTTCAATTGCTAGCCAGTAACTCCATTATTCCACTTTACCTACAGTTATTCTTCACCCATTTCTCTATTCAACAGCTACTCTTCCTTGAGTTTTCTACACTTTGAATAAAATTAATTTGTACTGTAGCTCTAAAAGGTCATTAATAAACTACTTGCATTATAAGAGTATTATAAACCATATTACAAACATATTTCCATGTTTAAGGAGCATGTGAGCCTGTGATATAGGCTGTCAAGATTTCATGACTCTCAGAAAATCTGAGTTCAAAAGGAAAATGTCATTGAAAAATATCTTCATATGTGCTTCCATACATACTGAAGATAAGTGCCTTCAAATATATGAGATGTGATTAAGACATACCTTATCTGACTTCAAATATCAGAAGTATGACCAATGGGTATAGATAACAGGGAGAGAGACTTTAACACAAATAAAAGTTTTCTTTTGTGTTTTTTATTTTTTGCAGGGCAATTGGGGTTAAGCGACTTGCCCAAGGTCACACGGCTAGTAAGTATTAAGTGTCTGAGGCCGGATTTGAACTCAGGTCCTCCTGATTCCAGGGCCAGTGCTCTATTCGCTGTGCCACCTAGCCGCCCCCTAAAAGTTTTCTTATAATTAGTACATTTTAAAAAATGAAATAGATTACCTTAGATGGTTGTGAGCTCCCTTCACTGGCAAACTTTGACAAAAGGTTGATAGGCTACTTATTAGGAATGTTGTAGACAGGATTCATGCTTTGCGTAGGAGTCAGGCTAGATGACCTCTAAGATTTACTCCAACTCTAATTCTATGATTCTAGAAACACCACAGAAATTATTTACAAGTTACTGTATTAATTCTATTCAGATGGTGGCAGCCCAAGAAAAGCATCTGATGGTCATGAGAACCAATGAAAAACAGGTGAAAAAATGGGTAGAATGAAAAGGGGCATGAGCAGAATGGAATACAGTGGTAGTAAATTAAACTTAATTGAGCTGACCTATGCACGTTTATGTAGATTTACAGGAAAACAAAATTTGTTTTAGATAATTTCCAAGTATTATAATAGCACTATTTCTTCAAGTGCTATACAGCTATTAACTTTATAAGGTGCTATAAAGTTATAATTCATCTTTCTAGGCCTTATTTTCCTCATTTGTAAAATGAAGGCATTGGACTAGAACAGAGGTAGGGAACCTGTGGCCTCAAGGCCTTGGGTGCAGCCTTTTGATTAAGTTCAAGTTTTACAGAACAAAATCCTTTTACTAAGGGGATTTGTTCTATGAAGTTTTAATTCAGTCACAATGCCACAGCTGAAGACCTAAGGGGCCACATGTAGCCTTGAAGCTGTAGGTTCCCCACCTCTGGACTAGAAAATCTCCAAGGTCAAGACTAATGTTACAAGTTTATGACTCTATGAATGATTTTTGTATAAAGTAAGGCATATTTCTACTTTGTAATTAACATTCTATAAATACCTGGATGAAATGAATCTCACACGGGGGGCAAGCCTAATAATTAATTTTTGTAATTTCAGGCATGAATAGCAAAACAAAAGATGAGATTAAACCAGCTATCCAAGTTACTGCACAATATACTTCAAGTACATACCTACCATCATTACCAAGATAAATCACAGTGCCTTGAGTAGGGTCTGGATAATGGGGTTCCAATTCATCACCTGTTGAGACATACAATGGCTCAGGGAAGGGAGGAGCACAATCTGCAAAAGAAGATATATTTCTAGAGTTTAACTAGTTGATTGGAGATCTTTTAAGTTTGGATATTGGGTTTAAAAATAAACTGTAAAATTAAAAGATGGCATGTGTATGTGAGGAATATATCAAAGTAAGGTTCATGTGGAAACAAAAAACATGACTATGATTTTTACTGGATTGCAAGCTCAATGTGAGTCAGCTGAATGATATGACAGCCAAAGTATCATGTCTGACCTGAATTCAGTACTTCAAGGATTTTTGGTTTCATCATTTGGGTTTTCTCTCACCCAATACAGATCAGAACTCCTTTAGGCCTTAGTAAGGGCAGGGAGGTATTGTGGGGTGATGTGATCTTAGCATAAGCAAATATAGAGGCCAGAGTGAAGGAGGTAAGAGCACTAATAGATTTTGCTCTGATTAGACTAAATCTGAACTATATATTCTGTTTGGGGAGCCACATTTTAGGAGACAAATTAAAGCAAACCCAGAAGAAAGGAATCAGGATGCTGGGAAGAGGAGAATGGGCTGAAGGAATTTGGCATATTTGACCTGGAGAAGAGAATAATTTTGGAAGAAGAGAAATCTTCCAATATCTGCATTGTGGTCATGTAGCAGAGAAATTAGACTTGTTCTACTTGGCTAAAAGGGCTCAGATCACAAAGCTAGCATAGAGACAGGACATAGCTGTGACAGGGAACTTAAACTATTTTGGTACCTGCTGGATATTTTTTCCTACTAAAAGCAGGGTAGCTGATAAATTCTTGATCTGTTTTGCTATAAATTTCATATATACTTCAGAAGGTAGAAGAAATGATAAGAAGTACTATTTAGGCCTATAAGAGAAGCAGTGAAAGGATCAATGGCTTTGAGTCAGAGGAAGATAGTGACCATGTTGTCTTGAGTAATAGATAAAGGGAACACTAGCATAGCATGATGTATACTTTAGACTTCAAAGAAGTCAGAGATATGATAATTAGAATCTTATAGCTGTTAGTCAGCTCGTAAGAAATGGAAGGATCTTAAGAACAACATTTTCATGGAACTTGCATTCTACTGGGGAAAACAGTATTCACACAAATATCAACACAAAATTTATACAAAATAAACACAAAGTAATTTTATATTTCTTGCATTCATCTCTTTATTCATACTTCAACCACCCTAACTTGGGCCTCTTCACTTCTCAACTGGACCACTACTACACAGCCTCCTAATTGGTCTCCTTGCACACAGTCTTTCCCCTTTCTAATAAGAGAACTTAGCACCAATAAATCAATTATCAATAAACACTTATTATCTACTATGTGCCAGGTACTGTGCTAAGCACTGCACATCAAATACTAGATATCAGATCATACCATAAAGAAGAAATCACCAAAACTATTTGATACTTTAAAAATAGAAAAGTCAACTAATGGTATAGATTAGGTAAACAATACAGTAGTTAACAAGTGTCATAGCATAATGTTAAACAAATCCAAAGATACCAGCTATAGGGCTAAGGACTCAGTATTTGGAAGGGGGAGGAGAGGAGAAGGAGGCAATGAGAAATTGTTGCAAAAACTGGAGGAGTAGGTTTAGACCAACACTTCACATTATATAACAAGACAAAGTTCAGTAAACATGACATAAATATAAAAAAAAATCACATTGTAAACAAGTTAGAGGAGAAAGAGAAATATCTTTCCTAACTATGGACAGAGAAGAGTTCATGACCAAATAAGGGAGAGGGAAGATCATATGAGATAAAATGGACAATGTTGAGTATATAAATTTTAAAAAGGTTTTGCCAAATAAAATCAAGGCAGTTGAAATCAAAAGGAAAAGTTATCTAGGAAAAAAAAATCTTTGCAGCAGTTTCTCTGATAAAGGTCTAACATATATGATAGATAAGAAACTTATTCAAATACAGAGTTTTAAGCTCCAGTAGCTTAAACTGTACTAAGACTTTTGGGACATCTTGTATATAAAAACAAGAGACATTCTCTAATAGCTGAATAGTCGGATATGAACATGTAGTCCTCAAAGGAATAAATCCAAGCTAGCAGCTGCCATATGAATAATGCCCCAAATTACTAATCAGAGAAATAAACATTTAAAAACTTCAAGGTGCTATCTCATATCCATCAGATAGGCAAAGAAGAAAAAAAAGAGAAAATGCCAAAAGGGCCATGGGAAAACACTGTTGGTGCAGCTATTAACTGATTTCACCATTCTGGAAAGTTAGGTATAGTGACATTGCTAATGTCACTAAATTGCTCATGCTTTCTGACCCACTCATTCTACTACTAAAATAATATGCCAAAAAGATCAAAGAGGAATAGGATCAACATGAACAAAATATTTACAGCAGTTCTTTTAGTTCTAGCAAAGAACTAGAAACAAAATAAAATGATGCCTATCAACTGAGGACTGACAAATTATGATATATGAATGTAATGAAATATTTTGTTATAATAATGAAAGGATTGGCTTCATAAAAATCTGGGAACACTTGTATGAACTGATGAATATTAAAGTGAACAGAACTCAGAACAATTTATACAATAAGAATGTTTGTGAAGAAAAACAACTTTGAAAGAATTAAGAATCCCGAACAATAAAATTCCAGTCACAATTCCCGATGGCCAATGATGAAACATTCTATTTACTACCTGACAGAGAGGTGGTGGACTCAAGATGTAGAATCAGGCACACATATCTATCTGTACACAGCCAATGTGGGAAGTTGTTTTACTTGACTATTCATATTTATTACAATTTTCTTTTTTCTTCAATTGTAGGGCAGTAGTTGGGGGAAGGGAGGGCATAATATTGATAAGATTATGAAAAAGAATTAGAGTCATTGAAGTATTTAAATACAGAGAAAAGAACTGAGTAAAGTCTAGAAACCCTGATAAACAGGATAAATCTGAAAGTTACATTTGAATTTATTTTATACTTAAATGAAAAATCAAACAACATGTAATAGAAATTCGCTGTTTTATGTTCAACCTTTATGTTCTAATTTGTATATGGAAATGTTCATCTTATTTGACATTCAGAACAAAATTTAAGTTTGGAACAAAATGATTAAATTAAAAAAACACAAAAATACATGGTAAAGGCCAGAATGATTTTGTAAATGTTGTAAAATTTAATTTTTAAATTATTAATTTAACATTTAAATTTAATTTTATTAATTTAATATTTAAACTTAATATTCTGTTTTTATAACAAAATTTAAAAACATTTATGATTGCTTATGTAATCTTACTTTTTATTCTTCTTTGTGCATTTAAATATTTGTTTTTGTGATTGTTAATAACCACTAAAATGGTTTTCCTAAAATGTAGGTCTGATCATGTAAACATGCCTTGCTTCACCCCCACCACCTTAACTCAGTAAATTACAGTGGCTGCCTATTACCTCCAGATATGGCAGAAACTAGGTATAGGCCAACATTTCACACTGTATTTCAAGATAAGGTCAAAATAGGTACATCGTTTACACATAAAAGGTGACACCATAAGCAAGTTAAGAGAGCATGGAATAGTTTATTTGTCAGCTCTATGGATAAGGAACAGATTTAGGACCAAAAAAATAGAGCATTACAAAATGTAAAAATAGATCATTTTTATTATATAAAATTAAAGTTTTTGTACAGACAAAACCAATGTAACCAAAATTAAAAAGAAAGCAGAAAACTGGGGGAACTTTTTAAAACAAGTATTTCTGATTTCCGCATTGAGTCAAATTTACAAAAATTAAAGTCATTCCCCAACTTATAAATGATCAAAAGATATGAACAGGCAGTTTTCAGACAAAGAAATCAAAACTGTTTATAGTTATATGAAAAATGCTCTAAATCACTACTGATTTGAGAAATGCAAATTAAAACAACTCTGAGGTACTACCTCATACCTATCTGATTGGCTAATATGACTAAAAAGGAAAATGATGTTGGAGGGGAGGTGGGAAAACTGGGACCCTAATGCACTGTTGGTAGAATTGTGAACTGATCCAACCATTCTGCAGAGCAATTTGGAACTATGTCCCAAAGTGCTATAAAACTGTGCAAACCCTTTGATCTAGTAACACCACTTCTAGGTCTATATCTCAAAAACATAAAAAAGGGAGAAGGACCTATTTGTACATAAATATTTATTGCAGCTCTTTTTATGGTGTCTAAGAATTGGAAATTAAAGGGATTCCCATCAATTGGGTAATGGCTAAACAATGTGTGGTATATGAATGTGATGTAATATTACTGTGCTATAAGATATGACAAGTAGGATGATTTCAGAAAAACTTGGACTTATATGAGCTGAAGCAAAGCGAACAAAACGAGAACACTACACAGTAACAGCAATATTGTTTGATGAAGAACTGTGAATGACTTAGCTAGTCTCAGGAATACAATGATCCAAGATAATCCTAGAGGACTAATGATGAAGCATACTATCCACCTCTAGAGAAAGAACTGATAAGTTGAGTACAGACTAAAGCACTCTTTGTTTCACTTTCATTCCTTTCAAGTCTTCTTGTACGAAATGAATTACATGGAAATGTTTTATATGACTACATATGTATAACCTATATCTGATTACCATCTCAAAGTGGGGAGACAGAAGGATAGAATTTGGAAGTAAAAACTTTATAAAAATGTTTTTAGAATTGTTTTAATATATAATTGGGATAAATCAAAAGTTTTGTTTTATTTTTAATTTATGGAATAAAAAAGCATTTCCATAATGTAGTACAATTAAAAAAGACAATTATACATAAAATGCAAATCTACTATGTATAACTTGCTACTTCTTTCAAATATACACAAAATTATCATGTAAAAATAGTCTGTTAAATTGAGTTCTGCATGATGCAGGAGGACAAGATATTCAACCCACTTAATAATACTATTTGAAAGCCCTTTACAAGTATCCATTTGTGTGAAAGTAATTACTGTAATAAGTTCAAATGTTTTTCTTTTAGTATGAACTTACTTCATTAGCTGGGGAACTAGGAGTACCAGTAAAATCAGCTATCATTTATAATGTGTAAGACCATACATCCAATGATGCTTTGTACAGCACTACCATTCATGTGTTAGCATTGGACAGATTAGCTTTTATATATGGTAAAAAGAAGGAATGTTGTGATTGACTGAATTATCACTTTCCAAAGTTCTATAGTATTATTGACTTAGCTGGCAAGAAAAGCATTTGTCTTAGAACACAAACATTAATTGCAAGAGAATAAGAGGAAAGAATGTAAAAAGAGAAAGCCTTAAGTAGAGAAGCTAAGTTCTCTAGATTGTTAGTCAAGGCTGTAAAAGTTCTTATCACACCTCTGTACCGGTCTCAGAAACCAATTTATTTTATGTTGGCTGAATCAGAGTGGGACCATGTAGCACCCAAATATTGTGGCTGAGTTTCTATCTGTGCAGTGAGGGTGTGGTGGTATGGAGTTATGTAGTGGAGTATTGATCTGGCTAATACTTCAGCACTAATGGTTGCAAATATGCAGGATTACCAAATTTCTTTCAAATTTTAAGTCCTACATCCAGAGATGGCTGAAGCTTCCCAATCCCTTTTCTGGTAATCAATCTCCTTAGATTGGCAAAGTAATTGCTATGCTCTATATCCTAAATGCAGCTGATAAGGACGTACCAATGTGCAGGATTTTCTCTTCAACCACTTCACAGTGGCATGGCCATCGTGTTTGACTCAATGGTCCAGATGAAGAGACACCATATAAGTCTCGGGGCTCACGAAGACGTGGGACCCATCTCCCTAGCTGATATTCCAAAAAAATCTGTGTAGTTCGAGGTAAAGACTGGTCACCAGTAGCATCTGTTGGAAGGCAAATGCAAGCAAAGGGGCTGATTGGAGGCAAAAAACACAAAATCAAAAAGTATTCATGTTTTAAGTTTCCTTTGTTTCTTCAACATCATTTGAATTCATTAAACAAATTTTTTCCTCTACCAAAATTATTAGCAATTATTTGGCATTTGCATAACACCTTTTATTTACCAAGTATTACTTTTTTGGTACCTAATTTTAAGCAAACTTGATAAAGGAAAAATTATTTTATTACCAGCTCTATGAGGCATCCCAGTTATGGTGTGATGGAATTATGGTAAAATAAATAAATATATTACTAGAAATTACATCTTTAGTCTGGATAGTTCAGAAGAGTCAGCAAAGTTTTATGGATAGAGTGCTGGATTCAGAGACAAGAAGACCTTGACTTAAGACCGCTTTATACATACTCCTACTAGCTAGGAGACCCTGGGCAAGTTGTGTAACCTCTGTCAGCCTGTTTCCTCATCTGTAAAATGAGGGCCAGGTGGGAATGTTTGCACTTTTCTGCAGGGTTAAGACTCAGGAGATATTGTACATAAAGTGCTTTGCAAACTTTAATGCTTATATGAACGTGAACTACTGCTACTACAAAAATGAAAATGAACTGATAATCTGCTTTTCCATTGTGAATTTGCAAGTGAAAAGAAAACAGGTACATAACTCTTCCTTTTTGTTCCTCACATCCCCCTTGATCTTTTTGTGTGTCCTTTAGTTTTTGTTGTAGCTTCAGAATTTGAATTGGTTTTGTTAGAAAATTAGGATATTGGAATCAAGGCAAAATGACGAGGATGCAAATGCCATTTTATAATGGAACAGAAGTGTAAGGAGTTTAACTATAGATATTTTTCCTTTTTTCTCATATTATAAACAGCATACAATAAAACAATGGAATCCCTATATATATAGCAAAATTTCATTTCATTTTAAATATAATTTTAATGCTAAAATTCTATCTACATACAACTTTTTAGGAATATATCTTCAAGTGAGATGACAGCACTTCTCATGCCGTATATACTCCTTTCTCATCTTGTGTGACATGGCTCCCCTTGCCCCCAAATCACTTTGCTTTTTCTTTGTCTATATTTTGCAGATGTTTGTGTGTATATGGTGTACCTCTTAACAGAATGAGCTCTGGAGGGCAGGGATCATTTCATCTTGCTCTTTGTATACCCGATGTTTAGTAGGTACTTAAGAAATTCATGTTGATTGTCTGCTGGATATGTAGTTTCCAGTAATAATGGTCTCTGCTGACATCAGTGTTGGACACCAGCAGGTCTGGTTTCTTTGGGTACCTCTTTGTAGAACTTTTGCTACCAGCTTCTGGCTTCAGGCATGGTCTTCAAGGTGCTACTTCCTCATTGTAAGAAGAATGGATTCTGTCATTGTTCTTTGACAGAAATCAGAGGCCTTTTGGTACATCTCTTTTAGAAAAGTAAGGTCCAGATACATTATTACTTGGACTAAGGAAAAATCCCTTAGAACTTTTTCTCCTATAATAAGTCTTGTCTGTGACTCAGAACCATGGTGAACTAGAATGGGTGTTTCCTCTCCTCCATAAGACAACTCTTCACCAAAGGCACCAAGGCATTTGTAACATATACCTAACCAGTGTCCTCAGGTTTACACCTATCTGGTTGTTGTTTTTTTAAACCTGTATTTCTGCAAAGGCAAAGTCTCTTTCAACACTTTACTCTGACTTGGTATCAGAAAATTTATGTGATGTTGAACTATTTCCTCATAGGAATCATGTGTCCCCATCTAAATTTAGGAGGACTCTATTAAAGGAACCCTGCAGATTTGTGCAAGTCTTATCAAAGGTTCCAAAATACTTTAGATCCCCCATGGAAATAAATCTGAACAAGCATAAAAACCAACCCCGGGGGAGAAAGTTCTTAACTTTTCTTTCCCTCAATTCTTTCCAGTCTTTTAATATATCTTTGGCCCAACAAGTTTCCATAAAGCCTCATATAACTGCCTCAAATATACTATAATGATAAGTGAAGCATTTTGCAAACTTTAACATGCTATATAAAATTTGCTATTATTTTAAAAAGATAAGACAAACCGCAGGTATTTTGTACAACTGGGGCTCCACGTCTAGTTAATGAAAAACTTAAAATGAAAACAACTGAAAAATTGTATTTCTGGCTGGAGACTGGGCGCCTTCAAAAGGAAAATGCCCCCTAAAACCCAAGTGCAGTTAAAGTGCTGATGCAACTTAATCAATGCTCCAGTGAAGTATTGCATTAGCCACAAAACAATGGTGGCCATATCATGGGATTCTGAAATATCAAACTCAATTTCTCTATTTCAGATACTTTCATTTTGCCTTCTACTTCTTCACCTCCCTCTAACCTGCCATCCTAGTTCTCCAATCTCTTAACACCTCTCAATTCATTAATGCCATTATTAACTTGACTCCCTTTACTACAGGGTCAGTCTCATCAATGAAGCCTTAACTTGTATTAGATTATCTCAGCCCCTTAACTTTCAGTTGTGCTCATGCTCAACCAGGAACCACTCCCATGAACTACTTTCTCTATTCTGGAAGAGGACTTCTGAGTGTTGCTGGAGAATCACACAACTGTGTTGATTTATTGGAAGGGACTATATAAGTCATCTAGTCCAACCCCTTAATTTTACATTTGAGGAAACAGGCCCAGAGAAATGACATGGTTTGCCTAAGGTCACATATTTAATGAGTGGAAGAAATGAGACTGGAACCCAGGTCCTCTGACTCTAAATCCAAAGGTATTTCCACTATGTCACACTGCCTCCAGGTCACCACACTATACATTAACATTATCTAATGTCAATTTATACTATTTAATTTTGCAGCTACTTGGTCATTCTTTTTATCTCTAGCACACTCCCATAATAGTTTTTACAGGCCTCTTCTGTTATCCTCAAGTTCCTGATATTGCTCCCATCTTTTGCTTCAAATCCTACTTGAGATCAAGGCCACTAGCCCTTTCTTGATCCCTAAATATGTCTTTCTCTTGTAAATGAATTCAAACTACCAATATAGGAATAGTTTATTTAAAAAATAAAATAATCTACTCTTACTTTATTTTTAATTTAGATTTTTCATATGTTGAGGTTTACTTAAAACAAGGTACACCTGCACACTAAAATGTTCTTATTTGGCATGGTAATAGAATTGAAGGACTTAAAGCTGGAAGGCTCTTCAGACATTATCTTTTGCAAACTCTTCATTTTATACAAGGTGACTAATGCCCAGAGATGTTTGACTTGCCCAAGGTCACACAGATCCAATTCTAAAGAAACAGAGTGAAAATCTGAACTCAGATCTTCTGACTCTGAATCCAGTGTTCTTTCCACTGTACCATGGTAATAAGGCCATAATAAGAATTTCAGATTTCTCTTTCCCTTCCCACCCATTTTGCATTTTATTCTCCCCACATGCTCTACTGCTATGACTTCTCTAGTGCTTCCTACCTTCCATCCAATTTAGAGTGTCGTCATAAAGAAAATCAAGAGTGAATTTGTGAGCTCAAACCTGTAAACAGTGCACACCGATGGAGATCTTCGCTTACAAATTTCATAAAGGTATTATTATCCTAAAACAAGAGATTTATTTTAAAACATAAACAAATCCAAAAGCGTAAAAGTATCACCAATCCTAGTATAGTAGTTGCTAGGTGGAAATCAAAGAACTAATTGAGGTGCTAGTGGCTGCAGTGCAGCTGAATTTGAATCACCTTCAACATGGCATTCTGTCACTAGTGAGTTCTTTGAGTCTGACATATTGCCAAGACTATGTGTCATCCACAGACTAAAGTTTAAAGAAATTGCTGCAATCATCGCAAAATATATTATAAAGTTAAAATTAGGAAGAAGGATAGTTGCAAAGGAAACAAAGATTTTACATTTTTTTCCATGTTTACTTTAGAATCACAATTTACATGATCATTTCTAATTTAATGGAGTCAAGTAAATCGGTTAGAAATGCAAAATAGATGCATTTAACTGTTTAAGATAATTAGAAAAGAAAATCATGTTTTTGTTTCCTTACTTTCCCCATTTAAGTCCTTGTTCTCTGTGACCTCAAAGGCAAAGCAAACCTATTATGATGATAGGTAAGATGAAAACTTTATGCATAAAATTAAATGGATATGAATTATGAACCATAATTTCATATCCACATCTTAATGAAGAACTAGAATTTCTTAAAGTACTGCATCAAGATAACATCATTAATTCAGGCCACTAGTAGATTATTGGGGGAGGGGATGGGCCTGTGATAAAGATATAGTCAAGAGTTCAAGAATAGAGGATATTTAGACATAGATGAGTTAAGATCTACTTCACTGGAGGGAAAATCCACATTGATGAGATCACAGATTCATTTACATTTTTCTTAGCTAGGGCAAATTCCATGTGGTTGGAATGTATCATTTTCAACATATGGCATTCTTTAGCAATTTAAATATTAAATTACATTAATATTTATGACATACACTGCTTCATATAAAGAATCCTAGAATAGTCATGAAAACAATTAAGTTCAGAATTTGCAGACTACATTAGGGAGTTTTACAAAAATCAAGTAGCATAAATGAAAACATACCAACTCATCTTCATCACTGGTTGTCCGGTCTGTGAGCTGTTCATCTTTGTCTGACTCCTCTGACATTTTTTCCCAATGTGTAAGCCTGAAGTTTTCTTCTTTTTGCACATACGTAAACTGCAAAACAATTTCTAAGGAATTATTTTGTGACTCTAGAAGTGTTTATTATAATAAATACTAAAATAATGTAAATTGTAAACAGGACATTCTTATTTTGGTGCCTTTAAATATGCTTAAATAATTACAATTGAGTATCCACTCAATCAGAACACAAATAACTGAAAATTTAAATAAACTCAGAATTTCATGAACTGAAATCCTCTTCCCTTCAACTGAGGAGAACTGCATGGGGAAGAGAAGCAAACCACAACAAAATAAGTTCATATCAGGGATGTATTGGAAAAATGATTTCCTTGGTAAAGTCTTGGGTTCTTTCCAATCTCTCACACCTTATCTTTATATTACTATACAACAAGAATATGTTCAAAATGATTACTTTAAACTACTACAATATGCTGAATCATCAAATAATAAATTACATTTATATTAATATAAAATACAGAAAATTATATTAATATATATTTTAATCAATCAGAAAATACATTCATCAAAACAGTCCATCCTTTTGTTAAGTATTGGGGTTGGTCAAAGTTTTACAGTATTTATCAGTATAGTAAAGCAATACAATCTTAAGATATATAAGTTTTCCAAAGATTCTCACGGCTATCTCACAGCTATATATTCTATTTTCTGACTTTTTAATATTAAAATGAAATACACTGTGGTTGCTTTCTGGCTTCTTAGATCCATAGATTCACAGTCTACTTGACTTGTTCTATGCCTGCGGTCCCTCTAATACCTTAACACATTTCAGCATTCCAACAATGACATCTCTTTCAGTTTCCACTGTGCTCAGATATCCACCTCCATCAGTTGTTTACTCATTTGTGACAGCTGCATCTCATACCTATTTTAGCATTCCGTAACTGTGAAAAGAGTGGAAAAAGAATGATCAAAGTGTCTCTGTAGTCTTCTGTTCCTCCCCACACCTCAATTTCTTTATGTTTTATTAGAGGGTATCATTGCTATTAAGCAATGGGAACGATGGATATTGGGAAATTTTTTTTTTGATGTCACAAAATACATTCTTTGCCAAAATACAAATTTGGTATTCAGTGAGTTTTGTTCTCCTCTTCAGGAAACTGGTGATTGTGTTTTAGTATTTGGTCTAGTCCAGGTCAGGAATTCCATTAAGGAGCCTGAAAAATGTGCAAATCAAGCTCAACTACAAGTAGAAAAGGCCTGGACAAAATGTTAAGCAATCAAGAGCTGAAGCTTCAGTTTGGGGAGAATGACAATAAAGGAAGGAAGGAAACAAGCATTTATGAAGTGCCTACTATGTTATGTGCTAAGAGCTTGACAAATATTATCTCATTTGCTGCTGAAAATAACCGTGGGTGCTACTATTATTTGCATTTTACAGTTGAGGAAACTGAGGCAGACATTGATGAAATATGACTTGTCCATAATCACCCAGCTAGCAAGTGCTTTGATTTGACCGAATTTGAACTCCTATCTTTCTCACTCTGGTGAACCCCAAGACGAATGGGTCCACGGCTCTTTGCTGATTTGTATGGTCTTGCAAAACCTACAAAAAAGCAGTTTGCAAGGCTGGCAGTCATAAAGGCGATATAAAACGGGCTTCTGACAAGTCAATTCATCTCTGGACATCAGTTGCTTCATCTGTAAAATGAATGGGTTGGCCTCGATGACCTTTAAGGTCCCTTCTAGTTCCCTAAACTTCGCAGAACTTAAATAACTTGGTATATTAATATCCCTTATTTAAATAAACTGGAGAAACCCTGGTCTGCAGTAGAAATACACAAAATGGATGGTAAGGGAGCTGGGAGTGTCGGTCTCTAGACAAAGCGGGGCTGACCCATCTTCAAGGTTATTTTTGGGGGGGTTAGGATTAAATTGGGGGACTCTCTGTGTTCGAAAGACCTTCACTCGTAGAGGGGAGCTTCCTCAAGCGGGAGATGACCACGGCTACAAGCCCAGCGCCCAGCACCCAGGGCCTAGCACCCAGCACCTGTCCCAGCTCTTCCTCGCCCGCGCCTGCGCAGAGACCTTGCGAACGCGGCTCCTCCGGGTTACCCACCCTCAGCCGACTCGACGGAGAAGGCGGCCTCGATGAGGTTGCTCCGCCCCGTCCCGCCCCTCACCTCGCCTCGCCTCTTCTGCGGCTCTCTCACTCCACGGCCAGTCCCAGTCCTCTGCCCGGATGCCTTGACCTGCTAATCCCTCACAGTTTTGGGAGCAACCCCTTGGGCCTGCCCTGGGGAGTAGCTGTTCTGCTCCCACCCCAGCCCCCGGATCCGAGCCCGAGCTATGTGGCGCCTCCGCTGGGTGCGCTCGACTAAACTTCTGGTTACCCCAGCAACCGGCCTCCCTTTGGAACCCTCCCCTTCTCAACCTTGCTCTAGCCCCGCCCCCTCGTCCCGCTCCATCCTGCGCGGCCTCGGCCCACGCGCTGGGCGCTTCACACCTTTGCGGCGGAACAGAGCCTAGTCAGGGAGAGGGGCGAGAGATCCGGAAAGAACCCGGGTGCGGGAGGAAGGTCCCGGACTGCTGAGTAACGTTTGACCACACTAGACCATAGGATTCAGAGCTTACCTTGTCCTTTTACAAAGGAGGAAACTGCGCTCTGGGAGCTCCATTGGAACGAGGGAGACACACCCGACCCCCTCTGAAGTTTGCATCTAATCAAATCCAACAAGTATTTGTTGTTAGGGGCTCCAGAGCCATGGTGTTGTGGGGATGGGGACCCACAGAGCTGTTGCTATTCTGGGGGCACCTTTTGCGGAGAAAGGGGGCCCCACGTGCTTTCTTTGTATCTTCCCCACCACCTAGCGCTGTGATAACGTGTAAGTGCTGAATGATGGTGAGAGTGGATTGAGTTGAAACACTAACTTTGAAAGGCCTGCTTTTGAATACCAGCTTTGTTACTTAGTGCCTCTATTATTGTTCACCCTTGCATAGTTAGGGAGCCCGGTACAGTTGGTACTCAATAGTGACCAACTCCCCAAATAACTTTCGTGGTCACTTTACTTTTCGTGATGCTATTTACACAGCCTATTAGCTAAAACTTGAATATGTTTATAATACTTAACAGTGTTTAAAGTTTTGTTGTTTTTTTAGCAGAGACCTTATAGTACGAAAGGTTAAAAGAATTTTATGAATTTAATGATCTCGCCCTTATTTGGGATTTCTGAGAAACAGACATGGCAAATCCTGTTCTCCTTGACGGTTTCCCTGGGAAGCTTACCTTCTCTGGATCCTTTGTTATTTTGGGGAGCAGCAACACAAGCATAGTTGAAGGAGATGGGTTTTCTTTCAACTTTCTCTGACTTAGCCAATGAAGGCAAAATTGAAATTTCACAAATATGTATGAATTTCCTGTGTCTTGGATACTTTTCCATTTATATATGTATGAGGTTTTATATTTAAACCATTAGAATTGTATGGCCTTAGGTGAGTAGGGAGACTGGGTAGGAATTGCTTCATTATCATAGACCTGAAGGACTCAAGGTTCCCTAATTTAACCCCTTCAGTTTAAAAATGAGGAAATACATGTAGAGACATATAAGGCCCTGCCCAAAGTCATAAGATGGTGTATATGGTGTTGCAGGAGTAACAAAACTTAGGATAGAAAAAAAAGACCATAGCACTGTGATTAACATTTGGAGCACAGTTAATTTGCTCCAAAAAAAGTCAACCCTCACATTTCTTCTTGTTTTTAAGTTTTTAAAATAGGAAGCTAAAACAGTGTTTCCTAAACTGTGTTTTGCAATGGCATAAATAGATTCCTTGAGAAAATGCCAATTTTTGTTCATTTTTTTAGACATACTCTGCCTCTGTATAACTTTCTCAAATCAGCTGATGAAGCCACAATTGATGGGGATAAGATGAAGCCACAATTGATGGGGATAAGATTGCTGTGCCAAGCCAAAGACTTCCCTCCCTTCTTCCAGCTAGGAAGGAAGACTTGTTGACAGGAACTGGCATCCTCAAAGAGATATAGGTGGAGACAGAAGATCTAGTCCAGCCTCTTCCTCCCAACATAGTCACATTTCTCTCTTTCTCTCTCTCTCTCTCTCTCTCTCTCTCTCTCTCTCTCTCTCTCTCTTTCTCTTTCTCTCTCTCTCTCTCTCTCTCTGTCTTTGTCTCTCTCTGTCTCTGTCTCTCCTCTCTGTCCCTCTGTCTTTCTCAAACACACACACACGCACGCGCATGCACACACACACACACACACACTTGACCTCTCCAAAATTATAAAGGAAAAACTTGAAGAAGAGGAGCCACCTCAGCACCAGTCTTCTCTTTGTGGTTCACTTTTACCAAGACACCAGTCTATTGTCTGAGTTGGAACTCTGGCTCATACACTCAGAGCAGCCTGTGGTTTTGACCTCATAGCTTTTCATTTATGGATTCTGTTAATATATTTCAAATGCTAAAAGTATTCTGTGGCTAAATTAGTTTGAATTACACAAGGCAAAGAATATAACAGATGGTTTTGTAAGAAAAGCATTTCATTAAAGAAGCCTGGTTTCTTCTGGATTAGAACTCAGAAAAGGAAATAGAGGAGAGAGTACACATTGAAACAAGCTGTATTAAAAGCAGCAATTTTATCCAATGCAGTTATGCCTTGCTTTATGTAATAGAAGCATTCTTGGGAAAGCTATCTATGAATATAATTTCATAAATGGAATAATATTTTCGCAATAATTTACATTATAATTCCTAACATTCAAATAAAAAGAAGTTCCCAATACATAATTTTTATAAGTACTTGTAAAGGTAATTTTCAAAATAATGTTTAATAGAACACTTTAATTGTATAATAAATCAAGAACCATAGCACTCAAAGATGTTAAGTATAGTAAGTGCCATAGTACCAGAGACCAGACTTTGCCAATATGGTAGGAGAGGGAGAAATTTGTTCTCTACGTTCTCATCCCATCGACTTTCCTCCCATCCTCTGTTGGGATCAATGATCTTACCACAGCAGCTATAGGACAAACTACAGAATTCACTTGCAGAATGATAATAAGGAGGAGGAGGAGGATAAAAATAAGTCATTCCTTCCAGGAAGTCAGGTTCACACTGGTAGCTAGCATTGACTTTTTTTGCCCTTTAGTTTCTTTGCTTTTTTTTTGGTGGATATACTACTTTTTAGTCCCATTTACTCAGCAGGGTAACCTCTGGACCGAAGGCATAATGAAAGAAGAAAATATTTAAAAAATGGAATAGATGACCAGAAACACCAGAAAAGACTGATTAGAGAAATAAAACTTCTTAGACTTTAAAGTCTTTTGAGCAGGAATCTAGAGACTAAGGTTTAAATCCTGGTTTTAACTGTTAACAATCATGTTACTTTACTTAACTATTTTGAACCTCAGCTCCCTCTTCTATAAAATGAGAACTGTAATTCTGTTTGAACTGATTATAATCCTTCCATGATAAAATATAGTAGCCTATTTTATTTATTAGGAAGCTAGCAGGTACAGTGGTTAGAGTGCTGGGATTCAGTCAGGAAGGCTTAAGTTCAGATTCTATCTCAGAGACTTCCTAGTTCTTGGGTGACCTTGAGCAAGTTACTTAACCTCTTCCAAACTCAGTTTCCTTGTCTATAAATCAGAAATAATAACATCTCCTTTATAAAATTGTTGTGTGAATCAAATTAGGTAAAATGTAAAAGGCTTTGCAAACCTTAAAGCACCATAAAAACACTAGCTATTATTATTAAACATAGGCGTGGAGCTAAGACTGAGATACACAAATTTCAAACCTGGAAATGTTTTTTGAATTTCTTAAAAAAACAAACAGCAACAAAACCTCATATTTCTTTCTCAGCATGCTTGCAGTACAAATTCATGTAGAAGTTCATATGGCCACAATTAAATAAAGTCATGAAGAGTTTCCCACAAGAGCCATCTGTCAGAATCTGTGCTATGTCTAGCTGCAGAAGTGTAAGAACAGGCCTTATAAATACTGTACGCTGCTTTAATTCTACTCCATGGTCATAGATTTATAGGTCTTGTCTCAACCAAGACCTAATCTAATCTGAATGTCATCAAAACTCCTTATTCTATAGGCAAACTCTTTTAAAATCATTTTTCTAGGTGGTATAAGATAATTAAAAATGATCATGTTCTTTCCATTTACATTGTATTAGTTGTATATGATTCTCCTGATTCTGCTTACTTTACCCTGTCTCAGTCTTTGTTAAGTCCCTGAAGGCACCTTCTTCCCATTTAGTTCTATATCAAATTCCTGAGGTTAACTCCTATCCCTAACTGAAGAGTGGATTTTTAGGATCCTAAACTTTTTCCTTCTTTTTATTTCCTAGAGCACACAGTGGCAAACCAGAGATCAGGGATAAGAAGAAAAAAATGAAATTAATCAAGAGACTTTGTGTGGAATGACTGGAAAGTGATGAATCTGTTATTCAGGAGCCACAAAAGACAATCAGCTATTACCTGAGTCATATTATATGCATGTCTTATGATAAAATTTCTGATTTGCCTGAAATCTTTTTAGTTTTACACTGCCTCAGATTTTCTTCTTTCCCAAGTCCATGTTGATATGAGTCTATCCTCTTCCCCTCAGAGTTTGTAAAGTTGCGGTTGTCAATGGACTGACAATGGTTTATTGAATTCTAGTCATCTTCTGGGTGTGCTAGATAGGAAACTGTTCAAGATTCATAAGTCCCATGTTCAAAACTCAGGTACAGCCTGAGATTTCAAACAGAATTTAACCAGGTGCCATGACAAAAGTGTCATTAAGAAACTTAACTTTTATTGGTTCATACATAGCTCCAGGGCTGGAAGGTTATTGAATTCAACGCATTCATTTTTCAAACAAGAAAATTGAGGCCCAGAAAAATCACATAGGTACATAAGTAGCAGGGCTAGGATTCAAACCCAGGTTCTCTGAGGTCAAATCCAGCATACTTTCACTCTTCGCTTACTTCACAGGAGCCATTGCCTTGTGCTGATAAACATTGATGTGATACATTTTTGTTGAGTAATGGTATTTTGACTCATTTTTCTGTTCTTAAAAAAAAGTTGCTTGAAAAAAATCAGAAATCTTTCATATTTGAAATTGGGTGGGGAGGAGGGAAGAATTTAAAGGCACCTCATACTTGTCCAGGGATATTCAAAAGGACAAAGGGCACTTTTATTCCTCTATTAAATCTATACCAGATTATTTTTTTTGAGCATAGGCCCCTCTACAAAATGGTTTATGCCCCTCCTGGCCCAGTTTCTGAGTTGTCTAATGCAGTACTCCTACTCTGCACCTTCTGTCCACTCTCCCAGCTTTTTAGTTCCCTTTTGTACTTTACTTCTTTTAGAATGAGAGCTTCTTGAGGGCAGGGGACTATCTTCCTTTTTTGTCTGTATTTGTGACCCCAGTGGTTAGCATAGTTCCTGCTACATGGTAAACACTTTAAATTGCTTGTTGTCTTGCTACCTACTAAATTACAACTTGTTATTCTCTAGCAAAATTACCTGTAATGAAAAGTATTTTCAAAGTAAAATTACGTTAAAAGGAGAAATTGAAGTTTGTATTGAGATATAGGTACTTCTCCCACTAATCTTGCTTTTGAAGAAAAACAGTTACCCAATTATTACAGCTGGGACTTCATACTTAAAAAAAGACAACCAACAAGGCAAAGACATTTAGAGATACTTCATTTATTGTGGATGCAGTTTCAGAATATATTGTTTGTATTGCAGCTATCAGTTGTCAATGAAAACTCTGAAGTGTTTGTAAAATGGCAGATTCACAGAAAATACTAGGCAGCTTGCAGTCTCACCTCATAGAGTTAACAGATGCACATATCTTCTAACATGTAAACAGCAAAACCATGGGGTCTTTTGTGTTTTTTAAAGATTAAAACAAAATAATGGAACAAAAAATCCTACCCTAAACCATATTACAACCAATTATTGGAGCATGATTCAGGATTTGCTGCATATTTTATTCTCAATTTTATCCCTGATATTAAAATATTATTTATTTAAAGGGAGAGTTTTAATTTAAATACTCAATATCAAGTTAATTCAGGTTGGACTTAACTTACTCTTTCTACTCCATTTTAAAGGAATCTGTGGGAAATCAGGTACTGCATACAAAGTCAAGCTCATTGTGTTATATCTTTCTGTCTTCTTTTTAAAAAAGGGGTGGATTGTTATTTTACAGTCTTGGATGCCTTGGTCTATGAGTCTTAAATTCTGAGCTACTCTTGGCTTAATTGTAAGGAGGGTGGGGTTCTGCAGTCAAGGGGTCTCCGTATGCATGTACCTGCAGCCAACTACACCTGGGACTGGGAAAAAAAATAACAGATTTTAAAACTCCTATAGCTTGTCAGGAGCTTGAAACTGAACCTGGCTCTCTGTTAAGTCAACCCAGAGGTGAATGTGTCTGTGTACTTTGCCCAAATACATTGCTATTCAATTAGGAACCATTTGCTAGAGTCCCACTTTTCTTCTATTCTGATGAATAAACACTTGCTGTTTTAAGAAAGACTTTATGCTTTAATTATAAGTACATGTAAAAAGAGTCATTGAACAAAGGTTCTTGGGGAGGTGGGATGAGGATGGAAAAGTTTCCAAAACATGGGAAATTCATAAATATTTGTGAAATTTCAACTCATCTTCACTGTCTAAGAACTGAGAAAGTCTAAGGGAAACAACCTCATAGTTTAAACAAATTGTTATTTTGTTAAGAGAAAATTATTTGGGCCATAAGTACTTGCATTTGTTAATTGTTCTTTAAAGCCCAGTTTTAGTTCAAGTTAGTCTCTATACACACACCTGAGACCAATCTGCAAGAGTTTATGGTGTTGTTTTTTTTTAATCAGTCTTATTATTATATAATTTTAAGGCTGGACAGGTCCTTAGAGAACATGTCCAACTTATAATGGGAGCTCCACTTGTAAAAGAAGTGGACCTTGAAGAGGGTCCAGGGGGCATACTTTAGTATATTTCACACTGTACTTAGAATTACCTTGAGTTACTGTAGTTTATATAAATTAACTAATGTGTTTTATAGAAAACACAGGCCTACATTGGCTCCTCTAACTTGTCTTTTTTCATTACTTTTTCTTCCCTTTTATCAAAGGTCATCTGACATTTAAAATTTTCAGATCTCCTGCCATGCTTCTAATGGCAATTGTGAAATATTAATATAGAAGTTGTGATTTTTTTATTTTTTAAAGCTGTGCTATTGGCTAGTTATGTAGGTTTATTACTAAATATAATATTCTAGCACATATTAAAGCATCCTACCATTAGTAGTGCTTAGCGCTAAATTTTGTAAAGCTATGTTTGTGTATATATGTATGCACAGTCATGCATACATATACATATTCTAAATTGCAGTCCGTGTTACTATTCACTATGGAAGAAATCCACAAAACCACCCGCCTTAAGAAATTAGTACCACTGTCAGCTAACATAATAATTCAACTTAGATATTAACTTAACTAGAATGGAAAAAGTGATACTTTAGAAGTATAAAACGAACAAACAAAAAGACAAATTAATGCTGCAGTATCTCAAATCTGACATGGGCAACTTACAGAAAATATTACAATTGTCAACTAAAATCATTTCTTCCATGCCTTATTCTAAAGTGCAGAAACAATGACTTCTGTATTCCAAAAGTAGCAACTGTTTATTTTTCTATGGATACTGCACACATTCCTTAGGCATTTTTCAACTTGAATATATTTTGGTTGACTTCTGATGCAGCTAAAATCACTGTTCAGACATAGAGTTATGACTCTCAGTAGAAAAGTCTATATTTCACAGCATGGGTTTCTTTAGAAATAGGCTCCTGTGCAAAGGCAGTACTTTTACCTTGAATGTCTCTAGATTGTGATTATTAAATACAGTGCTAATATACATGGGTTTAACTGGGATAATGCAAAATAAACCAAAAAAAAGAACCCACATTTTAGTAAATCAACATAAATATAAAACAGAACAATTGAGCACTTTTGAATTGAGCTGGTCCAGCGTCTTGAGCAGGTACCTAGTGTTCTTTCTCCAGCTGTCTCAAACCTGCTAAGAGAAAAGACCTTTAAAATGGTGAACCACACTTACAACTAGGTGTTTACAAGAAAATAAACTTATAGATGGAGGGTGTACAGTTTATGGCTTTGGTGCCCCTGACTGGTACCTGGAATAGTTGTTGGGTGGGCCTTTCATGTCTGTGTTCCTCTTTTTTTTTTAAATCCCTATTGCTTATCAGTCCTTTTTAAATTATACTTTATTTTCTTCTTATTTTCTTCCTTTCCCCATGTCTATTGCCCTAACTGATAGCACTCAACACCAGAACCTTTCTCTAGAACTATGGTTGGCAGTATGTATTCTAATGGTGGTATAAAAGATAATTTTGAGTCACTCTTAAACAAAATGGTAGAGTTTGTTTTTGGTGTCCTCCCATCTCCCCTTTCAGTTCTTGCCTCCTGACTTTTGGTCTAAAGCCCTACTCCTAAGGCCCTAACCACTCCACCCAAGCTCCTTCACTGCTTCTGGATTTCAGCTACCCATTGGCTAATCATGGTTGAATGGTTAAATGACAATTGGGGTGTACAGTAAGTAAGAGGTTGAAAGAGCAACAAGTGTGATGATGGACAAGTTTTTAAGACCCAAAGGAAGGCTAGGATGATATTTGAAGTGGGGTTGAAGCTGCCCGCGTATAAGGAGGCCAACCTGGAACAAGATGATTTATGGCATTATTATAGAAAGGCAGAAGCTGGGAGATAGGTGGTGAAAGCTCATTCTGCTAATATCCCATTATTTCCTGATTATTTATTTGCTCTACCTCCTGGATAAGAATTCCCTATGCCCAATTACACTCTTCTAGACAGAGTAGATCAGGCCACCTCATAGTAGAGGCTTTTTGAAGGAATGGTTTGTTAATCCCAATGCTGTTAATCCCAATTCCCCAGGAAATGTATATATCTCAGATTCAGAATTAGAAGGGACCTTAGAGATCATCTCCTCCAACCCCCTCATTTTTCTCCTAAAATTTTTTATCTTAACCATTGGTTCTTAACTTTCCCTACTTCCCTTTCTACTGGACTATATTATAGCAGAAATATGTAGACTAACAATTAGAAGTTGAATTAGCACACAGTGGGGGGAAAGGGTACTTAATATATCCTTACTATGTTCCAAGGACCTTTTTCTGCCATCTGAGAGCCTCTAAAATACAGTCCAGGATTTCTCTCTGCAGACTAGAACATCTTTTGATCAAAAGAACAATAGTGAAACTCTAGTCATTGGGTTTGAGGGTTCATCTTGTTGTAGTTTTAGAACCACCACAGGAAAATGATCCAAAACAAACGACCATTTTGTTTAAGAATGACTCAAAATTACGTCTTATCCCACCATCAGCATACATACTGCCATGACCCTAAGTGACCCACAGTACCTATGGCATCCAAATACTTTCTTTTATGGTTCCTTTGTTTCAAAATCAATTCCTTGCCTTAGGAAAAACTTCAGGGAACCAGTTTGGCCATAACTTTGCTAATAGCAAAGAATGGTTATTCATACAAGTTTGCTAATCCTTCTTGCCTATGCTGCCTGTTTTTCTATGTTCCTCTTTAGTCTGATCCTAGTATGTTAGAAAAAAAAACTGATCATGAAACGCAAGCTCTCCCATGAGTGATTATCCAAGAAATTACCTTAGCAGGTGAAGTGACCTTATCCACAGATTGCTTTTCCCAGAGATTGCGCTTGCCTGATACATCACCTGGCCTTAAGTCCTGTTAAAAACAAAGGGAACAGATCAGACAAAAGGTCATACTTTGACTATGCCTAAACCTCAGCTTTGAATTTGGTATTTTTCAGTTGATTTAGTTTTTTCAGTGATATGAAACGGGTATTTACTGAATAGTTTGTGCTAAAAATCCAAACTGACCATCGACCCATCCCAAAACATCAGATTGACTATTTCCAAGTGCTTTGTTTTTTGTTTTCCCATCATATAGATGTGGCCTTTGTCTTTTGCATAAAGTACTAGGCTAGAAATGAGAACACCTGAGTTTTAATCTTGGCCTGATCATTGATTTCCTGTGTGACTTTGGGAAATGCTTAAATACGCTCCCTCAGTTTGTCTGAGGCAGACAGATAATATGGTGATGTATATAAGAAGAAATCAAATAGCTCAATTAGTTTTTGACAGTCTGTGTTTATGAAATAAGATATGGCATAGATTATCTAAAATAATTTACATATATGCTTCGCATGCATTTTCACCCTAAAAGACTTGAGTTTTCCTTAAACCAATATTAAAAGCAGTTTGTAATCCCTAATTGGGCAAAGAGCAAAAGTCAGAACGAGAGAAACAGGAAGATAAGCTAAAGATATACTGGACGGCGTGGAGATGGGTGTCTTTACAAATACGAATTTGCTACAGAAAATCCACAAAATTAGATCATCCAGTATGACTAATTAAGAGTTTACTAGAGATATAAGAACCCAATAGACTTTAGGAAGGACACTAAACTTTATAATTATATTAACTTGGTATATATTGAACTAAATGTGAATTTTGCTGAGAAAAATAACACAAAATTTGTGCTAAATACAGATTTGTTTTTCTTCTCACAGCCTACCTAAATGACTCTTGGTGAGAAAGTACTTTTACAGAAAATATATTGACTTCAGTGAAATAGTGATATCTATCTTGACAAGCCTTTCTTATGCAACAATGAGAGCTCTAAAAGAGTCAATTCCATTCCTGGGTTCCAGGTCAAATCAATATGTTACTTTAAGAATTCGTGGATCATTGATTTTATTGGCAAACAATTCACATATTGCCTATGTAACCTTGGACAAGTGGGTTAAATTCTTTGAGTTTCAGTTTCCTCTTCTGAAAAATGAACTCTGAGGTCCTTTTAGTCAAGATATGAGATAGCCTGTTTTCCAGAGCTAAGACCCAGCGGGCAAACTATGCCCTGGGCTTGGCATAACAATTCTTTGCACTCACCCTCTGGATGATCTCACATGATTATTTTATTGCTTTGACCAGTACTAAGTGTTGTTTGAGCTCAGACAAGCACTGGACAGTTCCAGTCGTGAAGCCCTGCTAAGACTCAAACTTGTCTCATTGTTGCTGTTACACTTCATTGTAGGGGTAGCTATTGCTAAAAATATAAGATCTCTCCATACTAAAGTGGGTGTCCCGCCTCTACCCCCAACTGAAGGAGGGTGGCCCGGCACATGTGTCCTTGATTGCAAGCCATTTCCCTCACTTTGAAATTAAATTAATGTTTGATTCCTGCATCTCCTGTCTCTAGCCTGCTCTGTTCAGCATTGGCCATCCTCAGGTTAGAGGCAGGTCCTATATGTTGATACTTTTCAGCTCAAAACTATTGATTCTGTGACTCTATGCCTTGAGGTGATCCTCATGAATTGCTGGGAGTCAAAATTTCAGTAATGAGTTTTTCCAAATTTTACTAGACTGAACTTTGGTCATCAGACACACAACCCATCTCTGGGTCTATACTTGAAACCATTATGGCTTAGTTAAAATTTACCCAAGTTATAGTCCTGCTAACACAGCTTTCGGGAACTGAAATCACTTCTATGCCACTATGAGCAGACTAAAGAGAGGAAATAAATATTATTACCATGCAATGTTTTTCTAGGACTTAGTGGTTGCACATATCACTATTCCAGGCAGGTTAGACCTGGCTAAGAGTCTCATTGGGTTTTTGGATTTTAGCAATAGCACATTTCCTTGATATCTAAGAAAGAACTACAACTATTTAATTTGGCAGCATCAAGCAATGAATACAAATTGTTTCTGAGTTTCCCCAGACCCTTTGCCAATTTGACAAGGTTATTGTTGCCAAGTTGTCCTGAAGGCATCTTTAGAGTTTTGGAAATTAGACAAGTGACATGTTGATGCTGGGTTTGGAAAGTGCCTTGCTTTAAGGCTGGGTGATTCAACGAAGGCTTGTCTTTCATGTTTTTCTGTCCTTAAATACTCTTTGTAAATCTTTCACTCACCAGAATCTTAAGTTATTTTCAGCTTACATTCTCAGTTTTTGAAGTACAGGTTGCCAATAGCTATGTTTTAAGTCTGAGAAGGGATAGGGCAATGGAAGGATATTTGGCAATGGCAACAGTTTGGCAATTTGCCCATCATGTTACCAGATAACATTGACTAAAGCACAGAAAGAAGTTGGTATTTTTAAGTCAAAGTGGAAATGTAAATGAATTTACCTGACCTGGCTTTATATTTTTAAAGAAAGACTCACTCCTGAAGAGTAGAGGGAGAAATGAAGGCATCAGAAGCAGGTTTTCCAGTCAAGCAGAGATCAAAGAATGAAGAGGAAGAGTAGTCAGCTGAGAGTTTGTTCATTTTTTTTAAACAAAAAGAGAAATGAGTTAGTGTTTTATTTGTTTTTCTATTGAGAATTTGAGACATAAAGGAGAAACAAGACAACCAAAGCAGATATATTTAGAATGGAATTCCATTTGCAAAATTACATGACATTTTACATGTTCTGTTCACAAGCAACAAGAGAAATACCCAAGTGGGGAATCAAATGGGTACTTGTTCAGATCTAGAAAGATTAAAACTTTTTTTTGTAGGGGGAACCAATAATGACAGATGTTGAGCAAAGTCTTTTTAAAAAACAAAAACCAAATCAAAGGCTGGCATTAACACATTATATCTAGAACAAGGCAGTTTTATTATGCTCTTTTCTGTCTTGGAATCTCTGGCTTCTTCCAGGGCTTAGCTAATGTATCACTTCAATAAGTGCCGAACATACTATGTGCTAAGACATTTCTTCTATACACAAGTGAGACAGTTGGGGTGGCTAGGTGGTGCAGTGAATAGAGCACTGGCCCTGGAATCAGGAGGACTTGAGTTCAAATCTGGCCTCAGACACTTAACACTTACTAGCCATGTGACCTTGGGCAAGTCACTTAACCCCAATTGCCTTGCCTTCCCCCACTCGAAAAAGAAAAAAAAAACACCACAAACAAAAGTGAGACAATCTCTGCCTGCAAGGATGCTTCCATGGGAAGCCTTTCTTGATCCCTCTTTGCTTAGTTCTCATTCACATTCTCTCTCTCTCTCTCTCTCTCTCTCTCTCTCTCTCTCTCTCTTTCTCTCTCTCCAAACCCCTCTCCCCTGCTCTCTCTCTCTTCAAAGATGTAACAATCTGTTTATATATTTTAGCTTTCCAACAGAATGTAAGCTCCTGGAGGGCAGACACTGGCTTTTGTTTTTATTTTTGTTTTTTGGCATTCCCAGTACCTGCCACAGTACTTTGCATATAGTAGGTGCTTAATAAATATTTGTTGTATTGTATTGGATGTTTTCATGAAGGAAATTGCCATATATTCTTACAAGCTCTTTAATCCCATTGTTTCTTTTTTTTTTCTTCCTAACTGGGCTATTATTGGACGGACATCAACGAGGGTATTAGAATCTCCATAAAACTTAGCTTCATTCTTGTCTTTATCAAAATTCCTAGATACACATGCCTCCAAACGCATACCCACATAGCAGGAAGCATTAAAAGAGGTCATGGAGCCAATCCCCTCTGTCCTAGGATCAAAAGTCACCTATCAGTATCTCCTGTTCAGTAGGGATGATCCTGCTGTTTGACTTCTGAAGATGTGAGGGGGAAAAATAAACTCTTGACAATTAAGAATGAAACTAAATTTAAAAAGAAAGAAGTTGGTGTGAGTTAAGGTACAGTAACAACTTCCCAGAAATTGGGACATAGTCTAAAGAAAGGAAAGGACACTGTGAGGAATAAAACAGTGGCCATGTTTACCTCTGCTTGTTCAGTGTAGTCACTCAATAACAGGTCTAACTAACTAATCAACTGGGAACAGGAGGGAAAGGAAATAATGGTTTTTAGGCAGAAACTTTTTTATTGCTTTGTTAAACTGCTTTCTTCTGGCTTTTTGATGGGGAGTGGCATAATATTGGGCTAGGAATAAGGTAGACCCGGGTTCAAATTCCACCTCTGGCACTAGCTATGTAAAGGATACTTGATTTAGAGCTTTTGGTTTCAGTTCAGAGGACCTGGATTCAAATTTGCCACTAATACATGTGGGAGCTGGAGCAAATGACAGCTTCTCCAGACTTTAGCTTTGTCATCTACAAAATGAGGAGGGTTTAGACTAGATAATCTTAGTTCCCTTCCAGTTCTAATTTGGCGATCCTTTTAACATGGGCAAATCACTTGTGGACTGAGATAAAGAAGTGTTGTAAATGTGATTTGTGGAGAGAATTCTCAAACCAGTGAAGTCACAAATGTTAGTTACCATGGCAACTTGGAGTGGCTCTCTATTGGTGATGCAAATATCATTTTGCATTCTGACAAGATATTCTATACAAGGGAGCAACTGTTTTCAACCTATCTTTCCTCTTATTATCAAGACAGAACAGCTTATCAGTTTGATAATAGAAGAGTTATAGTTTATATGTGTAATGTGCTGAGGCATGATTAGATCATCCTACGCTAAGCTTTTGAGTAAAAAATTTAATATTTCTAGAGTTTGTTACTTTACTGGGATGGATACTCATTTCAGCAACACAAATGGCACCCCTTCTAAGGTTTACTAGTTAGCCTTCCTGAGTGGCTGTGGCTGAAAATGTCATCACTAGTAGATGGCCAGCTTTTCTAGGTGGCAGTGAGCCTCCTTAGGCAACAACCAAGCTTCAGACAGAGGGAATTTCTGGGTATATATTCAAAACTTTTTTAGTCCAGTAGGACTTGCCAGAGCCTGTGCTTTGCTGGCTGCCATAGTTCTTAAGAACCCAGGATTATTTTCTTGCTTTGATGAGGCAACAGAAGACTATTTATGAAGAAAACTTCTCCCCCATCCCATCTGGGAAGGTGCTAACACATAATATCTTGGGAACAGAAGAGACCACACCATACCAAGGCCTCTCTCAGATCAGATTCTTACCTCAGGTAAACCAGACAGGTGTTTCTAGTATGATCCTATCCAGCCATCACCAGGGGATCAGGGTTAGCCAACACAGACATCTTGTCCTGACACTGCCTATTTCCTTTTACTGGAATAACTACTTGGAATTTCTGAGCCCTGACCTCTCCACAGCTTCCCAAGGGGAGCTAATGCATTTATTTTTAGGGCTAGTTCTGAGGAAGACCTGCTCATATTAGAGGCTGAGTCAGTCCTTGCTTCAGTCCTCTATCTAGTCTGTCCCAGACCATGTTTAGTCTCACCTAGCCATCCACCAGAAGACCAGGGTCTCTCCAGGGTCAACATCTTGACATTTCCCCAGCTGCCCATGTGTATTTTAGTCATTCCCAACCTGTTTTTCTATTACCTCTTACTCAGGGACTAATAATCAAATCAGTATTACCATTGCTACTGGACATTAGAACAGCTCTGTACAGGTCTATGAATAGTTCCTGAGACTGAAGGGGGACTGAAACACTTCTCTAGCCACCACTCCACTCACCCATATGTGCTATATTTGGAGTAGAATGTAAACTCTGTGATGCAGGAACATCTCACTTTTGTATTTCTATATTTAGAACCCTGATCAGTGCCAGATCCATATTAGGCACCTAGTAAATGCTTCTTGATTATAGATTTTAGAGAGCTATGCCTGGATTTTCTATATAATTGTTCCTACTCATATGAGATTAGGAAGGAGACTGGAGCAGCTGACAAAGGTGTTTCAATAATATTTGAAGACATGATCTCTTGCTTTGATGCTTTTTCACATCTCTGAACCACATCCCTCATTAGTGCTTTATGCTTTCTCAAGGTTCCAGAAAGGCCCCAAACCCAGAGATTAAACAGAAATTTTTTCCTCTAGACCAAAACACACCCTCAAGACAACTGGGTGGAGGTAGGAGGAGCTTTCTTCTTCCCTCTCTCTGGGCTAGGTCACTCACTTTTGATCACTTACAGCTTCCTGTAAGCAGAAGAGAATACAGTCTAGTGGGGAGGACCAGTGGAGAGAGAGGGAGCAGGAAAGGCAGGTGGCCGGCCGGTAAGGAGCCACGGGTATGGCTGTTGTGGGGGACAGAAGCTAAATGTTAGCCTCTTCCTTTAACTGTTTGTTCTTGCCAACAAGAAGCTAAACTCTGCTATTATTTCATTTGATCCTCAGGACAACCTTAGATCATAGGTACTATTATTATTTCCATTTTACAGATAAGGAGACTGAAGCAAATTGAGGTTAAGTGACTTGATCAGGCTCATACTGGCTGTGTGACCGTGAGCAAGGCATGCCATCTCTCTGGGCCTAGTTTTCTTCTCAAGGGAATGGTAGACTAAGGTCCTTTCCAGCTCTAAATTCTAAGAATCCCATGACCAGTATCCCTAAGCCTGCAGCTAAGGTCCTTTGGTATGTGATAATTTATTAAAAGAAAACAGGATCACTTTGTTCTTTTCCCTATCATATTAAATTCTCTTCTTTTGCTCTAGACTTCAGCTTGAAAAGGAAAAAAATTTAAAGAAATTCACAGAAACTTGTACTTACAGAAGGTTTAGGAGCCGGTGATTTGTTGCCTTCTGGAGTTTTAGTTAGCCATTCATTGATGCGGCTGGAAACCCCCACTTTCAAGCCAGCAGTTTCCTGTGAAAGAGGGTTAAGCATGCAACATGTAAGATACTTAAAATGGACATAACCTTGGTTTCTAAGTCTGTGTGGCTGCTTAGCTGGGGGTTAGAGGGAAAGCCTTAGAGAAGAGAGACATTCTTTTTTCTGGAGTCACATGTGGTTCCAGACTCTTTTCAGGACTGACTCCAGAGCCATTTAGAGAGGTGGGAGGAAGGAGGGAGTGGGAGAGAAAGAGAGAGACACATTGGCTGCTGCAAACATGTAGGGGAAGCTGGGTCCCTGACATGCCCCTGATTTCCTGCTTGCCTTCCCAGAAACTTAGGGGAATTTCCTTTTTGGAAAGATCTGGGAATTCTCTCCACCAATCTGTAGTCTTGGCTAAGCAGAAACATGCAAGGTGTTCCAGTCTTGGCTGGAAACATGCTTTATCTTCATTACGGAAGAATGAAAAACTGTCAAAAGTAGTGTCAATTTTTTTCAAAGTCCTCATCTAGTATAGTGGCGAGGGTATAGGCAGGACTTCAGGATAATGACAGCAATAACAACGTTTCTACAGCACTTAAAGGTTTGCACAGTGCTTTAAACCTATCATTTCAGTTTATCATCACAATAACCTGGGAGATAGATGCTATTATTATTCCCATTTTATAGTTAAGGCAACTGAGGCTGAAAGGTTTTGTAACTTGCCCCAGAGTCCCAAGGCCAATAAGTGTCTGAGGCTACTGTTTGAACTCAGGTATTACTAACTTCAGGTCCAGTGCCCTATTCATAGTGTATGTAGAAGCTCACCAGGAGACAGGGTTCAGATCTCCTTTCAGCCACTAACAAGTGGGAATCACTTAATAGGTGGTACAGTGGATAGAGGGTCAGGCCTGGAATCAAGAACACTCATCTTCCTGAGTTCAAATCAGGCCTCAGACACTTACTAGCTGTGTGACCCTGGGCAAGTCACTTAATCCTGTTTGCCTCAGTTTCCTAATCTGTCAAATGAGCTGGAGAAGGAAATGGCAAATCACTCCAATATCTTTGCCAAGAAAACCCCAAATGGGATCATGAAGAGTCAGAAACAGCTTCTTTTGTTACTGAAACATCAATCTGTTTTGGCTTCAGTGTCTTCATCTATAAAATGTCATTGAACTAGACAGCCTCAAAGGTTTGTTTCAGCTCTCTGATCCCATAATCTTTAAGACAATCACACATCATTTACCTTTTCATACAATTAAATCACATATAAACTCTTGGATGCTATGAACTGTTCTGTTGTATTTAGATTATCTTGATTTTTTTTTCCCCTGCAGAGATTGACTGCCAAACCTAGAAGCGTAATTTAAAGTGTTATATTCAAAACACATCACATAGCCTACCCTGGTAAACACATCTTCTGGGTTTTGTCATTGTGAATAAAAAACTTTTAAAAGGAATTCATTCATTAGAATTCTTTCTCCTGCTAGTTCTATGATTGGTACTAAGATTAATCCTGAAAAATAAAACAAGGCACACATTTGATAAAACTCACTTTGTTTGGTGTGCCTGTTCCAGTGGGGGAGGCAAACACGTTTCCTTTCTCCCACATGCTCTTGATGTTACGGACTCCTTCAGCAGGGACTGGTAGATCAGAGGCTGCTGGTTTAGTTGGTTTTGAAGCCTTTGTGCCCTGATGAGGGAGAATTATTTGAGTTTAGTGTGGATAAATTAACCTTCTGAAATTTATAGCAAGGTTATCTTTTCCCCAAAAGTAATTGTTTTAAAATTACTTCATCCTGAGAGTTCATCTGATCTAACCCATATACCACTGGGGACTCCATTTCCTGTATGGATGGCACTGGTTTAGTCTGGGCAACACATTCCCTCAGAATGCAGTTTTACCACAAAAAAGACTCCTTTCACTAGTGGTGGAAAAAGTATATGAGATGAATTTTAAAATTATATTCTTGACTGCATGGAATCACATTCCTAGATTTACTCTGTCAATGGTTTCCAGCTGGCAGGAATATATTTCATGAATAGAATTTTCCCTTTATTTTTTGCAGTAAAATGTCTACTAAAAGAGAGGAGGGAGGAAAGGATTATATAAGTAAATTCAATACTTAGAACTCCACTGCTAAGTTAGGTACTTCTTTGGTAGGATGAGACCTATGATTTTATTTCATTTCAGCAAACTTGGTGAGGAAATTCCCTCTACTACACATTGCAATTTATTGTCTTAAAGAGTTGCCTGGGAAAGATTAATTTACTTGATCAAGGTCATGTAACCAATATGTGTCAGGGATAGGACTTGAATTTAAGTCTCCCTGACTCTAAGACCTACTATCTTGCCATTTTAAGGGACTTTGGGGATATAAAAGCCTTAGAAGTGATCTTTGACCACAAGAAGCTGACTATCATAGGAATTTTGAATTTGGGGTAATTAAAATTGGTATGGACACTAAGCCTAGATTACTTTGTAATACTTGAACATTTTTGTCACCAAATACATATGAACAAAGGTTCTATTAGGCAGATTAAGTATGAATACAATTGTAGGGGGCTTGGCTAAACTACTTAAGAAAATAACAGTATGGTGTGTTCAGGAAAGAGGACTAGATTTGGCAGGTTAGGAGACCTAGATTAAAATTTGGCCAAGGAGGAAAACAGGCAAATTAACTTTTCTATGACCATAGTTTTTTCAGTTTTAAAACTGGGATAAGTAAATTAAAATAAATAAGTTACCACAATGGGTTACTACAAAGAAAATAGTTTATAATCCTAGGAATGTTAGTGATATGTGAATTGTTATTCTTAGAATTGCTAATAATACAAAAATGATGGTAATGATTATAATGACTTGAATATAATAACTGAGTATATGAATCACTGATTAGAAAAGGAATCTCAGCCATTCATTAAAAAATAGAATGTCCAGAGTAAGAGAGGTGTTAGATTCCTATGAATGCATGTATTTCTGGTCAGACTACAGATGGAATATTATGTTCAGTTGTGGGGTACACATTTTAGAAGGGAAATGACAAGCTAGAGTATGAGTAGAAAAGAGTGGGATCATGATAGTGAGAGACCAGTAAGCATGGCAGAGGAGGAAGAGTTGAAGGAACAGGGACTGTTTAGCAAGAAGACTAAGGAGTGTATGACTGCTGTCTTCAAATGTCCAAAATATTTTCATGTAAAAGAGCATTAAACTTTGCTTTGCAACAGAGGGCAAAACTAGAACCAATGAACAAAAGATAGAGTGGTTAATATTTATAGAAAACTATAGTCATGGGTACAGGCTCTGGCTCCAACTACTTCCAATACACATTAAAAAATTACGCTAAACAAACTTTAGAACTACAGAACCCACAAAGTGACAGAGAAAAAACAAATCTTCTGCTGAAGGCAAGGTCTATTGCAGTGTGTTGGGAGATGAGCACAGTCTCATGTGAGCCTCACGGTTCCAGCCCCAGAGCAGACCTCAGGAGAGTGAAGCACCAGCAGCTGTGGCAGTCTCCAGACTTCTCATCACATAACCACCAAAGAAAAGGTAAAAGGTCAGTGTGGAACTGTGTTGGAATGGGAAGGGGGAACGGAAGAGCATGAGCATGCCCCTGCTCCTGGGGCAAAAAGTGGTAGAGGTGTAGTGGCTGTGCTGCTGCCTTGGTGTGGGCTGCCTCAGGAGCTCCTGGCCTGCAGATTGTAGGCAGACCAAGCAACCATTCAGAGGGTAATTACTCTTGCTTTAACCCACTTGGATCTGGATCACTATCTTGGGTGGTAGTCCTGGAGTATGTGGCCAATGAGCCAGAGTTTGTGGAGGCTGTAGAGAGGGCACCCTCCTAATAGCTCTGGCAGCTGCAAAAACCCCAGCAATTCTGGACAAACTTCTGGAAGCAGAGTTCTACCATGGCAAAGAGCTCAAAAGTCGAGTAAGTGGGTAAGCTGAGAAATCACAAACAGACCATAGAATCCTTTTTTTGGGAACAAAAAGGATCAAGGCATGGAGTGGGAGGAAGACAGCAAAGTCAGAACTCCTGGATCAAAAGCCTCCAAGAAAAATATGAATTGTTTATAGGTCATAGAGGAGCTCAAGAAGGATTTTGAGAATCAAGAGAGGTGCAGGAAAAATTGGGAAGAGATATGAGAATGCTGTAGGAAAATCATGAAAAGAGAGTCAACAGCCTGCTAAAGGACACCCCCCAAAATACTGAAGAAAATAACATCTTAAAAAATAGACTAACTCAAATGGCAAAAAAGGCCCAAAAAGCCAATAAGAAGAATGCCTTAAAAAGCCAAATTGCCCAGATGGAAAAGAAATTTCAAAAACTCACTGAAGAGAATAACTCCTTCAAAATTAGATTGGAGCAAATGGAAGCTAATGACTTCATGAGAAGTCAATATACTATAAAACAGATCCAAACAAATGAAAAAATAGAAGGCAATGTGAAATATCTCACTGGAAAAACCACTGACCTGGAAAATAGATCCAGGAGAGATCATTTAAAAATTATTTGATTGCCTGAAAGCCATGATCAAAAAAAGAGCCTAGATACCATCTTTCAAGAAATTTTCAAGCAAAATTGCAACCAGAGGGCAAAATAGAAATGGAAAGAATTCACTGATTTCCTCTTGAAAAAGATCCCAAAAAGAAAATTCCTAGGAATATTATAGCCAAATTCCAGAGTTTCCAGGTCAAAGAGAAAATACTGCATGTAGTTAGGAAGAAACAATTTGAGTATTGTGGAAACACAATCAGTATAACAGAAGGTCTAGCAGCTTCTACGTTAAGGGGTTGAAGGGCTTGGAATATGATATTCCAGAGGTCAAAGGAGCTAGGATTAAAACCAAGAATCACCTACCCAGCAAAACAGAGTATAATGCTTCAGGGAAAAATATGGTAATTCAATGAAATAGAGGATTTTCAATCATTCTTGATGAAAAAACCAGAGCTGAACAGAAAATTTGACTTTCAAATACAAGAAGCAAGAGAAGCATGAGAAGGTAAATAAGAAAAAGAAATCATAAGGAACTTGTCAAAGTTGAACTATTTACATTCCTACATGGAAAAATGATAATTGTAACTCATAAGACTTTTCTCAGTATGAGGATAGTTGAAAGGAATATAGACGTGCATATATATATATATATATACACACACACACATGTGTATATATACACACACACGTATATGTATACATACATATGTGTATGTATAGGAGGATGCATGTGTATATAAATATATATGTGAGTGTGGGCATATGTCTGTCCATGTATACATAGACAGAGGGCACAGGATGAGTTGAATATGAAGGGATGATATCTAAAAAAATTAAGAGGTGAGAGGAATTTATTGGGAGAAGGAGAAAGGGAGAAATAGAGTAGGGTAAATTGTCTTATATAAAACAGACAAGAGAAAACTGTTACAATGGAGGGGAAGAGCAAGAAGGTGAAAGGGAATGGGACAACCTTATTCTCATTGAATTGGGCTTAAAGAGGGAATAACATACACACTAAATTGGGTATCTTACCCTACAGGAAAACAGGGGGGTAGGGGATAAGAGGGGGATGATAGAAGGGAGGGCAGATTAGGGTAGTGGGTAGTTAGAAGCGAACATTTTTGAAAACAGATAGGGTCAAAGGAGAAAATAGAATAAGGGGGGAGTAGGATGGAGGGAAACACAGTCTTTCACAATATAACTACTATGGAGATGATTTGGATAACTCCACATGTACAACCTGTATTGAATGGCTCATCTTCCCAGGGGGGCTGAGTGAGGAGGGAAGAAGGGGGAAAAATCTGGAACTCAAAGTTTTAAAAACAAATGTTTAAAAAAATAAAAAAAATTTTTTTTACATGCAACTTGGAAATAAGATATACAAACAACACCGGGGTATAGAAATCTATCTTGCCCTACTGGAAAGTTAGGGAGTAATGAGGGAGGATATAAGAGAGAACAGATTGGGGGAAGGGGTATTCAGTAGGCTTGCTATTTTGGGGTAGGGGAAAGATGGGGAAAAAATTGTAACTCAAAATCTTGTGGAAATCTATGTTGAAAACTAAAAATAAATAAATACTTTTTTTTAAACAAAGAAAACTATAGTCATAAATTAAAAAAAAACCTCCTTTCAAAAGGTTATCCAAAATTGGAATGGTCTCTCTCAGGGTAAAGAATATTTCACAACACTGTAAATGTTCAAGTAAAATCTAGAAACTATTTGTTGGGGGTGTAATAGATAGAACTCAAAATTTGGGTAGAGTTTGAACCACACGTCCTCTAGGGTCTTCTCCACACATAAATCCACAATTACCATTTTTTGGGGGGGGGAGTTAACTACTACCTAAAGTCAACTCAAATTGAAAGAAACAAAGCTATATTTACTTAAATTTATTCTGTAGTGGTGTACTTTTCACCACTTCAGATGGGCTTTCTATGCCATAGTCAAAAGTAGAATAGAAGCCTTTTAAATAACTAAATCATTAACTTGATGTTGGAAGTTATTACTGCTTCAAGTTAAATGTTCTATGGAGCCTCCCAGCAAGTGTTTTTCATTTACCCCATTTATTTTTATTTTTATTTTTTATTTTTTTGCATCAGTAGGATGATCACTCAATTTTCTGGATGAACAAAAAAAAGTTAAGTCAATAGTTACCTCAATTGCACTGGTGTATTGTTCCAGTCTGCTGTCAATCTTGGAGACAACTGCTGTAGGGTGACTTAACTTGGCACCGCTGCTTAAAAAAAGAGAAAAGACATAATCTTACAGTGTTCATATGAGAGTCACTGTTCTCAGATAAACAATGAAATATATACATATATGTATACCTCTTCTGGACGGATTTATTCAAAAATTCTGCCCGTTCTTCTATCTAGAAGTAGAAAAAGTAGAAGCAACTAAGATTTGTTGTCATTTCCTTCATAATGAAAAAGTATTTCTTGTTCCTGCTATTATTCTACTCTTGATGAGAGAAAATACTTAAGACTGTTGGTGGGATTTAGGACTGATACAGATTTCTTTTAGAGAACCATACAAAAATATATAAAACTGATCATATCCTTTGACAGTGATTAATTGCTAAAACTTCATCTGAAAGATATTATGAAAAGGAAAAAAGGCCCCATCTGTAAAAAAAAGTCTTGAGAGCTGTTTTATTTTTAGTAGAAAAAAATTGGGAAAAATTTCTATGTCCAATGAGTGTAAAGTACTAGATCTAGGAATTGGATCAAGCTGGAGCTGGCTTGAGCTGTCTCTTCTTAAAATTTTCAGTGTGAACATTTACAATTTGCAAATCAACAAATGCTACAAATCATGGCTTGATTTGTTGTTTTGTTGATTGTCTAGACTTAAGAAAGTAATGGAGAAAATATGAATAATGTAGATTAAGTTTTAAACTGTGCTGTACATGCTTTTCCCCTTCTCTACCCCTGCACCCCCACTTTCCTCAAAGCTAGTTGTAACATGTACCATCACACTCTGGGCTTGAACAAATTATGTTATATTAATGCAATAAGGTTTTTGTTTTTTGTTTTTTGGTCTACTCCTGTGAATTCATTAGTACAAGGAATTTCCAGAGAAGATACTCCCTCCACCAATGCAGATAGATCACTACTCTGCAATTAATAGCCTTGAAGATTTGCCAGGGCACTGAAAGAATAAGTGAATTGCCCAGGGTCAAAGAGTCAGTGCATGTCAGTGACAGGACTTGAATTTAGGTCTTCTTGATTTCAAACCACTGTACTATACTGCCTGTATATACTACCTTATGTTGTTATCTAAATGTTTTTCACAAATTCATCATATTTCTTCAAGATGACAAGTTCCTTGTAGGCAGGGACCAGACTTTATAATTCTTTTGGGTTCGTCACAGTGCAGGGCACACGCATATTATAATCCTTGTTAATACACCACCTTATACTTATGTGACACTACAGTTTACAAAGCATATTCTTGGATCTTAAGCACAATGGGGACATTGAGAGTAACTGGTATTTCATCCCTCCCTCTCTTAGGAGTTTAGTTTTTATGTATCCTACAGCTATTTCTTGGATTTCATTAGTATAGTGTCCTGCAGAGGACTTTAGCGTATATGTGCACACACGCACACACACACATGTACACACACATACACACACAGCTCAGTAACATGATAATTATCCTTAAAAATCTGAAGGTCCATCACACAGAAGAAGAAATAGATTTGTTCACATATGTCTCCAAAGGTTAAATTAGGAATAATATGTTGAAAGTGTAAAGATGCAAATTTAGCTTGATATAATGAAAATTTCCCAATCATTAGAGTGAAGATGTAATGGAAACAAGACAGAGGTTCTAACCTTTGTAGACTTATTTATCAAGAAATGTTTATTGAATTAAATATTTCTTCAGTACCAGCTGTATATAAAGTTCTGTGCCGGCTGCTCAATAGATATTAATCATAAGCTCGTAGATTTAGAACAAGCAAGGTCCTTAAATGTCATCTGGTCCAGCACTCTCATTGTACAGGAAGAAAAGAACAATCAGGATTTGAATCCTGGTCCTCCAGTTCCAGATCCTGTTTCCCTTTGATGACTCTATGAGAATAGGTAACTGCTTCCGTGAGTGGAATGAGTGTGGACTCTTCTTCCTACTTTCCCCAAATTCCATCAGCTCCCAGGCATTGTACTTTCCTTCTCTCACTAAATGACACCACTTCTTTCTGCCAGTGAGACTGGCAAAGAGCAGATTAGATCAACTATTTTCTTTTCTGTATTTCCACATTCAATGCTGTTCTTGTTTGCCTAATCCTGGTGGCTATTGTGGCTTCTCGTACTAAGGAGAAGCTCTCTCTTTAGAATTGAAAAATCAGGTGCTCTACGGAGTGAAGGTAGTGGTAGGACCAGTTTAAACCTGGAGGGAGATGCTTTCTCCGGATGCCATTATAACTCCCCTCCATGTACACAGTCTTAAAATTCTACCTATAATATTTCTAGTTGCAAATCAGTGAAGAGGCAGCAAGGGTCAGAGACAGATGAATTATATTTATATGTTCATGTCTGCCTTATCCACTTATCCCACTTATCTCATCTTGAGGAACAGTAAAAGCCACAGATAATCTCCAAGACTCATTTCAGCTGATATCTAAGCTGCAAATACATAACAGATTTTAATGTCACCATTTTCTTTTTCACTGTCCTTCATTTGGTAAAGACATTTACAAACTATTAAATACCTACAGGGTGGCTACTGAAGGGTAGGGAAAGGAACAAAGAGAATGGACTGAAATTTTAAAAAGATGAAATTTCTTGTAAAGTTACCTTGAGAGATGAGCCTTTAGGAGTGAAACACTTAAATGGTTTCTTGTCATCTGACAGTCCATCTTCTGGTATTTTCTGGCGTTTCTCAGCAGCTTCTGCCCTTCGTCTTTCAATCTCTTCCTTCAGCCTCCTCTTTTCCTCCTAGAAAGAAGAAACATGTGATACATTCAATAACTTCAAGCTAAAAGGAGAAGTTGAAAACCTGGGCTCTCGTCCCAGCTCTAGCCTTTACTAACTATATGTACTAACTATATGACCTGGGACAGTTCCTGTAACTGCAGTTCCTGTAAACCTCAGCTATCGTCTGTAAAATGGAAATAATGCCTGGCTTTGCCTGCTTTACAAGGTTGTTGTAAGGATAAAATGGGATAATGTATGTAAATATGCTTTGTTAATTGCTATTCAAATGTAAAATAATCTTCTTCTTATAATATTTTTCAATTGGAGACAACATGGTGTATTAGATAGAGGGTTGGCTTGGGAGTCAAGGAAGGCCAGGGTTCATAAGCAAAGTCACTTAACCTTTTTACAAGGTGCAGGCTGTTGTTTGGCATTAATGGAAGGAGCTTCCTCATTGTAAGCTACATCAATGAAACCACAGGTCCAGGCTGCCCTCACCCCTCTGACTTTAGAATTATAGTTTCTAAACTGTTCAGGGTTATTGATTCATCTATCCAAAGAAGATTTTTTTGATCGACATGGTTGTTATAAAACAAAACAAAACAAAACATGTTTTATATGTAAAACCTATCAGAAATTGACAATATTAGAAATATTTAAGTTCCTATCAGCTATTGCTTTTCTGACTTTCTTCATGTTCTCTGCTGCCTAGAATGTCTTCCCTTTTCTTCTCAACTTATCCAAATTCCTCAAGGCTCAATCAAAAGAAACACTTCTTTATTTCTATTTTGCTAATTTGCTTAGTCCTGCCTTGTTAAAGGGAAAAGTTTTTTGGGGAAAGTTTTATGCCTTGATTTGTGTGTTATTTGATGGTTTTTGATGCCAGTAATTAAATTTGTAATAAAAATATTTTTTTAAAAATGGCTCAGTTTGGGGGAGCTCGGTGGTGGAGAGGATAGATCACGGATTGTAGAGCCAGAAGGACCTGAATTCGAGTCCAGCCTCAGACACTTATGTGTGACCCTGGGCAAAATCACTTAATTGTCTCCACAAAAAAAAAAAGACCCAATTTGAGCCCCACTTCCTCCACTGTCTTTTTCTTTGTCTACTCTGGGCCTGACTTATCTCCCTTTCCACTGGGCTTTTGTAATACTTCTAGAATCAAAGAATCCTAGTGATAAAGGTATGTAGAGGTCACCTAGTCTCATTTCCCACCCTTGTGCAGAATCCCTGGTGGATAATTATGTAGTCCCTGTTTAAATACTGTAAGCAATGGCATTAATTTTTAGAAAGTTTTTCTTTATGTTGAACTCAATTCTACTTCTTTACATATTCCTAATCATAGTAATGATATTAATAATATAATAACTTTTAGTGCTTTAAAACACTTTCGGCCAAACGACTTTATGGGACAAGTAATTTAATTAAGAAGTCGAGTCCTCATTTTATAGATGGCTTGCCTAAGGTCACACAGCTTGTGATATTTTGAGTGAGGATGCTAACTCAGCTCTCCAATCCCCAAGATCACTGTCTTTCCATATTAATTTCTGCCTTCTGGAGCAATTAAAGACGAGTCTGTCTTCTCCACATGACAATATTTAACTATCTGAAGGTAGCTCTTACATGCCTCCACCTCCAATTCTGTCGATTGGTTTCCAGGCTCATAGGCAGATAGTGTTGGAAGGAACCTTAGACATGAGCCTAATCCTGGGGTTCTTATCATCCTCTTTTTTTCTTTTGGAGGAATTTATGAACGTCATCCTTGAAACGTGGTGCTTATAATTGGATAAAATTTACCAGATGTGGTCAAGTTATCATAAAGTGGGACTACTATTCCCAAGACCCTGGACACCATATTTCTACTAATGCCACTTAAGATTGTATTAGCTTTCCTGGTACCTGCATCTCATCAACAATATTAGCTCTATCATTATTATTAGCAGTAACTATGACTAGCATTTATGTAGTTCTTAAGGACTTGATAAGCACTCTCTATATTTCCTATGTCCTTTGATTGTCAAATTATCCCTGAGAGATAGATGTCATTAGGTTCATGGGCAAATAAAATTCCCAGATCTTTCCTCTAATTCTTCTTTCACTTTTTAAAAATGCTCTCCACCTCTCCCAATTACCTTGTATGAACTTATCTGTGCATATGTTGTATGATTCCAGTATATTGTAAGGTCTTTGAGGGTAAAGACCACTTTACTTTTCTCCTATGTGTCTCCAGAGCATTAACCATAAAAGGTGCTGATATTTGTAGAGCTGAATGAACTATTGCCAAGTCAGGTTTCCCCCACCTGATCCTCAAGCAATTAATTCTTTACTTTTATCATACTATATTAAATCTCACTGCTTTTAGTTCAGTGTCCTATATCACATAACTAAGTTCTTATTAGATTTGTATTATTTGCTATTATTTCTGGGGTTAGTCTTGTTTCCTCCACATGCTTAGACTGTAAACTTCTTGGGCATACATATATTCCTGCATTTTTCAAAGGAACCAGTATGGTACTGTACACATAAGGGGTGCTCACAGAATACAGATGGGTTATTTATTGTTGGATAAGCTTTCATACTATGGTTAGCTACTTTTCCTTCCTAAAGAGCTACTATGGTCTTTATTTTAGCTTACTTACCTTCATTATGCCACTGTGATATGGGATGGGGTGCACGTGATTAATCTCATCCTGCATAGCAAACTGTGTTATAAAGACATTATATGTTTTGGCCCGTGTCTTATGTTGGGTGAACAATAAACCTGTGTCCCACAGTGCCCCACTTCCTACAAGTAGCAGTCTTGGCTTAGGAAAATGGAAAATAAAATCCTGTGGCTAAGAATATTGGTCTAGTGGCTATTTTTTAGGTTCCCACAAGATTTCAAAGTTGAATTGTTCCTCATGCCAGTTGGCTTTGGGGAGAGTGTTAAATAATTTTGGTTAGGTAATTTTAAGAGGTCTGGTAAATAGATAAAAAAAAAGGGGAGGCACTGGTTTGGGGCCCTTCTGACCCTAGATGACTTTGCCCTTAGTGCATGATTTATACTCTCAGGTATTAGTTGATGAGACCAGATTTACATTAGATGGGGTAGGGAACATTTTTTAGTTTTGAGACCATTGAATTTGGTTAGGGGAAAAGTCAAATATAGGACCACACAAGCAAAAAATCCCAACCCAACAAATTTAAGATTCATGTTTTTTCTTTTTAGTAATAGAAATATTAAAAGTTTGAATTACTTGGCTTTAAAGTTAAGGATAGCATAAGTAAAGGTTTAAAGCTTTCTTCAATAAAAAGGACAAATGCTTTAAAATATACTTGGATTCAAATTATGGCTAGTTGATGGTTGGAGAGGGAGAGGAGTAACGTGGGAGCCGGAGAAGGGAGGGAGAAGGAAAAAAGAGAGCAAAAAAGAAGAGAAGACAAGGAAGAAGCTGTACAGATTGGGGGGGGGGTGAGGAGCCTAAGTTAAGGAAAAGGAAGTTCATCATTCTCTTCAATTCATATGGAATATAGATTTTAGTCACCTATTACTTGATAATTTACCTGTGATCATTATTTTTTAGAAGTCAAGTAACTGATCGATCAATTTCCAGCTGTTCAACTGCCCTTTACCCTTAAAATTTTCTAAAGGTCTTTGCAGAATGAAATAATGAGAGAGGTGTGGGCTTGTAAGTGTTTGGGAGTGAGGGGGATTATTCCTTGGACTGTCACCTGGTCGTGGGACAAGGGTCTTTCCACTCTGCTCTAAGCCAGCCCATTCTTCTTGCTCTGTCATTACCTCCTCTCTGACTTTTCTCTCAGCCTCCTCTTGCTTCTTCTTCTGCTCCTCCTCCTCCAGAACCTTCCTGCGCTCTTCCCTCTTCTTCTTCAACTCTTCAAGCTCTAAAGCAGCCTCCTGCTGCTTTTGTTTTAGCTTCTCAAACTCTTCACTCTCTGTCTCGCCTCTGCGGCGGCGCAGCTCCTCCAGCCTCTTGCCAGCCTCCACTTGGGATGTGGGCTCAGCCTCCTTTGTGTCCGTGCTCCCTTTCCCACCACTTCGGCTGTAGGGGAAACCAGATGGAAATCCTTATGGACAACAGCCTCAGCTAGCTCTCTACATAGGAAGCTTAAGGGGCTGCCTGCTCAGTGTGATTTGAGGGACACAGCCAAGCAAGTCCCTCAAAATTAAAGTTATTAAAATATTAATAAATTATTAAAGTAAATAGAAATTTATAAATATATGTAAAACATGCATAAGTATATAAAATTTTAAAAATAAATTATATTTTAAAATATAACGACACCTGCTACACATTAGCCTCCCCTTCTAATTGAACTGAAATCCCTTAGCAGCATCACTAAAAGGGTAAATAAGAAAGACATAGGTATGGCACTCCAGAAGGTCACCTGTTAAAAAAAAATATTGATGAGATGACACCTGAGAATAGCCACGTAAGGATACCCTTTTCAATGAGCACAGTTCAGGATATTCTGAATAAATGAAACTACATGGGGCAGGCCTGAGGTGAAGGGACTCCTTAGATGTGTGTGCTGGGTAGGTTGGAATGCTAAAATAAATTCATCTGCTTTAGAATCAGGTTCTTGGCCTGTGTAGAATGTAGCGCTGCCTATTTTCCTGGATCGTTTATCTATTGCTCATTAGTAACATACAGGTAGGCCCCAGTTCTCTAACTAACTCCTGACTCGGAATTGGGAACACCTGGATTTAAATCCTACCTTAGACACTTACTAACTTTGTGACTCTGGGTGGGTCTCTTAATCTTTCAGATCCTCTCCCTTAACTGTCTGTAAAATAGAGAATATAGTACTCCATTACTGGATCAATATTTGTAAAGCACTTAACACAGTGTCTGGTATAGAGTAAGGACGTGCCTAATAAATACTTGTTTTCTTCTTTTGCAAAACTTAAAGTGCTATCTAAATATGAACTATTATTATCATCATTACCATTATTGAAATTCTGTCAACCTGTGGGCTCCGTTTCATAGAATTTTAGAGCTGGAAGAAATTTTAGAAATCCTCTCAGTCCAACCCCCTCATTTTTCCAAGGACTGGTATCCATACCCTTCCCACAGTTCCTTCATTCCTCTCCATTAGTGGTCAACACCATCACAAGTTTTAAACTGCCCTGGCTATAAAATCATAGCCTGTTAGAATGGGAGGTAACTTTTGTCCTGATATGGAGTTTCAAATGCTCTTCCTCCTTGTTCTGAAGCACACTGCCCTTATTCTAAGGCAATTTATTAGGAGATAAGAATCTGACTAAAGTGAAGAAGAGGGACCAGACATCCAACTTTGCTTGCTGTGAGTCTTACTGAAAGCACTAACCACTCCCTCCACCCCCGCCCCACCCAAAGAATCTATGAGAAAGGAGGCCCAAATTTGAAGAGTTTAGTCTGGCCACATTATCTGAGAGAAGGTACCCATCTGGTAAGGTAAGGATTGCCATATAAGTCTATATGAAGAATATGGCCTGTCCTCGTTGGGCAGAACGGATCTTAAGGACTGACAAAGCCCTTAATGACATAGTTGTAGTATAAGGAACTATAAAAAGATGATGGTTTAGGGTAGTGGTTCTCAACCTTCCTAGTGCCCAGACCCTTTAATACTCGTATGTGAGTGTGTCTGCATGTGGGTGGCATCCGCCTGGAGACCCATAGAGAAGTGGTATCTTTGTTCCTAAGACCATCGGAAATAGGTGTTTTCCAATGGTCTTAGGCGACCCCTGTGACAGGGTCGTTTGACCCCCAACGGGGTCACGACCCATAAGTTGAGAATGTCTGGTTTAGGGTATCCTTCAAGGGTCTCCCAAATTTGTAATTTGGTTACAAGAGAATCATTTGGAAGGTTTTGTATGTTCTCCTAAAAAGCAGCAAAGGCAGCATGGTGTGGCCAATGTTTGTGTTTGTGAGAACTTGCCTCTGCAAATCATTTCTGAGCCTCATGGAACTCACTCCGTGTTTAAAAGTCCCTGCTTTTCCACTGAGGCTGGCTGCAATGAGGAGAGCTCCCCCCACCCTGAAGAAACCAGAATTCTAGCTGGAGAAATGGAAGAGACTCTGGATGTCTCCTATTCCAATGGCCTCATTCTGTAAAGGAAAAAAGGAGGCGCCTGGAAAGCCAGCGCCTTGGCCCATGTCAACCAGGGAAGTGACAGGGCTGGGATTCCAATGTGTATCCTGTCACTTTAGACCTAGCACTCTTTCGATCACACCACATGTCATCTGAATGATAAAAAGAAAAATAGAAATATATAATGTGAAATGACTTAGAAAAAACTGCTCTAATGACATTGTTATGGAAGCATTATTAGTTAACCCAAATAGTTGCATCATAATAGCTATGGGCAGGTAGGTGGCACAGTGGTTAAAGCACCAGGCCTGGAGTCAGGAAGATTCCTCTTCTTGAGATCAAATCTGGCCTCAGACTATTACTAGCTGTGTGACCCTGGGCAGGTCACTTAACCCTGTTTGCCTCAGTTTCCTCATCTATAAAATGAACTGGAGAAAGAAAATGGAAAATATTCCAGTATCTTTGCCAAGAAAACTCAAATGGGGTCACAAAAGAGTTGGAAATGACTAAACAATAATAATAACATCATATATGTGAGACTTATGCCATAATGCCTCTCATATATATGTGGCATATACATACAAATATACTTACATATACATATATACATATATAATGTAACAGTATAGAACTCTTTGAAAGATAAAATAATATTTGGAAGTAATCTATGTTGCAATATATGCATCCATATGTGTACATACATATAGATATATACTAGAAGCTGCAAGGGTTAGTGATTAGAGAGCTAGCCTTGGAGTCAGGAATTTTGGGGTTCAAGTGTTACTACTGATATACCCAGGCTGTGTGACGCTGGGCAACTCTCTTAGACAGTAAGTTGAAGAGTAGGTGCAATTTCCATTGTTAGAGGGAATTTCCTCACTCAGGGTTCCCTTGTAGCCATGAAATCACAAGTCTGATGTCCTTCTAACATTGCTCAGTAATGAAGTAGTTTTGAACATTTTTAATCCCCCAGGATGCCTGACATCTTACAGATGCGTTTTTTCCATTCCCACCCCTTTTTACTTCTTTCTACCATTTTGAATGCAAGACAGCTTCCTACTTAGAAACACGGCTATTTTAGGGTTTTAATCAGTTTACAAGGGCTTCTATGACCATACCAAGGAAGATTAATCTCTCACTTGAAGGTTTCTGTCACCGTTCCTAGGACCTTGGTAGCTTGATCACGTAATAGGAATTGTATCATCAAGGAATGTCCCTTTCCTGGCTAAAGGGCTCATGTGTTACCACTAGATGGTGCTCAGCCAAAAAGAATTTCAGAAGTTAAATATTTCCAGCCAGATCAGAAAACCAAGAAGGTGGGTGACTCCCTCTTCTTTCTCCTGCCCCTGCTCCCATATAGAATGTATCATAGGATTGTGGATCTAGAGATGGAAAGGTACCTCAGGAGCCAGAATCCACCTCCCTCATTTAACAGATGGGGAAACTGGACTCAGAAGGATCTGACCTCAAGTCTTCTAACTCCAAAATCAGTGCTCTATCTTCTGTAACAAACTCTCCTTTCCCTTTCTGGGAAGTCCTTCCTCCTTTCTGGCCAGAACCTTATTCTAACTCACAAATAAGATAAGAGTTTTCTTTTCTTCTGATCTCTGTATTTTTCTTGTCCATTGAAGAAAAGGAGTCAGAAAGATGAATTCCCCTTATTCAGCCACTGACATCCTGCTGCTTCCTTTCTTAGGATGTGGGCTGTTTAATGATTTCCTGTTTCTCCAGAAGGGGCAATCTTACCTCATTCTTCCTCTGAAGCCATTGGGCAGTCGGCTGATTATTGGCTAAATTAACTTCCTACCAACAGAAACTTTTTCACTCATTTCTCATAAACAAACTGTTCATGCACACAAAACATCTTTTGGACAATTAAGCAATATAATTTTCTTGCCCTCTGACAGATCACATCTTGGCTTCTAGTACTTCCAATCTTCTTCCAAGCCCACTATCTACCATCAACTTTTACCTTTTGGTCAGAGCATGATCTCCAACAATACTTCTTTCTGCCTCTTCCCTACTTCCAAGAGACAACCACTGCTGAATATACTTAGATCTTGTGTTCTCTAGGGCCTCTTTTACATGGACCAGATTTCTGTTTAAATGTTTCTCACAGAAATGGGATTTTAGGGAGACTGGATTCATCTGCATCTCAGGCTTAGGGAGAAGAAGTTAAAAACTCCCTTTTGTTACATTTCTATCACCTCCATGGCACCAAAAGGCAATGCTATAAGAAACAAAGAGTAGCTGAGACAGTATCTGGTCAGGGACTCTTCCACTTAACAACGTCTTGAGTTCAGAAGTCAATGGAGGGAGGCAGCATCAAGCAGAAGAATAAGCACAGAACTTGGAGTCCAAATTTGGAGTTCAAATCCTGTCTCTTCCACTTAGGGCCTATGTGACTATGAGCAAGTCATGTCATTTCTGAGTCTCAGTTGTTTTCACCTGTAAAATAAAGGAGTTGACCTAAATGGCTTCTAAGGTCTCCATATCTAGGATATTATATTCTTCATATGCAAATTGTACTGTCCTTTATAAATATACATTTACATATACATATACACAAGTTAATATATACTTACACATAATGTATATGTACAGACACACACATATACTCTTTTTTCCATCAGTTATCCCTAGGACGTGACCTTGGACATAACAACATGACTTATCTGCCCAAGAATGAGGAACGGAACTGGTCCACTGACATTTTTCAGTCTGGGTAAGACTGCTTGCATGTGGCTAGAGGTGAAAGTGTTCTGGATAAGGACTGAACTCATGGCCATGGCTTTAGTAATATTATATTGTAATCACCTAACCTAAGCAATGAATAAACAAGCATTATTAAGCATTTATTATGTGCCAGGCACTGTGCTAAGCACTGGGAATGCAAAACCAAAGATGAAACAGTCCTTGTTCTCAAAGACCTTGCATCCTAATGGGTGAAATGAAATGATCACACGTACATACACAAACACATATATGAATAAATACGGAATACATATTTATACTTATAATTCATACTTATACACACATATGCATATATACAATGAATACAAGGTCATTTGTGTGTGTGTGTGTGTGTGTGTGTGTATGAAATGTAGGGCTAGATATATAGCTCTGGGAATCATTAACATAGAGATGATAATTGAACCCAAGGGAGCTGACATGTTTGCCCAGAGAGTGAATAGTGAAAGTGGGACAGATACCTCTAAAGTGAGTGGGTGTGACATGGATGATGAATCAACAAAGGAGACTGAGAAGAACCAAGCAGGGAGTTCTTCCAAGGAGAACTGGGAGAAAGCAGCATCATGAAAACCTAGAGAGAAAAGAGTATCTGGGAGGAGAGGGTGACAAATAGGGTTAAGTGCTTCAGAGAGATCAAGAAAGATGAAGATTGAAGAGATTTATAAAATTCAGCCATTAAGAGCCCATTGCTAAATTTGGAGAGAGAAGTTTCAGTTGAGAAATGAGGTCAGAAGCTAGATTGCAGGGAGTTAAGAGAGTAAAAGGAAAAGTGAAGAAGTTGAGTAGAGATAGCTTTTCCCAGGGAGTTTGACTAAGAAAGAGGAGAAAAGTAGGATGACAGGTAGCAAGGGTATTGGGATCTAGTGAGGGTTGGGCTTTTTGGTTGTTGTTTTTTTGGATGGGGAGATGGACATGTTTATAGGCGGCAGAGAAGGAACTAATAGAGGAGAAGAGATTAAAGATTAGAGAGGAAGGATAATAGTGGAGACAATGAGATGGAGAGTACAAGAGAGGAGGGAATCAGGGGTATCTGTAGAGGGACTGATCTTGGTAAGAAGGGCCATCTTCAGATCAAATGAAAAAGGATTTATAAAGTGCTTAGCACAGTGCATGACATAGAATCAGTGCTCTGCTTATTCTTTTCCTCTTTTCCCTTTATTTCCACTTTTCATTAGAGACTGGATAAAGAGCAGAGAGTTTGGGGATGATGCCAAAGGGCTGTGAGATGACTTGTTAGGGGAGAGGAGAAAAGGGAAGACTTGGAGAATGGTTTTGATGTTTTTGGTGAAGTAAGGATAAGAAAAGGACCTCAGTTGAAGAAGTGGGGGGTGGGGAAGAGATGCTGTGGGAAACTTGAGGGGAGAAGAGAAGATTGGGACAGACACAATGGAGAGTGGGATGGAGAATCAATTTGGGAGGGGTAAAAAAATTGCTTTGCCACAGTGAAGTCTCAGTTGAAATTATTTAACATGAATTTGTCGTGGACCCAGTCAATATAGTCACATAACCTCCTCCAGCATGTTTCAATAGTATATGAGTAGAAGCAGATGAGGTAGATGTAATACCAAGAATGGATTTACCAAGATAAATATGAAGAAAATGAGCATGACTTCTTTTTGAGATGCGTCTGTTGGCAGAGGCTAGTGATGTAGTATTTTCCTTATGCGTAGGTCTGACCTCGTCACTCCCCTACTCAATAAACTTCAATGGATCCCTATTGCCTCTGGGATAAGATATCAACTTTGTCTTTAAAAGCCATTCACAACCTAGCCTCAACTGTCTTCCTAGTCTCATTATATAGTATGTCTTTTCTTGCCTTCTGTGGTCCAGCCAAATTGGTCTCCTTGATGTCCCTCACACTTGGTATTCCATTTCCTGTCTCTGACTTTGTACCAGCCATCCCCCAAGCCTGGGATGCACTCATTCCTCACTTCTGCCTCACAGAATCCCTTACCTCCTTGTACCTCCTTCTACATGAAGCCTTTCCTAATCCTTTCTGCTATAAGTGTTCACCCACTCAAAAGTATGCTATATTAATATTATATTTGTTGTGCATATATTTATATATGTACATTGTCTTATTCAACAAAATGTAATTATGGTCACTGAGAGCAAAAATGATTTCATTTTTGTGTACCTGGCACAAAAAAAGCTAAGGACTTCTGCTATAAATTAGTGAGACTAGTTTGTACTTATCACAAAATAAATTAATTTCATTACTTCTAGAGTTATAGTTAGCAGGCACCGCTAAAGGGCCTCTGTTTCTTACCTGAAAGTATTCTCTGTGTGTTTAAGTTTATGAGTTGTAAGCTCTCCATTCTGAGATTTGACTTCTGGAAACCCTTTCTTGCGATCCCAATTGCTTTTAATTTCTTCTTTGGGCCCCTTGTCCTTGTTGGTTTTTTCTTCTTTGATCTATAAAACAGCACATTATTAGGAAGACAAACTAGCAAAAATCTGATTGAGCTTTGGTCAGGATGACAAACAAGATCCTCTTATTTCAGGCAAACAGAAAACACGGAGCAGAAATAAATAAATGAGGAGTCTATTGGCTGGCTTGGCCGGCTCCAGAGAGACAACTGGAGGGTGGGTTTAAGAAGGAGATGGAGAAGAGGGGACTTAAAAGATATTGCTTTTACTATTTCATGTGATTTTATCTGCTTCACGATTAAGTGTTATCTCTAGCAGATTTGATGAAGGTATAAAATTTCAGATAAAATGTGGCTGCCTAAATTCAAGATGATGGTAATGATAATATTGCCTTGAGTATAAATGTCATTTTTTTGGTGAAGAGTTCAATATATTTCCTCTGTATTAGTTCACTCATCCCCACAAACTCCATGTGAGACAGATGGTTGTTATATATTATTTCCACTATGAAAACTGAGGTATATTTCAGCTGGTATTCTAAATACTACATAGCTCTCAAGTGGCATCATGGGGGCTTAGAACCTAATTCTTCAGACTCACTTTTCCATATTGCTCACTATACCACCTTTTTTCAACTGCTCTTTTTGACAAAATATCCTTTAAGCTTATTTCTCTCATACATCTACCTACTCTTAGTAGGTGTCCTCTTAAAGGAAGAAAACATTTTGCTCTTTTCTAATGCTCCTCTTACCTCCTTTGTTTGATCATCTCCGTTTCTGCTGGGTTCCATCTCACTGTATTTCAGTTCAAGTACCACTGTCACATTGCTCATTTTTCAATCTAAAGTCAAAATCTAGGCTTCCATCTATTTACACCTCTTGAGGGCAAAGATAGCCTGGATTCTACTAGAAGCCACAGCATTAACCAAATTACCAGCGACTATGGGCAAAACTCATTTAATTTCTCTGAGCCTATTGACTGGATGATTTCAAAATCGTCTTAAGTTTGAATATTCTCTCATTCTATGAACTGCCATTTGCTTCTGAACTATTTTCTGTAGGGAAAATCCATACCAAAAATGAAACATGCCCAATCTGATCTGCCTGAATAGGGGCATTCATCTGGTGGTGGCCACTGAATCCCTTAGTTTATTTCTCTGCTGTTTCTGTTCTTGAGGAATGAGATGAGGAAAGAGAGTATGTACCCAGAGGCTGCTCCCACACACATTTGAGTTGTACCTTTTTTGTGATGGGTTTTATTTTTCATTATTATTTTATTTTTTTCTTGGTGGTTATCCTAATCTGGCAAAGAAACCATATGGCCCTTGAAGAGGCAGATGCTTTTTTGTTCAGGGAAAAGGAGATAGGGTTCTAGTTCCTATGCCGTCTAGCTGACTTCGGCGGGAAGGAATTGTAGAAACAGAACACTGGACTTTGAACTAATTTGATCCAAATTCAGAAAAGTCTGAGAATGAAAACTCAGGGGTCCCATTTTCAGTGGTACCCATGAACCAAGTACTGAGTCATCTCCATAGGTCAAAAGGAGCAAGGAACAGAGAAATATTCTTTAACCTAATTCTCCTGTTTTGTGGTCAGAGACATTCCCTCAAAATATATTATCTAGTTTACTTGCCAAAATCAAGTTTAAAATAGCACTTGAAAAATAACAAATGCTTAACAGAAGAAGAATTCTTTTTTTCTCCCCTTTTTTCTCAAGTTTGGCCTTTGTTGGCATAGGGCCTGGTTGACAGGATGCTTGTGCTGTCTATGGAAAATTGTACTTTTTAATAAATATGTCAACAAAAACTGGCTAGTTTAGTTTTATTTGAAAATAATTTTTTTTACAAATAAATAAATATAAAATCATACCACAGATTGTTTGAATTCTATTTTAAGCAGACTAATGAGCAAGATTCTATGGGAGAATAAGCTTAAGCCAAATGCTTCTGAGGTCCTTTGGGAGAAGTGATCATTTTTTAAAGCTGTTTTGATATGGTGAAGAAAATTATTACTCTTTTACAAGAAATAGTATCCAAATGGATGGAGAGTTACCACTGTTTATTGAGTAAAAAGGCAGCTTACTCAGCCGGCAAGATTTGGCCTCATATGATTTGGGTAAAAATCCAAGTAGGTTTCAAATATTCCCTTCCTGTAGCTGTGGGCTGACCCATGGGTGTTGTGGGTTAATAGTTCAAATGATGCATGCCTGTACCAGCATATTTAATTTTTAAAAAAATTTTTAATGCCCACTAAGCAAATGAGAAAGGGCTGAAGTTTCAATGACTTCAGCAAATCTGTTCTTATGCTTCAATACCAGAATGGGGTCAAACTGATTATGGATCACAGCATTTCCAAAGTGATTTTAATGATCATTTGTTACTACAAAAAACCTGAACTCCTTTTCTGAGTTCAATTTATAATTTCTAGGCAATGGAAAAAACTTAAATTGGGACTTCAGACTTATTTAAAGAGAAGTAGCTCATAAAAACCAGTATAATCCTAGTCCAGGAAGCTATGCTGGTTAGAAATTAGAAATAGAGGACATGGGGTAGGGAGAGGGAAATATCTTTGAAAGCAATAACAGTAACAAAGAAATAGGAAAACTGAGCCATAGAGTCTCAGAGTTGGAAGGGATGCTAGAAGCCATTCAGGTCACTCCACAATGGACCAAGAAACTTTGCTACAGAACACCCTCAGTGTAGTTAATCATTCAGTCTTTGCTTGGAGACTGTCAGTGAAGGGAAACCTGTTAACCCCTCAGGCAGCCCCTTTCACTTTCTAACAGCTCTAATTATCAAGAATTCCAATATTGAGCCTAAATTTGACCCTTTACAACTTTCACTGATTTTCCCTAGTTCTAAATCCTGAGTCCAAGAATGGCTGAATCCCTTTTCAGCATTGGAAGATAGCTAAGCCATCGTGTTGACCCTCAGTCTTCTGTTCTCTTGGTTAAACATCCCCAGATGACTGTCGATACTATCTCATGATTTTGAAGCTCTTTGCCAGTCTGCTTGGCCTCCTTTGTATCTTTTCTAGCTTACCAATGTCTTTTCTAAAATGTGGCACCTAGAACAAAACCTCAGTAATCCATAAGATCTGACCAGGGCAGAGTACAACGGAACTCTCACCTACTCTGACCAGTGTCTGCTTCTCAAAGCAGGGTCTTTTCTCTTCTTTCTCTGCTTTCTCAGAAACTGCATCAGCTCCCAGAGGTTCAGTTACCATCTCTATGCAGATGATTACCAAATCTCTATATACAACCCTTAACCCTCTCCTAAACCCAGGAATGCTCTCATTAACTACTAGCTAGATAGCTTCTCTTGGATGTCTTGGGAGCATCTCACACTCCACATTCCCAAATATGGATACTTTGCCTAAACCTTCATCCTTCTAGTTACCTAGGTTTATAACCTCAGAATTATCCTTGACTCTTTGCTCTTAAGTCCAATCAGTTGTCCATTCTTATTGATTCTACCACAGTAATGTCTCTTTATTTTTCTGTATCTACCACTCTCACTTCCTTCCTGGACTGTAACAACCTCCTAATTGCCCTCCTTACTTCCACTCTCTCTCTTCTTCAATCTCACTGCTGTACAATGGACAAAATAACCAACCTGAGATCCAAGTCTGACTTTTGCTCCATTCAAAAACTTTCATGGGCTCTCCAAGGCCAAAGGGTGAAAGAGGAAATCTTTAGTCTGGTATGTAAGGCCCTTTGAAGCCCATTCCCTTCCTACCTTTCCATTCTTATTTCTTATCACTTCTTTTCGTGAACTCTGCATTGTAGTTGAACTGGGCTATAAGCCATACTCTGGACTTGATCTTCCATATTGCATGTCCATGCATTTGCACAAGCTATTCCCCATCCCTTGAATGCATTCCCTCTTCATATCCACATCTGAGAAACTGTCTTTTTTCAAGGTTCTCATATGTCGGAATTGTTCTGAGTAATTACTAAAGTTCTTATTTTCATGCATATGTTTTTGGTTTGTTTTTTTTTTAAACCTTTAGCTACCTAACTCTCTTGTGGGTAGATATGGAATGAAAAAGAAATAAAATTTTAAATGCAGGAAGGTAACTTACTACTTAAAGGAATAATGATTACTATGATTACATAGTAAATAATTTTTCTGGTTTTTTTCTGCTTCTTCCCTACTTCCAAGAGACAACCACTGCTGAATATACTTAGATCTTGTGTTCTCTAGGGCCTCTTTTACATGGACCAGATTTCTGTTTAAATGTTTCTCACAGAAGTGGGATTTTAGGGAGACTGGATTCATCTGCATCTCAGGCTTAGGGAGAAGAAGTTAAAAACTCCCTTTTGTTACATTTCTATCACCTCCATGGCACCAAAAGGCAATGCTATAAGAAACAAAGAGTAGCTGAGACAATATCTGGTCAGGGACTCTTCCACTTAACAACGTCTTGAGTAATACAGAGTACAATACCAATTTTATTTGGTTCCACTTGGCTACAACTCACCTTACCAGCCCCAAGAGCTATGTGACTCAATTTTTCCTATTTCTGATAGCCCTAATTTAGCTTCTTTCATATACCCCTGAAGTCTCAAATATGTTCAGATTTTAACTTTTGCTAATGACAATGAGTGAGGCTTTTAAACCTAATGTTTGTGATTGTTCGAAGCTTAAGAGCACAATATTTATAGAAGTAAAACCATTAGCAACTTCATTTACTTACCATACAGTAAAACATTCTGGCACCAGCTACTGTGTGTACCATGGAAATGCAATGCAGGACATTTTGCCAAACTTTTCATTTGGAAATTCCCAAATCATTATCTTCAACTCACCAAGTATTCTACTGGGGAGCATGGGAAGCAGTTTTTTTCTTAGAAACTGAGCCATTGGTCAAAGTCAACTAAATTGGTTAAGGATATTGGAAATATTTTCATGATTGGAAGGAAAGCAGGATAGCTTGAAGAAGAAGTACATAACACAGTGGGGGAAGGTTGGGGAGGCAAGAGAAAAGAGGAACTAAGTGTCTGGGAACCTCTGTGTCTTGAATGAGATAGAGACAAGTTTAATACTCTGACCTGGTTATTTCTTAAGTATATTTACCTCTTCTCTTTTGAAGGTAGGCTTGTCTTCTTGTTTTTTTTCTCTTTTAACTTCCACTTTGACCCCTTTTTCTTCTCCCTTTTTCATTTTTTAAGGATGTCAGGGGTCATTCATTTTACAATAAACCCTGCCCCCTTAAATGGTGTTCAGGCTCTGTGGCATGTGCCCGGGCAATTTTTTTTAGCTGCCTCAGTGATCACACTCTGCTTTGGTGACAACAACCATGACAAAACCCATTCTGGTGTAATATAGCAAGACACGTGTTTATCTCTTCCCATCCCAAATCTCTCATGTGCAAGTGTTCTCATGGAAGACTAGCATGACATGATGTTCCATGTGGGTGCTGGTCAACCTTGTGTAGCTTGGTGAGTTTCTCTCCCATAAATCCCTTTGCTAGCACCATGCTCATATAACCTGTGTGAAAGTCTAGGCATGAATAACCTCAGTGGTAAAGCAGTGACAGAAAATTCTCTATGGGAAGGTGAATAGGTCTGGTATAATCTCATGCTTAAGAAGAGATGATTTTAAGGCAGCCTTGTAGATTAAACCTAAGAACTTTAGTAACCTACTGACAGTTTTCACCACCCTACTTTCCCTTATCATAGATGATTTTTATTTAGATCCATTAATTAGGCAAAACTGGGCATGGGAAAAATTCACTGGGGCGTGGGTGGGTGATACAGAAGCCCAGAAGACAGTCTCACCACCTAAGATGTCATGCTAGGGGAGGGAACCCTGTTCCCAAGAGACCTTGGATGTCAAATGCCAGGGGAAGAGCGCCACAGTGATGGGCCATTGGGATTAGTGGCCAGGAGCAGTTGTATCCCATACCTCTGGAGGATCAGGAGATGAGACATGGGCAATGCAGTCATTTTCTTTTTTTTTTTGCTTTTTTTGGAGGGCAGTTGGGGTTAAGTGACTTGCCCAAGGTCCCACGGCTAGTTTTTGTGTGTGTGTGTTAAGTGTCTGAGGCCGGATTTGAACTCAGGTACTCCTGACTCCAGGGCCGGTGCTCTATTCATTGCGCCACCTAGCCGCCCCGAATGCAGTCATTTTCAAGAGGAAATGTATAATTTCCATTCACTCCCACCAAATATTAGCAAAGCTTAGTTCATCCCAAGCTAGTTACAGCTTTGCTTGCCATTCACAAGGCAAAAAAAGAATAAAATTCACATATATATGCATATACATACATACATACATACATACATATATATATATATATTTAACTTACTAGACAGTTACAAGTTGTTATAGGTTTTCTGCAAGGCCACTTTAAATCTTTGTGTATGGGTCTACATGGTGTTAAGTAAATACTTTGGCATTCATTTAAGGTAGGTGTTTGTGGAAATACCCCAACATCAAAATTTGCTTGATCTTATTTATTTGTTAATTAATTGATTTATTGCCTTTACTATCAGCCACATTTCAAACTGATTGCTTTTTGCTGTGATTTTTTTTTTTATTGCAAATCATAGTGTTGGGTTCCTGTGGTATAGTTTTTTGAGTTTTCTTAAGCCCCAAGTACATAGGGTAGTAAATGTCTGAGACCCAATATTTAGGAACTCTTTACTCATGTAGACCCATTATATGTTAAAGAACTTAATAATTAAGGCTATTCAGTGAGAAATGAAGAAAGTTAATTTTACAAAGAATTATTAAAGAAGCAGAAACAGACAAGTGAGTCTACACAGTGCCACCAAAATGATTTTTTTTAGTTTATTCATTTTTTTGGCAGTCATTATGGTTAATTTCAAAGCTATTAATCTGTTTATTTATACTCCAGTTATTTGGATGATCAACAAGTCTAAATCAGATCAAACATTCAGTGATTAATTTATTGCTTTTTGGCTATCTATTTCAATGACTGGAAAAAAATGAACAGATTTCCCAAATGATCACACGTTGGTGGTACTATATGGACATGGCCCAGTCCTAGATTTGATGTGCATTACATTTCTCACAAGTCACAGGCAATACACACATGGTGCAAAATGTTTACTGTACCTGAGTTTTTAGGACAGCTGGCTGAAGTTTGTTATCTTGTACTTTCTTTTCATTTACCCGTTTTTCTTGTATTTTCTCTTCTCCCTTTCCCCCCTTAATCTGTTTTTCTGTTGCTTTGTCTCTTTTTTCTTCTAACTGCTTTTTAATCCTTTGCTCTTCTAGCTTAGCTTTTTCTTCAGCTGCACGTTTCTCCTCTGCTTTTGCCCGTTCCCTTTCCTCTGCAGCTTGTCTCTCTTTCTCCTTAAGCCTTTCCCTTTCCTCTGCCTCCTTCTTTTCCTTTTCTTGGGCAGCCAATCTTTCCTCTGCTTCAATTCTCATTCTCTCTTCTTCAGCTCTCCGTTCTTGTTCAGCCTTAATCCGTTCCCTTTCCTCAGCCTCCAATCTTTGCTTCTCTGCCTCAGCCTCCAACCTTTGCTTCTCTGCCTCAGCCTCCAACCTTTGCTTCTCTGCCTCAGCCTCCAACCTTTGCTTCTCTGCCTCAGCCTCCAATCTTTGCTTCTCTGCCTCAGCCTCCAGTCTTAGTTTCTCTGCCTCAGCCTTGTCTTGTTCCTCTACTTTTTCATTACCTGTAAGCTTATCTGTATCTACTGTCCTCTCCTCTATTTTAGGTTCCTCTGCATTGACCTGACCATTTTTCAGTTCTATTACTACCTTTTCCTCTTGGGTTTCTGTTTTCTTTTCTACCGTCACCTCTACCTGATTTTCTTCAATGATTCTCTGCTTGGATTTTTCCTCTTCCTCTTCCTTCTCTTTCACTTCTTTCTTGTCTTCTTCTGGTTCCCTCCAATCATTCTTCTGGTAGGACTTGGTGACTGTTTCAGTTTCCTCTACTTTATATCTTTCTTGGCGGCTTTCACTTTTCTCTTCCTTCTCAGAAGTCTCATTTTCTGCTGCATCATTTTGAGCTCTCCTGTTAGATAGTGACAAACTTTCATCTGTTATTGTTGGATCAAACTCCTTCTGGCGCTCTAAAGCTTCCTGAAGGCGCTTTTGGCGTCGCTCTTCCCGACGTGCCAACCTCTCCAAGAATGCAGCATCATCACCTCCTTCAACTTGAGTGTTTGATATGGTGGTGCTTTTAGTCTCCTCATCACCCACACTGTAAAACAGGAGAAAAAAATATGGCATTCTCATTAATTATTTGAAAGTTGATTCATCAATCCTTTAAATCACCAGCCCATTGAACCACTGTCACCACAAATGTTCAAGGTGACATGCGGTTGGTTGTCTAGTATGGTACTGCAACTCTAGGATGGTACCATGTTCCCCTAGAGCAGTGGTTCTCAACCTTCCTAATGCTGTGACCCTTTAATACAGTTCCTTATGTCGTGGTGACCCCCAACTAAAATTATTTTCGTTGCTACTTCATAACTGTAATGAATTGTAATGTAAATATCTGATATGCAGGATGTATTTTCATTGTTACAAATTGAACATAACCTATGGGTTGAGAACCGCTGCCCTAGAGGATCCTCATCAGCTGGGGATGTGGAGCAGTAGTATTTAAGGAAGAGCATATTAGGTAAGGATGGCATTTCCACTGTCCAGTACACTAACAGGATATTTTAGTATATATTATAAGCTCCTTGAGGTCAAAGACTGTTTTGTTTTTGTATTCATAGCACCTAGTGCAGGCCCTGGTTCAGAGTAGGTGCTTAATGAGATATCTGTTAAATTGAAGTGAATGTAGCCAATACCAGAGAATTCTGGGACTCCCAAGGGATGTCAGAATATTTGACCCTTACTTTAAGTAAATCAACATTTTTGTGAATAAAGATGCGCATATCTCAGAAATTTTCAGTTGTCTCTATAAATAGAAATAAAAGGGAAAATGCTTTAAGAAAACAAGCTACCTCATGAAGATCCCTAAGCTCCTTCCATCATCAAGGGTTATGACATAAAGTTAAAACGGTCACATTTTGGGATTTTGATGAGCTGATAACTGACTACAGTGTTCTGAATATGCCCCCTGAGGCGTGGGTGTTGGCCTTTGTGAGCAGAAGAAACCAAATAGTTTGTGATATCAGGAGTTCTGGCCAGAATTGTGAAATTGTGTTTCACCAAGTTGAGAAGCTCCTTCAGATTTTATGAGTCCAACCAGAACCATTCGGGGTTCAAGTTCACTCATTTTGGGACTAACCACAATATCCTATTTGGAAGCAATAATCAAAGACACAGAAAAACTGGATTTTAAAAATTCCCTAACCTCTGTGTTGCTAAATACTATGCACATCTACTAGAAATGCAAAGATTAAATTTCCCTGATGATACTTGTAGTTTATAAATAGTGTTTTCTCTTTTGAAACTGAATGCAGTTTGACTTTAATAATTATATTTACTGTGCAACTGTATATTATATATATATATATTTGGGCATACAGCTAGTATATATATTTTATACAATATGCATATATACACACATATACATATATATGTATATCTGTGAGTGTGTGTGTGTGTGTGTGTGTGTGTGTGTGTGTATAGGCAGCTAGGTGGTGCAGTAAATAGGTTACCGGCTTCGGAGTCAAGGAAAACCTGAGTTCAAATGTGGCCTCAGAGACTTACTAGCTATGTGACCCTGGACAAGTCACTTAACCCTGATTGCCTCCAAAACCAAATTCAATGTGTTTTTTAAAATCTATATTTATTTGGTAGAAAGAGGTGGGGCATGATGTAGAGATTTATGAGCAGAATAAAAAGAGAAGATAAAGATTCATATAGCATTTATAATTTTCTTTAATTTAGCTGCATTGACTTATTTCAACTTCACAACAACTCTGTAAGGTAGGTACTATTATGATCCCCCCATCTCTCTCTGTAAAACCATTGTCTATATAGTTTTATTCATCAGTTCTTTCTTTGGTTGCAGAGAGTTTTCCTTCATATGTCCTCTATAGTGAATCTGATTATTTATAAGAGTAAAAATGACTTATTTACTCAAAGTTGTTCTTAAAACAATATTGTTACTATATACAATGTTCTCTTCATTCTGCTCATTTCCCTCTTCATTTTTTTCATACAAGTCTATCCATGTTTTTCTAAGATCATCAAACTTCTCATTTCTTAGAGAATAGTAGCATTCTATCACAATCGTATACCACAACTTATTCAGCCATTGCGCAGATGAATTATCCCTGCAATTTCCAGGTTTTTGCCACCATAAAGAGATCTATAAATATTTTAGAACATATATGTTTTTTCCTTTTCCCCTAACCATTTTGGGAAACAGACAGTAGTGGTATTCCTGAGTCAAAGGATACAGGCAGTTTAATCATTCTTTGGGCATAATTCCATATTATTCTCCAGAATGGTTGGATCGGTTCAAGGTTCCACCAACAGTGAATCTATATGTGTGTGTGTGTATGTGTGTGTGTATGTATGTGTGTGTATGTATGTGTGTGTATGTGTGTGTATGTATGTGTGTGTATGTGTGTGTATGTGTGTGTATGTATGTGTGTATGTATGTGTGTGTATGTGTGTATGTATGTGTGTATGTGTGTATGTATGTGTGTATGTATGTGTGTATGTGTGTATGTATGTGTGTGTGTATGTAACATATATACCCACGTGTATTACGAAGATAATACTAAATAGCTCTTGGCAAATAAATTTTTAGTAAAGAAGCAATTCTTTTTAGTAAAGAATAATTATTTGTTAGTTTAAGTTAGCCATTGTGCCTTGATATGGTCTCTGAGCTTTGGAAAAATTAAAAAGGGTAGTCTTCTATTAGGAAAAGACATTCACAATTCATATCTCCTAGAGGAATTTGGCCATATTTTCATTTATTGATGGGCAGTACTGACTATAGTAAAGTAAGAAGATCTCAAAGAAAAGGTTTAGTTGAAAAGAAATGTTTACTTAGATTGGAAGAATACCCTATAGAAATTAGCTGTAGTTTCTTTTACATGTTTCTTTGACAAAAACACTAAAATTAAGGAAAAACAAAACAGTTCACAGTGGGGGGAGGGTGTAAGTCTCTATGACCAAATCAGATTATATAGCAAAACAGATGAGATCAAATATATTGAGACTTGTTGTTATAAAGAAGTTAGCTTGATTGAAAAACAGTTCATTCAGTGGTCATGGGTAAATACTATTATACTGAAATTTAAAATCCATAAAATGTTGAGATGCTTTCTTCCAAACAAATCCTAATCAATGGACACACTAGCAAGTTTTACAAGGGCTCCGCACAGCGAACAATGCATTACCTGTTCTGGGCATTAACCTCCACCTTTCCGGTCACTTGTCCCAAAGACTCTTCCTCTTCCCTTTGACGAAGCCTCTCTTGCCGGGCTCTGCGGCGACGCTCTCTAGCAGCCTCTTCTTCATCGTCATCATTTCTCTGATAGGCTATTCTGAAATATATCAATGATACAACCTTGAGAATAAAAATCCTCACTATTCATTTTCCTTCTCAATGAAAATTAAGTCAGTTCGATCATCATTTATTAAACATGCTAGGTATTAGGGCAAAGTTTTAGAAAGCATGGTCCCAGCTCCAAAGAACAAGTTACATTTTCAGTAGGCACTTTAGGCTTGGCTTACCTTTGCCAAAGCGACATTTTTAAGCTAGCAAGCAAACTATGGACTTCTAAGATGTTTTAGTAAAATGTCACCTTCTAAAGAGTTCACTTTAAAATGTTTTAAACCAGTCTATTCTTCCCTCCCACATAAACCACATGAAACAGAGAGTAAAACACAATCATCATTCTTTAGTGTTGGTCCTAGTAATAAAGCTTTGACTCAAGTGAAAAATTCTAACACCGATGTTCTTGTATCCACTTTTCTGGATTTTGTCCTGGAGCAGAATCATTGGGATCACAGATTCTGCCTGACATTTCAGGGATAGGAATGTTACTTGGTTTTAAGCTTTTTATTTGCCAGGCTTTCATCCACGGCTTAAGAGTTTTTTATTTATTTATTGAAGTGTACCTATTGTTCTTTTCTTGCTCTTCTGTTTCCTGCACCATTCATGGACTTTTATTCCTGTTCCAGTCCACAATGGTCTCTTGCCCTGGTGACCAAGTGGTTGGCCAGGGTAACCTTTACCAGGAAGGCAGAAAATCCCCAAAGATATAAATACCACCAGTCTATTTTGTCCTGTCTAACGTTCATATTAAGATTCAGGCATTCTGATATGATGAACTGAATGATTTCTTCTCTTTGATCCTGGTTTAAACTTGCAGTGATCCTTCTGGATTTCCCAAAAGAGGACATGGTTAACTGTCAGGGGACTATAAGTTCAGCAGTAGATTGGGGCCAGACTGTGATGTGGTTTTATATTACTCTCTGCACAGGTTAACAAATATCTTGGGCTGCAAATTAAACAGTGTAAACAGGTGTCAACAGCTGGCGCATCCACTTTTTATTCACTCTTATTGCTGACTATTCAAAATGTTTGTTTCTTGAGGGAAATGTGTAATGCCAAACCTCCTGTTTGGATTCTCAATGAGTCATTTCCACTTGGATTCGGCTTTCTGTGACTCAAGTACATACACTTTACCTTCATCTTTACCCTTTGTTTTTTTCAAGTCCCCTTCCTCCAATCAATTTTGACCACACTTACTAATACAGTTATTCATCATGACCTCTTCTATGCCAGAACCTTCAGAAGATTGCTACTATTACAAAACCAACCAACCCTAAAACCAACCAAACCCCTAAGTCTAGCATTCGAAGCCTCTATCAAATTCTTCCTCTCTCTCTCTCTCCCCTCTATTCCTCCTTTTCCTCCCTCTTCTTTTCAAAAATTACCCTTCCACTTTATTTATTCATGCAGATAGTAGAATTCCTTTAATTGATATGTGTAATTAAGAAGATAATAATTTCCCAGCAAACATTCTGCCCACTACCTTCTCTTAAACAACAACAATTAAACAAAATAGTATCATTAGAGATTAGAACGGATAGCATATGCAATATTCAGGCTTACTATTTCTTAGAAGAAGCATGTTTTAACATTAGTAATTTGGGATGAACATTGGTCTTTGGTAGCTAGATTTTTGTCTCTTTTTCCTTTCTTAAACATCTCTGATTACTCCATCTCTGTGTCTTTGGGGATATTATTCTTATGTCTGAAATATCCTCCCACTTAATTTTTACCAACTCATATGCATCAAGACTGGAATCAAGACTGATCTCCTTTAAGATACAGTCTTTGACTACTTTCATTCCACTTTGATTACCCTCTTCCTTGTCACTCTTCCTTCACTCGTGTGTATTAACATGCTCAGAATAAAAATTTCAGAGTTGGAAGGGACCTGAGGGGTGATCTAACGCTGACTGAACAGCATATCCAGAAAGTGGTCTTCTTGCTTTACTTGCCCCATTAGACTATGAGATTCTTGAGCTCAGGGACTGTCTTTTGCCTTTCTTTGTATCCCCAACTCAGCACAGTGCCTAATAAAGGTGCTTAATAAATGCTTGTTTCACTGACTACTTGAAGACCTCCAGCAAATGGAGGTAAGGTAGCCAATTTTACTTTTAGCTAGTTGTCTTGGGAACTTTCCCCTGACATCAAGCCTAAATTTCCACCCCCCCCCCTTTTTTTTCAACTTCTAAAGTGTTGTAAGTCTAATCCTTTTAGTTGACATTCCATCAAAGGCTTGAAGTAAACCCTCATGTCACATCCTGCCCTAAATCTTCTCTTTCTAAAAGCTAAGTATCTCTAGTTCCTTCAACCAATGCTCCTAAGGCATGACCTGGAGTCTTTTAACCATCCTATTGGCTCTTCTCTGATCACTTTTCAGACTTTTGATATCCTTGATTTATGGCAGTGAGTTATAGTAGAAAGAATGATGGATCTGGAGTCAGAGGACCTGGGTTCAAATCCATCAATCTATAAGCTTTTATTAAGCACCTACTCTGTGCCAGGCAATTGAGAACACAAAGACAAAAGTGAAATAATCCCAGTACTCAAAGAAATTACATTCTCTCAGATATCTAAAAGTAACATATTCATTAGAAACCACGTTAGTCTCTAATGCACATGAAACCATTGTTAATTTGTTGTATAAAAACTTTTAATACTGTTCTAGAGATGTTAAAAGTATATAATAGCTGTAGCCTTGTCCCAAAACTCTGTGTATACACATAGTAAGACACCTGAATAATCCTGAGCCATCAATCAACAAGCATTTATTAAGTTCCTACTATGTACCAGACACATTAAAGCAGATTTATGTAATTTCTCTTGACCTGAGTTTTGGTAGCTGTTAAAATAAGAAGGGTGGACCAAATAACTTCGGTGGTCTCTTCTAATACTGAACCCTAGAGCCATCTTAAAAATGTCACATCCAAAGCTGAAAGACTTCATACTACATTGTCACATGTTTGATTGTGTTCACTGTGGGACTTTTCTCAAGTTTTCATTTGTGCTTATCACCTGTCTCCTCCTCTCCCTGCTAAAGCACTCTTCTCTTGAGGGCAGAACTGTCTTTTGTAATTACCTCAGTGTCAGGGTGTGGAATCTGTGGACTCAAAGCTTGACATGATCCTCTGGGTCCTCAGGTGTGGCCCTTTGACTGAATCCAAACTTCACCAATTTGTTCTGTGAGGTTTGGATTCAGTCAAAGGGTCATACTTGAGGACCTAGAGGGCCACATGTGGCCTCAAGGTTACAGGTTCCCAACTCTTGTCTCAGTGTTTAGTACTTTGCTAGATACAGAGGGAGCACTCAATAAATGAGTATGATTGAATGATTTGAGACCTAACATTTGGAAATACTTGCAGATGGTCATCACTTTACTCAGAAAACCCCATGATGCAACTGATTTTAGGATTCCCATGGTACAGCTGAAACTGGGACTTCTCAATAGCACTCACTTCACTTTAAAAAAAAGAAAAAGTTGTCTTTTTGACTTGGCAGCTGTAGATAAAACCATGTACACAGTAAAATGTTTCTCTCTCAGGCACTGAGAGATACAATAGTCACTATTCCTTCAAAAAGAAGAGACTGCCTTCTCCTTCAGAACTTCATGCAAAAGGCTGGGAGCCAAGTTGGAATTTGACCAAGACACAGAACAATGATATGGGATCCTTAATGTAAATGAGAGATAAAGCAACCTTTGTTCTATACCTCATCTGAAAGATATTTTGTGTATTTATCTGGTTCTTTATATGTCATGTTTAATATTTGACAGGCTACTTAATATTTAAAATATCATTAAAAACAAACTAACTTTTAATTTAGTTCTCCTCTCTGTTAAACTGTAGTAAAAAAAAAACAGTTGCTTCATCTACTATTCTATCACCTAACATATGTTTGTATTTATAGTACCATGATAACAGATATTCAATATGGTGATTCTGGAACCCTGCAAGATCCTGAGTAACTTCTGAATCACTGAAGAAAGATTAAGTTCAGCATAGTTGTGGTGCTAAGTATATCTTATTATATTATAAGTCTTTGAAAATTAGTAATCCCCGTCTGGCATGTATAGTAACTCACTATTAACCAAAGTACTAACCAGAATATCCCATTTCCTGACCATGCTGGACAACAAAGAGATTACTGTACTTTCTTTCTTGGGAACTGTTCTCCCTTCACTTATTTCTTAGTGTTAGGAAAAGAGCTTGATCATTCTCTCTGCAGGGCAGCAGCATTGCTAACCTTAGAAATGGTTCAGGAGAAAAGGAGACGGTCTAAATCTCATTTCTTGAAGAGCTCTGGGACTCTGGGGGCCTAGAGGAGGAAAAGGAGATGGGATTGGCACTTCACCATTCCCAGAACCACAACTTTAAGACTCATATTTCCAGGAAAAACAAAGGCTGATCTCTGTGAAGGGTGATTTCCCTTAAAATGCTATAGGTTTCTTACAGGAAAGATATCTCAAGACCTTGGGAATATAGAATTCTACTGTCTCATTGTGTTTAAGTTATAGGATAATTATATCAGGTTCTGTGGCTGGCAGCTAGAATGCTCAGATTTATGAAATGTTATGTGGATGTCAAATAAGTGAGAACTTTGGGGAGTCTGGCTCTCTCAAATGAAATGGGCTAAAGGAATCTTTCTATACTGAACAAGGAGAAGAGAAAGTTGGTGAGGAAATTGCTTGACTAAGACTGTTATTTCCTATTTGGCATGTCTGTAGGTGTATACTTCCTTATTCTTCAAATATTTTTCCAGACTTATCCAACAGAGAAAGAAAAAAGGAAAGATTTTTTTCTTCTTACAAGCTCACTTTCAGTGCATGGTTCTTTGTTTTGACTTCTGTTTGTACAGTTCAGTGGGTTTCCTATAGCTTGAAGAAAGCTTCTCTTTACTTTCTCTCTCTCTCTCTCTCTTTCTCTCTCTCTCTCTCTCTCTCTCTCTCTCTCTCTCTCTCTCTGTGTCTCTGTGTCTCTGTCTCTGTCTCTCTGTCTCTCTGTCTGTCTCTGTCTCTGTCTCTCTGTCTCTGTCTCTGTCTCTCTCTTTCCCTTTTTCCCTCCCCCTTCCATTTCTCCCCCTATCTAGCTTGCTGCTTATTCTACTGACTTGAGACTCTTCTGGTAATGCTAATATAAATACAATACAGATACCTCAGTAACAAAAGAGATCTCTTATTTCTCTTCTATTCAGGAAGAAATGAGAAGAATGAGTAAAGGGCATTTCCCATGAGGAATATATTTTCTTCCAATGTTTAGGAGTATTGCAGACCAAAGGGATGGATACATGGAAATAGAAAATACATGGAAATAGAAAATAAAAGCAAAAGCAAAAGAAATTAAATAGAGAGAGAAACAGAGGAAGAGGGGAAACAGAGTTCAGGCCCTTTTCTGTTTTCACTTAAACTATTGTAAAGCCTTCTAACTGATCTGCCTCTATCCTCCGCCCTCTTTCCCAAGTCCATCTATGGTACATCTGCCAAAATAATCATGTGGCCTTGTCACATTCCTGCTTGAAATCTTCAGTTGTCCACTGTTACTTAGAAGATGAACTATAGACCCTTAGCTTGGCTTTTAATGCCCTTCACAATCTGATTCTAATCTGCCTTTCTAGACTTATTTCATATCCTTTTATATGTACTACACATTTGTGAAACTAGACCATCAGCCATTCCTTGAGCTCTGCAGGCTTTCTCACATTTCCCAGTATTCATTCAGGTTTTTCTCCACATCTAGAATGCAATTCTTCCTCATCTCTGCCTGTTAAAAATATAACTCTTCCTTTAAGACTCAATTTAGATGTTATATTCTCCACCAAGATCCTCTGAATCTCCCACATGAAAATGTTCTCTTTCTCCTTAAATTTTCCTAGAGAGTACCTTCCAATGGCCTTTTGTACATTCTTGCTTTTATTAAATCTCATTCCCCATCCTGGGGAATGCAAACCACTTACAAAAAGGTATAGTAATTTTTTTTCCTTCCTTGGGTCTCCTCCATTTGAATATAATAGGTATTTAATATGCATTTTGTTGGGTTGAGTTGAACTTAAGGGAGACTTGGAAGCAAGATGGATGGGGGCAGCTTTTGATTACATCTCTCTAGTCTTGACCCAAGAGATTTGATTTCTTGGAGTCCAACTGTCAGACAGTCTCTATACTAAAACTACTTAGTGTGGATGCACTTTAAGAAGGACCTTTATTCTTCTATCATTAATGATTTCGTCACTGTTTAGTCCTAAGTCTTATGTACCTGATAGTGCACTTAAAAAAATCTAAGAGCTCTCATGCAGTTAAAAAAGGTACTTGTTAATTATTTGGAGGCCAAATAACTTGGTCATGTTCCTGTTATTTATTTTGTTTTCTATATATAATGCCCTTCTCCTGCCTGGGTCCCACATAACCTATTTCATAATAGGAAATATGCAAGCTGATGTTTTGAACCCATTGAAATAGCTCTATCAATTGCTCAGAAGGCCTTAGCACAAATTTCAGACAATACTATGAACATGAAGGAAATTCCTTGGCTACTGAAACATATAAACTTTGCCTTCAACATATATTGCATGGACAATAGTTAAAAAGGAGTCTGTTGGGCTCCTACCAGGCTCTAAGATATAATTCTCTCAATATGGGAAGTCTGTAAAATATTGCCCTTGTTGCCATGTTCGTTTTGTATTTAAGTATGGAACCTAGCAAAGCAGCTTCTCTTCCAGTAGTCCATCAAAGAACCCTTCAGACTTCCTTTAGTATAGTAGGTAGCTTGAAATGTCTACAACATAGCAAAACTGCTATTTTCTCTTTTTAAAAGAAGGAATAAATAGCCACAGATAGCAATGGATAAAAGAAGGAAGCACAAAATTTTTGCTTTGATTTAGTCCAGTTCAATTGGTATGACTGTGTGGTAACTTCATGAAAAAATAGTTTCTAATTTTGACTGTTATAAGGGGGATATTTTAAGTGTATAGCATTAAGAAAATAAAGCCTTTACAAGCCAGAAAAAAGAGAACACTGGGAATCCTCTCACAGGTATTGAATCTACTGTTAATTATTAACTGTAGGTA